>PVKZ01000600.1:0-707132 GCA_004027375.1 Macroglossus sobrinus
TCTTCTTCTTCTTCTTCTTCTTCTTCTTCTTCTTCTTCTTCTTCTTCTTCTTCTTCTTTGGTTCTTAACTGTTTAAAGTTAAATTATTGCTTTGAGATCTTTCTCTTTTTTTTATATAGGTATTTATAACTATAAACTTTTCTCTGAACTCTGCTTTCCCTGTATCCCACAAATTTTGGTATGTTGTATTTTTATTTTCATTCATTTCAAATTATTTTCTAATTTCACTTGTAATTTCTTTGACTCATTAGTTGCATAAAAGTAATTTCCCCATATTTGTGAATTTTTCAGTTTTCCTTCTGATATTGATTTCTGGTTTTATTCCACTGTCCTCAGGGAAGGAACTTTGGTGACTTTAATTTTGTTTTGTGGCCTAATATGTGTCTCTCTTGGAGATTGTTTCACATACGCTTGAGAAAAGAATGTGTATTCTAATGTTGTTGGATGAAGTTCTATAGATACCTGTTAGCTTTAGTTGGTTTATAAAGTTGTTCAAGCCCTATATTTTCTTACCAACCTTCTGTCTTGTTCTATACATTATTGAAAGTGAGGTATTAAAATCTCGAACTACTACTTTTTTTTTAAATTAAGTTTATAGGGGTGACATTGGTTAATAAAATTACATAGGTTTCAAGTGCACAATTTGATAATACATCATATGTATATTGCCTTGTATATTCACCACCCAAAGTTAAATTTCTTTCTGTCATCATATATTTGACCCCCGTTACCCGACTTACAACCTTTTCTCTGGTAACCACTAAACTGTTATCTGTGTTCATGAGTCTCTGTTTGTCTTATTTGTTGCTTTCAGTTTTATGTCCTACATATGAGTGAAATCATATGGTTCTCAAATTTTTCTGACTTATTTACTTAGGACAATTATCTCAGGATCTACCCATGTTGTCATAAATGGCAGTATTTCATCTTTTCTTAGGGCTGAGTAATATTCCATTGTATATACCACATCTTTCTTTTTTATTTTTTAATTTTTATTTATTTTTTATTTGGGGGGTTAGGCAACCCTTGATTGACCTCACAGATTGCAAGGACCTTGTCAGCTTACAATCCCTTATTTTTTATTTTTTATACCTACAGCACCTGGTCTTCATAGGTGGTCTCCCATCTAGTACTAACCAGGTCTGACCCTGCTTAGCTTCCAAGATTAGACAGGATCAAACTTGTTCAGGCGGCATGACGTGATTGTTTAGGGTGATTGTTGCTATATTAGGTTATCCTATAGTCATTTTATCTTTTGTTTTCTAATAGCTCTGTGTCTCCATTGTTTCTTTGCCCTTGTGTTTCTGTTTGCTATTTTAGTTTGGTGGTATTCTATGATTTTTTTCCTCTGGTTTTGTGTGTGTGTGTGTGTGTGTGTGTGTGTGTGTGTGTGTGTGTGGCATGTCTCAGTTCTAAATTTTTTGTTTGTGGTTACCATTAAGTTTATGCCTTGAGAATTCTTTGTCATTAATTTTTGACAGTTTTAATATACTGTGTCTTGGTAAAGGCCTTTTTGGATTGAGATAATTAGGTGTTCTCTTTGCTTCTTGGATTTGAAAATTCAGTTCTTTTTATAGGGTTGGGAAGTTCTTGTTGACTATTTGTTTGAATGGGTTCTGTTTCCTTCTTTCTCTTCTATTATACCCATTATTATTTCTGATGTAGTCAGATAGTTCTTATAGAGTTCTTCCATGTTTTTCATTCTCAAGTCTCTTTCTTCTTTCATCTGCATCATTTCCAGATTTCTTTCTTCGATAACACTTATTTTTTCTTCCATCTGGTCAGCTCTATTTCCTAAACTCACTATTTAATACTTCATTTCTTTTGCTGAGTTCTTCAGCTCTAGAATCTCTTTCTTTTTTAAAAAAATTTCAATCCCTTTGATAAAGTATTCTTTTTGTTTGTTGATTTTATTTGTGAGTTCATTAAACTGCATTCTTGAGTTTTCTTAAATCTCATTGAGTTTTTTCAGAACTACAATCTTGAATTCTCTGTCATTTAAATCACATATTTCTATGTCTTTAAGTTTATTTTCTGAAGATATTTTATTTTCTGTCTGAGCTGCCTTGTTACCTTGGTTGTTTATGGTATTTGATAGATTATTTCTCCTCCTAGGCATTTATAGAAATGAACTCTGTTTTTTAAAAATTGTGTTATTATTAAGAGTGATACCTCTTTAGCAGGTTGATAAGAAGAGGTTTTTTTGTTTGTTTGTTTTTTGTTTGTTTTATTTTTTCCTGGTATATGCTGCTTGAAGGGAGCACAAGCCTCCTGTACTGCCCAGGCCTTTCGGATATCTGCTGGGTGAAAAATGGCCTTTTTTTCCTGGGGAAGTGGGTGTTTCCTCTGTGACCAGGTCCCCTCAGGTCATCTCAGATTTAGGACTTCACTGCCAAGGGATAATTTGGTAGGTGATGGGGTTCAAAGCCCCTCAAGCCCTGGTGCTGACCCAGCAGCCAGGTGCAGTATCGCACTGCTTGAAGTGTCCCAGGTGCCCCCACTGAGATCAGCCTTGATGGGTAGGGGTGGAATGGGTTGGAAGAGGCCACTGATGTGTTTGTGATTTTGTTCTCTTATTAGTAACAGCAACTGCCAGACCTCAGCTGCCTCACTTCTGTATCTCCACCCCTGTCACTGGGATTAGCCATAGTATGTATCTGCCTCTCAGGGGCTGTTTCTTTAGTTCTTAGGGCTGTAGATACTCTGCTTTGTAGCTCAAAGCTTATTTCTATGGTTTCTTCTGGGGCCCACTGCTAGCTCTGGGAGAGTGAGGGTAGATGGCCAGACTCCATAGCTTTGTTTTCTGCCTGGCAGTGGCAGCTGCTAGAACACAGCTGTCCCATTCTGTATTCCGGTCTCTGCCCCAATAGATTACTGGGTTCAGCCACATTATATGCTGATAACTCAGGCAGAAATGCTAGGAGCTCCAGACAGTGCATGTAGCAACTGGATTCTTCCCCTCTCCCTAAGTCCTGCGCTGAGCTCCAGACTGCAGGCTTCATCTACAGTAATTGTTTCTGCTCTTCTCTCTTTTATCCATCTCTATTCACCTGATTCACTCACTTTCAGATTTTTCAATGTACAGATCTCTCAGAAGTGTTTGTGTCCTTAGGCTGGGAATCCTTTGCTGGATTATAGCTGTCTAACCTGTTGAAATTTCAAGGGGAGATATCAAGCGGGCCCCTCACACTGCCATGCTTCTGACGTCACTCCTCTAAATTTTTAATATATTTCCCCTACTCACCGAAAAGTTAGTTTTGGTAATAACTGCTAGGAATTCTCTGAGTCTTCACAACTTCATTCTTGTTAATCCTTTTTATGTAGTACTACTGTCTAAGCTTTCTAAAACAGAATTTCAAAATAACACTGTTTTTAAAATGAATGAGATAATTAAACAAGCCTATAAAATAGTTTCATTAAAGGTTACAGGAAAACTAACATTTCCAAAAAGTCAATATTTTATTTCACAATGTGTAATGTATGCAAGATCAAATCAAAAGCTCTTCTAAAACAAATATGTAAAATGCCATTCATGTACATGAATCTATTTTACAATAGATCTATGGAAGTTTTTTTAAAAAAACAAACTGTACTTAATTTCAGGTGTACTTTCAGGATCTTTTAGAAGTTCAGATGGATATTTTAATGATGTATTTTGGTATATTCCCAAGAAAGAAACTTAGAAACATACTCTTTATGCAAATAGTATTTTTGAAGAGTGTAGTATATTTATATAGCTAAGAGTTTTAATTGATATTAAATGCTTTCAAAATATGTTCAAATTTTCATTGTTTATATTTCACATTCTCTTTGACCGAGCAATTCCACCTGAAAGAAGTATCCTAAGGAGAATATTAGAGACATGTGCAAAATTCTTAAAGGCATTCATCACAACATTGTTGATGACAAATGAAGATTTGAAAAAGCCTACAAGTCTATTAATAGAGAATTAGATAAATTAATTATGATATATCTATAATACAAAATATAATGGAGTCATAAAACTTGATTAACACAGCAATACATTGAAAGAAAAGCACTTTACAAAATTGGATAAGATATGATCTTACTAATGTAAAAATGTGTGTGTATGCACACACACATAATGTGGTATCTTGAAGATGTTCACTCAGAAGTTAACAGTAATTTTGAATTGTTTGTATTATTTTATCTAAAAATTATTTTTAAAAAATGTATAGTCATTTTCACTTAAAAATTTTTTTAAATGTGAAGATAAAAAAATTTATATACAAAATTAGTAAGGGCAGAGCCAAGACTACAACCCAGATACCCTAGCTCCTTTGGCCTATCTCATCTGCCTAGATCTGGAGATAGAAGGAGATATGAATAAAATCTTTCTGAATTAAGCAGCAGAGCCCCCTACACCTTTCCTTTAAAAAAAAAAAGGTTTGTTTGTTTGTTTGTTTTCCTGAGAAATGCTTATCTTCTGGGAAGCTATCATAAAACTCCATCACAATCTGTTTTCCTATAGGTCTTTACTGACTCTGAGTCATTGCTATATCAGTAATGTGAATGGCACTGTGAGTCCCTTAGATGTGTACCTGACCCCAAACTGGGACACTGCCTGGAACTTGATCATTCAAATACTTTTTCACTTGCTAAGTTGTATCTTAAGCTTCTCTCTCTTAACTTTACTCAAATAGCCTTATGCTGAATATTTTCAACTCTTTTACATTGAGAATTTCACTGATTCTCTGGGTTAGGACCCTTCATTTGAGACCATTAGAAATCCTAAGTTCCATCCATTTACAGGTATCTCTCAAGGCCTGAGGGAAGTAAAATTTGAGATTTGAAATAGAAATAATATGAATATTTCTAGAAAAAAATTTTAGCATAGATGTGGAGTTATAGATTAGCCCATTTGAAAAAAAAATTATTCCAAAGACTGAAGCATCTTTTAATTTGTAACATCCATAGAAGCAGTAGCAGGAGGAATTATTTATGTCTTTAACAAACATTTATTTGAGCACTGTATGTACCAGGGATTGTGTTCAGAAATGGAAATATGAAAATAATATGATACAGTTTCTACTCTAAAATGCTAACAGCTCAATTAGGGTCACAAACAGATAGGTAAATAAAAATTTAGTGGGTTAGAGTAGAATAAGAAAGGTGATATATAGTATACAGGTAGGGGAATGACAAAATCAGTGTGGTCACTTATTAAGAGAGAGTTTTAAAATGGCATCAAAGAGAAAATAAGTTGGTTCTTTATAGGTGAAAAGATGTTTGCCAGGCTGGCAAGAGAGTGAGTAGCCTTGCAGGCAGATGGAGCAACATGAGTGAAAACATAGAGCAATAAAAGGCTAAGGCAATTTGTGGGAGCAAATGTAGTTTGGAATATTAGAGTATAGGGTAAAAACACTGTTAAACAGAAAGATTAGGTTGAAATAGATGTTAGGACTCAGTAAGAATGTCTTGATCAAGCTGAGAAGTATGGACTTTGTCATAGAGGCTATGAAGAATTCTTGAAGGGTTTTTATTATGAAAGTAATATAATGAGATTTTTTTGTTAAAGATCAGTCTGTTGAAGGATGGATTGATAAGGAAAAGGCTGAAAACAAGAAATTAGGAAATGACTGCAACCATTCACAGTGAAATGATTAAGGCAGGAACAGTAAGGAATGAAAGGAAGGAATGTTTGGAAGACATCATTTATATATTTTTTTCTTGATTCTTCCTCTCTGAGAATTGGTCCTCTCTTCCTCAGGGTTGGAGAGACAATAGCCTACTTTGTTTTATATGTTCCTGCCCCTCTAATCACAGCTGCTTGGGTCAGGGGGCACATTTGTCCAAGATGGCCAATCAGGTTCTCTCTCTTTCTCAATCAGACAAGTCTTCATGTGTGACTGGAATTGAGGTTCATACAAATTATGAAGTATCTATCTTCTATAAGGAGTAAGTAGTAGAGAACTGTGTGTCTTTATACACAGAAAGAATATAAAGAATATATATAGAGAAACATATATGAGAGAACCTATGGTCTGAAGAAAAGAAAAAGAGACAGGTGGAGAGACAGAAACAAAGAATGAGAGAGACCCTTTTTTCATTTCCAAAGATTCTCCTGGACTTTGTTTCTTCTTAGAATTTAAGAGAGAAGAGAATCAAAGGTTACTAATATTCATGGAAGTTAGTTACCATGAGGAAGAGTCAGCAGAAAAAATACACAATAGATTTAGAGCTATTAGATGTTGGGAGTTTCAGATACATAGAAAAGCTATGTATTAAAGCTATTTAAAGTGATTTACAGGAGTATGAAACCAGAGACTATAACAAATGACAAGGCATATTTTTAGTGTAAACAATTTGGATTTCTAAAAATGAAAAAATTAATTACAGAAATGTAAATATAATAGTAATAATAATGGACAAGTTAATATTAGTTTAGATTCAACTGAGATAGAATCAATGAACTGGAAGTTGTGCCAAACAAATGCAGAGGAACTGATAAAAAAGAATGAATAAAATATGAAAAAGAAATTTGTAATATGGAAGATATGGGAAGGTCTAATATATGTCTAAGGAAATGAAGGAGGGCCAAATTGAAGAGATAAAGGATGAGAATTTTCAAAACTGATGAAATACATGAGTCCACAATTTGAGGAAGCATCATATACCATGTAATGTTTTTTAAAGCAATTTTTAAAGCAATGATTAGGTACACCAATATAAAGCAATTTATGATTAGACACTGTATAATACCAAAGATAAAGATATATTAAAAGCATGAAAAGAGAAAAGAGACATTAGATAGAAAAAAATGACAATCATATGTTTTTTAATAGTAACATCGGAAGGCAGACAGGGTGTAATAATATCAACGAGCTGAGAAAAAAACACCTGTGAATCTTGAATTGTTTACCTACCCAAATTATCTTTTAAGAAGGAGTAAAATAGGCAAAATGGCATAGGTGATAGAGGCTTTGTTCATCCTCTCTTGTGACCAAATCAAAGTTGAGACAGAAACACGGAGCAAACAGCAAGCAGAGTCACTGGGGTCTAGATGAACAGAAGCTCTACAACTAGAGAAAGAAATAAGAAATCACCCTGCAATGGTAGGAGAGGGTGAAGGCGCAAGGCTGCCTGGTCCCTAGCCACTGAGTGGGACAGAGGCTACAGTAATTACAGCCAACAGCTGCACACTACTCTTAAAGGGGCCATGTTTGCAATCAGACTTTTGCAGTGATGGACTCGCTCGCTAAAAAAGCACCAGCACCAGGTCGAATGCTGGGGCAGGGGTGGGGTGAGGGCACCAGGGACTTATAGGAGGACGCTGAATTGTTGGAGCAAGGACTGACAGCAGGCATTCTCCTGGGCAGAAGTGCTGGCAGTATTCATTGTTCCTCTGTTGAGCCCTCCCTCCTCTCAGTGTGCAGATGCAATGCCACGATAGCCAAGACTTTATCAAATTGGATAACGAAGGTTGCTCTGCTCAGAGGATTCCCTGAAACACTTTCTTTCCAACCTCATGGTCCTGCCCAAACCATATCTAGCTGTATCCTTGGCAAGTCTGGTGCTCCTTGTTGAGAAGCTCCAAGACTCACTTGGTAGCAGCTAGCCTTGTTTTTTAGCATGGCCTCTTGAGGCAATTGTAAGCACAGCATCTGTGGATTGCTTGACAAATTTTAACAGGTGGCCCCAGAGGGGAACAGGCTTGGGCTAAACTTGGCCTGCAACTGAACACATCTCAGGGTTGCCACTGGACACCTACTACGTAAAGCCATGCTAATAAGACCGGGAGAATTAGGAGCTTAGAAACAGACACAGGCAGCCAAAATTGGAAGACAAAGAAACAGAAACCATAAGAGAGAACAGAATAGAGATCCAAGAATAATGGAGTCAAGCCATCTAACAGATGCAGAATTCAAAACATTGGTTATAAAGATGCTCAATGAACTTAGGGGAAGTATAAATGAACTCAGTGAGAGCTTTAACAAAGAGATTAAACAACATAAAAATGGAAATGAAAATTACAAAAGGGAGCCAGTCAGAAATGAAGAATACATTATCTGAGCTGAAGTGGATATTAAAGGGAATCAACAGAGTGGATAAAGAAGCATCATGAACCACTGATAGAGGGAATGGAGAAGCCAAGGACACTCAATCAGAATGACAAGAAAAAAGAAGTAATGACTATAATAATAGTTTAAGGAGCCTATGGGACAAAATTAAATGTAAAAACATCCGTGTCATAGGGGTACCTAAAAGAGAAGAGGGAAAACAAGAAGGTGAAAAGCTCTTTGAAGAGAATGATGGAAAACATTCCTAACCTGGTGAAGAAAATAGACAGAGTCCCAAGAGATATGAACCCAAAGAGGCCCACACCAAGGCACATCATAATTAAAATGCTAAAGATTAAATATAAAGAGAGAATCTTAAAAGCAGCAAGAGAAAAGCAGTTAATTACCTACAAGGGAGCACCCATAAGACTGGCCACTGATGTCTCAAAAGAAACTATGCAGGACAGAAAGGCGTGGCACAAAATATTAAAAGTGATGAAAACCCAGGATCTACAACCAAGAATACTTTATTCAGCAAAGCTATCATTTAGAGTCGAAGGACAGAAAAAGAACTTCCCAGACAAAAATAAACTAAAGGAATTTATCAACACCAAACCAGTATTACAGGAAATGTTGGAGGGACTTTTTTAAGAAGGAAAAACATGTATCAAAAACAGGAATAAAGAATGGTAATAACTACATTCCTATCAACAAATACTTCAAATGGAAAAAAATTAAGTGCTTTAACCAAAAGATAGAGTGGCCAAATGGATAAGAAAATAAGATCCCTACATAGATTGCCTATAGGAGACTCACTTCAGATTAAAAGACACACACAGACTAAAAGGAAGAGATAGAAAAAAAAAGATATTGCCTTGATGGATTTAGAGGTTGTGTTGAATGAAATAAGTCAAATAGAGAAAGACAAATACCACATGATTTCACTTACATGTGGAATTTAAAGAACAAAATAAACAAGAAAAACAAGAACAATAACAGAAACTGATAGATGCTGAGAATATTTTGAGGGCTACTAGATGGGAGGGGGTTGGGGTAGATGGTCAAAAGGGTAAAGTGATTAAAGAGTACAAATGGATAGTCTACAAAATAGACATGGAGATACAAAGTGTAGCATAAGGAAAATAGTTAATAAATAATATTTTAATAAATATGTAAAGGGGAAGAGAAGTACTAGATTTAGTGGGGAGATCTCTAATGACTATACAGCTGAAAATAATGTATTATTGTATGTCAACTATAATTGAAAAAAACTCATTGAATTGTATAATATAAATATAAGCAACTAATTGTTTATTATAGTTCAATAAAGCTGGGGGGGGAAGAAAAAGTAAAATAAAGACTTTTTCAGGTAACTTAAAAGTAAAATATATAAAGGATATAATTCTGGAAGGAAAAAATGATCTCAGAATCAAGGTCTAAGATCTAATAGGAAATGCAGCTATCTATGAACATAAGCAGAGCTAGTTTGAGGGGCAAAGCTGACCAATGAAGGATGGTAGAGCAAAAAGATGGAAAGAACCTGGATTCTTTGTGACATTATTATACCAATAACTAACCTTGCAGCCACCCTAGATTAGAACTAACCCTGAAGCCACCTTAGATTAGGACTTCTTGTTGTTCCAATAAAATAATTTTGTCCAAACTGAGAGAAATAGTGCATATATGTGTGACTAAGAAAGAATAAATTATATCAAATTCTGTGGAGTGGTCAAGTAAGATAAAGATCAAAGGGTCTTTTGGTTTTGACTATTGAAAGTTCATTGATGATTGTGCATTGGTTATACTACCCTGTTTCTTTGCTTCATAATTTTTAATTGGTTATTTTAGATAATATATTTCAGGAACTCTGGGTACTGGTCCTATCCCACCCCCATTCCAGGCTTTATTATTGTTATTTATTTATTTGTTTAGTAATTACCTGGATAGTTTTAGTGAAGTCTATTCCAGCTCCCACCCCTACTTCCCACCACAACACACACATACATAAGCACACACATTGTTAAGTCTCTGTTGCTCCTCACTGAGGCATCGCTTTGTTATGCCCACAGTAACCCTAGAATGACAGTGGTATTGGTAGGAGACTGCTCTTCTTTTTCCCTGGTCATATCCAGCTGTTAAACTTCACTAATTACTGGCTGATTGCTCTACTGTTTTCAAAGATGCCCTAGGGCATTAATTATCTACAAGTTAATTCAATTAAGTGATGGTTCCTCTGAAGAAATAGTTTCTGACCTCAAGGTTAAATATCTATTCTGACCCCCAGAGGACTCCTCCCAGCTATATTGTTCCCTGATTCTCTCCTGAAAACTAGGCAGCTTACAGTCTAGAATGTATCTTCTTTAAATCTCCTACCAATTGCCTTTTACCACAACCTCCACTCTTCTTGAGTGTTCCCTGTAGGCTTGAACTTCACACCGCATCACAAATGAAGCCAGTTCCTTTGGGGAAATAGTAGGAAACATTAAACAAAAATTTAAAGGGCCTCCTCTCAGGCAAAATCTCTGAGCTAGGGCTCTGGATGTGAGTGGGAACAATGGCCCACATCTCTTTGTTGATGCCCACTCTAGGAGCTGATTGCTCAGTGGAGAGGGATAGGCAGAAGCCTGAGGTCCTTTCAGCTTGCCTCTCCTGGCAAGAAATTGCCACTTTAAGAGCACTACAAGGCAATTGAGGTCCCATTATTCGCAGCACATCATGCCCAATATATAGCCTCTGTTTCACAAGTTGGGGGTAGATAGAAAAAGAGAGCCCCACCTCTCTATCACATTTTCCTGTGACTTAGCCTAAGCAAGAGGTAGCTGGGAGAATATGAAAAACATAAAGTTTTGCTCCTCCTGGGAAGAAAGCCCTCTGACCTGGGAGCTGGGGAAAAAAGTTGCCCTCTGTTCTTGGCTGCAGCAGTCTGGAGAAGAATCTCAGCTTCACTGACTTGGAAGAGGAGAGAGGAAGTTCAAACAACACAGACTCTCACATTCCTTACCAACTTTTATACATTTTCCTGAAGACATGTTTCTTCATTTGCTGTTTGACTTCAGGACAATGTCCACTTTAAATGTGTCTGTTTTATAATTTTCAACTGTTTTATTGGGGTGGAGGTCAGCAGAGTTGTCATGCTGGAAGTTGATCTCATAATCATTTCTTAAAATAATACTTTTCTGAATTTTAACACAATAAATTAGGGGGTTTTTTTGGCTGTTGTTTTTGGGCTAACAGTACTTTATTGAGATCTACTTTATATACCAAAAAATATACAAACCTTAAGTATACATTTCAGTGAATTTAAATAAATGTGCACATCTATGTAATCATTACTCAGAATAATTTAGAAAGTTCCACCACACCTACTCCAATAGTAACCTCTATTGGGATCAATCTCTATTTCATCACCATAGATGTTTTGTTTATCCTTGAATTAAAAAAAAAATAAAGTCATACATGTGTGTTCACTTGTGTTTGGCTTCCTTAGTCCACATAATGTTTTTGAGATTCATTCCTGTTGCTACATGCATCAATAATTTATTTCTTTTTATTACTAAAAAGCATCTCATTTTATGAGATGTACTAATATTTGTTTATTCATTCACTTTTTGATGGATGTTTAGGTTATTTCCAGTTTTGGCCTCTTGTAAATAAAGATGCTATGATCATTCATGTATAAGTCTTTTGTGGATTTATACATTATTTCTCAATTATTTTCACTATTTATATAATAGAGGTAAAGCTGTATCAAAACAGAAATGTATGTTTAACTTTATTAAAAATTGCCAAAAAATTTTTCAAAATTGTACGCCAATTGTATATCTTTTGATCAAGATAGCATAGAAGGTAGATGCTATATTCGCCTCCTCTCATGACACCCTCAAATTACAACTAAACTACAGAACAGCTGTCACTGGGAGTCAACTGAGATCTGGCTGAACAGAAGTCATGCAACTGGGGATATGTAGAAGAGGCCACCTCAAGACTAGTAGGAAGGGCAGAGATGCAAAGCAGGCTGGTCTCACAACTGCGCGTGGTAGTTGAGAATCGGGAGGGATATCTTGACTGCAGAGGTTCCCCCAGAGAAGCAAGGGGTTCTGACATTACACTGGGCTCCCTGGCCCAGGGTTCCAGTGCCAGGAAGAGAAGTTCCCATAACCTCTGGCTGTGAAAATCATAGGAGATTGTGGCAGAGTGAGATGGAGGGTTATGGAAGTTGCAAACATTCCTCTTAAAGGGCCCACACATAAATTTATTTAGGCATGAACTCACTTGTTCTGAGCTCCAGCACTGGGGCAGCTGCTCAAGGAGCACCAGAGACATAGGAGAAGGACTGAGTTGTTTGGCTTCAGTGTGAGGGCTGGAGGTGTGGCTTTCTCAGGACAGAGTGCTAACAGAATCTATGGTTCCTTGATTGAATCCTCTCCTGGCAAGCAGACACAGGCAGCTGCCATATTAGAGCTCCATCAACTTGGCTAACACAGGTTACCTGCCCAGCTGATTCTCTGAGGCCTGCCCCACCCAACTTTCTCACCCAAGCCACCTACAGTGGTTTATTTCCATAAAACGATCTGTCTTGGCTCATGCTGAAGACTTTATTAAAATATCTCAAAGATTTACAAAATCTGAACAAGCAGCACTGGCTTCACCAATGCCCCATACCCCTTGCTGAGCAGCCCAAGCCAGGCACTAGTAGCAGCTGGCTTTGGTTCCTGGTTTGGCTTCTTGAGGCACCTCAAAGCCTAGCAAGGGTGGCAGCCATATGTCTACTGATTCTTGCCAAATGGCCCTGGGAAGTGCAAAGGCTGCAGTTGAATTTGGCCTGCTGCTGGGTCTCTCCCAGGAGGCCCTTGGGCTATCATGCCAAGTAGCCATCTTTGATCAGAGCCCAAGCACTACTCAGGGCTGCATCTGAGAAGGGCAGACTAGGCAGGCACTCGAGCCTTGACAAAGTGAATTCTGCTCCACAGGGTCAGCCCCTCACTGGCCAATCCTCACAACCAATTGGGCCATGGGTTAATCCCTCCCATTGACTTAGAAACAGCAATCAAGACTTAACTACAACAGGAGGGCACACAGAAACTCCTGGGTGCCCAAGGGACACACCTTGGGCACCCAGCTTAGGTGACCAGGGAAGAATGTGCCACTGGGTCCCACAGGATACCTACTACTTAAAGCCACTTTACCAAGACTGGGAGACATAGCAACTCTACCTAATACATAGAGACAGAAAGGCAGCCAAAATGGGGAGACAAAGAAACTTGTATGAAATTAAAGGACAAAAAAAAAAACTCCAAAAAAAGAACTAAATAAAATGGAGACAAAAAATCTACCAGATGCAGAGTTCAAAACACTGGTTGTAAGGATGCTCAATGAACTTAGCAGAAGAGTAAATGAACTCAATGAGAACTTAACAAAGAGATAAAAATAAGTAAGTAAGTAAGCAAATAAATAAATAAGTAAGTAAGTAAATAAATAAATAAAAAGCAAGATAGAAAATATAAAAAAGAACCAGTCAGAAATGAAGAATACATTAGAGGGAATCAAAATTAGATTAGGTAGAGCAGATGATCGAATTATTGATTTAGAAGATAAAGTAGCAGAAAACACCCATTTATAATGGCAACAAGAAAAAGACTCCAAAAGAATGAGAATAGTTTAAGGAGCCTCTAAGACCAACATTAAGTGTACCAGCATTTGTATCAAAGGGATATCAGAAAGAGAAGAGAGAGAGAAAGAAATTGAAACCTATTTGAAGAAATAATGATGGAAAACTTTCCTAACCTTGTGAAGGAAATAGACACACAAGCCCAGGAATCAGGAGAGTTCCAAACAGGATGAACCCAAAGAAGACCACCAAGATACATCATAATTAAAATGCCAAAGATTAAAGACAGAGAATATTAAAAGCAGTAAGAGAAAAGCAGTTAGTACATACAAGAGCACTCACATAAGATGGTCAGCTGTTTCTCAGCAGAAACTCTGTAGGCCAGAAGAGATAGGCAGGAAATATTCAAAGTGATGAAAAGCAAGGAACTGCATCCAAGATTACTCTATCCATCAAAGCTATTATTTAAAATCAAAAGACAGATAAAAAGCTTCCCAAACAAGAAAAAATAAAGGCGTTCATCCCCACCAAGACAGTATTACAGGAAATGTTGGAGAAACTTCTTTAAAAAGAAATATATATATACATCAAAAATATAAATAATAATATTACATAACTATTACTTCAAATGACAAAGGATTAAATGCTCCAGTCAAAAGCTAGGGTGGCTAAATGGATAAGAAAACAAGACCTTTACATATGCTGCCTACAAGAAACTCACTTCAGATCAAACAACATACACAGACTAAAAATAAAGGGATAGAAAAAGATATTTCATGAAAATGGAAACAAACAAACAAAAAGCTGGAGTAGCAATACTTGTACCAGACAAAGTATATTTTAAAACAAAGGCTATAATGACAGGCAAAGAAATACCCTGTAATCACATATCTGGGTATTAATCCAAAGAAAACCAAAATACTATTTTGAAGGAACATGTGCATCTATATCTAAATTGCAGCCAAGATATAAAGGCAACCTGTATGTCCATTAATGGATAAATGGCTAAAGAAGGGGTACATATATATAATGGAATATTACTCAGCCATAAAAAAATAAATAAAATAACAATTAAATCTCACTATCTGCAACAACATGGATCAACCTAGAGGGTATTGTGCTGAGTGGAGTAAGTCAGATAAAGACAAATGCCATATGATTTTATTTATATGTGGAGTCTAAGGAACAAAACTAACAAGATAAACAAACTCAGATACAGAGAACATTTTGAGGGTCACCAGATGGGAGAGGTTGAGGAAGTGGGTGAAAGAGGGTAAGGAATAAAGAAGTGCAAATTGATCATTACAAAATAGTCAAGGGAATGTAAAGTATGGCATAAAAAATATAGTCCATAATATTATAATAACTATGTATTGTGTCAGATGGTTACTAGATTTACTGGGTGATCACTTCATAAGTTATAGAACTGTCTAATCAATACATTGTACACCTGAAACTAAAATAATATTGTATCCCAACCATAACAGAAAAATAAAAATATGTATATTCTAAAAAGTTGTTATACCATTTTACACTCCAACCATCTGTTCCACGTCTTTGTCTACTCTTGGTATTATCAGTCTTTTAAATTTTAGTCATTCTAGAGGATATGCAGTGGATTTCATTGTGGTTTTAGGTTACATTTCTCTGATGACTACTAATGTTTAGCACCTTTTATATGCTATCAGACTTTAAAATATTTTCCTGGTAAACTACTTTTTCAAGTTTTTTAAAAATCATTTTTATTGGTTTGCTTGTCTTTTCATTATTGATCTGTAGATTTTCTTTATTCTTGATATAAGTCTTACCCAATATATGTACTGCAATATTTTCACCTTCTCTGTGACATCATTTAAAGTCTTATGCCTGTTTTCTCCTAAGAGTTTTATAGTTTTAGCTCTTAGATTTAGGTTTATAATTCATTTTGAATTAATATTTGTATATCACCTTAGTCTTTTGCACATGAATACGCAGTTGTCCCAGTACCATCTGTTGAGATTACCATTCTTCCCCACATTGAGTTGTCCTGGCACCCTTGTTGAAAATCAATTGGCTGTAAATGTCAGGGCTTATTTCTGGACACTAAATTCTATTCCATTGATTTATATGTTTATCCTTATGCCACTATCACACTGTGTTGATTACTGTAGCTTTGTGGTAAGTTTTAAAACTGGGAAGTGTGAGTACTTAAACTTTGCTCTTTTTCAAGATTGAAAAAAAAATTAAGAATCTGGACCCCTTGTAATTCCATATAGATTTTAGAATCATCTTGTCATTTCCTGCAAAGAAGTCAACTGAGATTTTGATAACAATTGCACTGAAGCTATAGGTCAATTTCAAGAATACCATCTTAATACTAAGTCCTATGATACACTAACATGAGATATATTTCCATTTCTTTAGATCTTTAATTTCTTTCAACAATATTTTATAGTTTCAGGAATGTAAATTTTGAACTTCTTTTGTTCAGCTTGTTCTTAAGTAATTTATTCTCTTTAATGCTTAGAAATGGAATCTCTCTCTTTTTTGTTTGCTCATTGTTTATAGATAGAAATACCATGATTTTTGTTCATTAATCTAGTATCCTGAAACCTCGCTGAACTGATTTACTAGTTCTAATACTTTTCCTAAGTGAATTCCTTAGGATTTTCTATATACACAATCATGTCATATAAAAATAGAGATAGAGATAGTTGTATTTCTTCTTCTAATCAGGATGCCTTTTATTTAATTTTATTTTTCAGTTTATTAATGGTAACTTTTGATGAACAGAAAATTTTAATCTTAATCAAGTCTAATTTTTTAATATTTTTCTTTTATTTGTATTTTATGGCCTATCTAAGAATCTTTGCCTACACTAAGGTTTTCAACATATTCTACCTTTTTTTGTAGAAGATTTATACTTTTAACTTTCAAAATTATTGATTCAGCACAATTTTTTTTTTTTTTTTTTACTGGAAAGATGTGGAATCAAAGCTCCATTTTTCCCCAGAGATATCCAGTTGTTCAAAATATAAAACCTTTTGTTTTATATTTAATGATTTTTTTATATTACAATCTATTTTAGTATTATATATCCAATTATAAATGATTTAAACACGAGAAGAAAAATAGACATTACAATTATGCTTGAAATAAGGCTTTTTGCATCTCTGTGCATCTATCTATGTTCATTTTTGTTGTTTGAAGAAGTTTCTTTAGTATATCCTTTAGCAATAAGAGTCTCAAGGTTTTTATTCTTCTGAAAAGATTTTTATCTGGTGTGTTTGTCAGGATTTTTGAGAGAATTTATAGTATATAATTGGTTTGTGTGATTACGGAGGCTGAGAAGTTCTAAGATCTATGATCAGCCAGCTGGAGGAGACCAAGAGAACTGATGTGTGGTTTTAGTCTGAGTCAGAAGGCCTGAGAACTAGAAGAGCTGATGGAATAAATTCCAGTTTGAAAGATGACAGGCTCCAACAGGATGCAATGTTCAGCCCAACTCAAATGGCTGGAAAAGACCAGTGTCCCAGCTCAAAAATGCTAAATCTGAAAACTTTAGATAAAGAGATCTTAAAATAGAAATTTCTTGGCTGAATGAAAGAAGTGATCATGAACAGAAAATTACAAAAAAACTATTTACAATGTTAACAGACCCCTATAAATGGCCAGAAATCTGGAAATAAAAGAGGTATGGTGAGTGGGCAAAGCCCAGAGAGACATGAACCAGAATTCTGGCTTATGGCTGAGCTAATTCTATGACTTTGAACAAGTCATTAACCTCTTTATTCCTTTCTGGGATTTGAGTATAATACTATTTATCTTTCAAGACTAGACTAGTATTTGGCATTTAATAGGACTCAGCAAATAACAGAGGGTAATAGAAGCCGTCATTTTCTATTTTTGAACTAACAACATTAATACTGACAGAAATTTTTGCATGTAGAGGTAAACAATTCTATGTTTTAGACAGAACAACCAGATGTCTAGCTTGGACACCTGCCATAAAAGAGTCTATAATGATGAATTATTTAAAAGATGTTTTAAGATTTTTCCCAAAAGTCTATAATAAAAAATTTTTAAAAAGAAATAGCAGCCAGAGATTCATTGGCATTTTATAATGTTATTTGCAAAATATAACAATTATATTTAACAATTTCAGCTATAAGAACTAAAAAGAATTGTTTCTCTGACAGCAAGGCTAATTTCCTCTACTTCAAGGCAGGTGTTCTAAGTATTCTACATCTCTTGGAACCTGCAAAGATTTAAAGAGAGCTGTCCACATGTAAACAATTAGTTATTCCACTAAGTCCAGATCATAAATTTTTTAAAACTTTAACTGGGGTTTTGGGTCTCTGCTAGATATTATATCTGCTAAGACATAGCTAGGTATTTAAAAATACAAAATCTGTAATAAACAGTAGTTTCCGATATAACGTTTCTAATGAAGCAAGTCTTTTAAGTGAGTAAAGTTTTTAAATTCTAAATGGTGAAAGTAAAATTTTGAAACCCAAGGAAATCTTATGTGCACAAAGTCTTTATAATTCCAATGAAAAATCAGTGTCTTTAGAAAGATAACAGCAGATATGATGCACATAAAACAAGAACAGGATTCTATTTTTTAAAACTTTAGGAAACCATAAAGAGCTTTTGAAAATGAAAAATAGGAAGCCAAAATTTTAAAAATTCAATAAAGGCTGCTAAGATTAAATTTATTAATGAAAAAAAAAATAGAGGAAAATGACTTCCATTCCAGCTCCAAAATGTAAAAGGCTTAGAAACTACCATTCCTATTCTTACAACAAGAAAAAGGCTAGATAAACTGAAAAATTAACAGCTTTTCATGGACCCATCAGAGAACTGAGGTTGCAAGAAAAACCACAACTCTGAAACCTGGAGTGACAGGTACATCCTTTGGTTTTCTGTAGCTCCAGAGAGACAAAGATGAGATCTGTTTACCTGAAGCAGAAGCTGCTGGATCCATAAACTGGTGTAAATTACCTTAAATGGTAATTTTGATGAATTGCTGGGGGCTGTATTGATTAATGGACTAGTGTGAAAGAGAGAAACTCCTGGGGGTCACTACACTTTTGTGGCTTTTACTCCATCAAGTTCTCATGGTGAAGATCTAATAAAGATTTTTTTCTGTCTCTCCAGGAAAAAATAAAAAGTAACCATTGTAAAATATGCCAGAATCTTCTCCATAGCAAAGATTCATTCTCCAAATTTACCACAATCTCTGAGAAAGGGTGTTCCTTCAGAAGCCTCCTCCAGCCCGCCTTCCTGTTTGGGAAAAAAGAAAATATTATCAACAGGAATCAGGGCTTAAAGAACCTTCCTGTTTAGGAAAAAAAAAGAAAATATTATCAACAGGCACCAGGGCTTCAAGAAGACAGATTTGGAAAGATAAAACCAGGGAAGGAAGTGGGGGGTAGGATGAAAAAATATATCTCTGAAGAAACACTTATGAAGGTCACCGCCTGAAGGCAGACCCACCAAAAGACTGAGATATAATCAGAAGATAATAGAATGCTCCTCCCTTCCCCCACACAACACCAATGGAGCTACAGTAAACAACAGTGGATTACATCTGAAAGGCATGATATAAGACTTTCTGAGGAGTAGAATTAGGAAAACCCAAAGTCAAGAAGAGAGACAAAAATAAGGACACTATAGGAATTTGAAGCCTCTGGTACCAATATCTATGGGCAATATTTAAAACAGCTCAACTCCTAACCAAATTAATATCAATCCTTTAAAGGCAAGAAAAAAAATAGTCTAAAGGCAAAGCAATCAGCAGAACCAAGTTCAGGTGTGACCCAGGTATGGAATTACCAGATGGTGAATTTAAAATAACTCTGATTATTGTTAAGGGCTGTAATGGAAAAAGTAGACTACATGAAAGAACAAATGGAAGATATAAGCAGAGAGACAGAAACTCTAAGAAAGAATCAAGAGGAAGTTATAGAAGTAAACACAGTAACAGAAATAAAAAATGACTTTGATCGACTCATCAGTAGACTCAACATGGTGAAGAAAAAAATCAGTGGGCTTAAATATATGTCAATAAAAATGCCCTAAGCTGAAACAGAGAGAGAGAGAAAAAAAAAAAGACAAGAAAACCATAACAGAATATACAAGAATTATAGGACAATATCAAAATATGTAACAATGTCAAAAGGTGTAATATACATGTAATTAGAATACCAAAAGAGAAGAAAGCATGAATGGACAGAAGCAATATTTGAAGTAATAATACAAAAACTTTCCAAAATTAAGACAAAGCATAGAGCCAGCAAGCTCAGAGAACAGCAAGCAGTATAAATAACAAACCTAAACAACTAACAACTCCAGTCTATGGTCATGCTACCCTGAACAAGCCTGTTACTACAGAAAACCAAAGGCAAAAATAAAATCTTGAAGAGAACCTGTATGAAAAATTTATTCATTACTTACAGAGCAACAAGGATAAAAATTACAATGAACTTCTTGTCAGAAGCCATCAAGGAGGAAGTAAATGGAATGAAATAGGAAAAATGCTGGAAAGGAAAAAGCCCACCAACCTAGAATTCTATATTTAATTAAATTATTCTTCAAAAGTAAATAATAAATAAATACATTTTTACATACACACACATGTACACTCAAACTGAGAGAAATTGCCAGTAGAAATATTAAAAGAAGTTCTGCAGGCAGGAGGAAAATAATATCACTCAGAAACTTGGATCTATACACTGAAAAGAAAAGCATTAGGGAGGGAATAAATCTAGCCAAGAAAAAGTGAGAGAAGATACGAATTACCAATATCAGAAAAAAAAGAGGAGTCATCACTACTGATTCCGACACATTATAAGATTAATAAATAAATGCAATGAACAACTTAATGCCCACAAACTTGACAATTTATCTGAAATGAATCAATTCTTTAAAAGGTACACACAACTAAAACACAAGGAGAAAAGCCCTATATCTAGTAAATAAATTGAATTAATAATTAATAAACCTTTTGGAAAAGAAAGCACCAGGTTCAGATGGTTCACTGGTGAATTCTACCAAACATTTAAAAACAAAACAAAACAAACAAAAATTCTTCACAATCTCTTTCAGAAAGTATAATGAGAGGAAACACATCTTAACTTATTCTATAAGACAAGTATTACCTTAAAACCAAAATCAGATGTAAACATTACAAGAAATAAACACTATAAATCAATATCTCTCATGAAAATAAATGCAAAAAATTTCAACAAAATATTAGCACATAAATCCAAAAGTTCACAGAAAGAATTATACACCAAAACCAAGTGGAATTTATCCCAGGTTTGAAAGCTGGTTCGATATTAAAATATTAGTCAATGTAATCTACCATGTTGACAGAAAAAGAGAAATAAAAGTATTTGACAAAACTCAATATCCATTTATGACAAAAACTCTTAGCAAGATAGGAATTTCAGGGGACTTACTCAACTTGGTAAAGAACATCTATAAAAAAAACCACTACAACTAAAATTGTATTTAATGATGAGAGAATAGATGCTTTCACCTTAACATTGGGCAAGGATGTCCTCAATTACTATTCTTATTCAACATTATACTGGTAATCCTAGGTAGCGCAATAAGAAAAAAGAAGGATATTTAAAGTACACGAATTATAAAGGAAGATGTAAAACTGCCTTGGTACATAGATGACAGGATTATTTATGTAGAAAACCTGAAAGAATGTAAAAATCCCCCCACCTCAAACTTATGAAACTAAAAAGCAAGGTCACAGGATACAAAGCCAATTATCCAAAGGTCAACTGATTTCTATATACTAGCAGTAAACAATTAGAATTTAAAATGTAAGAAACAATACCATTTACAATAGCACCAAAAAAGAAATAATTTAGTATAAACTAACAAAACATGTAAATATCTATATGTAGAAAATTATACAACATGGAAGAAATAAATTAAAGACTACATAAATAAAGAAATTTTCCATGATCATGGATAGGAAGACTCGATATTGCTAAGATGTCTATACTTTCCAGCTTAATCGATGGATTCAACAGAATCTCATCAAAATTCTAAGCAGTTTTGTGTATACTGACAAACAGATTCTTAAGTTTATATAGAAAGACAGAAGTCCTAGAATAGCCAATACAATATTGAAGAAGAAATGGGCTGGAGGACTCACACTACCTAATATTAAGAATTACTATGAAGCTAAAGTAAAGAGATAGCATGGTATTTATGAACAAATAGAAACATAAATCAATGGGACAAATAGTCCAGAAATAACCCACACAAATATGATTTTTTTAGAAAAGTGCAAAGGCATTTAGTGGAGAAAGGACAATTCTACTGAGAAAAAAGGAAATAGATTTGGATGAAGATATTGACATAGATAAACATTTTTCTGACAATTTTTAAGGAAAAGGGAAAAAGAGAGGTGTCAGTGCTGGAAACTTTGTAAATGAGTATGAAGTAGAGATGAGATCATAAAAGCTAAATGACTAAGCCTTTGTCATTTGCCAACCTCCACAGCTGCTAAAATAAAAAACTGGTCTTGCATGAGGGAGAAAGGGAATTACAGAAGAATGCAATTTCTTAATCTATGACTTATTCCACATCTTTTGTTTGCCTACATCAATCTTTGTAAAACTTATGACTAATTTTGCACTAATAAAAATCAAATAGAATTGAGAAAGAGGGAGGTCAATATCATGATGCAAGTAATAATTTATCATGGTTCTCAAAAAGATTATTGCCAATTTAATTTCTCTTCAGCACCATCTCTGCCTCATGGGACCAGCTTGAGTCAAGACTTTTGCAGTAAGAAAAGTTTAACCTCAACATTCTTTCCTAACATTTTTCTGTTCTTTCCACCCTGTCAGGTAGTCATTGCTCTCAGTCTTCCTCCTGGCTATGAGGTCAACACACTGAAACATTGCTTTCTGTCCCATGCCATCTTCCCACCTCAACTGCCCGTGCATTTGACACATACTTTTTTAGGGCATAATGTACACAAGTCACCAAGAAGTTCCTGAGGATACAGGAGGACATGGAAGACAAGGGCTCATAGGCCAATTATGGAGCCCTACAGTGCTCTGTGTTCCAATATGATCCACTAATTTATGTTATAATATAAATGACACCATACTCTATGCTCTGATGAGTACCTGCATTTTAAGAGGATCTCCAGACATGCAAAACTCTTCCTAATATGATGATTGTCTGATGGTGGAAATTTTAGTAGGTGACAGGCTCATAAGGGAGGTATGCTGGGGGCAGAAGGTATATTTCAGAACACACAATGAAGAGAACGGTTTACACCACATTGGACTGTTACATGGTCTCTACAAAACATGTAAAATTCTTGATAAAAATGTATCAACTAGCTAAGTAGAAAGATAAACAGAGAGAGAGATGGATAATAAATAAATGCACAAATGGTCTGGGAAGTTTACTGATGATGACTTAAATGACATCTAGTCACATATTTAATACACAGAATTTTTAGTAGATATTGAAGAACTTCTCAGGAGAGGGTGCTGCTCTGAAGTTAGTGGGCCTCTTGGTGTTTGGAGGAGAGGCCACAAAACTAAATCGAGACCTCTGAAGAAGGGACATGAGCTAGCTGGAGCTGATGTCTCTGGAGAGGTGCAATGAAGCTGGTCCTAGGAGTGTTAGGAAAATTGCAAACTAGAATCAACTGTGACTAATGGAAGGCACTGCACTCAGATGAAGATCCTTTGCTGGGGTGATGGGAGAGGAATGGGAAACAGACAAGAAGGACCCTTCTGCTTCCTCCAGCTTTCCAGTCTCCCTCCAGCATCTCCCTATTGAGAGGGCCGAGCAGGGGTCCAGCTGTCAAAGGAGTAATGGGGTTTGCAGAATCCTAGTCCTAGAGTCATAAAGGATGGATTTGAAGCTGAGGGACAGTAGCTTAATAACCAACACACATCCTATCTTAGACTTGAGTGTTTTCCACTTTTGCTTTCAAAACAGTGATTTAAAATTTTTAATTATATTTTAAATTATATTTTAGAAGTTACCTCTGACTAATATAAAATTTAGTTTATCAGTCATCATCTTTCAACATAGAATTTAAACCTTCATTTATTGAAAAAAATTATCCATTTACTGAGAGATATTGTTCCTTCAAGGAAAGTAAAATCTATCTAGGGAGTTGTCACTTCATTATAAAGTTTGGGAGACCTTTTTTCCTATAGAGACATGATCAGGATTTGAATCACATAATAAAAATATGGAGACTTCTCAAAAATTAATAAATCAAAGCACTCAGAACATATCAATGTGAAGTTTAAAAAAAATGGCTCTCCCAGAGAGTTTTGAGGGCTTCTATGTACATATTCACGTCTTTGGGGGTAAATATATGTATTGCAAAAGCTAGTAAAATATTCCTTCAGCAACATGAATAACAACATCAACAAAAAGCTACTAAAAGGTTACCATATGTCAGGCACTATTCTAAGTACTTAGCACAATTTAACACATTTAATCTTCATAGTGAATCTAGAAAACATATCTGTTTCACAGACTAATTAACTTGCCCAGAGTCACACAGCTAGTTAGTGGCACAGCCAGGATTTGAACCGTGCAATCTGGTTCCAGGACCCATACACTTAACTTCTATGCCATCAATCCTCAATGTGGTATTCTCATAGAAATTGTATGCATTTCTAGAAAATGTGGCCCTAAATATAAAACTATAAAATGTATTTTCTTAAAAGAGAGTTATAAGAAATAAGAGTTATAAGATATGGTATAAACATGTCAAGGAACAACACTGTCACAATTACATTATTGAAGAAAAATATTTAGCATCTCTCTCAACCACACATCACCTTACTAGAGAACCCCTAGATGCGGACTCAGATTTCTATGTAGAGGGCTGGTGCTGCCATCTGGTTCCTACAGTAACACTGGGCACAGGAACATCCAATGCAGGCCTAAAATTTAGGTAGAGATACTCACAAGCCACATCATGACATGGATACAACAAAACTTATAAAACCCAAGAAACTACAAATCACTATCTCTAAAAGATTATGCAGAGCATAATAAGTCAAACTCAAAAGAATACATATAATGTGATCCCATTTATATGAAATTCTAGAAAAGGCAATTCTATACGGATAGCACATCAGTGCTTCCCTGGGCCCGGGTTTATTGACTGACACGGGGTACAAAGAAACCTTTCAAAGTGATGGAATTGTTCTATATCTTGACTATCATAGTGGTTACAAGGGTATAATCATTTATCAAAACTCATGAAACTATACACTTAGAATAGATACATTTTGCTGTACATAAATTATACTTCAATAAAGGTGATAAGAAACATTACTACACATTGTTTCTAGAGAAGGAAGTTTATTCTCTCAATAAATACTTATTGAATACCTACTATGTCCCAGCTCTCATCTGTAAGTTTTATATCATCAGTGAATAAAACAGATGGAGATCTCTGCTCTCATGGAATTTACATTCTAGCAGAGGAAAGAGAAAATAAACAAATAGGGGAAAAAAGAAAATTATAAAACCAAATGGTTCAAAAATGAGCATTTGGCAACACTAACTTTAACAGAAAATTGTTGAGTTGTGACCTTAACTAAAATACCTCTTTCAATCAATAAATTTTAATAATTACCTATCATATATCAGGCATTTCTAATAGCAACCACAGTTACAAAAATATATAAGACATAATCCTCATTCAAAAAGGATTTCCAGGGAACTATGTATGCATAGGCAATTGAACCCCAGTGTGATAAAGGCTGTGACAGGTGCAAGCATAGATGTTTTAGGACTTGTAACTGGATCTTAGGTCAGAGAAGGCTTCTTAGAGGAAATGACTCCTAATCTAGAGCTAAATGATAAGATGTAAGTAAAAGGGAAGAAAGAAGACACCAGGGAAGGGAACAGCATATGCAAAGACTCACTAGTGAGAAAGATTATAGCTTGCTTTGGAAACCGAAAGGGAATCAGTGTGTTGCAATGGGAGGGCTGGAAAAGATAACAGTTGGAAAAAAGAGAGGCTGAGAGAAACTGAAACCGTCCAAGAATCTTGGAAGTCCTGTGGAAGAGGTTGGATGTTTTCCTGGAGACTAAGAGAAACAATTGAAATGCTTTAAGCAGAGATAGTATATTAAAATATTTATACTTAAAAAACACACACAGATGTGCAACAAGACAGTAAGTTTTCTTTAACATCAACAGGTACTGGTATACAGTTCCACTACCCAAACAAGCCTCAATGATATACTAGTGGTTAAATGTGATATCTTGGTTTAGAATGGTTTTAAAATTCTAACTATATAGATTGAAATAAAGTGAAAAGTTAATACATAATCACCAAATTGTTAAATTGAGAAAATTTAAGAGGTATATCAACCCAGCTATAAAGTAGTTACATTTAGATTTAAACAAATTAACCATAAAAAAATATTTGTGATATATTGGAAAATTTGAATCCTGGTATTTTAAAAAAATGAGTCCTTACTTCCAAGAGCTGTGGCCAATAGAATAGCCACTAGCCACATGTAGCTATTTAAATTTAGGTTTAAGTCAACAAAAATTTAAAAGTTTAGTTCCTCAGTTACATCAGCCATATGTCAAGTGCTCAATAGCACATATGGCTAGTGGCTACTGTATGGGACAGTATATATATATATATATATATATATATATATATATATATAATATTTCCATCACTGCAGGCAGTTCTATTGTATAGCACTGTTTTAGAGATACATATTGAAATAATATGGTATCTGGAATTTGCTTTAAAATAATCCAGTGAGGATAAAAGTAGAGCAGGTAGGGATATAGAGAAAACAAGATGGGCCACAAGTTGATCATTATTGAAGCTGGGTATTGGTGATCTATTCTCCCCACTATGTGTATGTTTGAAAATTTCCATAATAGAAAGTTAACAAAGTTTCCACAACCTCTGCCTTTACCACTCAAGATCTTAGTACTTCTCTCTGTAGGTAACTATTTTTTTTTTAATCCTTAGAAAAAAAATTAAAATAGTCTACATATGTGT
Source organism: Macroglossus sobrinus (assembly GCA_004027375.1). Lineage (NCBI taxonomy): Eukaryota > Metazoa > Chordata > Mammalia > Chiroptera > Pteropodidae > Macroglossus > Macroglossus sobrinus. The sequence continues at coordinate 26,669 of PVKZ01000600.1, forward strand.
GTGACAACATTTCATACACTTTGTAAATTTGCCTAAAAGTATAATGCCATAAATATTGTTTAGTACTTTGCATGGTTTATTAAATAAAATATTCTAGAAAGCTTTCTATAAAGCACATATAAATCTGCCTTATTCTTTCTAAAAGCTACTCAGTACTTTGTATAGGTATATTCTAACTTCTTATAATTTATTTAAATAGTCACCCATGGATGAGTACAAAGTAGAGAATGGATTTGGGAGGATATCAGAGTATGTGGGGAAGACCTGTCAGTTTCTTACCTGAGAGAGCTGGATCAGACAAGGGTAATTCAGTGGGATAGACAGAAGAGCTCAGATTTTAAAAATGTTAAAGAAGTAAAATTAAGAGAACTCAGGGATTTCTTGAATATGAAGAATGAGGGGGTCTGGGAGAGGTCAAGGAAGATACTAAGCTTTTTGACTTGGACAAATGGTTATACCAGTCTTTACAGAGAGAGATAAAATCACTCTCACAGGAAGAAAAAGCTGATGAGCTTTATTTCAGACATATTGCAATTCAGCTACCTGTAAGTCCTCACAGTGGAGATATAGGGTGAACACCTGGCTATATTTGTCTAAGGTCAGGAGGAGAAAGTGGAGACCCTGTTGCATATTCTTGGTGATAGAAGCCAAAAGACTGAATGAAATCACCTTCAGCCTTTCTGGGCCATAGTTTTCTCCTTAAAGAGTATGAGAAGGCTCCTCTAACTCTTTACCTCTAGGACATGTACACAGAGTGAAGCCATTCTAGAGCCAACCCCATGACGCACTGTCATATGGCAATGCTTGCATGCGTTTTTTATGAACACAGAGAGAGTTACATAAGATCCATGTTTTAGAAAGTTGATGTGAGGGAAGAGTGAAAGCTGGGAAGCTATAAATTATTATAATACTTGTCATCTATGTAAATAAGAATGAAAGCTTAATCTGAAGAGGGCAATGGGCATAGAAATGAGGAAACAGATTTGGGGAATAATTATGCTAGTTACTCTTTTAAGTTGCAGGGCACATAGACCCATTCAGATGATCTCAAGTGATAGATTGTAAAGATAGATGAGGTGAATAAGAAATACGAAACTAAGTATTCTTAGAAGGTTTCATAGAGAAATGGATCATTAACAGGATATGACACAACTCACCTAACATGCTACTATTTCAGTTTACTCGTAATTTCTGCTTATTCATAATTTAACTATCTCATGATTGTTAGTTTTACAGCTTTCTCTACTTTACTGTCTGTTTCTGTGTTTCTCTACCATCTGTGTCTCTCTCTATATGTCTCATATTCACATTCTCATGTTCAAATAAATCATTAGTTTATATAGATTACTCTTATGAAGAAGAAAATTTTTATGCCTCTTCATGGGTTGCCTCTGAGTCAGATTCCATTCCTTGTTCAGCAGAGGATTTATATATTATCAGTTTGAATATAGAAGATACGTAAGCTGTAGAAGTTTAAAGGAAAATATGTGTTGAACAGTGCCTGGCAGAAAGAGAAGTCATTCAGTATAGCAGTCCCCAAACTTTTTGGCACCAGAGACCAGTACAAATACAGATGAAGCTTTGCTCCCTTGCCTGCCACTCACCTCCTGCTGTGGCCAGTATTGGTCTGCAGCCTGGGGGTTGGGGACCCCTAATTCAGTAAATATTAGCTATCATTATTTTATTGTATACTATCTTAACACCTTCTGTGAAGTAGAGGCAGTGTAAATCATAAATTTAAACAATGAATAGACCACTAAAGAAAGTTTTCGCTGATTTTTCCATTATATACAGTCCTGATTTTTTTTAAAAAGTCTTTAGATTCTGTAAAGAAAATGTTCATATTTATTTATAGTTGTATAAATAAGGATTAAAAAGTATTCATACTACACTGTGATGTGTAGAAAACATGTAATTTATTTTTTGGTGTATAATTAACCTAATTCCTTTTATATGCCCCATTTGTCAGGTAGTAGAGCAAAGACAGTACCCAGATATTCATATGACTAAAGAAATGAGATAAATTTTTCAAATCCTTGTGGGGACTTCTGTATCATTGCTTGTCTCTGCCACTGAATGGCTGTTCTGAGTGCTCCCTAGTGAGTCTGGAAGGGTTGACTGGTCCCATCCCTGTGTGTTCTCCCACTGCTGTCCTTGGTGATCTCTCTCACCTCAGTTGGAATCTGGTGGACTGCCCTAGATGGCTCAGTCTTACCTTGCTCTCAACTGATGATGAAGATTCTTCTAAAAGCCTGCCTTTCTCCTGTTCGATTCTGACCTGTGATGCCCACCTAAGCTCTGCCATTTGCCCCAGCAGACCTCATGACAGGCCCACCTTCTGTGTGCCCTTTCAGGGGCATGCAGGAACTTTCCATGTTTGCCACCTGAAAATTAAAGGCAGTTTAGCAAAGCTAAACTCAACCCAATCTCTGTACAGTCAGGCTGTGTCAAAGAGATTTTGCTGTGGCTGCCCCCAAGGTTGGTGCAAGAACTCCCTCTGGAACCCTAAATGTGGAATAAGGCAAAGCCCTCTGCCAAAGATGGTCCCATTCTGGCCAAAACTCAGAAAGTGGAGACTAGGCCATTTGATCCTCATCTCTTATCTTTCCTTAATCTGTCTCCCTCTTCCCACAATTCCCTAGGGCCTTATGGTGGTTATTTTATGAGTCGACCCTACTGGTCTAAAAAATTTTTACTGATAAAACATTATTTCTGGGTGTGTCAGTAAGATGTTTCTGGAAGAGACTAGTGTTTGGATTGTTAAACTGAATAAAGAGAATTACTTTCATCCAATGAAGGAGGGCATCATCCCATCCATTACTAACCAGAATAAAACAAAAAGGCAGAGAAAAGAAGGGCAATTTTGCTCTCTTTCCTTGAACTATGGCATTCATCTTCTGCCTTGGACATCAAACATCAGTGTTCTTGTTCCTTGGGACTTTGAGGCTGGAGCTTATACTATCAGCTTAGACTTGAACTGAATTAAACCACTGATTTTCCTGGTCTCTAACTTGCAGGTAGCAGATTGTGGGACCTCTTGGCCTCCATAATTGTGTGAGCCAATTCTTATAATCTATCCATCTATTCTATCTATCTATCTATCTATCTATCTATCTATCTATCTATCTATCTGTCTATCATCTATCATCTATTTACATACATCCTATTGGTTCTGTTTCTCTAGAGAATCCAGAACCCTGACTAAGACAGGCCAGAAGAGATAACTCAGATTTCCTGCTTCCTCTAAGTCATATGTTACTTCTAAATTCCAACCTTATGGCTGAAGCTTAATGGTGAACAGAGTATGGAAGGGGAAAAAAACTCAGTTTACCAATGGGACAAGTCATTCTGGAGGGAATCCAAAATGTTACCTCCACACCCACACATATAAACTGATTGCATTAGTAACTGGGTTATAGATTATTTTGGCTTAAATAAAAATGTAATACATTACTATTAGTAGTTTTTTTTATTCAGTAGGATGGAGTGCTACTCTTGTATTTAACAGAAAATAAGTTCTGACTCCTACTTGTCCTTGTAAAACTAAAAATAGAAATATCTTTTTTATGTTATCCTGAAAAAAAGTAAAAAATAAGGGTTTTTCTGAGTGCTAAGAAAAATTAAGCTAAGGGTATTTTTTCCCTTGTGTTTAGAGCAGAAATGGAGGTATTCATAGACAAAAAAAAATTATTTAACCTTTCAAAAATATTCAATTCCATAGACATACATTCATAATAAAACTGCTGAAAAGATAGTCTCTTATGTTTCCTAACTCTTAGTTCTTTGCTAACCCTCTGATCAATCCCTTTATCCCCAAATAAAAGGTTAGGAGAGTTAAATGTTATAAAAACTGAACTTTAATCTGATAGAAAAATATTGTAAAACCTTTTACTCACTAAAAGAGTCTAATCTAAATTAGGATTGAGTAATACAAACTCAGTTTCACATTTTCCTCTAATTAATTCATTTCTTGTGCCATACAACACTTCCTACATCAGTACTCGTCCTTCCCTTCCATGAATTCTGTGTCTTTATGTGTATTCTCACAAATCTGACTCTGATCCCTCAAAATTCACTTATGTAACCCTTCAGAATTTTGTTATTTTACATATGTGTCAATTTTCTTTTTTATAAAAAATTTCACACATATAGAAAATAAAGAGATTGTGTAGGAACCCCCACTTACCTATTACCTTGCTTTAACAATTATCACATGGTCATCTTATTTCATCTATACTACCTCTTTCTACCCGCTTCCCCTTCATATTCTTTTGAATTAAATTGTTTCAAGTACAGGTTATCCCCACTATCTAAAAGTATAGTGTTCCTATGAAAATTTTCAAAATAGCGTAAAGTGAAGAAGCAACTAAATTAATTTCTATGAAAAATTTTTTGAGAGTTCTCAGACCTCCAAAAACAACTTACCAAATCACACCAAATAACATAAAATCTAAAATAACACTAACATATAGTAAAAGCAAGAATGCACAAAATAAATTGAGATTAAAGCACAGATGCTCACAGACACAGTTCAGAGCTATGGCGGCTTGATGTTGAGACGATGAGTGTAGCTCTCAGGGAAGGGCTTGGCCCTTCCACTCTTGCTGTTCAAGGTGTAAGCTGCCTCTATAACAGCTCACTGCAAAACAAATGCTGAATGCTATTTTTGCTTTTCACTCTTATACATAAAATCGAAAATCCTCTTTAGATTTCTTTCAGTTAGCGAAAACAGGTACTAACGTAGATCTTTCATAAAAGCAGAGTAGTATAACACAAAACTTTAAAAAAGTGGGGCATATCTGTATATGTTGCTTTTGCTAACATAACCATCTCTGTTTTATGTTTCTTCTTTGGGTTCTTCATGCAATTTCCATCATATGACTTTCAGTCCCTATTCAGGAGTTATATCTTCTGCTTTTGAGTCTGCCATGTGCATGTAATAAATGATTGAATCTACCTAGAATTCAGAATTGAGCTAACTGGAAAAATAAAACCTTGATAACATGGGCAAGAAAATGAGATATCTATGTTAAAGAAAATCTATAATACTGTGTAGAATAAATGCTTAGAGAATTGGTTGGCTAACAGGTCTTCAAATCTTGTATTTTTGTGTTACATGCTAGTTTAAATAGTAAAACCCATTACCAATCACATTTTATGTACTAGGTAATAATAGATTTGCATTTTATCTGCTAGAATTTGAAGCCTAATGTAACTTTCTGTAGGCGCATCACCCCTTTATTCCTGGAGCTTCTCTGAGGTAATTTGTACTTCTGTTCGAGCTTGATTTACTCCTCCTTACTCTTAAAGCAATAGCACCACCCTGTGGTAAGATAAAAATGTTTCCTACACTAGAATTTAACATGCCAAGTAACTCTTTAGCAGTTAGGTGAAGCTTGGAACACCTTCTCAAATTAATGTTTTTAAATGCATAAAATACATAGAATTACAAAGAAAATCAATTATATTAAAATAGTGTTGTAGCCAGGTGTTCATGGACTCCATTTAAGAAGCCGTAATAAAAGACTAGGAACATAAAATTATGGTTCCTTTAAAAGCAACTCCTATTGTTCTTGTAATTAAGGATATTTATTCTAATTGAGTTTGCATATAGGCCTTCAAAAATTATGTAATGATTTTTGCTTAATGTCTTTGAATAATTATATGCATGATATATATTATAAAGAGGAGAGGGCATTAGAGACAGAGGAGAATTTCTAGACAATAAAAAGTCTGAACAGTGAAAAATGTTGGATTCTGTATCCAAGTCCTTTAAATACTCCTACCAAGAAGAAAGAATAAATTTTATAGTACTCTTGACAGGGTGACCTTGAGCATAAGGGTTTACCCTGCACACTCTTACGGGGCCTATAAAATGGGGCAAAGTGGACAATTAATGCTGTTATACAGCTCTGTTGGGTAGATTCCATTTCAGAGAGTTCAGAATTAAGTTCCTTCAGGAGGCTAAAAATGTACTCCAGGTACCACTACAGGGAACTGTGAGGACTCTGTTGCCAGTCAGGTGAGAGATGGCTGGCTATTGGAGTGTAGCCCCCCAAAATGGGGGCTCAAGGAAGAGGCTAGGGATACAGGAAGGAAGACAACACTGCAGATCTTAAGTTATAAATAAATAGCAATAATAAGGACTTACCAAATAGTTCATTCTCTCCTATCCCCTGGACATTCCAGCCCCTTCGTAGTGGATAGGTCACGTGATGAAAGCACGCCATTGAATTGTCAGCCAGAATGACATGTGTATCTCTTTTGGGCCAAGCATTTACTTGTCAATAGAAGACCAATCAGAACTCTCTTTCTCTTTGACATAGGGAAGAAAAATATCCAAGATGGTAGCTACTCTGTCAGCCTGGGTCCCTGAGTAACTACAATGGGAAGAATTCCCCTGCTGACTCAGTGGACATGCAGCATGATTGAAAAATAAATCTCATTTTAAACCACAGATATTTGGGGATTATTTATTACTGGAGTATAACATAACCTATCTTGACTATCACAGCCAGGTACTCAACTAAGTATTTAAGTATTTTCGTGTTCAGTCCTCTCCATACATGTATTTCCTTTTCCCTCCATTTTTTAGAACAGGAAATTGAGACTTGGAGAATTTAAGGTCTTACCCAAGGTCATGCGGCAATAATGTAAGTCCTTTGATTGGGTCTCTTTAATTACTATGTCATCCTACTTCCCAAGACCTGTTAGAAGCTGCATTACAAGGTCCCAAAATAAGAAGGAGAAATGCACGGAAGGCAAGAGGGAGGATTGTTTCTAGCCTGTGGATCCTGAGTCATCCTCACAATTTAGAGGATAAGAGTCCTGCCAACCTCTTTACACTTATTTGAAATGGATTCCTTGTCTCCTTATCCACAAGCCTTTCCCAGGTTTTGCAAGTCTTCTACCTACATTCCTTGCCTCCAGGCTCTGCCTTCTCTTTGTCATCTCACTTCTCAACTGCCTCTAAATCATCTTTTCAGTTAGTGGTTAACTCTAATTCCCTATCAGAACCACTGGCAGAATCTTGCAAATACACATGCAATACTATGTGCATGTGTACACTGGGCAAGTGTACTCTTTATATTTGACTACAACTAAGGACCTTAATATGAAAGGTCGATTTTATGTTTTCATACTATCAGGCCCCAGTTAATCTTTCCTAACTTATTGCTCACACAACCCTACTCTCATGCTTCTATTATAGCAGAAAAATTAATATCCCTTGAATAAAACATTAAGAACATTTTTTTGTCTCGAGGCCTCTGCTCCAGCTGTTCCCTTTACCTAGGATTTCTTCCTCTTCCATATAGGTAAAAATTCTACATTCCTTCAAGTGCTACTTCCTCCATTTAGTCTCCCTGTGCTGCCCCAGGTCAGAAGAGATACTTGATTTCTTGGGCTCCTCCTGTACTTGGCCACGTCTCTACCATGCTTTTGATTATTTTGCCTTTATTACTACATTTACTTACATATGTCTGTATCCCCCACTAGTCTGTCAACTCCTGAAGGGAAGTCCCAGTATTTTTTTCTTTTGCTCAGTGTCACTTTACCTTTTTATTCCACAAAACAACTCTTACATTGCTTGATATCTACCTAGCAAGTTCTCAATATATATTAAAATGCAATTTAAATTGATGAATTAAGTATTTATTTGTGCATTCCATCAATATTTACTGAGTGCCTATTATAGGCCAGGCACCAGAGATACAAACAGATAAAAATCCCTGCCTTTATGATGCTTACATTCTACTGGGGGACACAAACAAAAATCATAATAAGAAAGTTATATATGTAGTGTAATTAAAGATGAAAAGTGCTAAGGAAAAACACAAAACTGGAATTGTATATGAACATCTGTTTGAGTGATTTGTATGCAGATTAAAGTTCAAGAAGCTGTGCTCTAAATTAAGCAATATTTTCAATAGGAATTCTCTTCAGAACAGTGAATGGAAGTACAAGTCAGATCCCAAATAAGCTTTTTTTGGGAAGCAGGGAAATCCCAGGCCAGTTTTTTGGATGTTCAGAGCCAAATGCTAACAACACACAGGTACAAATTCCATTCACAGTGGAATCAAAGTATTTCCTAAGGATTTTCCCTTTTTAGATAAGAGTGTTTGTATACCGTTGATGCTTGAACAACACCAGTATGAATTGCAAGGTTTCACTTATATGTGGATTTTTTTTTTCACTAAGTATACAGTCGGTCTTTTATATTCTTGGGTTTCCCATCAACAGATTCAACTAGCCATAGATGAAAAAAAGTATTTTTGATCTGCAACTTTGGCAGATGCAGAAGGTTGACTGTATGTATTGTTCTATGCCATTTTATATAAGGGACTTGAGCGTTATTAGGTTTTGGTATCTGGGGTATCCTGGAGCCAATCCTGGTGGAATCAAGTAATACACAGATTTTCAATTATGATATCTGTAGGGGGGGCACCCCTAACCCTTGTGTTTTGTTGGTTAAGGGTCAACTATATATGGTGTGTGTGTATGTTTATGTGTATTAATGTGTTATCAGAGGAAGGAAACTAACCATTTTTTAAAGCACTTGTTGTGTTAGGCATTGTGCTACTATCGCTGTATTAATTCTTAGATCCCAAATAACGATATATCGGAAAGATTACATTTGTATTTAACCAAATTAAATTTGTTTCTACCCTCAAAAAATATATATATTACCTTTTTAATCAGGAGGAAAATTCATTTTTAAGTTTTTATGCCCAGTATTGCTCTGTCATTATTGAGCCTCTCTTCCTGTATCAGACATCTGCAGTCCTCCTTCATATCCTCTAAGCCTCAACTCAGGTTCTGGCCATGCCTGCCAGAAACATGGCTGCCAGAAACAGGTCCCTGTAGGTTTCCTCCCTCTTTTTACTGACAACACCTCACCTCAGGCCTGTGCCTTGTTTCACTTCCTGCCTCCGGCTTCTCTGATTTCTTTCTGTAAGAGCTCATAGGTGCCTGTTCAGCACTTACACAGGTGCAAACCAGAGAGGTTAATGTCCCAACCAAAGGGAGACAGGAGCAGATAAATAAATGGTTCTCTCTCTTGTTCCTAGTCCCTTTGGAGGACAATTTTGATTTCAGCCCATGCCAGTAACCAATCTGATAATGCAACCTTATACTGACTTTCCATCATCCCCTGTGCTTTACTCCAGCTTTGTGAGATTTCTTCCCAAATAAATTACCCACACTTAAGTCTTCGTCTCAAGCTGTGATTTCAAGGAAGTACAGGCAAAAAACATACTCTCATCCAATTGTGTTACATAAAGGTCTAATGGATCTTATAAAGAGCAAAATAAATGTGGAAACCTCTTCAGGCTTTGCTCTACACTTTGGGCCACCATTTAAGATGTTCATTACTCAAGCCCACGTAGTCCCTTGGAAGTATACGATTACCATACCACTTTCTTTTGGACACAGTAATATTTACCAGGGCGGGGGCCCCAGTATTAGCATGCAGTCTCACCTGTACACCACACATCTATGGAGATCTAGCCACCAGAAGAACAGTAGTTCCTTATCCTCATGGACTATCCTTCATAACCCATAAACTTGGGGACAATATCTACTTTCTCTTTGTTCCTATTTCTTTCCCTGTAAGGACACCCAACTCTGCCCCACCCCCATACCTAAAACAATCTCCTGGGTAATTTTAAGTTTTTGCAAAACACAGGAAAAATGCTTGTCTACAAACAACTGCTTTCTTTCTTTTAAGTAACTCCCAAAGAAGGGCTATACAAAGGATCTTCTTGGAAACGAGGAAGGGGGAAAAAAATCCCACGTGAATTAATTTAAAAAATAAAAGAGTTTCTACATCTGTATTTTTTCTCATTTGGATGTCACAATGACCAAGGGAAATAGATCTTATTATTCCCCATTTAAAATGAGCAAACACTGGCTTGAAGAAGTTTAGTAACTCTTTAAAAGTCTTATGTCTCCTAAGGGGTAATCTCAAATTTTAATCCAGACCTGTCTATATTCTAAGCCCTTTCCACTATTAATACTGTATAATCAGTATGAATAGTTTTATTTTGATTCTTGGCCTTCAATTCTCAATTTCTGTTTCCTTTATCAAGAAGAGTCTTACTTATTCAATGGCGTTCTAGTTGTCGTTGGTATCTCCCCATCTGTTTTTCTCCATAGAATTAATCTTCACAGGAAATCTGCATTGGTTAGAAATATTTCAAGAAATTAACTGGTGTTGCTTTAGATTTATCATGACCTATAAATAGAAGGAGGAAAGCACTTAGATTCTGGGCCAGCCAGGGAATTTCTGTGCTTGCCACTCATAGGTACCAAAACAGATATTTAACTTCTCTGAGCCTAGAAAAGGTTATGTACCTATTGTCAGTAAATGGCTTATAATTATTCTAATCTATAAGGGTTTTTGTTGTTCTTTAAGAGTAATCATGGGTCTAGCCATTATTCTATCACTTTCTATAAAATTTTCATTAATTTTGTAGATACATTATTTTCTTCATTTAAAAAATGCATAGGTAAAGACCAAGTAAATGCCATAAACTTAGAATATTGCACTAAATTGCCATGAAATTAACATCTTTAAAATAAGTGAGAAATCTAAGAAATTTTACAAAACCCAATGAACATAGAACCGTATTTTTATACAAAGTCTATGTAGTCTATACATATTGTATGTACTGTTTTTTCCACATAAACATTTCAACCTGTCTTAAAATATCATGGTGTATTCAATAATTATCCACCCATTGTTGGGGTATTTTCAATTTTTTCAATACTTAATATACATCTCATTTTTGTCTTCTTTTGTATCATCTACTTAGGATTCTAGTGCCCGAAGTGGAATTGCTGCATCAAAGAGTTGTAACCACCATTCTCAATTCTCAGCTAAGTCATCAGGAGCCACCAGCAATATATTTATTTTCCATCAGCCCACCAACACTGTGTTGTTGGTGTTATTTATCTTGGATAGTTACATGGAGCTGTGCTTGTGCCTTTAATTTGCTTTGCTTTATTTACTACCAAAATTGAGAATTTTTTCATGTAGCAACTTATAGTCTATATTTCTTTACTGATAAATCATCTGCTCCGGCCATTTGTCAATTAGGATATAAATCTTTTTACTTTTGAGTCTTTGAATTTTCAAATAATTTCGCTATCACTGTGTAGTCATATTCTATAAATTATCCCAAAAAAGTTTTATTGGCATTGATTTTATATATTTGTATAAATACGTTGGCATGCAAAAAGATAATGATATTTACATATTAAAAAAATTTTTTTTTGTTAAACTAACTTTCTAATTCTTAGTTTTATTTCTGTTTTTTTCTCTTTTCTATCCTCCAATCTCTAGTGGCTCCTATTGGTGGAACCTACCAGAGACCCAGCCCTGAAAAGAGAAACTTTGTTTCCAGAGCCTAATCTCAGCATCAGAGAACAAATTATAGGATGTATGGATATAGAGCTAAAAGACAACAGGTAAGTCATACCTGTGTTTTATCCCACTTTTAATAATATTAAGATTGATCAGTAATTTCAGGTGGCTTACGCCTAATCCCTCTATTAAATGTTTCATTTAATAGTTTTAGCATCCGTTGTTTAGTGTTACCTAAATTCGTTATTTTATTTGGCATTAATAACACAGCAATTTTCTGATTTTAACATTCTTTGTGAACTTATTAGGTGGAATTATAAAAAAGAATATACCCTCATCAACTATTTAGTTTTCCTGAAATACAGGTTGTACAGACAAGACAGGAAAAATCTTTATTATTTCTCTTTATCAATTTTCAAAGTTGGTGACCTAGCATTGGTGACCTCCAAAGATGATTAATGAATTAGTGGCTTTTGTTAATATTAAAAACTCATTACTTTTGTTTATAGATTTGATGTTTTTTAATCCACTGCAGGCATTATTCTTTTTGATATTCAGATTGTCCCACTTTAGGCCAGTGGGAGGCTTCATGATATTTTTTGCTTTCTGTATCTTTATTTATTTTGGATTATTCTTGTAAAAATGTCAAATATGTCCAATTTAATTCTATCCCCCTCATTTGACTCTAAATCTTTCAGATCTTGGAAGAAATTTGCAATTTATTTTGTACTTTCCCTACTTAGTAAGTTGCTAATAAACACTTGCATTGTCTGGTATTGAGCCAATTTATGAAAACTTTCTTACATGACCTCTTAACAGTTGAGTTTTAAAAGCCAATTTTAATTACAAAATTTAATAAAGTTGTTTAACGAATTCTGCAAGTTCAGTCTTGAAATCTTGAGCATTATGTATGCTCCTTGGGTGGGGAAAAGAAAGGAAATAATGAAAAAAGTGAATATAACAGAATATGAAATCTAAAGAGGAAGCACCTTAAGATTTTAAATCATGTACATTTTTCTAAAATAAAATATCATTAATAATTTTCCTAAAATCGATTCATTTTAGTTCCTGCTGTTGAAATGATGACTGTCCATATTGCATGTGGGAACAAATAGAAAAGAAAATATGGATTCTAGGACTCATCTTCTTAGGGAAGCCTCTTTTTTCCTCCAGAAAGAGTTAGCAATCTTTTGTTCTGCAGCGACACTGTTCTTTACTCATTTATAGGTAATTCACAATACATCCAACCAGATGCCCAGGCTGAAACTTGGAAGAGATTTTCTAGGCTTTTCTTTCCATCCAAGTGCTATTAACATGACTTCCTTGACCTCTTTTCTTTCCCTCCACCCATGGTTTAGACTTTCAGCTTAATTAAGTTAGGTCATTGTTCACCCATAAGACTCCAGTCTTCACACTTCAGTTTTTACACTATTATCAAAGTAATCTTTCTAAAAATTGATTATTTCACAGCTCTTGATAAAATCCTCAAACAGCTCCTCATTACCAAATTTCTTAACATGAAATATTAATGATCTGGCCTGTACTTAACTTTCTGTCTTCCTCCTTCCTGCCTCCTGTGTCATCCCCAGGCTCCCTCAAGTCCCATACCCAATGTTCTAGCAGTTCTAAAATACTGGCAGAACTCTCACCACACTAGATTCTAAGGCCTCTCCTCATTTGAACAAAATTCTTTCCTCTATTTAAAACAACCTTCTTCTCTTTTTCAAATAGATAATGGAGATTCATCATCAAAAGTCAGCCCTGATATTACACCCTCTGAGAAGCCTTACCTGATTTCCCCCACACCCAAAGTAGGTTAGCTGCCTCCACAACCCCATGTGGTTTCATAGCAGGCGTACCACTTCTACAGTGATCACTACACTATGTGACATTTATTGTCTCTCATGAATATCCTTATGTATCTCACCTTTACCCCAAGCACCCAAAATCATGCTTTAGTACATCCTCAATGAATGTTTGCTGAGAGGACAAATTAATTACTGGATAATAACCCAGCATTTTCAAACATTTTTTTCAAAGTGGTCATACCAACTTATTTATAACACCATCAAAAATATAACTGAGTTCTGTTGTTCCACATCCTCATCAAACCTTGATATTGTCATATTTTCCAACCTAAAACATTGTAGTGACTCTGTCTGTGTTGGTATCTCACTGTAGTTTTCAGTAAGTTTTTAATATACTAATAGTATAGTGTTAAGAGAAGACTTTCCCTTTACATATACTAACATTTCCTGCAACAGCAAATGCAAAGGCCCTGCAGTTAGACCTTTTCAAGGAACAATGAGAAAAGAGTAAATTTGGAGGAAGATGAACTGTAAAAATCTTGGAATCAGAACCAGAATTGATCTCACCAATGGTTATCAGATTTTGGAATTTATATGAAAACCTAGTGTGCTGTTTAAAATTGAACACTCTTGGGTTGCATTCCCAAGAAATTCTGATTTTGTAATTCAGAGCTTGAGATCTAGCATCTATATTTAAAAATATATCTCAAATTATTCTGTTGCAGTTGGTTTTCAGTCCAAAGAATGATAAACACTTTACAAAATAAGGTTTCCTCTTAACGGAACATAGTATTACATATTACAATGCAGTTTATGAGACTGAGTATTTTGTCTATCATCTGGTTTATGTCAATTTATGATTTTTTTTTTAGCTTTGTGGGCACATACAGCAGCATTTTACAAAATTAAAATTAAGCCCGACTTGGAGAAGTTTAAGACAGACTTTGTAATAGGTGAATGCCTCTGATCATGTTGCAAAACTGAGTAATCATGGAGAAATGGTGTGGAGAAAGCATCATTGGTGCTGCTTTCAGAAGAGTTAAATTTGCGACTTGTCTGTGTCTTCTTAGGCAGAGCCCTTAAAGTCCCTGAGTTTCCATTTCTCATCCATTTCTCATCTAAATTTATACGTATTCCGTTTAAGGGTCAGAGTGACAGAGTGGCAAAGTAATAATACAAAATTAAGATCCAGTCATTGCTAGAGGAATGATCATAGTTTTTGATCAACACACCTGCCTGAATTAAAGAAATAATATTTAGCCTCAGTGGCATTTGTTTTTGGAATAATCTCAGCATCTCCCTACTAAAAGAAAAACTGTAAAAAGCATTTTACAGTATAGGTAACATGTAAGAAAAATCTTGAGTGACAAAAACCTTGAGTGATCAAGGCTACAAAATTAATTTAGAGGTAAGACCAGGAGTCAAGTCTTTTGATTACTAGCCTGGGTCACTTTCTACCATAATTTTCTCAGTTGTCTTTCTCATTCTTTATTATAATCCACAGGCCAGATGATTCTGAGTACCAATGCTTTATCGCATTAGGTGTGGTAGTGGGGTGGTAATAATTATCCTTCTCTTTTATTGCATTTGTTTGATAACTTATTGAAGTCTTATTTATATACAATTCACCAATCTAAATTGTACAATTCAGTGGTTTTCAGTATAATCACAGAAGTGTGCAACCATCACCACAATCAATTTTCATCTTCATCGCCCAAAAAGAAACCCCATAACAATGGTCATCCTCCATTGTCCCCTGCCCCCAGCTTCTGGCAACCACTAACCTTTCCATATAGATTTTCCTAGTCAAGACTTTTCATATGAATGGAATCATACAATATGTGGCCTTTTGTGATCAGCTTCTTTCA
Source organism: Macroglossus sobrinus (assembly GCA_004027375.1). NCBI lineage: Eukaryota > Metazoa > Chordata > Mammalia > Chiroptera > Pteropodidae > Macroglossus > Macroglossus sobrinus. The sequence goes on from PVKZ01000600.1 coordinate 41,710, forward strand.
TTTAGTCAGTTTTAAAGAAGTACTTATTGTTTTAAGATTATGGGGTAACAATAGGGATAGTTTAAAATTAAGGAGTAAAAAAAATCACCCATAATCCCATTCTAATACAATCAATATCACAATCCCCTCCACAATCCCCTCCCCCACACACACACACAGATGCATTTTTATCTGATTAGAAAACATAAAACTGCAGGCTGCCTCTCGCCCAAACTTGCTCCTTTCTACGTCCCCCAGCCGGCGGGCCACCGTCAGCCAGAGCGCCCAGGCAGCGGAGGGAGAAGCGGCCCCGCCCATCCCTCCCCGGCGCCTGGCTCGCGTCACTGCTTTGAGCCGCAGACCCCTCCTTCATTCTCGTCGCCGCTGCTTTGACAGAACGCAATGGCAGCGGCCGGGTCTGCAGGCGTACCGGCGACGGTGTCGGGAAAGCAAGAGTTTTACCAGCTTCTGAAGAACCTGATCAATCCAAGCTGTATGATGCGGAGGCAAGCAGAGGAAATCTATGAAAATATCCCAGGTCTGTGTAAGACTACATTCCTCTTAGATGCCGTCAGAAATAGAAGAGCAGGTTATGAGGTGAGACAAATGGCTGCCGCACTGCTACGACGGCTTTTGTCCTCTGGGTTTGAGGAAGTCTATCCAAATCTGCCTTCTGATGTTCAGAGGGACGTCAAGATTGAACTGATACTGGCTGTTAAGTTAGAAACACATGCTAGTATGAGGAAAAAACTTTGTGATATTTTTGCCGTGCTGGCCAGGAATTTGATAGATGAGGATGGCACTAACCACTGGCCTGAAGGTCTGAAGTTCCTTATTGATTCAATCTACTCTAAAAATGTGGTTCTGTGGGAAGTTGCACTTCATGTTTTCTGGCACTTTCCTGGGATCTTTGGGAACCAAGAGCGGCACGATTTGGATATCATCAGACGGTTGTTGGACCAGTGTATTCAAGATCAAGAACATCCAGCAATCAGGACATTATCTGCTAGAGCTGCAGCTGCATTTGTACTTGCCAATGAGAATAATATTGCTCTTTTCAAAGACTTTGCAGACTTGCTTCCTGGAATCTTACAGGCTGTGAATGACTCATGCTACCAGGATGATGATTCAGTGCTAGAATCCCTTGTTGAGATTGCAGATACTGTACCTAAATACTTGGGTCCTTATTTAGAAGATACTCTGCAGTTGAGTCTAAAGTTATGTGGAGACTCTAGACTTAGTAATCTGCAACGCCAGCTGGCCCTTGAAGTGATAGTGACCTTGTCTGAAACTGCAACCCCAATGTTGAAAAAACATACAAATATTATTGCACAGGCAGTTCCTCATATATTAGCAATGATGGTTGATCTACAAGATGATGAGGACTGGGTAAATGCTGATGAAATGGAGGAAGATGATTTTGACAGCAATGCAGTTGCTGCTGAGAGTGCATTAGACAGATTGGCTTGTGGGCTTGGTGGAAAACTTGTTTTACCAATCACTAAGGAGCATATCATGCAGATGCTTCAGAGCCCTGACTGGAAATATCGACATGCTGGATTAATGGCCTTATCTGCCATTGGAGAAGGATGCCATCAGCAAATGGAACCAATTCTAGATGAAACAGTTAACTCTGTTTTGCTTTTTCTTCAGGATCCTCATCCAAGGGTGAGGGGTGCAGCCTGTACTACACTAGGACAAATGGCTACAGATTTTGCACCTAACTTCCAAAAGAAATTCCATGAAACGGTGATTGCAGCTCTTTTGCGTACCATGGAAAATCAAGGTAACCAGCGTGTGCAATCACATGCAGCTTCTGCACTAGTTATTTTTATTGAAGACTGCCCCAAATCATTGCTAGTTCTATATTTGGATAGTATGGTGAGAAATCTACATTCCATCTTGGTGATTAAACTTCAAGAGTTGATTCGGAATGGAACTAAGTTGGCCTTGGAACAGCTTGTGACAACTATTGCCTCACTTGCAGACACAATAGAAGAAAAATTTGTTCCATATTATGATATATTTATGCCCTCACTAAAGCACATTGTTGAGCTTGCCGTTCAAAAGGAACTCAAGCTTCTGAAAGGAAAAACTATTGAGTGCATTAGCCATGTTGGTCTTGCTGTTGGGAAGGAAAAATTTATGCAAGATGCATCAAATGTGATGCAGCTATTGTTGAAGACACAATCAGACTTAAATAATATGGAAGATGATGACCCTCAGACCTCTTACATGGTTTCAGCTTGGTCTAGAATGTGTAAAATTCTTGGAAATGATTTTCAACAGTACCTTCCACTGGTTATCGAGCCTCTTATTAAGACTGCTTCTGCTAAACCTGATGTTGCTCTCTTAGACACACAAGATGTGGAGAATATGAGTGATGATGATGGCTGGCAATTTGTAAACCTTGGAGACCAGCAAAGTTTTGGAATTAAAACTTCAGGACTTGAAGCAAAAGCAACTGCTTGCCAGATGTTGGTATACTATGCTAAAGAATTAAGAGAAGGATTTGTGGAATATACAGAACAAGTTGTGAAGCTGATGGTTCCTTTACTGAAATTTTATTTCCATGACAATGTTCGAGTGGCCGCAGCTGAGTCCATGCCCTTTCTTCTGGAATGTGCAAGAATTCGTGGCCCAGAGTATCTTACACAAATGTGGCAGTTCATATGTGATCCCTTAATCAAGGCTATTGGGACTGAACCTGATACAGATGTACTCTCAGAAATAATGAATTCTTTTGCAAAGTCCATTGAAGTAATGGGAGATGGGTGCCTTAATGATGAACACTTGGAAGAACTGGGAGAAATATTGAAAGCAAAACTTGAAGGGCATTTCAAAAATCAAGAATTGAGACAAGTTAAAAGACAGGAAGAAAACTATGACCAACAGGTTGAAATGTCTCTGCAAGATGAGGATGAATGTGATGTTTACATTCTGACCAAAGTATCAGATATTTTGCACTCATTATTTAGTACTTACAAGGAAAAGATTTTACCATGGTTTGAGCAGCTGCTTCCATTAATTGTAAATCTAATTTGTTCTAGTAGGCCATGGCCAGACAGACAATGGGGATTATGCATATTTGATGATATCATAGAGCACTGTAGTCCAACTTCATTTAAGTATGTAGAATATTTTCGGTGGCCGATGCTACTAAATATGCGGGATAACAACCCTGAAGTCAGGCAAGCTGCTGCTTATGGCCTGGGTGTCATGGCACAATTTGGTGGAGATGACTATCGTTCTTTATGTTCAGAAGCTGTTCCACTGCTGGTAAAAGTTATCAAGTGTGCAAATTCCAAAACCAAAAAAAATGTCATTGCTACAGAGAACTGTATCTCAGCAGTAGGCAAGATTTTGAGGTTTAAGCCTAACTGTGTAAATGTAGATGAAGTTTTTCCACACTGGTTGTCATGGCTTCCACTACATGAGGATAAAGAGGAAGCTATTCAGACTTTGAGTTTTCTTTGTGATTTAATTGAAAGTAACCACCCAGTTGTACTTGGTCCAAATAATTCCAATCTTCCGAAAATAATCAGTATAATTGCAGAAGGAAAAATTAATGAGACTATTAACTATGAAGATCCTTGTGCCAAACGTCTAGCTAATGTTGTGCGTCAGGTACAGACTTCTGAAGAATTATGGTTGGAATGCCTATCCCAACTTGATGATGAGCATCAGGAAGCCTTACAGGAGTTGCTGAATTTTGCTTAAAGCACTATGATGCCTCTTGAATATCATTTACTATTCAAGATTATCATCTACCATGCCAAAATAACTCTAAATAAGTGTCATGAATGGATTCCACTATAATTGAAAACTTCATTCCCTGCTAAGCAGTTTGTATTCCTTCCCCTTGTTTCTCCAGGATTAGTCAGTGTTACAGCCATCTGTTCACCTTGCATGTTTTATCTCTTAAACACATACCTGGATGATAATTTGTCCTTCCGTTGTCTTAGAATGTTTGTCACCATTCCCCTAGTTGACGTGAAGTATATAAATTGTTGCTATTTGTCTGAATTATTGGTGCTGGGCAAGCAGTATACTTGGTGTCAAGATGTCTTGCTACCGATCAAAAGATGTTAAGAGCTCACAAAGTTAGGACAGGAGAACTTCAGGACAAACATCTTTGAAATTATGGTTGAAGAATATAGTGGCAAGCTTATTCCTTCTTGAAAATACTCCTGGTTTTCATGGTAATTGGGAATTTTGAGAGATTGTGGTGGATGTGGGGACTTTCCTCTATGATATATATGAACTTTTCGTAATGCCTTCCTGAGAACTGAGTGAGACATATCCATATTCGAGTTCCAAAGGTGTCCAACTGAGAGTTATGAGAATTTTATCATCTCCTTTCAATTAAGTTATCCAGAACTCAAGGCACCATGGTTACTGAAAAGGGTGCCCTGGTACATCTAACATTGGTAGCATGTAATATATTGTATAACAGTATTTGACAAATAGTAATATTTGTGGGAGTCAATCCATGTTATGTGTTTGAGTAAATATTGTACAAATATGCTATTTTTCTCCTGCAAAGCAGCTCGAGAAGCCCTGATTCAAAATGGGGCTTAAATAGATTTCTATTTTGAAGTTCTTAGTAGATTCTATAGTAGCACTGAAGAGTATTGTGAAAATGAAAAGAAAGCAAAATTAATTTTATCTTTAAACATGAAAAAACAGTTTTGAGATCAGTCATTTCGCATTAGGTGTACATTATAAGAAAACAGTTTTGTAAGTCAAGGGTTAATTATGTTAACTGGGATGTGAGTCTTTAATGTCGAGTTTCTGTAGGGCATTCTATTCAGCACATCATTTATCCATAATTTAAGAACAACTGTCATGATTTCCTGGCGCTTTTGTGAGTACTGTGTATATAAAGTATTTAGCAAATATTTAAGACCTAGTAAGTGCTTAATAAATGGTAGCCAGTTGGTAGCTGTTATTCATACTTCTGTGTTCTTCATTTATGGTTTGGCATTCCTCTTACATTAGAATTTCCGATTCACCTACCAGTTCAGAAAATAGGCTAACTAGGCCATTGTGGTCAGAGATATGGGGGTGAGATTTTAGACATGCAATTCCTGTCCATTCCCTACAATTACTTATTGAGGGTGAGATGTAAATACAGTATAGTCACAACTTTAAGATAAATAAAAGTATAGATGAATAAATAGAAAAAAATCTCACCACAAAGTATTAATAGAGATTTTCTCTGAGTAGTGGGATTAAATGGCAATTTTTCCTGAAACTCACTACTCTATATTTTCTAATTTACCTACAACCAACATAATTCTTATATATTTAAGTTTAAGTACCCGATCACAATCACCTTGGCTTCTCCATGACCTATAGCTGAAGTTCATTCAACTCACGTATCTCATTATCTTAATATCCCTAATTAAGAAGGCCTCAATCAACATTTGTAGCAAATTCTTATACTCTAATGCATTCAGAACTGGAAATTCTACCAGGTTGACTTGGAATTAGGCCCTTGGAGAATTTTGAAGTATGACAGATCTAGACTTGAAATTTGGCAAACTATCTTAACCTAAGCATCAGTTTCTCCATCTGTCAAATGAGCATAATGCCCAGCTCATGTGAAAGTTAAAGGAGATAATGAATGTACAGTGCATAGTGGTACAGGGTTCAACAAATACAAGCTCATGTTATCTGGGAGTCCTGAAAAAGGGTTGGTGGCCAAAGTGAAGGGCTAATTGCTGGAGTAGGGTGAGTCGAGATTCTTGGGCTTTGTCAAAGGAAATGAGTGGTGTAGTCAGACACATTTTTGGTTGCCCATTGCTGAAGTAGGGCTGTCTTTGTTCCTGTGAGATGAGGTAATTCTATGGGCTCAGATGAGAGAATGCTGTATATGCCTAATAAATTACAAATTTCTTTAAAGGTCCACATTAATGAGAAACAATTTCAAGTCAGATGATCCCGACCATTTAGTTGTATGGCTTTTACTTTTAAAAATGCTTTATTTCTAGAATTTTGTTTTTGTGTTTTAAGTAATTCCAGGTTTCGAGCAAGTAGTAGTATGTGCATCTTTCAAATAGAACATGAGAAAATGCTTTAGGGAACCATTAGTTCCTTTCTCCCCACTTATTTTAAGTAATACCTAAATTAATATGAATACTGAGTCCACTTTTTAGACATTACTTAACAGTAATTTTTAAGTGTGTAGTGAGTTTGTAAGGCTATATGAATTATTTAATGCTGTCTAGCTTAGACTTGAAATATTTGAATACTTTTTAATGCCAAAGATATTTGCTTTAAACGAGGTTCCACTCCCTTTATTCTTAGATCTCAAGAATCAAGAATGTGGAAATGTTTTTTCATTTAAACGGAAAACAGGAGTTTCCAAAATAGGAATTGATGCTAAGAACTGGAGACAGGAGTTTCAGAAAATCGAGTTCTACAAATCATCCTTTTCTCTTGCATGTGGACGGTTCAGTTGGTTTAGTTCTTGAACCTCTTTACACTTCTCGAATTTCTAGCTTTACCTTAAAAAACGGGCAGTGAGAAGGGGGAGGTTGTGTGCAAAGACAAATGTAAATTCTACAATAGAAAAGGATTTACATTTTGTGCCTTCTCACTTTTCATTTGCCATTAACACAGGTTATTTAACAAGCTCTTTCTGGATTAATTTTAGTTTTTAGGGCTAGTAAGGGTTTTGCAAAACATCCTCCGGCAGCACTTTTTTTAAAAGCCCCTCGGCCTCGCTAGAAGTAGCGAATAAAGCCGCGCAGGCGCCTGGCTACCCTCTCCATTCCGCCTTCACAGTCTACAAGCTGATGACATCATTGGTCCGCGCAACCTACCAGGCCTTGGGACCTGTAGCTGAGCCCAAGTCCTTGCGTTCGCGTAGCGCGGCGGGAGGTGACGGGGGCGAGATTATTCTAATACGCATGCGCACCGTAGATGGCTACGGTGCCTCTTTCTTTGCCTATTTCCACAGCTCGCCCCAGTCGGGCCGGGCGGGGGAAGCCTGAGTGCCCTCCCCCTTCCCTCTGCCCCGCCCATCCTCCCACACGCCCCCCACCCACCCAGGGGGCCTCTAACTGACAGTTGTCGCCGGGCCGGGTCCGCGCGCCGCCTCCTTCTGCCTGGGTCCCCCGCAGGTAGAGGGGCGGGAGGGGGGGTGTGAGGAAGAAGCGGAGGAGGAGCCCGAGCCGCCGCGGCCCAGCGCTGCGGCCCCCTCCAGGGAGGCGAGAGAAGACCCCCCCCGCTTCCACCTCGCCCCCTCCCAGCCACCTAGACGGCCGGGGAGGGGGTGGGGCGCCGAAGCCGCGGCGACCCGGCCAGGTCTGGCCGGTGAGGAGCGGGGGAGGGGGGGCCGGGCGCGGAGGAGTGAGGCAGGAGAGGGCCGCGCGCGCGCCGCGCTGGGGGGAGGGGAGGGGAGGGCACCTAGGCTCTCCTCTTCTCTCCCCCCTCCCCCGCGCGCCATGTAACCCCGCCCCGCCGGCGGCGAGCTCGAGACCCCCGCGCACACCCAGCCAAGCCGGCGGCTGAGGAGAGCGAGGGCCGATGCGACTGAGACCGCGCGGCTCGGCCGAGCCCTGAGGAAGCGTCCCGCGCTCACGGGTCCCCCGGCGCCTCGAGCGGCCTCTCCGCACCGCCCAACCTGGGCCTGCTGGGGGCATGAGCGTGCCCGAGACACCGGGGGAGATGGAGCCGGCCGGGGAGGAGGAGCGGCCGCCACCGGCAGCGGAGGAAGAGGACGAGGAGGAGGTAGCAGCGGCGGCCCGGGCCTCAAGGCCGGCCCGAGGGAGGAGTGCTTCCTCGCGGGAGTATGCGGAAGACCAAGAGGAGAAGGAGGCGGAGGAGGCGATGGTGGTCGGGGGCGGTGGCTGCAAGGAGCAGGAGCTGACCTACGAACTGCAACAGGGCTATCGCATCCTGGGCGAGTTCCTGCAGGAGAAGCACCGGGGCCTCACCGCCCCCTTCCTGCAGCCCTTGGGGGGCGTTGCCACCTGGGAGGAGGAGGCGGCCGAGGGGCCGCGCAGTGGGGGACGGGGGAGTCACTCCCTCCCGCAGCAGCCCGGGCAGGGCATGTGTCTGCTGAAGATGGAGGAGAAGTTCACTAGCGGTCAGTATGGGGGCATCACCGAGTTCGTGGCGGACTTCAGGTCGATGCTGGAGACGTGTTACCGCCTGCATGGAGTGGACCATTGGATCTCCAGACAAGGCCAGAAGCTGGAGATGATGCTGGAGCAGAAGTTGGCCCTTCTCTCTCGGTAAGTGAGTCCCGTCCCAGGTGGGACTGATGGACTGACACAAACACACCCTCACACGTGTCCGAAGATGGGTTGGGCCAGGGGCCTGAGGGCCTCGCTGATAGGTGCTGAGTCGGTGCGGGGGAACCCGGGGAGGAGGAGCAGCGCTGGGCGGGGGCCTGCAGGGGTGTGGTGGGTGTGAGCGAAAGAACCCAGCACCCTGAGGAAAAGCTGAGAAGGAAGCCGAGGCCCGAGCGCCGAGGAGCAAGCCGGTAAAGTTTGTAGATGTAAAGTGAAATGGTGCCCGTAGGAAAATTTACAGTGGTAGGCAGAGGAAAAGTTTTAGTGGGATGGAAGTTGGACCCGCAACTTTTAGACAGTTTTAGTATGAAAGAATCCATGCTTTTATTTCAAACCATTAAAAATAATCGTATCATTATATTACCCATGTTGGCCATCGGAGATTGATGGAGTGTTATTAAGTAGTTAATGTTTACTATGGTGTACATCTGATCTTTTCTCTCAGCTTCATCTGAGGAGACAATTTTTGCAAAATTGATAATACGTTTAGATATTCTTCCAAAATATTTATACATTTTTATTTATACATAAAATATATATTTTTTGTTTATTCTACCAGAAATTATAAGCAATTCAAGTGGCACTATGCTCTTGGTGTACCCCACCCATATATCTAGTCAGTTATTTTTCTTTAGTAAGGGTAAATGGAAGCTGCTAAAATAAACATGAATTTATAATTACATAATTGATAAAATCAAATTTCTCAAATGGCAGTTTTTTAGGAACAGAAAGATAATTGACTGTTGGAAATGGTAGTTGAATAGTAATTTGATGCTTTACAAGCTGAAGTGAACTTGAATAAGTGATTTTACCTTTTTGGCTTCAGGTTCCTCATCTATAAAATGGGGATAATAATAGTACCTACCTCATGACGTTGTTATAAGTTTAGATGAGGAAAATATAAAGTCACCAGTGCTGGTCGCATAGGCCAATGTAAGTGTTAGCCATTATATTTTTGTAGTAGTTGAATAAATGAATATGTTCCTCATATTTGAAACTGGTCATTGTACTAGTATTTTTACAGAATATCTCCTGAGAAGTTGTGTTAATTTTTTGTCCTTGATTTATAATTGTAATTTTAAAATCTAATTTGTCACTGGCTTCTATATGCCATTTTTAAGACAATCAGTGACTTCTTTCACTGAAAACGAGTTAACATACTGCTTAACTCATTAGGGAAATTTTAAGGAACTTCTTGAATCCTTTCATAAAGTTGAATTATTTGGGAATAGAATATTTGTAAGTTTGCTTAGAAAATTACTTTTAGTTCTTTAGTGAAATAGTTGTGTAGTGTTTATGTTACCCTTGTTTCTACAGTGCTTTGTAGTTATGACTGACATAAAAATCCATACACATCATTATTTTTAAGTAGTAAAGTATACTCACAATTGACCTCACAAGATTTTAGACCTGGAAGGAACCATAGAGTTCATCTAGTTCACCCATCCAGTTTTACAGATGTGGAAACAGGGATTTGGAATAAGGCAAGAGAATGACTATATGCAAGTGCTAAGAAGTAGTGTATAGCTTTGAATTAATTATAGGTATTTTCAAAAGCATTGTGTGTATAATAAATAATTTCTTGAGTCCTACAAAAGAGCAAGGAGACCATTTCTCTTTTACATAATGGTAAATTTCTAAATGCTTAGAATCATTCCCAGAGGTTAATGGTAAGAATACCGTATTTCCATATGATTTAATAGCATCCGTAGTTAGAAATTAAACATAACATTCTGTTGTTTATAAACATAATGTATTTCTTACATTCTTAGTCCAAAAGAGATAAAATTCTTGCGTTTTTAGTAGTAACAAGTAATATGATGGTATCAAAGAGATAAAGTTTTGAATCCCTCACTTTTTTGTATTTGATGTATGTAAACGTTTTGTAAATAATAGGTTTACCAGACCACACTTGTTGATAGTAGGAACTCATGCATGAGCCTAAAGTCTGAGTCATTGCTAAGTAAATATTTTGAGTGGGCATAACTTTGAGAAAAAGCATAGATTACAACTGTTTGGTATACAGTTAGGAGATATAGGTTTTCCAGAACAATATTCCATTCGACTGTCCACATAAATATGATTTTGAGCAAATAGATGACTCAGATACCTTATTTGTAAAAGTGGTAGGTGGTATTTTAGTAGTAAAACACAATCACTGAGATATTATCATTAAAGGTTTTTTTTTGTCTTGTATATATTTGTAAGATACTGAATTAACTCTTACTTTCAAGTTTACTGTAAGGAGAATTTTATAGCTACATATACTAGTGAGGCTTTTAGTGGGCAAGAAACAGTACATTTGATAAAGAGGATGACACATTATCAGTATAGAGCAGCCTAATGGCATTACTATTTTGGACTCATTGTATAACTTGAATCTCAGTTTCGTCATTTGTATTATGAGAATGTTAGGCTAGATTAATTTGTTGGTTGTACAAATATGTGAATATCTGCCAGTACTAGACATTCAAGTCCATGAAATCAAAAAAATAAGTTCTCTGCCCTTAAGTGGTTTATAGTTGAGTAGGGAAACTGACACTTAAAAGAGAGATAATGATTCTATAATGGACATGTAAACAAGGTACAAGGGGAATTTATCTAAAACTGAAGGAAATGGGATGGCAGTTGAGAGAGGAGGAGGGAGAGAGGGAAAGAGACTCCAGTAGTTGAAAGTTATCATAGAAAAGTTTACACAGGAACTGATTCTTGAAGGAGTTGAATATTGCTACTGGTTTTTTTGGGGAGGATTTGAGATGGGCATTCCAGAATGCTGAACTGCAATGAATGCAAGGCATGCAGTAGCATAGTGTTTCTGGGAACTATAGGTATTTCTTTGTGGCTACAGTATGGTCTCCAGAGTAGTATCTATACCCCAGGTGGTATGCAGGCTGATAGATTGGGGTGAGGAAAGAAAATATTACAACTTAAATATATTCTATCTTTATTTTATCCTTTTTAAATTTCTGTTTTTTGGTTTTCTGTGGTGTTCTTAATAGCACTACATCTACATAGTCCATAGTTTATGTGTATACTTTATATATAAATAAATATATGTTTGAAACATATCTTTTATACATGATATAATATGACCAGGACTAAGACTTAGATCTAACATATTTGTTCTTAAGGAAGTTCTAGTTTAGAAGGGATTTCATTCATTTTTTTGTGGCAACTGAGAGAAATACCAGTTAACATACGGAGAAAAATCTAAGTGGAAAGGAATAGAAAATAATAGGAAATTATGTACAGAGCTGTAGAAACTGTCAGATTTTTAACTTGTAAATTTTAAATGGTTTTTTGAAAGGTTTTAAATTTTAAAATATTTTTTGAAAGCTTTAAGAGTATTGCTGTGTAGCCAGAAGATGGCTTTTCCTGGCTTTAATTTGAATCCCCTCCTGAGTTTGATTTTAATTTTGTGTATTTGTTTATTCTCATTTGATATCAAAATCCAGAAATTAATTGGGAATTTTAACAAGATGCTTCTCTCTACCTAGTAGTCTAACTCTCCTCAACCCTACTGGCTTCTGTAATTCTATCTTATTTATTGACGACCTTTGGTAGTAGTTGGTAGTATGATCTAGATTTTGTTTAGAACTATAGAATGTTAGAGCTTGATACTCAGCGTAGTTCTATTTATTATAATTGCCATTCTTAAAAAAAAAACAGTCATTCTTTAGAGAAGGTTCAGAAAATGTTTAAAATGTTTAAGTGTAGTGATGAAAGGATGAAGGATGTGATTCATTCTCAAACTTGTTCCATTGTCAGAATACCTGGAAACTCATGCTACTATTTGTAGAACACCTTGAAATAGTGACATATTTAGTTGTATCACGTGATTATTTTTAGAGATTCTATTTTGTACCTTAGTTTTTTTATCCTACAAATTGGGAGAACATAATCACTTTTCGATGGTACGTCTTGGTTCAGCTCATGAAATAACTGTGTTCCAAGGTCACATACTTTGAGGACTGCTGTGGCAAGCTTTATTATAGAGTTGTTAGGGGCGTGCAGAGGAGTTATAATGACTTGGAGGGGAAGAGGGAGCTGAGATTGCAAAACACTTTATTAGATTTTATTGTAGAGGTTATTAATTGGGAATTTTAACAAGTGACTTGATTTTACTAGTATTTTGAGATTTGAAAGCTGAAATGGAAGGAGAGAATGAAGACAGGAAATCAGAAGGCTACTGAGTTAATTCTATCAAAAGTTAATGAACAGTAGGAATAAAAGGTAGATGAAGATACAAAAGAGATACATTCAGCAGGTAAGTAAAATGGCAAGCTATTGATTGGGGTATGGAGAAGATGATGTCCAAAATGAATTTGGGCTTAGATGATGGTGATGTTGAGGGAACATGAGAGAAGGCATTCATTTGAAGATAGGCAGCCGAGAATTATTGCAAGTCTGTGTATGGTGTTTCCAGAGTGCTTAGGGCTAGATTAGAGATGTTTAATTAGGAATTAACCTGCAGAAGGATGGTGGTTAAAGAAATGGCAGTAAATGAGGTTGCCTAGGATAAGAGTGTAGTAAAATATAAGGGGATGAAAGGCAGAACTTTAGGATTAAGTGTCTTCAAACTGGAAAGACAAAGTTTAGAATATGATTAAAATGTGTATAATGTATATTAAAAGCTGAAATTCTTAAATGAGAGTCATTTAATGAAGCTGAAAATAATTTATTCTGGTATATATAAAAGACATTTGAAATACAATAAAGTTATAGACTTCATCATATTAGATTTTGTTCCATTAGAGAATATTAATTTGAGAATGATTTAATACAGTAAAAATGTCTTAATATATTCTAACGTGTTTTGCCTTTTGTCTGTTTCTCATTGTATTTTTCTTTCTTTTATTTTTCTTTTGAATAGTTATAAGAGTTTATTTGAGCCAAACTGACAACATATGCTGGGGAGCAAGATCTCAAATGCTTTTTTAAAAAGAGTTTTTATAAGAGTTTATTTGAACCAAACTGACATGTTGAGAAGCAAGATCTCAATTGCTCTATTTTTATTTCTAAAAAAAACTAGAGCAGGGGGCGGAAATCATGTTTTGGAGAGAAAATTAGGTCCCTTTTATAGTTTTAGTTTAGCTTTCAGATTATCTATAGGCTATCTCCATAAAATAAGAGGTGCCCAGAACAAAATAATAGCCATTTTAATTTCTGAGGCACTTGCATGTGATATGAATCTTTAAAATACATATTAAGTTACTTGAAGTTTGTTTTTGTTTTTGTTTTTTAATTGGAAAGACTAATAAACCCCAGTGGTGGTATTATCTATCACCTGCCCTTTGTATATCACCTTCCACCTGGGACCCGTGAATGTTCCAGAATTGATCATGCTTGGAAGCAAGGTTATTAAGTATATACATTTTGTAAAAAGACTTAGGAAAATCAACTGAATAGTGTTTGTTACTAAGTTCATTTTCTTTACCTTTATGTGCTAGATTTTCTACAATAAGCATGTTACTTTCGTGGTTTAAAAAAAGATTTTATTTAAAGGAGATTAGTAGTTATAACTTTGAATAAACTGTAGGTAAAAATTTGGGTTAAAAATATGCATTACTAAAGTTGTAAGATAGTACACTCGTTAATATTGTAACTGGGTGGTGAAACTGAGTAATGTTAGTTTTCCCTTTCGTTCTTATTTTTTTCTACAATGACCATGTGTTACTGCTGTTATTTTAATACTGTTCAAAATACAAAATTACAGATTTTGTAGGTACGGTTTTAAGGACTTGAAATAGCTAGTGCTAAGAACTCACACCAAACTTCCGCATTTAAAGCATTTGAGTACAGCTGTCCAAAAAAAAAAACTCTTCCAATAGCTTTTATATCTTTTAAAATGTATGTCTAGGAACTCTGCTTGTTCATTTCTGTGTAGATACCCTACTTCAAGATAAAAAAAAGATGAGAAAACAGATCCAGATAAACCAGTTTAGGGTAAAACTACTTGACTATAAATAAACTACTTGCTGTATTTTTAAATACTTTATACTAATATTCCTCTTCTATGAGAGTTTAAATCTTCTAAATTAGGATTAGTGAAAAAATACTGCCAAATTGTAATGCAGAAAGTGTTTGAATTATTATTTTGCAGTAGAAGTGTTTTAGGGATCTTCTCTTTCCAAGGGATAGCCCCCACCCTCTCAGATTCATCTCATTTACTGGACATAAGCTTTCTTTCAGATGGTAACATCTCAATTTCTAGTAACCACGTTGGGTTTGCAACAGCTTTAAAGGTGAACAGTTTTATTTAAATTTTGCAACGTGTCCTACCCTGGTATATTGACTTTATGGTAATGGTGTACTTTCTCAGTTTTTTTGAGGTTGATATCAGAAAGAAAATCCCATAAAATATGCATACCTGTAGAATATTAGGATTATTCTCCCTATGGCAGCTCATGTTTTATGTTTCTAAACTGCTTTTCAGTTTTGGTAGTAGATTGCCTAACAGTGTAAGAGACACCAGAATTCTGCTAAATACACACGTCCTGGTGAATTTAGGAGTTTTTCTCATGTTCGAAGAAATAAGACCGAGTCTACTTCATTTGCACTGAAGAAGAGAAACGGGCTATCTGTAAAACTTCTTATATAGAAATGTTTTCCCATAGAAATAGTAATATCGATCGTTTCCATATTGATCCATAAGCCCAGTTTTTAACATCTGAAATACTAAAATTGGAAGATAAATATATTAGAATGTAAACAATAAATAAAATTGAAGTCTTATTTTATATTTTTCTTTAGTATTTGTGCTGGAGGAAAAGCAGGTTTAAATTTGATTCCCTTCCTACAGATAGACTCATTTCCTGGCTCTCTCTTTCTTATTTGATGCTACCTTATTTGCTAGCCTAATATCTCTTTCCTGGGTCATTAATCTATTCCTCTTAAGTTCCTTGTTTTCCTTCATAGCATTGATTACAACCTAACTCATAATATGATTTAATTACATACAACTTTTTCTCAGTAAAATATAAAATCTGTGAGAGCAGGGATTTTTTTCTGCTTGGTTTGCTGCGGTTCAACTTCTGTAAATGTTCACTTGAAATTAAGCAGTAAGTGATTATAAGTTCTGAAGGTCATTTTCAAAGGTTTTGGGCAGCATGAGTGTTTTCCAGGTGGCCAGCATTGGAATCATGTTTGGAAACAGATCCCTTGGCCCCAGAATAGCATGTTTAAATCTGTTAACTCAATCTCAGAGTGGGGATTAGGAATCTACATTTCTAATAAATTCTCTAATTTTTATCTACAATAAAGTTTGAGGACTGATGCTTCAGCATATAGTAACATTGTTTCATGTTTGATTTCACCTTGCAGTTTAGAGTTTTTCTTTCATCGAGGTATTTTTAGCACTGTTTTTACATTTGTAAACCCTTATTAGCATTATATATTGGGTTGGAAGGAAGGGAAGGCAGGAGAGAAGTGAGAAGCAGACTCGTACTCCTGTCTTTATGTGGAATACAACTTGAAGAAGTAACTGGTAAAGAGTGAGACAGTCAGAAAGGGATAGGTAAGGAGACATGAAGTAGGTGTTTGAATTATTCCTCTAAAAAAGAATGCAGAGACGTTGAAAGTCATGAGTTTGTCATAGAATGTTACACAAAGCAATCTATTTTTAGATTGGTATTTACATTGTTTTAAAACATTTTATCAGGGAATTTCTAACATAAAAACACAAAACAGTATTTGAACCTTTATGTGCCCATTACCTAGTCCCCAACAATATTTATTCATGGCTGGTTCTGCCCCATCTATACCTTTTATATTCCTCTCTGCTGTAATGTTTTAAATTATTGATGGCAAATTATTTTATAAATGCCTCAGCTTGTAACTCTCATAGATGAGGATGCTCTTGTTGAAAACGTAACTACAATACTGTATCACCCCCCCCCCAAAATTTCTTAATAGCAAAATCCAAGTCAGTGTTTGTATTTCTAATTGTTTAAAAAATTATAAATAAAAAAGTTTTATATTGTTTGAATCATGATCCAAATACATTCACATGTTGGTTCATATGTCTTAATTTATAAATTTCCCTTTTCCCTCTCCTTCAGCACCTACCCTCCCCCTCTTCCTTTCTTATAATGATTTTGTTGATTTGTGTGTATCTCCTATAGTCTTGATTTTGCTGATAACATCCCATTTTTCGTCTTTTGTATTTCCTATAAATTGGTAGTTAGTTCTAGAAGCTCTACCAAATTCAAGATCACCTTTTTTTGGAGGCAGGGGGCAAGACTACCTCTTTAGATAATATTGTGTTCATCTGTCTGTTTCTAGTTTTGTTTTAAATCAATTATAAATTATTAGTTTTAGCACATTGGCACAATGTAATTTTGCTGAATTTGTTAAAGTGAAAGTTAATGAGTGGTGATTTTATAATAAGGTTTTTATTTTCTTTACATGTAAAACTCATCTGTTGAACTTTATATGACAAGTAATGTATTCTCAGTTTCTTCCTCTAGTTGTGTTTAGAATGTGAAATTAATTTCCAGAGCAAGCTACTTTATTTCTAATCTGAGAAAATTGATTTTAATTTAGAATCATTTTAAAGCATTATTTCTATGAGTAATATCCAGTACATAGAGCTAATATGTTAAATAGCATCAATGTTTTTTAAAAGCTTGAAGTTAAAGACCCTGGGTCTTATTCCCATCCACTTGTATCTATTTACACCTGGTTTTATGAGCTTACATTGTATATCAGCTGTGGACAGTACTATTTCTTGAGTTTCTAGTTTGATTTTAGGAATCAATGGAAAGAGATTCAAGGTTAGCTCTCATAGCATTATTCCACACAATATAAGGTAAAGTATTTTATTAATTGCCATTATAGCTTTTTCACTGACTTTTCAATTTTGTTTCTCTTTTATAGTTCAGTATGAATTCCAAGCCTTTATATAAAGTTTTTAACCAGAGTTCCAACTCCCCCTCCCCTGCTAGTCAATACAGCATGCAAAAGTGTTTGTGTGTGTGCACCTACATGTGTGCACATTTAGTTCTTCTAGAGAGAGGGTGCAAGACTTTTTTAGGTCAGCAGAGTGGTACAGACCCAAAAAAGGTTAAGAAACATAGGTTCAAACCACAGAATTAACAAGTATGCAATAAGTTATGATAATATTTGGTTAAAGTGGAGAAAAATCCTATTAACTAAAGGAAAAAATTAGGCCTCTGACAAAAAACAATAGAGAATCTGAATAGTACTTAAAGATGACTATTATATTATGCCCACGTTTATGTTGTTAGGTGTTTAATGAGACTTGTTTAACTCTGATCTTTAAGTAATGGTTTTTCTCTGCATTAAGTTAGAGGAAAAATGTCTTGGAAATAGGTCTCTTGATATTTTAGAACTCTGAAAGACTTAATATATGACTTACTATAGTGCAAATGTCATACCTTTGTGAGTACAATGAGTTTAATTCTGGTTTGCCAGTGGCTCTTGTATTGAATTAGATATTGGCTTTCTCTAGAATTCCATTTACAGTCATTGGTCATTAACCTCATCAAATTCAGAACAATTTCAAAACATGTGGAGTGCCTTTTCTGTCTAGAAGTCTCTTTTCTATATCTAGTGAAATTCCAATTATTATTTAAAGCTCAGCTCAGGTGAAATCTCTTCTGTGAAGCCTGATACAGAATTAATTGCTTTTTCCCCTATAGTCTATGATTGTTTTGCATACAGTTATAGCACTTAAAAAAAATACTATGTTAGGGGTGTATCTGTCTCCCTATCTGTATTGTGATCTCCGTGAGGACAGATAATGACACTTGATCATAGCCAAAAGGCTGAGAAGCGATCTATGAGGACAGATGATATATCTTATCCACCATTGTATATCCAGGGTCTTGGGCACACATAATAATTATTTGGTAATTCTTGAATGAATGAAATAAATGAACAGATGAGAAGATCACATGAAATATTCAGGTATATCAAGTTAAAATTCCACTTGTCTAAAAAAAATCAGAATTGTCATTGCCTCAGGAAAATTTGTTTGCACATCTCTTCCTACCTCTTCTTTTCAACATGAGGTAGGTATATTCCTCTGTTATAGAATCCACCTTTTGGAGTCATGATTTCTACTGAAGTTTTTGAAAACCATGATGTTAAAGTTATCTGTTTCCATATCGGTTTGCCTCACTAAAGTTTAAAATTGTCATATGCATTTTTCTATCTCTTTAGAAGTGGAGAGAAGCTTAGTGATATTTGTTGAGTTGAATGCAGATACTATATCCTCCCGTAAGGGGTGGATACAATATTTAAAAGCATAATAGAAGGTGATTTATGGTTAATATAGTAAGACTGGTATAGTTTATTTTATTCAATATATATTTACATTGCTTATTATTTGATAGGCACTGTAGAGGGTTTCAGGCATAAATATGGAAATATAGGAGTTAATAAACTAAGTTGTTGTAGAGGTCATTCCAGACAATAAGAACAGCATATTCAAAAGTTCAAAGGCACAAAAGCCACTGTATACCGTTAGAGAATGGCAAGTAGTTTAATTTGGCTAGAGTGTATTTATATATAGAAAAGTAGTGACAGGTGTGACTGGGAGAGCCAGATTATAGAGCCCGATCATAGATGGCCAAATATATTATGCTGATAAAGCGTTTGATATTTCAGTTTAGTGAGCTACTATGTGAAAAGCCTTTAAACTAGAGAATTAGAAGGGATGCAGATGAATTAGAGGGGAGAATTAATATCAGTTTGATCTTTTTCCAACCCTTAATTTTCAGCTTCTGTTAATTTAAATTTTGCATTTGATTTTGTAGTAGTTTTGGTGCCGGGTTATATAGAAATATATCTGGAAAAATTTATATTAAGCAGAAATCCAAAGTAATGCTGGAAAGAAGAGAAAGACAGTACTTTCTTTTGCCAGATAATTTAGATAATATGCTAGATTTAAATATCTAAATAATTTAGGTTGGACTTAGTTATTTTTTTTTTCTCTAATTGACCACTTCCAGTCTTTTCCCAGTTCTCAGGGGAAAAATTTTTGTTAAATACAGAATTTTCTCAATTTAAATTATCTCTCTACCAAGTTATTTTCAACAACTCTGTTTGCTAGTAATCAAAAAAAGAATGACAGATATAATTAGGAAATTGCAAACACATATTGTTAATATCAGTTGGTCATGCTTAATTTGACAGCATGGTTTTTATAGACCCAAATCTGTATTTAAACAAAAACAGTTACTTATAATAGTCTTAAAATTAATAACATCCTAAATAAAAGGTTTTTAGAAACAAATGTAACAGTAGTTCATGGTGATCCACAGAATGAGCACCACATATACTCTAGTTTTTTTTAAATTACTGATTATGGTGCAACTGCCAGTACATTAGTAATTTTTCTACTTACTAATTGCACTGTAGGGAATTTGGTTGGTAGTGAAATTTAAGTCAAAGTTATTGGTTATATTCAAGTCTTATTTTTGAAAAGTTTCATGGTGAGACTACATAAATTATAGGATAACTGAGATTTATTTTAATTTTTATTAGTAGTTTAAATCCTTTTCTATCGATAGTTAACATTTATTCATTTTTTCCCATATGCTAAGTACTCTGCTTAGCATCCTACATGCTCCTTGAAGATTTAGAAAATAGAAAATTGTCAAAAAATTAAAATAATCATTCATTCCATCAGAGGTAATCACTTGTTAGCTTTCTTGATCTCATCTATATACATATGTATTATTTACTCACACAAAAAATCCAATCAAAATTCATATTTGCCATATATGCAGCTTTTATATCCTACTTATCATAACCTGTTAGATTTTATTTTACTTGTTAATCAAATGTTACTTGTTGTTACATGTGACACCCATACAGTAACAGGATAACAACAGTAGGAGCCTGTGGTGTGCTTTATGTTTTGTTTTTTGATCCTGTTGTTTTTCTTCTAAAACAATTATTTTTCATCATGTGGATTAGCTATCTTTTGCTTCGTTTGACTACCAACAACAACAACAAAATGACAAACTACTTGCACTGAAAATAGCCAAATTCATTGAGAAGTCATACCATGATGAGTTTGTAAAATCTGTTTATTTATTTTTAAGCATGGTAACCCTTGGTTGACCTCACAGATTGCAAGAACCTTGTCAGCTTACAATCTCTTATTTTTTTTTATTTTATTTTTTATGCCTACAGCACTTGCTCTTCCTAGCTGGTCTCCCATCCAAGTACTAACCAGACCTGACCCTGCTTAGATCAGATGGGATCGGGCTTGTTCAGGGTAGTATGGCCAAAGATGAGTTTGTAAAATTTATGGTAAGACTTTACCTTAAAATATATTTTAATGTTTCTAATTATACAGGTTGACTAGCTTTCCAGTATATTAATTACTATGTTTTATAACTACCCTTTTCAACAGAACTCAAGATTAATTTGTCAGTGTAGAGCAAGGAGTAGAAACAGTCTCTCTTGGCTGCCTTTTAATATGCAAAAACCCTGCAGTAAGTTTGAAATTAAATTTTATGTATCATAATTTTAGTAATAGTTAACATTTATTAAGTGCCATTCTGTGTCATTCTGGGGCTTCATTTGTATGTGCTGTGCTGCTTATGAACAAGAGCTATAGGGATTGAGAGAGAGGTGCTTTTCTACCTCAGGCTGGGTAGAAGAGGATTATAAAAGATTTAAAGGACCTTTTAGATATCTGTGGTGTGGTAAGATTGACAGTATTTGCAATATAAATTATTAAAATTATTATACAAGTCTATGGCCATGCCATCCTGAACATGCCCAATCTCATCTGATCTTGGAAGCTAAGCAAGGTCGTGCCTGGTTAGTACTTGGATGAGAGAACACCTAGGAATACCAGGTGCTATAGGCAATAAAAAAAATATATCAAACAATTTTTAAAAAATCATTATACATATAAAAAATCCAAAGGAAATAGTTGAAGTTTAGTTACTGTACATGGACTTTGTTTAGCAATCTAGTGATTAGTGTTTGTTTTATTAATTTAAAAAATGTATATATCTGGTGGCAAAAATTAAACAGTACAAAAAGTAATACAATAAAAAAAATCTCCTCCTCTCACCTGTCCCTTGGATCCCCTCCCTACTGTTAAGAGGCTACCGCTGCTATTAGTTTCTTGTATTGGATTGGATATCTAAAGCCATCTCAAATTTTAACATGTTCAAAACTGAACTTCTGGTTTGTTGTTTTGTTTTACTTTTCTAAGCTTATTCTTAGCTTCTGAATAAATGACTCCATACTCTACCAAGTTGCTCTGGACAAAAAACTAGCTTTTTTTCATTGAATCTATCTTTTCACTTATTTCCCATATTAAGCAGTTCTGAGCTTTCTTCCTCTAAATTGTATTTTAAATCTTGTCTCTTTCTTTCCTTTGTCACTGCTTAAATACAAAATCATTATCATCTCTTTCCTGGAATACCGATATAGTTTCCTGATGTTTTTTCCTGCTTCTGCTTTTTCCTCCTAGAGAGTCCATTTTCTAACCGGCAGCCAGTTCATTTTTAGTGAACTTTAAAAAAATGTACATTAAGAGAAGTCAGTACCCTGCTTAAAGCACTTCGGCTATAGTAAGGAGTTTGACCTACTGTTCTTTACATATCTGCCAAGCTATTTCTCACTTGAGGGCCTTTATTCTTATTCTTTTTATTTAGAACATTCTATCTCCAAAGTTTTTTCTTATGTTTTTGGCATGGCTGGCTTCTTCTGTCACTTTTTCAAGTAAATTATTCTTGACTATCTTTCACAGAACTTATAATATCTAACATAGTTAAGACTTATGTATGTATGCATGTATGGATGGATGGATGGATGTGTTTGCTTTTTGTATATTTTTTTATAACATGTAAGCTTAGGACAGGAATCTTGTCTATAAGTGTTGATGCCAGCACCTAATCTACTACGTATAAGTACTTAAGTAATATTGAATGAAGGAATAAATGAATGAATGGACAAATGAATGGAAATGTCTGGAATTTGTTTTGGTCAAGAGAGGTTGAAATCCAGCTTTATTTTTTTTTCTCATGTCTAGCCAGTTGTCACAGCATCACTTTTCTTTATTACTTTCATTTACCATTTTTATATTACATTAAATTCCTGGTGTATTTGGATCTGTTTTTGAATTCTCTCCACTGTGCTGTTGGTATGTCTAATTAGTCATCTTCTGGTATTAAAATTCTTTATTATGGTAACTTTAAAATTATTCTAATACCTAGTAGGATGACTCCTCAGTCAAATGATTTTTCTTTTTCTGAATTTTTCAGAAATGAAATTTTTATGTATGTATTTTTCTATAATTTTTTGATAGTATACTTTTTAATATTATACTTTTAAATAGTACAGTGGAATCAACATTTGTATCACCCAAGTTTTGGTCACTTGGCATAAGAAATATAGGAGAGAACAATAGAAATTACTGGTCTGTGAGGAATAAAAATGATATTATTCTCATTCCATGGACACCATTATAGCCACTTGCCACATCTTCCTAAGTTCAACTATTTCTTCAGTTCTTGCTGAGTCCTTACATTTCTTTGTTGTTTTAGGTAGGTTGAGGCAAGATTCACGTTAGCTTTCTTATCTTTCTTCCTCGTGCCATTATCTGCATCTGAAAGTGTCCTGAATTCATAGTCTTCTAATTTAAATCCTCATCAATACTTGACATATATTTAGAGGAATTGGTCAAGAACAGGAAGCCAAGGTATCTACCTGCCCACTTTGTGGACTTGTCACAACTTTAGCATCTACTATGGAATGTGGACATAACTGGACTGAATGAGAATTAATGAACTCTTCTGTTCTACTTGTACTGAGAACTCCTGATTCTGTATAGTGATGAATGTCTGTCGTGGTAGTAAGATGTTCAGCAGAGCAGTCCTAACTTATTAAAAATGCTTATCAAAGTTCTTAAGGTTGTTAAGGCACTTTGAAATATCACTTCATGTAACTAAACTTAACATTGACCCTTGTGCCTTTCTTAAATTAGAAAGACAAAATCAAGAAATGGAAATTTACTGTAAGCAAAATGTTTGGTTTTTCAAAAATTAATTATGATGTCCTTCAGTTCTTTTGTGAATTAATTTATTTGGTGCCACTTTCCGGCCTTGAAAGTTTTTTAACTTATAAAGATCTTTGCAATTAATTCCTTTTTGGAATTGCCCTCTTGAATTTTACTAATGAATGCCTTGGTTGGCTTTTACTTAGTCCTTTCCCTATCTATCTGGAGAACTAAATTGTTTAGATAGTTTTAAGTACAAAGTTTTACTACTTAAAACTTTGCTCCTTTGGCCTATGTTGTGCTGTTTCTCAAAACTGTTCCTTATCTTTTGACTCTTCCTTTTCTTTGACTGAGTTTTTCCTTATAACTGTGGATAATTCCTAACATAAACCTTTATCTCTTATCTCTCTATATTTATTTCTCTGTGGAGAGATCATTTATTAAGACTTTTTCATTGAAACTCTCAAATCAGTATCCTGAGCCTTCCCTTTTGTTTTAGTTTTATATTTCAGTCCATAGAGTTGTTGTGCAGCTGTTATTTTTAAATGTGAAAAACTAAGTACATATTTCTAACCCAGATCTCTTTCACAGTTATCTTGTTTTTCTTTCAACTTTCACATTCTTTTTTCCAGTGGTATCACCATTGTTTTAACCAGAATGTATCAAAGTCATCTTTGATTTTTGTACTTTTTATTCAGTATATACAAACTGTCACTATATTTACTGTTGAATCCCTGTTTCTCAGTAAATTAATGAATGAATTTGAATAATATGAATATTTTTCTTAATTAGTAATTCTTTTCCTTTCTTTCTGCTGATCCAAAACTTCTTTCTGCAAAGTCTAGTTCAGATTCTTGACAAAAGAGTGATCGGTATAGATAGATGGAGTAATAATTGAAAAACAACATTTGAATTTTTTAACTATATCATTTGTAAAAACTGATTTTAGTAGTGGAGATGCATGCAAAATACCAAATTGAGGTGTGAATGAAAGATGAAAAGGACCAAACAGTTTAGATGTGACTCTTTTCAAGTGGAAGGGTTTGTTGTTAATATAAACTTGAGTATTTTTATATTCTAAAGGCAACTACCAGGTCCAGGTTGAAAATGATAATTAACAAAATACAAATTCTGAAAACTAATAGTGGGATTAGTTTTTGGTAAGAGAATGGGAAGCACGTTTTTCATAGCAACTTAAAGTTGCATTCAGATAATTTTGTTTGGATTCAGATAATTTAATTTTTTGAGAAACAGGAAGTTAATGGATTGCTTACTTAAAAACTACTGTTTTCTCTGTGAAATAAGTGGTGGGCAAAGTCTGCTGCTAAATGACAATGAGTAGTGTGGTAAAGCTTTTAAATAATAATGGCATTTGAAATTGCTGTTGTGAAGAACCAATGAGGGAGCTGACTTTCTTCAAAGAAGTCATTTTAGGGAGGATTGAGCCCAGTATAAGTTACAGTTAGACAACAGACTATACAAGGTGGTGACTTTTTCCTACAGTGCCTAGTAGTGGAGGTATAGGAGTGAAAGAGCTTTTGGCTGAGATGCAAGAGAGAGGTTGGGTGCCTGAGCCAGAAAGATAATTGGTTAAGCTAGATAAGAGAAGAGATTAGTCATGTATGATCAGTCCCAGCTAGTTATCTATATGACTAGCTGAAAGGGGCTGAATTATGTTAGGGCAAATGAGGGAATCAAACAAGAAACTGGAGGTCAAATGAAGATGAGTTAAGAATACAAAAGGAATAAGAGTAACAACTGGGAGACTAACAAGTAAAGATGATCAAGTTTAATAGTCTTCAATAAATGCTTTCATTTTTCTTTGTAGGTATGAAGATTTTTTTTTTCTCCAAAACTTTTTTAGGTATGCAATACATAGCTGCAAATGAGAGCAGTGTTCCCCAAACTTTTATGATCTGGCTTCCAAGCAGAAAACTTTTAATATGTACCCCCCCATGTATGTATATTTATAAATTATATATAAATATTTCTATATTATGATGTTTTATATGTTGTAAAACATTAAACTATATACTTAAAATGCGATATTCAGCATATTTTTAAGTTAATTTGTAGATACTAATATTTTTGGTGAGGGTGTTGTGATATTTCATTAGTTTTGAAAATCTTTAATACTTGGCTGTAGAGCTTATTAGAAAGGCTTGTTTTAAGTTAGGTTTATTTTGGTACTTGGTTTTAATGACTTAAAGTTCATAACTCATAAAGAAACATAAAT
The DNA here is from genome assembly GCA_004027375.1 of Macroglossus sobrinus. Taxonomy (NCBI): domain Eukaryota; kingdom Metazoa; phylum Chordata; class Mammalia; order Chiroptera; family Pteropodidae; genus Macroglossus; species Macroglossus sobrinus. The sequence goes on from PVKZ01000600.1 coordinate 67,223, forward strand.
CCAGATGGAAGAAGGACATCACAGGTTGGACTGACTACATCATGATGTTTGTTTATCAAACATGCAAAAGGTTTTTTTGAAATCTACCTGTAAAAGTTCCGACTTTTTTATTAGTTGCTCTTGAAATTAATACTAAGGTTCTGCCGTGCTGCATAGTCTTCATTTGCCCCTTCAAATCCATTCTGTACCCTTATGCACTGTGCTCTTTGCCCTAGCAGGCTGATTTCTAAGGACTGTGTCAACTGGTTTGCCTTGTCCTGTGGCTTCTGAGTAGGATCAGTCAGTGGGGTGGCACTGACAGGACAGAGAGGTAGACATATTTATTCTAACAGTTTTCTCTTTGCTAGGCTGAAGTTTGTAACTGCTCCATTATTGTGTAGCCTTCTTCTACAGTGACAGCTCTCTTAGTTCCAGTAACTATTGCTTCTCCTTTCCCTTGGGTATAGAGTGATGATAGCTCCCTGGCTAGCACAGGAGTGCTTCACCATCCCTTTGTAGTTTCCCTTAACCCTGCCTGGACATTTGTAAACAGTCTCTTTATAAACATCACCCCCTTTTTAGTAATCTCTCTTTCTTATATCACCCTGAAGACTATAGTTACATTTTATTATTTTTTTAAATAAATGGATTAAAAAACTGACTGAAACTCTTTAAAATATTTTAAAGCAGATTAGATAATTCTGTTTCCAAGTTTTAATTGTACAGATACAGTTTTTATAAGTGATATATTTACATTGTTTTGATAACAACAGCAGCAACAACAAAAGTTACATAATAGTGGAAATCTTTCCAAACATCTGTTTTTAGTAGGGGGCCAGTGTTAGTTCATATGTTAACTATGAGTAAGTAAAGCTTAATATCAATTCATTTCCTTCGAAATACTTACATTAATAATTTAAACACAGTTGAGCCTCTGAATTCTGATATTTGGAATGTATTAACAACACAGAAAAGACTTTTCCTGCTTTGTGGAGAAAAAAAGAAAGTAAGTATAACTATAAAACTCAGTGAGTCAACCAAAATTATTGCTTAGCTTTTGCTTATAGGTAGCAATCTGTTATTTTCTAACTATTATCAGACTGATTTCATGAAATAATTTTTCTAATAGGCAGGAAAAAAACTTGAATTTTAGAAAATGAGAGTTATTTTAGTATATTTGATTATTGGTTAATTATCTAACAATTTTTATTTGAAGGTGATCCCTTTTATTTTTCTGCATTGTATTCCCTGTTAAATGAAACTCAAGTAGTTAGTAACAAATGTTTAACCACAATTTTTTCCTACAGACAAAATAGATGATCAGAATTTTCAGCTTTAATTATGGGTGTAAATTTAAGATGAAAAACAAACGGCTTGTATGTCTCTTTCTCCTCCCAACCCCCCACTCCCACATGCACACGTGAGGCTCTGAAGATACAGCCATTAACAAAACAAAGTCCTTTCCTCCTGGAGCTTTAAAACTGGTGGGGAGATTTAATTAATACATAGATTATGTAATAATAATTATGTAATGCAATGTAGTCATAAATAACATGAAGAAAAACCAGGGTAAGGGAATAGAGGAATAGAAAGTGACAGAGAATCACTAGTATAGAGAAGTTCTCTCAGATATGCTAGTATTTGAACAGAGATTTAAATGAAGTGATAGTTTCTAGCCCTACAAAAATCTGGGGGAAGAAGGTACAAAAAAGATGTTGGTGTGACTGACAATAACAGAGACTTTTGTGGCCAGGCCACGAAGAGCTAAGGGCAGAGCGGTGGAAACTGAGGTCTGGAAAAGTAGATGAGGGCCACAGCACACTATGTAGGCCATCAGAACTTTGTTTTTATTTTAAGTGTAACTGGAAGGAAGGTTTTGGAGGAGACAGAGAAGGGGAATGACATGATATGATTACCCTTTTAAAAGGATTATGTGGGTTGCTGCATAAAGAATAGACTGTAGGGAAATCAGCCAGGAGACCTGTCATGAAGAGATTGCAGTAATCTAGGTGAGACTTTGAACTCCTACATGTACACAAACATATACACTACTTGGTGTCCTATGCAGATTACGTATATACTTGTATATAATTCCTTTTAGGTTAAAAATATATTTTGTTTAGAAACTTCATTTTTACGTTTAGCAGTACAATATAGACATCTTTTATAGTAAGTACATATCTATTGACCTAATTACTTTTTTTCCCCTTATTTCTTTTAAAAGGTTGATGCTATTTCCTATTCTGGTACATTGCCCTTATTTAATCTGTCTCATATCAAAGGACATTTGTGTTTACAGGTTCTTTTTTTCAATGAAAAACTGTACAATAATACTATAATAACTATAGTGCCAGGTGTGTACTAATCAAGTTTCACTTAGTAAATTATATAAATGTCTAACCACTGTGTTGTGCTGTACACCCGAAACTAATATAAAATCATATTGAATGTTAACTCTAATTGAAAAATAAAAATTTTAAATAAGCAATACTGCGTGTATGTGTTTTATTGTTTACAGTGTGGAGAGGTGACTGTAGGGTAAATTCTTGGAACTATGATGGGTAAAAGGGTACATGCAAGTTAAATCTTAATGATTATTACCAAATTGACTTCTGAAAAGGCTGTACCAATTTTATGCACCCAGTAATGTTGTATGATAATTTTTCTTTCCTTCAATCCACTCCAGCACTGAGTAATAAGAGTCTTTTAATCTTTAGTTGTTGATATGAGAGAAACATCATAGTTTTCTTTTTTAATTACAAATTATAAGTATCAAAGCTTATAAATTATCTTTGATGAGTAATAAAGGATGTTAATTTCTCTTTGTTCTGAGAAAATGCTGTTAAAAAGTAGTTTATAATTTATCTTCTCTGCTTATAAGAATGACTTTAAGGGTAAAATTGAGTTTCTGATTAAATAATAATTTAGTCACGTGACATATTTCCCTCAACTCTATCTCCAGTGCTCTACATACACTGACCTGAGATGTCATCATATTTCAATATACTATTATTTATTAATACTCTATTAGTTTTGATGGAGAAGTGAAATTACAGACCTAGTTAGTTCATCAGTGAAAACTCTATATGAAATGAACCCAAGTATATCCATTCATTTTCTGTTATTGCCAGTCATCTTATTTTCTTTGGGCCTACATTCCTTACTCCCAGCCAAATTAGGTATCCTACATAGGTAATGCTATTGTGCATAAAAGAATCATAGCTTGGAAAATATGAATAGATTAGCTCAAATTCTTCAGAATTACTGGAAAACCACTTTAAAAGTTCATGCCTTACCTAAAGCTAAGTTAGTTAAAATATTACTGGATAACAGAGAAAACACATAATAGTGCCATAATTCAGTTGAAACTTGCAATATCATTTGTGGGACCTAGATGGTCTGAGAGTATATTATTTAAAGTTATTCTAACTCAGGGTAATAAATCACTATGAACATAGTCTAAGATGGACAGGAGTTTGATTGTATTTTATGCCATAAAGGTTTATGTCTGAGAGAACATTTAGCCTATTCTATATTAAAGCCTAAAGGAGAGCAAGAAAATAATGACTATATAGGTCAACTTATAATTTGTATACTTATGAGCATATCAAATGCTTACTTTGAGTATTGACTTGATTTTACCATTGTAGAAGCAACATGTACAAAAAACCTTTAAAGGCACAGGCATAGTTTACAAAGGTAGAAGAGCAGATATTTTCCCTAATGCTTCTTACAATTAACACATATAGATATAAATTAAGAAGTTATTTTTAGTCTAGACTTAAAAACTTTATAAGTTTAATGTTTCTTTTTCCAAATATAAATGATTTTAATCAGTTATTTTAAATCTACTAAGGGTTTATGTATAATTAAGGAAACTGAGAAACTTTTTCATCAGTATCATTAAACATTAGATTAGTACCTTAGTGTATTAATACAATATAGAGTAGGGAGATATTTATGGTGAGGTTGAAGAGGAAATCTAGAGTTTTAGATTCTTTTTATAGTTAGTCATATGGCTTCCAAAATTACAATTATATATTGTGATACAACTTAAAATTTTATAAATACTTTGTTTATACTTTTATTTTTTAATGTTCTTTTAAATTTTATTACATTTATTGGGGTGACATTGATTAATAAAATTATGTTTCATGTGTACAATTCTATAATATATCACCTATGTATTGCATTGTGTGTTTACCATCCAAAGTCAAGTCTCCATCTATCACCATGTATTTGACCCTCTTTACTCTCTTCTGCCTGCCCTCTATCCCCCTTTTATTCTGGTAACCACTATAATATTAGACATCTGTGTCTGAGTTTTTGTTTGTTTGATTGTTGCTTTCAGTTTTATAGCCCACATATGAGTGAAATCATACGGTTCTTGACTTTTTTTGTCTGACTTTTTCACCTAATGTGATATTTTCAAGATCACATATGTTGTCACAAATGGCAGAATTTTTTCTATGGCTGAGAAGTATTCCATTGTATATATGTATCACATGTTTATAATTTCTTCAAAGTGTTTGTATATCATAAATTTTCCCTCCCCATATCTTTTTGTATTATTGTATGTTTTCCCATAACAATGATAGGTAGTATGAAATACGTGAAGAGATGTAAAGATACAAGCTACATTTAATTTTGCAAACAGTAAACTTTTTTCCATTAAAGAGATAGTACTTTAATCCTTAATTTTAATGCTTCACTTTTATATTTTTTAAGTGTAGGGAAGGGACTGTCACTTTTTAGGGAGGATAAATATCGAGCATAGTTAAGTAAGGTTGAACTAAGTATTTTTTTATAGTTAGCAAAAGAGATTCTTCTTGAGATGCTGGTTAAGGGGGTTGATTGCTTACCCAGAAGATTTGACCTTGTGAATTGACTTATTCTTCTCCAAGGCACTTGAGAGAAAAGACAACGATAGCAGTTACATCTAGAGGCTATTATGGATTGGAGGATGAGAAGGGAACTGCATGTACTTCAACAAGGCGTCGGTCAACAACTCGAAGTTTGGCAGGCTTGACAAGTGGAGTTTTTGAATCTATAATGGTTCAAGTTTTGAGACAGGAAGAACAGCTGAGAGCAAAAGAAGAAAAAAGGTAAATGTTAAAAAAAATTAAGTTTATATTGTTCAGATTTCCAGGAACTATTCAAAAATTAGCTATGCAACTTTTGTGTGCCCATTTCAAATTTCTGGGCCCATTTTAGTAGTGTTTCAAAATGCATTATCACCAAACTATGAATTTGTAATGAAATATCACAATGAAATTTGTTTAAAAGTACAGTTTTAAATTTTAAACCAAATTACTTAAAACAATACAAAAATAACTTTAATAAAAGATTTCAGAATGCTTTCTAGATTTCTAGATTTTCTTTCGGATAAGTTAGAGGAATTTTATATAGATTTTGTAGCTTTAGAATAGACTTATAGACCCTTAAAATTAGGAAAAACTCCAGAGATTATGTAGTTCAAACAGATAGGTTTACTTCTGCTAGTTCCTCCATTGGTATTAATTTTCTGGATAACTTCTTATTCTGGGCTCATCAGGAAAGAGTGTTGTGCTCAATTAGTGTTACCTTCTAGTACCTGGGAGCATAGATCAATGGTAGTTATATAATGTTTTTCTTATATGAGACTAGGATCCAAACAGGTGAGTACTCAAAAAAGACTGGTGATTTTATATACTAAATCAAATCTCAAACTATGTTAGGAATGATTGCTGATGTAATGGAGAACTGTTAATGCTACTTAAAGGCAATTTATAATATATTGTTGTTCCTCTCATAGTAATAAATGTAGCTTGCTTTGATATTTGTAGGATTAGCACTCAACCTTGAGACTTTCTACTACCATCCTTTTATAATTAGGAACCCACTGGGAAATACTCTTTTTCTTGTACAGCCTCATAAACTACTTGTGTTATAGCAAAGGGGATTTTATGGAGAGGAATAAAAATTAATCTGATAATAGTGTGTAATAAATTGGAATGGCAAGAAATTAAAGAAAAGGAAGGCTTGTAGGAAAAAGGCTGTAGTAGTCTAGACCTCCACTACTGGTAGCCAGAAATAGGGAGAGGTCAGATTGTTCTGGAAACAATCAAGGACTTAGTACTGTCCTTGATATAACGGGAACAAGGAAGAAATAAAGATGAGTCGGGATGTAATAATAATAATAGAGTAATAATAGTGGGAGTAGCAAAAAGAAGATTAAAAAAAAGTGGTTAAAATTTATTGAGCATGACTATTTGCCAGGTTTAGCTCTAAGCACCTTATATGTGTTCGGCATTTATTCTGAAGCACAGAGAGATTAACTTGCCCAAGATTAGGCAGTTTTTGAGTAGTAGTCAAGATTTGAACACAGGCAGTTTGGCTCTAGAGCTTGTGCTCTTAAACAATGTGCTGTTCTTGTAACTTGTAAAATAATAGAACCAGCAAAGAACATAGAGGAGCTTGAGTTCATGGTGTGGGAAGAGAGTAATGAACTTCAATTTTTAATAAGTTGTTAAAAGTGATGAGGGAAACATTTAAACATCCAAGTAGGAATGGCTAATAGGAAACTAGAAATATGACTGAATCTTTTTCTTTTCTCTAATTTTACATATATTTATGTGTGTCCATAGATGACTAAGATAGGAGGAGAAATTCTTTATTACATGTCTTAGTGACTATGATAACTTAATGGAGTAATATGAATAAACTCTCTCTTTGGATACAGTGTTTACTTCTTTGTTAATTATAAGTATTTTAAGCATGGAACAATGAATAAATAAAATTATAATAAAGGCCCATGTACCTACTACTCAACAGTTTTTAAAGAAATTAAATATAGATGATATATTCAAGATTTCCTGTATTTTTTTTTCTCTGTCCCTGGAAGAAACCACTATCCTGACTTTATCATTTCCATGCATTTTATTATTGAATTTTAACAATTCTGTTATATACTCTAGATATAAGTTCTTTGTCAGATATATGCATTGCAAATATTTTTTTTCTAGTCTGTGGCCTGTCTTTTCATTTTTAGTGTTTTTTGAGGAAAAGAAAATATTAACTTTAATTTCAATTTAAAAAAATGTTTTGTGCTTTTTGTAGCTGAAGAAATCTTAGCTCACCGAAGATTATAAAGATATTTCTCTTTTCCCCGCCTCAGAAATTTCTAAGCTTTATTGTCTATGGTTAAGTCTATAATCCCTTTTAAATCTATTTTTGTGTGTGGTTTGAGGTAAGGATAAAGTTTTTTTCTTCTATATGGATAGCCATTTGTTCCAGTATTATTTGTTGAAAAAAACTATTTTCTCATCAATGTATTACTTTGGTGTATTTGTTGAAAATCAGTTGAACATATATTTGTGAGTCATTCCGGACTTTGTATTCTGTTCCATTTATCTATTGATCAATCCTTAGGCTAATACTATATTGACTTCATTACTGTAGCTTTATAGTAAGCCTTGAAATTTGGTAATATGAATCTTCCAACATTGCATTTTGTTTTGTTTTCAAAATTGTTAGGCTTTACTAGGATCTTTGTATTTCTGTGTGACTTCAGAATCATACCTATAAAAAAAGCGTAAGAGAATTTTGAGATTGCATGGAGGTTATCAGGCAATTTTGAGATAATTGTTTAATTTCTCTGAGCAGGGTTTTGTAGTTTTTAGTGTACACATTTTCCACGTATTGATTAACTTTATTCCTACATATTTCATGCTTTTGATGTAATTGTAAATTACTTTTTAAATTCAATTTATAGTTTTTTTGTTGCTAATACATAGAAATACAATTGACTTAGTGAAAATCAAAATATTATTGTCTGGTTCTACTCTGAGTTTGAAAGATATTGATTGCTTCATGTGGTTTGAAACTCTGGTATCGGATGCATATATATTTATGATGCTTAGGTTTTTTTGATGGATTGACTTCTTATTATGAGTGTTCCTTTTTATCCCTGACAGTATTTTTAATATTGCATTTTATCTTCATTATTGACTTATTAGCTATACGTCATTGTTTCACTTGATCTTAGCCAAAAGGCTGAGAAGCAATAGCTATACATCATTGTTCAAAATTTTTTTAGTGGCTAAATTAACATCATAACTACCACTTTACAATATACTTCTATTTACCTCTTCCCATTTGTTGTGCTATTATTGTCATACATTTACTTCTACATGTGTTACAAACCCCAATACACTGTTGCTGTGTGTATAGTAGTTATCTTTTGAAGAAATTTCAGAATGAGGGAGAAAAGTATATTTAACTATACATTTCCCCTTCCCAACATTTTCTGCCTTCTTTTATATTCATAATTCTATCTGGTGTCATTTTTCTTCTGCCTAAAGAACTTCTTTTAGCATTTTCCTAATGTAGGTCTGCCAGTGATGAATTCTGAAGTTTGATTTTTTTGGTTTGAAAAAAATTCCACCTTATGTTTTGAAGCAGAATAATTCTAGGTTGACAGGTTTTTGTTCATTTGTTTTGTTTTGTTTTGTTTTTGCTATCAACACTTTAAGCATGAAATATTTTACCATGCCTAGTTTTTTTAAGGGAAATCTGCTATTCTCTTTATCTTTTTTCTTCTGTACATAATGTATATTATTTCTCTTACTGCTTTTAAAGTTTATCTTTATTACTGGATTCCAGAAATTTGATTGTAATGTGGCTTTGGTAGGATTGAGTTTGTGTGTGTGTGTGTGTGTGTGTGTGTGTGTGTGTGTGTGTGTGTGTGTGTGTTTTGATTATCCTGTTTTGTATTCATTTTGCTTCTCTGATCTGTACTGTAGGCTTTCATTCTTCCTCTCTGTGGTAAATTTTCAAGTTTGCTAATCTTTTCTTCTGTAGTGTCTAATCCAGTGAACTTTTTATTTCAGATATTGTATTTTTTTGACTCTAGAAGTTACATTTAGTTCTTTTTTTAATATCATTTTTCATCATTATGTTTACATTTTAATGTCTTTTATCTCTTAGTATTTTCTAGGTCTTTCTGTTGACTGATTTTTCTCCTGGTTATAAGTTCAGTTTTTTGACATGTTCAGTACTTTCTTTCTTTTTCTTTTTTTAAATTAGAAATTGGACATTGTGAATATTACCTTGTAAAATAAAAGGGATTGGGCTTTGTTTTTGCAGGGAGCTAAATTCCCTGTGGATCAGTTTGGTGATTTTTCAACTCCAGTATTTAAGCTGTTCTAGGGTGGGCCTAGACTAGCCCTTATTCTAGTTCATCACTACTACTAAGCTATCACATCTCTAAGGACCCCATTGAATGCCCCAAGTGATGACTGAGGACTATCCACTCCAACTAGTCTCCCTATTGTGTATAAGCTCTCTGAGTTTACAATTTCCTGGTCATTCTTGCCAAACTTTGTCAAGTTTTTCTCTGGTCACAGGCTCGTAGTATTCAACAAAGTCTCAAGGGAACCCTTGAGTAGGTTTCTGATGCTCTTTTCTGCATAGCTTCCTTTTTTTGAAATTATAACTTCTGGATGCCTCATCCTGCCCCAGTTCTGATTTCCATATCCCGAACTCCACTGGTCTGTTTGGGTCTCCTTCCCTACACTTGTAGTGTAGATATTGCCTGAAGTCAATAAGCCAGGTGATTATAGGGATCACCTCATTTGTTTCACTTCTTGGGGATCATAGTTCTGTACTGTTTCATATTAAGTGTCTAAAAAAATTTGTTTCATAAATTTTGCTCAGTTTTGTAATCATTTATAGTGGGAAGGTAAGTTTGGTCCAGTTATGCCATTATAATCACAAAACGAGGTCATTTTGATGCATTTTTTATGTTTTGACTACATATGTATATAGGTAGATAATATAAAGCATTGCTTTACATGTTATATAACCTTTATATAAATGGCAACTTTCTGTTTCACTTAACATTATGTATGTGAAATTTATCTGCTATTTCATTCTAGCTTATTTCAAGTGCTATTATATAATAGTACATTGTCGACTACATTACAGTTTATTCATTTAAATTGGTGTGAACATTTTGGATTATTTCCAATGTTTTCTTCTAGAATGCTAAATAAACATTCTTTTATGTGTCTTCCTTAAAGATGGAGATGGAGATTAAGAATTGGGTGTATGTTTGTATGCATGTGTGCATGCAATTTGCTTTTAATCATGGTTATAGCAAATTCTTTAATGTTTTAAGGAATGTTACCACAATAATGTGATCTTAAAATTGTTGTGAGGAGGTTATATTGATAAAATAGTTGCCATCATATTGGTTCTGTATAAAGTATTTAATAAATTATACCAAAAATATGGCTTATTATGTACCCTTAACTTAAAGAGTAAACTTAATATACCTACTTTCCTTCCTAAATACACATGAATTTTCAAACATTTTATTTTATTTATATATTTTCCCCCTTCTTAAATCCCCCACTCACAAACACTCATACCACTTCTACCCCTGACCTATGGATATTTCAGTCTCCCCTTAAGAACTGGATCTCTGGGTTGTCTCCTGCCATGTGCTCGTGGCAAGCACGTGGAGCCTGCACCCCCAGCGCACTCAGGGGACCCAGCACAACCAGGATATGGTCCATGGCCCCACCTGGGGCCTGAACCCAAGACCTTCTGCATGTAAAGCAGATGTGCTAACTACTACACTATGGAGCTACCCCCAATTTTCAAACATTTTAAACTCCAGGTCACTCCTTCTCAATGTTAAATGTCATCATTGTCCAATACTTTAGTTCCATCTGAGTCTTAGTTTCCACATCTCAAATTTTGTCCAAGAGCTTCTCCTTTTCTCACATTACAATTTCTTCATAGGTAATTTCATCCATCCCCATACCATTTATATGCAAAAGACTCGTAGATGCATGTCTCTTGCCTACTTAACATGTAATTTGTATGTGTTATCAGTGTGGCACAGTCAAATCAGGATAATTCAAAGAGGGTTTATTTCAAAGGGGTCAAGATAACAGCAGAACATTAAGAGATAAGGCTGTTAACTGGGGTGAGCAAGGAGAGAGTTATAGAAGAGAAGTACAAAGAAGAGATTGTATTGAATGATACCTTCTTTTGAAGGACACAGCCCAAGGTAGCCTTACAGAGAGGGAGCCAGTGGAATAAATACTATATCTTACTCTGGTCATCTTCCAGGGCTCCTTCGACAGAACCCTAGAGAAGCTAGTGGGTAAGATTCCTTGTTGACGCAGTTTATACAGTGAAGGATAGAGTAGGTCTGGAGGTAAAATATTCAATATAGAGATCTTCAAATTGATTACATCTAAAATTACCTATGAAAGCATGATCTTTCCTCTTAAAATTTGATCTTACCATAATGTTCCCTGTCTTGGTGAGTAGCACCATTGTGTATTGGATTATGGAAGTTAGGAACCTGGGATTCATACATGACACCTTCCTTTCCTTTACATGTAAATTACATCCATCTCTAAATCATGATGTTTTATTTCCTAAATCTCTCCTGAATCTGCCCACTTCACTTTTGTCTTTTCTGGCTCCACCCAGTTCCTTCATCTCTCACTTAGACTGCTGTTATCTTAACTGGTTTAAGTATCCATGCTTGCCTCATTCCAGTCTGTTTTCTGCATTAAAACTAGAATTAACTTTTCCAAATGCACATTTGATCATGCCACTCACCTATCCCATTACTTAACATCTCCCCAAAACAAAGCAAGTACAGTTGACCCTTGAACAACAGGGGTTGGGGCACCAACCCCCCACACACATCAAAAATCCATAAATAACGTTGACTTCCCCAAAACTTAACTACTAATAGCCTACTGTTGACCAATAACATAAACAGTTAACTGTCACATATTTTGTATGTTATATGCATAATATACCATATTCTTACAATAAAGTAAGCTAGAGAAAAAATCATAAGAGAAAATACATCTACAAGGCTGTACTATATTGATACTGTTAAATTGTTTACAAGATGAATCATCTGTCAGTACCTACATCAATATTGTCTTATAGGATACAAAATACTGTAGATTACTAACACTAGACATCAAAAATGAAAAGGTAATGTGAAAAAAATTCACATTAATTTACAGATATAATGATTCATACATGGATATGAAGAAACAGCAAATACGATTTTTTTATAGTAGCCTAGTGTAATAGATATGATTGCTTCCCAGTAATAAAAATTCTCCAAAAGTTTTAAAAATATATTTATTGAAAAAGTTTTGCATCTAAGTGAATCCATGCAGTTGAAACCTATTTGTTCATGTGTCAACAGCAAACATAAAAACTTTAGTAGCTGAATATAATTTATAAGACCCAGTTTTCACTCTTTGGCCTCACCTCATCTCTTGAACCTCATTATCTACCTTTCCCTCATTTTTGTTATCCTTACTATAGTGGCCTTCTTTTCCTCTCTTCAGTGCTAAGAGATGATAACTTGATGTGGATCCAAATTTAGAATTTACATAAAAACACATATAAAATGTATCAAGAATGGTAATACTTTATTTTTAACCTATGTTTTCAAAATTTTCTGAAATAAGGATGCTGTTCTTCTATAATTGAAAATATCAGAAGTATTAAAATTTGTAATGTGTCACATAGCTAGTGCAACAGGCAGAGTTTTTTAAATGTCTTTTGAGCCTATTCTAATATTTCTTTTGAGTTCTCAGAAGGAAAATGTGACATTTAGGCAGCAACATGTGATTTGATACATGGGACTGCTAAACAAAGCCTCTCTCCCTCTGTACAATTACCCTACCATCTTTTGTGATACCTGAAATTCTAACAATCTATCAATTCTAGCACTCTAATACCCTCTCAAGAGTTAGTGGCCTCGGCCATTAAAAAAAAAGAAGAAGAAATCTTACCACTTGCAACGACATGGATGGACCTAAAGGGTGTTATGCTGAGTGAAATAAGTTGGACAAAGATAAATACCATATGATTTACTTGTATGTAGAATCTAAGGAAAAAAAGAAATGAACGCATGAAAACAGACTCACAGATACAGAGAACAAACTAGAGATTGCCAGAGGGGATGGGAGTGGGAGGCTGGGTGAAAAAGGTGAAGGAATGAAGCAGTACAAATTAATAGTTACAAAACAGTCACGGGGATGTAGATGCAGCATAGGGAATATAGTCAATATTATTGTAATGGCTGCATTTAGTGCCAGGTGGGTGCTAGAGTAATCGAGGGAATCACTTCTTCAAGTATATAAATGTCTAACCATTGTACTGTATGTGTGAAGCTAATATAAAATATGAAAATAAAGAGGCTAGCAGAGATTATCAATAGCATAAAATTAGTTTTAGAAAGGAACTTTGAAATTATATGGAAAGGTCATATTGGAAGACAGAAGGATGCAAAGATCATAGGATTACTATAGCTGTGCTTCAGGGCTTATCTTTTTTCTTTTTTTTTTAATTAAAACCTTTGGCATAAGAGGTGAGAAGAAAAGTTTCTGTCCCAAGTAGATTAAAACAACTTTTATCAGAAATTCTAATGCATATTTTCATATAGTAATAACTTTAGTTATGTGATGGACATTTGATTGTTTTTAACTGATCTCTTGGGCAGATTTCAATTATTTTTTTAAAATCTCTTTAAATCTAGCAGTTAGAACTCTAATTTGTGATCTGTTCCAGTTAAAAGAAGGCAGTCTCCACTCTGTATTGTATTTTTTATACAGTAGTTTCCCTTTTTTTTATAGTAGTATATGCCATAAAAATAATGGTTTCTTATATGATATGGCAAAAATCCCAAATCCAGCATTTCTCTGTTACTATATTTATTTGGACAGCATTGAAACCAGTGCAAAGAAAATGGCAGGTGATGTGTGTTGAACAAAGAGGAATAAATATTGAGTATGGCTTGGTAGTCTAACCATCTTCAGGTCAATGCTAATGGGATAGCAGGCAATTTTGAAGACAGCTGGTATACTGTTGATTGAGGAAACAGCAACATTACAGGTCAAAGTTCTATGAAAACCGAATGAAAGGGCTGGTTAATTTATAGTTGGCTGAAATAGTTTTTACTACTCATGACTACTGCATTCTGTTTATAATGGTGACCTTGAGCGATTAAGGAAAGAAAATTATATACCTGGGGAATATATATAATACATTTTAAATGTTTTTTTTTAATAAAATTGGTTAAAATTGAAAGCTTTCTCAAGTAAATTTCTGTTAATCTGGAATATGAAATTTACTTGAGAAAGTAAAGTTTTGATCATTGAAGAAATTTATTTGACAAAGTAAAGTTTTGATCATTGAAGTCTACTTTAAATGTATTAAAAGTATTGGATATGTTTACTATTCTTTTTGAGTACTGTTTATATTACCAGAAATAATGTCTTTTTTAATATTGTTTCATATAGTTGTATAAACATCACTATTTTATTGATTTGGAAATCACTGGAGTTAAAACAAAAATGTCTTCTACATTTTTATGAAGTAAAACTTTGACTTATTAAGTGATTTATTTTCAAATTCTCTATAACATTAAATAGCAGTAACTTAAAGAAGTGCACATTCATCACTTGTGACCACCCAGCATTTTTGAACACTTTCCCTACATTTTGGTAATTTTCCATATTACAAGTCTGACTTCCCAAAGTAGATGCCAAAAAAATTATTTTCTTATACCCACTCACAACTAAAGTGGAGACATTTGGCCAGTCATATACTACACACTTGAAATTGCATGGGAGCAACATGAGGTGGCAGTCTTGGGCAGGGGAGTTTATGTTTTGCACAAGTAGTAGTGGGAGTTTCTGGACTTTCTAGGTTCCTAGTATCAGAGGTGCCGAGTAGTGGTAGCAATTTAATTTTTCCTGGAGAGGCTCCCAAAGTGTGGTTGGAATTCATATCTTTATATATGCTAAATTTGACTCTCTCATCCTTAATGGAATTTATGTAAACTCTCTCCTAATATGTTTAAATAGACTCCTTTTTTGCTTTAACTAACCAGACAAGATTTTTGTTGGCAGCTAAGTATATCACTGTGATTTTGATTTCCATTTTTCTAACAGCTAGAGATGTTGAGCATCTTTTTATAAGTTTGTTGGTCATTTGTATGTCTTCTTGGGAGAAGTGTCTTTTCAGGTCCTCTGCTGATATTTTAATTGGATTGATATTTTTTTTACTGTTGAATTGTATGAGTTCTTTGTATCTTTTCGATGTTAGGCCCTTATCGGAGACATTGTTTGCAAATATATTCTCCCATTAGGTTGGTTTCCTCTTTGTCTTGTTGATGGTTTCTTTTGCTTGCAGAAGCTTTTTAGTTTGATACCGTTTCATTCATTTATTTTTGCTTTTTATTTGCTTTGCCTTTGAGGTCAAATTATGAGGTCATACCTTTATCTGAAAATTTATAATTAGGGTATAAGAATGCTATGGATTTTTGTACATTGATTTTGTGTCCTGAAACTTTAATATATTTGTTTATTATTCTACTAGTTTAGAGTATTCTATGTAGAAAATCATGTCACTTATAAAAAGTGACAGTTTGACTTCTTTATTCTCAATTTGGATGTCTTTTATTTTTTCTCTTGCCTGATGGCTCTTACTAGGACTTCCAATACTGTAGTGAATGGGAGTGGTGATAGTGGACAGCCTTGTCTCATTCTTGACCTTAGAGGAAAAGTTTTTAGTTTTTCACCATTACATGTATTAGCTGCGAATTCGTTGTATATGACCTTTATTATGTTGAGATATTTTCCTTCTATACCAATTTCATTCAATATTTTAATCAAAAATGGATGCTTTATCTTGTCAGATGCCTTTTCTGCATTTATTGGTATGATTGTATGATTTTTATTCTTTATTTTGTATATGTGGTGTATCACATTAGTCAGTTTGCATATGTTAAACCACCCACTGCCCCTAGGATGAAGCCCACTTGATCGTGGTATATAATCTTTTTAATGTATTATATTCAGTTTGCTAGTATCTCATTTAGGATTTTTGCATCTGTGTTCATGAGAGAGATTGCTCTGTAGTTTTCTTTTTGTGTGTTATCTTTACCAGGTTTTGATATCAGGGTAATGTTGGCCTCATAAAATGAGTTAGGAAGTATTGCTTCCTCTTCAATTTTTTGGAAGAGTTTGAGGAGAATAGGTATTCAATCTTCGTTGAATGTTTGGTGGAATTCACTGGTGAAGCCATCTGGTCCTGGACTTTTACTTTTTGGGAGACTTTCAATGATTGTTTCAATTTCCATACTGTTGATCATTCTATTTAGATTTTTCAGTACTTCTTGATTCAGTTTAGGGAGGTTGTATCTTTCTATGACCTTGTCCATTTCTTCTAGGTTATTGGTGACATATGGTCTTTCATAGTGTTCTTGTACGATTCTTTGTATTTCTCCGATATCTGTCATAACTTCTCTTTTCATTTCTGATTTTATTTGTGTTCTTTCTTTTTTTCTTTCATGAGTCTAGCGAGGGGTTTGCCAATTTTATTAAACTTCTCAAAAAACCAGCTCCTTGTTGCATTAATTTTTTCTATTGTCTTTTTGTTCTGTTTCATTTAATTCTCTAATTGTAATATTTCTTTCCTTCTCCTGACTTTAGGCTTCATTTGTTCTTTTTCTTGTTTTTAAAGACATAATACTAGGTTGTTTATTTGTGATTTTTTTTTGTTTATTGAGATAGGCCTGTAATGATATGAACTTTCCTCTTATTACAACTTTTGCTGTATCACAAAATTTTGATATGTTGTACTTTCATTCTTCTTTGCTTCTATGTATCTCTTGAGTACCCTTTATTTCTTCTGTGACCCAGTTCTTTAGTAGCATGTTGTTTAATCTCTACTTATTTGTGATTCTTCCTCCTTTCTTTCAGTACTTGATCTCCAATTTCAAAGCATTATGCTTGGAGAATATGTTTGATATGATTTCAGTCTTAAATTTGTTGAGGCCTAGTTTTGTGTTTCAATATACAGTTTATCCTATAGAATGTTCTCTATGCACCAGAGAAGAATGTATAATCTGATGTTTTGGAATGAAAGGCTCTGTAAATGTCAGTTAAGTCCAGTTGTCTAATGTGTCATTTAAGGTTCATATATTTTTATTAATTTTCTGTTGGGATCATCTATCCATAGCTGACAGTAGGATATTTAGATTCCCTACTATTACAGTGTTTTGGTCAGCTTCTCTCTTCTGTTAGTAGTTGCTTTATATATTTCGGTGCTCCACAATTGGGAGCATATATATTGATAAGTATTATTTCTTCTCGATGTATGATTTGTGTTATCATTATGAAGTGTCCATCATTGTCTCTCATTACTTTTTTTTATCTTGAAGTCTATTTTGTTAGATAGAAGTATGGCTCTGCCCACTTTTCTCTGAATGCCATTTGTTAGGAATATCATGTTCCACCCTTTCACTTTTAGTCTGTATTTGACCTTACACCTGAGATGTGACTTTTTGAAGAAAAAGTATGGTTTTGTTTGTTTTTAATTTTTTAATTAATTATTTTTATTATGGTGATACTGGTTAATGAAATCCACTAAATATCAGGTGTACAATTTAGCTGTAAGCATATGCATATATAGCATTGTATGTTCCCCTCCCATAGTTAAGATTTCTTTCTGTCACTACATATTTGACTCCTTTTACTCCATATACCTCTCCCTTCCCCCCTACTCCCAGTAAACACTAGTCTGTTGCCCATGTCCATGAGTCTCTGTTTGTTTGTCCTGTTTGTTTTTAGGTTTATATCCCACATATAAGTGATATCATGTGGTTTTCATCTCTCTCTGTCGGGCTTATTTTGCTTCACATGATTATTTCAGGATTTATCCACGTTGTCGCAAATGGCAAAATTTCATCTTTTCTTATGGCTAAATAATATATGTACCACATATATACATATATGTATATATGTACCACAGCTTCTTTATCCAGTCGTCTGTTGTAGGACACTTGGGTTGCTTCCATGTCCTGGCCACTGTGAATAATGCTGCTTTGAACATCGGTGTGCAAATATCTTTTAGATATGGGTTTTCAAGTCTTTGGTGTAAATACCCAGTAGAGGAGAGGGATTGCTGGATGGTAGATCAATTCTTAGTTTTTTGAGGAACCTCCATACTGTTTTCCATAGTGGCTGTACCACTTTGCAGTCCCACCAGCAGAGTGTGAGGGTTCTTTTTTCTCTGCATCCTCTCCAACACTTGTTATTACTTGTCCTGTAGATAACAGCTATTCTAACAGCTGTTAGACGGTGTCTCATTGTGGTTTTGATTTGCATTTCCCTAACAGCTAGCGATGTTGAGCATCTTCTCATATGTTTGTTGGCCATTTGTATGTCGTCTTGGGAGAAGTATCTGTTCAGTTCCTCTTCCCATTTTTTTATTGGATTATTTGTGTTTTTGTTTTTATTGATTGTATGAGTTCTTTGTATATTTTGGACATTAGACCCTTATCAGAGGCGTTGCTTGCAGATATATTTTCCCATTCTAATGATTGTCTTTTTACCTTGATTACTGTTTGTTTTGTTGTGCAGAAGCTTTTTAGTTGGATGTAGCCCCATTCATTTATTTTTACTTTTACTTCCCTTGCCTTTGAGGTCAAATTCATAAAATCCTCTTTATGAGGGTTTTGAATTTAGTTTGCATCTTTTTTTAATGCATATTATTGTCTCAGATCTTATATTCAGGTCTTTAATCTATTTTGAGTTAATTTTTGTGTGCAGTGATAGACAACAGTCTCATTTCATTCTTTTGCAGGTGGCTTTCCAGTTTTCCCAGCACCATTTATTGAACAGGCTTTCCTTTCTCCCTGTATATTTTTGGCTCTTTTATCAAAAATTATTAGCCCATATAAATATGAGTTAACTTCTGGACTCTTGATTCTATTCCACTGGTCTGTGTGTCTGTTTTTCTGCCAATACCATGCCGTTTTGATTACTGTAGCTTTGTGGTATAATTTGAAGTCAGGCAGAGTGATGCCTCCAGCCTCATTCTTTTTTCTCACAATGTCTTTGGCGATTCAGGGTCTTTTGTGCTTCCATACAAATCTGATGATTTTTTGTTCTATTTCTTTAAAAAATGCCGATGGGATTTTGATGGGGATTGCATTAAATCTGTATAATGCTTTAGGTCCTACGGTAATTTTAACTATGTTGATTCTTCCAATCCAAGAATACAGGTTATCTTTTCATTTCTTTGTATCTTTTCAATTTCTTTTTAATATAGTTTTCATTATATAGGTCCTTCATATGTTTCATTAGATTTATTTCTAGATATTTTATTATTTTTGTTGCACTTGTTTACCTAATAGTTATTTATCAGAGTATAGGAATGCTATGGATTTTTGAACACTGATTTTGTATCCATAAACTTTACTCTATTTGCTTTTGTTTCTAGTAGTGTTCTTATAGAGTCTTTAGGGTTTTCTATTAGAGAATCATGTCATCCACAAATAGTGACAATTTGACTAATTCATTTCCTATTTGGATGCCTTTTATATCTTTCTCTTGCCTGATTGACCTCCAATGTTATATTGAATAACATTGGTGATAGTGGACAGCTTTGTCTTGTTCCTGATCTTAGAGGGAAAGTTTTTGGTTTTTCAACATTAAATATAATATTGGCTGAGGGTTTATCATAGATGGTCTTTATTATGTTAAGGTACTTTTCTTCTGTACCAATTTGTGAAGCATTTTGATCATAAATGGATACTGTATCTTGTTGAACGCTTTCTCTGCATCTGTTGATATGATTGTATTATTTTTTAATTTGTTTATGTGGTATATCACATTAATTGATCTGCGTATGTTGAACTATCTGTGAGCCCGTGGGATGAAGCTCACTTGACTGTAGTGTATAATGTTTTTAATATGTTGCTGTATTCAGTTCACTAGTATTTTATTAGGATTTTTGCATCTGTGTTCTTTATAGAGATTGGTGTGTAGTTTTTTGTGTGTGTGTTATCTTTACCAGGTTTTGGTATAAGGGTAATATTGGCCTCATAAAATAAGTTGGGAAGTATTGCCTCCTCTTCCATTTTTGGGAAGAGTTTGAGGAGAATAGGTGTTAAATCATCTTTGAATGCTTGCTAAAATTCACTGATGAAGCCATCTGGTTCTGGACTTTTACGTTTTGGGAGGTTTTTGATGATTGTGTCAATTTCCATACTGTTAATCGTTCTATTTAGATTTTCCAGTTCTTGATTCAATCTAAGAATGTTGTGTTTTTCTAAGTACTGGTCCATCTTCTTAGTTATTAAATTTGGTGTTATATACTTTTTCATAGTATTCTTGCATGATCCTTTATTTCTGTAGTGTCAGTCGTAATTTCTCCTCTTTCATCCCTGATTTATTTTATTTGTGTCTTTTCTCTTTTTTTTTTAGTGAGTCTAGCCGGGGGATTGTCAATTTTATTAACCTTCACAAAGAACCAGCTCTTTGTTGCATTTATTTTATCTATAGTTTTTTTTTTATTTATTTCTGCTTTAATTTTGGTTACTTCTTTCCTTTGACTGACTTTAGGCTTCATTTGTTCTTCCTTTTCGAGTTTTTTTTTAAATGAAATGTTAGGTTCTTTATTAGGGCCCATTCTTGTTTTTGGAGTTTGGCCTGTAATAATATGAACTTTCCTCTTATGACCACTTTTGCCATTTCCCAAAAGTTTTTATATGTTGTACTACCATTATCTTTAATTTCTATGTATCTCTTGATCTCTCTTTTTATTTTGCCTCTGAACCGGTTACTCTTAAGTAGCATGTTTAATTGCCATGTGTTTGTGTTTCTTCTTGATTTCTTTCTGCAGTTGATCTCTAGCTTCAAAGCATTATGATCAGAGAATATGGTTGGTATGATTTCAACCCTCTTATAATTACTAAGGCTATCTGTGTGTCCCAATATGTGGTCAGTCCTTGAGAATGTTTCATGTGCACTGGAGAAGAATGTATAAGCTACTGTTTTGGGATGAAAGACTCTGTAAATGTCAGTTATGTCCAGTTAGTCTAATGTGTCATTTAAGGATGTTATTTCTTTATTGATTTTCTGTTCGGATGATCTATCCATATTCAACAGTGGAGTATGTAGGTCCCCTACTACGATAGTGCTTTGGTCTCTTTCTCTCTTTAATTCTGTTAGTAATTGCTTTTTATATTTCAGGGCTCCCTGATTGGGAGCATAGATATTAATAAGTGTTATATCTTCTTGGTGTTTGAGTACCTTTATCATTATGAAGTGTCCTTTAGTATATTTCTTTACCTTTTTTAATTTTGAATCTATTTCGTCTGATATTAGTACCTCTCTTCCTCCTTTTCTCTGAATGCCATTAGCTTGAAATATTATTTTCCACCATTTCACTTTGAGTCTATATTTTTCTTTGGAACTAAGTTGTAGCTTCTGGAGGCAGCATATGGTTCAGTTTTGTTTTTTGATCCAATCTGCAACTCTGTGCCTTTTTATTGCTGAGTTAAATCCTTTTACATTTAAGGTGATTATTGAAATATGAGGTTTCCTATAGCCATCTTATCTTTTGCTTTCTGGTAGCTAGCTTGGTGTTTCCATTGCTTCCTTGTTCTTGCGTGTCTGTTTTCGGGTTCTTTTGTGTGTTTGTTTTTTATGAGCTTTGTGGGGTTTCCCTCTGGTCCTTCTTGTTTACATATATATTTCAGTTCTGACTCTTTGGCATGTGGTTACCATTACGAATTACCATTACGAATATGTAGAGGTGTGTGTGCGTATGTATATGTGCATGTTCCATTTTCTTCTACGTATGCCTTATCTCCATTCCCCTTTGCAAATTTGGATCTATGATTCTCCCCTTTTCTGTTATTGTCTCAATTTGTCTCTGTGTACTGATCATTACTATCTTGCAATAGGAAATCTCTTCTTTAAGGTTATAATGCCCTTTACTTAATAAGAGTTGCACTCCTCTGCTTCTATCTGCCTGCTATCTATATGTTATGTATTTTTTTGTGTGTCATTTTGTTTTAGGTGAGCTGACCCCTTTCAGTATTTCCTGTAATGCAGGCCTTGTAGTGGAGTATTTTCTCATTTGTTTTTATGCCTGGGAAGGTCTTTATTTCTCTTTCATGTCTAAAGGAGACCTTTGCTGGCTACGTTATTCTTGGCTGGTAGTTCCTTCTATTTAATAGTTTCAATATTTGAATCCAGTCCTTTCTGGCTTGTAATGTTTGTGGTGAGAAGTCTGAAAATAATCTAATGGGTTTTCCTTTATTTCCTTCTTGTCCCTGGTTGCCCTGAGACTTCTTCTTTTTTTTTTTTTTTTTCATTTATTTTTGCTAATTTTAATACAATGTGTCTTGGAGAAGTTCTTTTTGGGTTGATAATTGGGTTTTCTGTTGACTTCTTGAATTCCAAGCTCCAGTTCATTCCTTAGATTTGGGAAATTCTTGTCAACTCTTTGTCTGAAAATGTTTTCTAATCCCTGCCTCTTTTTCTCCCCTTTGAGAATGCCCATTGTTCTTATGTTGCCTTTCCTGATGATATCAGCTAGTTCTTTTTTTTTTTTCATTAATTTTTATTCTGCAGTTTCTCTCTTCTTCCTTCTTTATTTCTAGATTTCTGTCTTCATTATCATTGATCTTTTTCTTCATTCGCTTGTGATTTTGTTTTTCTTCTCTTTCAGTGTGGTCTTAATCTCCAGAAATTTTCCATTTTGTTCTTTCTGAGAGTTTCAGTATCCTTGCTAAAATACTGATTCCGCTGATCTTCTTGTTTTTTCAATTCCTGGAATTGTTGATAATGAGTACCATCCTGAATTCTCTGACATTTAAGTTGCATATTTCCATGCCTTTAAGCTTATTTTCTGGAGATTTTTCTCTTTCTTTCTGAGCTGCTCTGTTACTTTTGTTATTCATGGTGTTTAATGGACTATTTCTCTGCCTGGGCATTAATGGAAGTGTATTTTGCATTTCTTTTTTCAGAAAGAAAGTTTATTATATAAAGATCTCTCTTTAGCCTGTTACAAAGAAGGCGTTTTTCTTTTGTTTTCCAGCAGATGGTGTGTCAGCCTCTTGGATTCTTTATGTAAAGTCTTAAAATGCCTTTTTTTTTTCCTATAGTCAATCTCGCTACACTAGGTCTCAGTCCCTGTCAGTGTTGGCAACAGTTTCAGTAGTGTTTGTTGAGATTCCCCTGGGGCTGTTGTGTTTGGTCTTGGAGGATATGGGGAGAGGGGCCCTCTGGTTTGGAGGATGGCGGCCGCAGCTCAGCTTTGCATTTTGCAAACAGGTAATAATCGACTGTTGTTCCTCTGTTGTCCCCACTTCTCTGCTTTCTGCCATGATCCCTGGGCACTGCCACTGCATGGAGCTCACAGCTCTCAGGCAGGGCTGTTCAGGGAACCTGCCGTACCTTCTCCCCTCCTCGTCCTCCTTCAAGAGGCAGTTTCTTTGTCATCCAGTCTACCACCCAACTCCTAGGGTTCTGACATGTGGTAGCTCTTATATGCAGATCCCACACTCAGACATTGCTAATGAGCAGGTTGGGTGTTTTTTGTTGAGTTTTAGATGTTTAGCTTATCGTTGTTTCAAGGGGAGAGATCTGAGAACATCTCCCATCCCACCATGTTTCTGTCGTCACTTGGCCATCTTTTGTTTTTTTGATCCAATGTGCTACTCTGTCACTTTTAATTGGTGAGTTGATTCATTTACATTTAGGGTGATTATTGAAGTATGAGGTTTTCCTATAGCCATTTTATCTTTTGTTTTCAGGTAGCTCGATGTCTCCACTGTGTCTTTGTCCTTGTGTTTCTGTCTGTTGTTTTGATTTGTTCATATTGTATGCTATTTCCCTCTGTTCTGTCTTGTTTTATGTATGCAGCTCAGTTTTGGAATTTTTGTGTGTGATTATCATTAGTTTATGTAAAGGAAAGTTATATATACAATAGTCCTTTTTTTTTTCTGTGTACATGGTATCTCCATTCCCCTTTGCAGATTCAGATCTTTACTCCTTCCCCATTTCTGTTTTTTGTTGTGTCAGATTTTTCCTATTTATGCTGTACATTCATTTCTAGGTTGCAGTAGCTGTTATCTTCTCTTTTTAAAGTGCTTTTCTTTTTTAACCTTTAACCATTATGTAATATTTAATCTTATACTACCCTTTTCTTACTAAGAGTTCAACTTTCCTGTATCCTTCTGCCTGTTAGTCATTTTACTCATAGTTACATATTTTTTTGTCCTTTTGTTCAAATAGAATGACCCCCTTCAGTATTTCCCGTAATGCAGGCCTTTTGGTAGAAAATCCCCTCGGCTTTTGTATATCTGGAAAAGTCTTTATTTCTTCTTCACATCTAAAGGAGAACTTTGCTGGGTGTATTATTTTTGACTGGTATTTTCTCTCTTTCAAGAGTTTGAATATTTGGTTCCACTCTCTCCTAGCTTGTAAAATTTGTGCTGCAAAGTTCAATGATAATCTGATGGATGTTCTTTTATAAGTTATTGTCTTCTCTCTGGCTGCCTTGAGAATTCTTCCTTTGTCATTAATTTTTGACAATTTTATTTATAATATTTCTTGTAGAAGGCCTGTTTGGGTTGAGATAATTAGGTTTCCTGTTTGCTTCTGGATTCAGGGATCTAGTTCTTTCCATAAGTTTGGGAAATTCTTGTCATTATTTGTTTGAATAAGCTCTCTGTTCCTTTCATCCTCTTTTCTCCTTATATACCTGTTATTCTTATATTGCTTTTTCTAATGGTGTCAGTTCTTATAGAGCAGAGGTCCCCAAACCCTGGGCTGCAGACTGATACCGATCCGCACAGCAAGAAGTGAGTGGCGGGTGAGTGAAGCGTCATCTGTATTTACAGCTGCCCCATGGTGCTAGCATTACTGCCTCAGCTCCACCTCAGATCATCAGGTATTAGATTCTCACAGGAGCACCAGCACCTGGTGCCAAAAAGATTGGAGACTGCTGTCGTAGAGTTCTTTCAAATTTTTTTTTCTCTTCTATCTGCTCATTTCCAAGTTTTTATCTTCAGGATCACTAATTCTTTCCTCCATCTGGTCAGCTCTGTTTCCTAGGCTTTTGCTAATTCCTTCTTTATCTCTTTTAGTGAGTTCTTCATCTCCAGAAGTTTTATTTTGTTCTTTTTAGAGTTTCAGTCTCCTTGGTAAAGTATTCCTGTTGTTCATTGATTTTGTTTCTAAGTTCTTTGAACTGTCAATCAGAATTTTCTCGCATCTCATTGAGTTTTTTCAGGTGTGCAATCATGAATTCTCTGATATTTAAATCACCTATTTCTATATCTTTAAGCTTATTTACTAGAAAATTTTCATTTTCTTAGCTACTTTGTCACCTTGGTTGTTCATGACAGCTGTTGGACTATTTCTCCACCTGGGCATCAATGGGATTTTATTCTGCCTTTTTTTTTTTTTTTTTTTTTTTTTTTTTTTTTTTTTTTTTTTTTTTTTTTTTTTTTTTTTTTTTTTTTTTTTTTTTTTTTTTTTTTTTTTTTTTTTTTTTTTTTTTTTTTTTTTTTTTTTTTTTTTTTTTTTTTTTTTTTTTTTTTTTTTTTATCTCTTTAGCAAGTTGATAAGAAGAGGTTTTCTTTCTGATTTCCAGTAGGTGGGGCCGAAGCTTCTTGCACTGCTAAGTCCTCCTAGATCTCTGCTTTGAGGTTTAAAACACACTTTATTCTCTAGGGAGGTGTGTGTCGCCCCTGTGACCAGGTCGCCTCAGTCAAGGTGATGGGGTCTGAGCCTCTGAAAAGGCCCTGAAGCCCCAGTACTACACCAACAGTCAGATACAATGCTCCGCTGCTTCCTTCTGAATCAGCCTGACCGGGTGGGGGTGGGGAACATTGGAAGAAACAGGTGTGTGTTTTTTTTCTGGTATTGCTGGCCCTCAAGCTTCAGCTGCATTGCTTCTATATCTCTGCCTCATCTCTGAGTTGGGCTGCAGTGTGTATTTATGTTCTAGTTGCTGCAGATTCCTCTCAGGCTTGGTGCTATCTTTGGGAGCGTATGGTGGAGAATGAGTAGGATGCACTCTGGGATGGTGGGGGGAGATGGCCAGGCCCTGTTACTCAACTTTCTGTTTGGCAATGGCAGGTGCTAAGACAGCTGTCACTCTTCCTAACTCGGTGTCTTTCTTGCTCTCTGCCCTCATCACTGGGCTCCACTGTGTGAAAATGCTGATCACTCAGGCAGGACTGTTCAGGGCTTCAAGGAGCCAAAAAGCTGTCACATATTTCCCCCTCCATCATGTTCTGCAGGGAATTTCAGGTGTGTTCTTCAACTCCTGTCTTTGATCCTTTCTCTGCTTCCACCTTCCTGTGTCATAGGATTGGCCCACCTTCAGATGTTTTGATGTACAGATCTCTCAGATACGCTTGTCTGCAGGTTGGGTGTCATTTGTTGAATTGTAGTTATTCAGTTTGTAATTTCAAGGGGAGAGATCGGGGAGATTCTCCATGCTGCCATGCTTCTGATGTCATTTGCATGTATATTTTTTTGATTGATATTGCAAGGTTCTGTCAGTTTTATTTATGTTCTTAACCAACTTTTGAATTTATTTTTCTATTGTATATTTGTTTTCTTTTGATTTCTGCCCTTTATTTTCTTCTTTCAGCTTTGGGGGCTTGATCTGCTGTTTTCTAGATTTTTTTTTTTCTTTTAATTGCTTATATGTTTGATTTTCAGCTTTCCTAACATATATTCTTAATCTGTAAATTTTCCTCAAAATACTGCTTTGGCTATATTCCACCACTAATTTATTATTATGTTATTTTTTCTTTATGTTTCCATCTCTACTAATTTGAATGTTATAAAGTCTTATTTTGGTAGCTGCCCTAGAAATTATCACATTCATAGTTGTTAACTCATCAAAGCCTAAAATTAATCATGATTAATATAAGGACCTTGGAACACTTTTAACTTTAATCATTTTTCACCCAGCTTATTTGCTATTTTAATGTATTTTAATTATAGCTTGTTTTCTTTTTAAACTCCGCAAAACATTTTTATTGTTATGTTATGCCATGTATATGTAGATTAACCTGTTGCTACTTTTTAAATTTTTTCCCATCTCTGATCTTCAATCAAGGATCATTTTCCTTCCATCTGAAGTACATTCTTTAAAATTTCCTTTAGGTTGTGTTCTGTTTATCACAAATACTGAATTTTTGTTTGACTGAAAATAATTATTTTTGTCTTCATTTTGAAAGATATTTTTGCTCTTAATGGAAATTTACATTGATAGTTATTTTTCAGTTTATTAAAGATATTCCATTGTCTTCTGGCTTTCATTATTGCTGTTAAGGCATTAACTATATTTTTTTTCTTTTAATTTATATATTTTTTATATCTAGAAGTTCTCTTTAGTTTTTTTCAGAACTGCTCTGTCATTTTTTATAATCTTCACTTTACTCATGTTTTCAGTTTCTGTTCACTGAGTATTCTATTTTGTATGTTCTGTAATTTCTATATCCATAGTTTTTTGAAGGGTCACATTATTTTGTTGCCTCTTATAGTACCTTAATTCCTTTTATATTTTGTGGTCTTTGACTATGAACTTATTTCTTGTCACCATATCAGTGAGAGTTTCTGTAGATCTAGGTATAAGATTTATTCCTTTAGAGATTTGATTTGTGTTTTTCTATTCAAGTACCTGACAACAATTTTGACATGAGACCACATTGAATGCATTTTTTAGTGTGATGTTTTTCTGAGCACCCTGAAAATGTGAGGATGAGCAGTAAATCCACATCAGAGTCAGCTTATAATTATAAAATCTTAGAGGTTTTATTTTATTTTTTTCCATTCACCACTCCTATTATAAAGACAATTTGCTTTGCAGTTTCCTATTTGGAGACAGGGGAGGGACTGTTTCTCATAAACCCTTCTATTGATTATGTGGCCTTTTAGCATCTCAGTTTTTTATTGGGGAAACCAGATTCTGTCAGCTCGCCACCACCCTCATTCAGAATATTAAAACTTTTCCAAACTGTAAGCACATTTATTAAAAAAAAAAAAATGAATGTTGTTAAGAATATTTAGCATTATTTGTATGTTCAAATGGGATTAATATAAACGCCCACAAATGATAGTTCATTAAATTTTTTTAGTGAACTAGGACTACTTGGTCAAATAATTTGTTTTATCTGTAATAGCAAGGTAGTTATAGTGTGACCTCTCAGCCAGAAATGTAAAAGTAAGCTTATTCTGTAAAAGAGAATGTCCTGATATTGGTAAAATAGTATTTACTATTTTATACAAATTACTGTATGTATGTTTTAACAAATTACAATACGATAGCACAGAAAAATAGCCAGCGTCCAAAATTATACATCAGTTTTTATTTAGAGCCCAAGAATCAGTCACATTTCAATGTTTTTATACATCTATTCTAGGGGACGCATTCTAACTCTTGAAAAATCAAGAATAAAATAAATTATTATATTTTCTCTTCTTAGTTGTTATTCTAATTTCTCCCTGAAAACTTTTACATGCTTTGATTTCTTTTTATACAGCTTTATTGAAGTAAAATTCATATATCATACTATTTACTTATTTAAAGTATAAAATTCATTTGTTCTTAGTTTATTCATAGAGTTGTGCAATCATCACCACAGTCAATTTTAGAACATTCCATCACCACAAAATAAATATTGTTAACTGTTATGCCCCATTTTTCCCAACTTCCCCAGTCCTAGGAAATCACTTAGCTACTTTCTGTCTCTCTAGATTTCTGGATATTTCACATAGATGGAATTATACAATATGTCATCTTTTGTGGATGGCTTCTTTCACTTAGTATCATGTTTTCAAGGTTAATCCATATTGAAGCATTTATCAGCACTTTATTTTATTGATTAATAAATATTCCTTTATATGGATATGCTGTATTTTATTTATCCATTCAGGAGCTGATAGACATTCAGGGTGCTTCTATTCTTTGACTATTATGAATAATGCTGCTATAGACGAACATTCATGTATAGGTTTTTGTGTGGACATAAATTTTTATTTTGGGGGAGTATGTACATACGAGTGGAATTGTTGGATCACAAAGTAACATCTTTTAACCTTCTGAGGAACTGCTAGACTGCTTTCCAAAGCAGCTGTACTCTTTATATTGTATGAAGTTTCCAATTTCTCCACCTTTTTAACAAATATTGTTACCATCTCTGATATTATAGTCATCTTAGTGGTATGAATTGGTGTCTTATTATGGTTTTGATTTACGCTTTTCTAATGGATAACTATGTCGAGAATCTCTATATGTACTTATTGCTCATTTGTATATCTTTGAAGAAATGTCTTTGCTTATTTTTTAATTGTTTTTTGTCCTTTTATTATTGAGTTATGTGTTCCTTATATTTTCTAGATACAATACTTATTACATATATGATTTGCAAAAATTTTCTCCTTGTGAGTTGTCTTTTCACTGAACAAAAGCTTTTAATTTTGATGATGTCTACTTTTTCTTTTATTGCCTGTGCTTTTGGTGTCATATCTAAGAACACGTTGCCTAATACAAGATCACAAAGATTAATGTTTATCTTTTAATCTAATTTAAAATTTTTTAATTTAGAAGATTTTGTAGTAGCATCAGTAAAAAAATTGCTAAGGGGAAAAAACACCCATAATCCCATCATCCTAGGAGTAATTTATTTTTGAAATACTATTATGTCCTTGTTCAGTGTATGCATATTTCATCATTGCTATTTGTTCAGTACTGTGTTCTGATATTTTTGTATTTATACATAATACTTGTGATTTTAATTTGTGTTCTGATGTTTTTGTGTTTATACATGATATTCACAATTTATTTTTTAAGGCTACATAATATAGCCAGCTTATTTTCCAGGTGTGTAGTACAGCTTCTTTATAGTTTTGTTTTTGTTATATGACAGAACTTCACTTTATACTGACAGACACCTAACTTTTTGCTTCTATTGAATTATTTTCTTAGTTTTACTTCATAGAAATAGAATTATGGGATGAAAGAATGTAAAATATTTATAATTCCTTTATGATGTCACATTACTTCTAAAAAGCACCAAACTTTTTGTTTATTAAACATGCTTTAAAATATTTTTCATTTATTTTGAAGTTAATGCACATTATAAGTTGAAGAATTTTACTTTAAGTGGCAATATTGTCATTTGTTGATTATCCTCTATCAGTTAAAATTATTGTCAAGCTAAATGTGTATTTCTTAATCTGAAAAAAAAATCTCAATACATATAATAGGACACCTTGTATTGATATTGAAAACTGGAACAGCCATTTGCCTTGTTGACTGAAGATAAATGTGAACTACTTAAAATTTAGCATCTTATGGTATTCTCTACTTTAAGCAATAATAGTGTATTTTCTTAAATTTTCTTTAGGCTTCGGGAACAGGAAAGAAAAGAAGCAGAAGAAGCTAGTCAAAAGGAAATAGAAGAATGGGAGAGAAAACTTCTAGCTCAAGCAGCTCCAACTTGTATGGAGACCATGTGGGAAATTCCAGCTATTGGGCATTTCCTTTGTTTAGCCCAGCAAATTCTGAATTTGCCAGAAATAGTCTTTTATGAATTGGAACGTTGTCTTCTGATGCCTCAGTGTAATGCTTTTCTATCTAAAATAATGACTTCTCTATTAAGTCCTCCTCATCGCAGACCTACCTTACATCGAAGACCTACTTTGCCTTATAGGACATGGGAAGCAGCACTGAGACAGAAAGTACAGCAGTGGTACACTGCTGTAGGGCAGACTGAAAATCCCGATAACTGTGCTGAAAAACTTGGGTTATGTCCTCAGTTTTTTAAAGTTCTTGGAGAAGTTAATCCATTGGAAGACAAACCTTTTCACGAACTACCTTTCCAACAAAAAGTGTGGTTACTTAAGGGTCTTTGTGACTTTGTGTATGAAACACAAAAAGAAGTTCAAGATGCTGTACTTGGGCAGCCAATTCATGAATGCAGGGAAGTTATCCTTGGTTACGATTATTTGGAGAATGCTTATGTACATTTTCCACAGTTCTGTGGTGCCGATGTACGGATTTATAAGCAGAGACCTTTTCAGGCCCCAGAATTTCCAGTTCCACCCATTAAAATACAAAGAGTACCTCGGATTAAACTGGAGAAATTGAAGTCTGACTATATTAGTACAAGTAATGGAGAACATAGGTGTAATAGAGAAGGCCTGCCCCCTGCCTTCAAGAAAGAGCAAGGAATTAATTTTGATCTTACTTGCTGCCCTGCTAAAAGGAACTTGGATAATCATGACATCTCTGTTGAAATGGAAGTGAAATCCAACTGTGAAATTAGAATTCGCAGGACCTGTGAAATCAAAAAAACGGATTGTTGTAAAGAAAATTTAGAGAAACCAGGGAGTCCAGGGGAAGTTACTGGCTTTGGAGAGCCTCTCAGTCCAGGGGAAATAAGGTTTATAGAAAATCAGGAAAGATATGGTGAAACTTCCAGAGTAAAGCCTGAACCCAATCCCTTAAAAGAAAATGCTCTAAAATCTTGCCAAATACATGTAAATGGAAGTCACAGTGATCCAGAAATTAACTGCCACCAAGTTGTAAGGGATATTCTACTAGAGCAGTCACTGCAGAGCCACAAGAAACTCAAACTAACTAAAATGAGGGCAAAGAAGAAGAAAAAGAAAAAAAAGAAATTAAAAGATGTTTTGATTGACAACTTACAAAGAAAGCGTGAAGGTCTTCATTCTCTTGCATTCAAGTCTTACAAACCTGAGATCCAGAATAAGATATTGATCATCAAAAAGAAAGCAAAACACAAGAAGCACAAATCTGGTAAGCCAACACAAATGGGTGAGAATTACATTTAAGCATACTCTTCTTTCAATTAGGTGTCATAGAAGGCTCTGATTAACAGAATGAAATGCATATGTATATGTACTTGTGTGTGTGTGTGTGTCTGCTTAACAGAATGACATGTACCTCTATGCATGCATGAGTGTGTGTGGGTGGGGAGGAATGTTTAAGAATCAAGTTTTATACCATTCCCATGATTAAAACCTAGAGCAGAAGAGGTTTTATTACTAATAAGAAAATTCTGGTGCAGTACATTTGAAAATCTTAGTTGAAAGTCTTTGGACATTTTATTTTTACATTTCTTTGGACCAATTTCTCCATAAGTGATGCTTTCCATCACTGATGAGAAGTAGTTTTTTGCCCACAGTAAGGGCAGTACAGCACAATGGAAAAAACATTGATATCAGGATATAGCAGTCCAGGACTAAAGTTCATAGCAACTAGCTTCATAAACCAAAGCAAGTCAGATTGTCTTTCTGGGTTTTAGTTTTTTGTTCTTTTTTTGTTTTTTTCCCTTACATCGTGTATTTTTCAGCATTCTTTTTTCAGTATATATTTTCATTTCCAGAAAAATGTTGTGACATACAAGAATTATATCAACTCATAAGACAATCATATTTTTATAAAAGGATTTGTAAGTTTGACTTACACTAATTTAAATACACATGTGTCACAAGCCTATTTAAATAATAGAAACAAAAAAATCCTATAAATAGTATTCAATGGTTGCTTGCTCTGTTTTTTAATTACTCAAGTGCTTTTGCTTTTCTTTTTCTTTGCCTTCTAATCAGTTCAAATGTTTCATTAATTGAAAGGAAGAGATAAAAGCAGATGTTTAACTTCATTTATTAACCCTAGTAAAAATTCTTGCCTGATTGGGAAAAACTTAGAATTGTTTACTTTAATGAATTGTGAATTTCAGTTTTCCTTCCCTCAGTAAAAAAGATAATTAAGATTTGATAGTAATTTGATAATGAGTTGGCAAATGAGGGAGTGAATTTTGTTTAGCTGATAGAGTTGCTATTATACCTTAGTTATTTAAATCATTAAATACAATTAAATGTATTTTTAATATATTTATAATGTATCATTAATAAAGTAGTAGTATAATCTTTAGTATCAAGAACAGTCTTTATTATGCTAAGTGAAATAAGTCAGACAGAGAAAGACAAATACTATGTGATTTCACTTATATGTGGGATCTTAAGAACAAAATAAATGAACAAACAAAATGAAAACATACTCATAGATACAGAAAACATACTGGTGATTGCCAGATGGGAAATGAGTTGGGAGACTGAGTGAAAAAAGTGAAGGGATTAAGAAGTACAAATTAGGAGTTGGAAAATAGCCATGGGGCTGTGAAGTATAGCATAGGGAATATAGTCACTAATATTGTAATAACTATGTATCGTGCCAAGTGGGTACTAGACTAATCAGGGAGGATCACTTTGTAAATTATATAAATGTCTAACCTTTATGCTGTACACCTGAAACTAATATATAATAATATTGACTGTCAACTCTAATTGAAAAAAAAATTTTTTTTTAAAAACCCCAGGCTTAATTTGTTGAACTGAAAATTACAAAGTGATCCATGTTGATCCAAGCAATGAAAAGCTACAATTTTTAAGAGTAACTTTCAGAAATAAGCCTTTTAAATTTTACAAGCAATACATCAGGCTGTATGATTTTAGTTTGTTTTGACAAGTTTTCTTTTTAAGTTCTCTTTGAAATGTTAGCTTTTAAAATATTAAGTAATATTTTTAAATTTGAAAAATTTTCCAATTCTAAAGTATGTAGCAGTATTAATACCATTATTCCTAAAACCTTTTAAGTGTTCGTTTGTGACCTACTGTTCATGTGTTCAAAGGTAATTATGACTTAAGTAGCTTATAAGTTATTGATTTGGCTCCTATACAGCTTGTACCAATAGCAGAATAAAAATAGTAACTGCTAAGGATTGAATTAAAAGGAATTTATATTATAAAGAAATAAAGTATTGTTACATTTTCGAAATAGTTCAAAATGTAGAGTAGGGAAAATTTAGAGTGTTTCATGTCCAGTAATAGACAAATAATGAAAATACTCAGAAGCAAATTCAGCAAGTTCTTATGTACTCTCTGTGTTTAGTTGAGGAAAAAGGCTTCCAGGCACTAAATAGAACAAAATAGTTCACTTGCCTTTACACTTTCTAATTTTTATCTTCAGAGCAAATTTTAGAAAGGTCTTCAAGTGACAGAAATACTTGGAACTGGCAGATAGTTTCTTCTCTTCCTTGTAAGTGCTAGGTAAGCATAGGCCAATCAATTCTATTTCTTCATCAGATAATAAACTCCTTACTGTTATTGCAATGTTACATAAAATATTATAACAATAACAAGAAATTTGTTTTACAGAATTTTCAGTACACTTTCTGGGGCTTTTCCCTGGGCTCCTTTATTAGATATGAGACATTATGGCCTTTTATAATCAGTTTGGGGCATCCCTAATTCAGTATTTCCTTTCTCTTTTTAAAAGTGAGCTCCATGATCACAGATTTTGGAAATGTTCCTCTTATAGACTCACATTGTGCATCACAGTGCATTTTATGAAACTCTTGTACCAGATATGTTTTGGAATGTTCAGAAATCTTCAGATTTCAGAAGGGTGTTGTGTATATAATGTTTATTAAGTAACATCCCCAGGGAACTTGAGGTAACCCCTGTAATCAAACACATAATTTCTACAAACAAAATGTATGGTCAGATTAAATGAGATGAAGACTATAAAGAATGTCATGACAATTCAGATAAGTTTTTGCTACCACATAAGTTATTTTTTTAAACTAGTTTTCAGAATCTTCTGGACTTTAGAATTGTGGATAAGTGATTCTGGGCCTGTGTATTACAGACTCTGCAAAGTCATGAAGAAAACTTTTGTTTTAACCTAGTATTTTTCAAGTTCATTTTAACACAGCTTTTTTACAACAAATAGTATTTTATAAAATATGCTTTATGGAATTCTCCAATTTTGTAAGCCTTCATATTATGATGGGTGATGATTTTTAGTAGAAACAAATTGGTTTTAAAAATTTGATAATTTTCGTGCACTATGAACCAGTTTCACAACTTTTAAGCATTTTTATCTATTTTTCAGAATTGAAGTTTTCTTTCTGCTTTTTAAATTTTGAATTCATTTTTAGTTAAGCCTCTTCTTACTCAGAAACATTATAGAATAGAAAAATGTCAGAACTTTTCTTATTGTGATAGTTATAGCACCAGATAATCTCTTTTATAATATTTCCTAAGATTTATTCACAACATTTGCATGTGTTTCTAGCTCACTTTGGTGATTGTATCTCCTCTATTCTATAGCCTTTTTTTTTAGCCTTGATTAAAATTAAGTTTAATAATTACCATAATAAATTTGAAAGGATAGTAAGTTGTCAAAGAGAATGCTTTTGAGAAAGTAAGCATTGGTTTACATAGCTTAGGAATATTATGAAATATTATTATACTTTAGTTGTCAAAAAAATGGGATTAAACTTATCTTTAACACATATCATAGAGTTGACTTTAGGGCTAAGTCGCTTTTCGACAAAGGCAGTGTTTTCTGTAATAGTCAGAAGGATACCTAATATAAACATTGGAAAGACCATTAACTAGTAACTTTGAGGCCATTAGTTTGTGTTATAAGTTACTACATTTATTAGAGTATTTATTATAGAGCAGTGTTTGTTACTTATATTTGTCCCTGGAGGTTGCATTTATGGCCAGCCTTGGGATCATTGATCTCCTGATTATGACTTCTTGATCTTGTTGTAATTCATCATTGTATGAAAATTGAGCTTTTTTTTTTTTTTTTTTTTTGAGGGAGTACTGTTAACTCCTCCTGTACAAGTTCTATCCAAGTAAACGTTTAAATATGTGACTTTAGCAGGTAAAGACACAAAGCACATTCTCTTTTTCCCCAATGAGTTTGGACCTGTTTCCCTACAGTTGTGTGATAGAATTACTGAACATTCTGGGTACAGTTTTGAAAATGGTGATACCATACAAATGACCAAAAAACCCAGGCTTTGACAGTACAAAAGTTAGCTTTGTTTATTTGTTTGTTTGTTTATGTTTTGTTTCTCAGTATTCTATAACATTCTTCTGACAGAAGGATTATTTCTGGTTTTACATCTCTAGCACTTAGCGCAGTGACTGACATATTGTGTACGAATCTATTGAGTAAATAAGTGTACATATATACTATGATTCACCCAAATATAACTAAGGTTAACCCCATAAGATGTACCTTTCATATTCTTTTCAAGGCATTTGTATTTTCAAATGGTATCTGTTATATGTACCATTTTATAATCTGCTTTTTTCCACACAATAGTGTACCATGAACATCTTTGTGCAGTAAGTAGATTTATGCACCATCACTTAAAATAACTATACTGTTTCCATTATATGTATTTTGTAATTATTTAACAAACCCCTATTGGACATTTTGGTAGTTTTCAATAATATACTATTATAGATGGTGTAGAGCAAGTAGAGTTGGCTGAAATTAGAAACTAAATATTAGAAGACTTTTTATAAGGCCTGGAGAAACACAAACATTATTAGATACATTTATTGTTACAGAAAGCTTATGGTATTTTTAAATTATTCATTTCAGCCAATTTGATTTGGAGGATTTTTTCCATCATATGGTCATTATTTTTAACCAAATCATTTTGTGGTAGCTTCTCTCAACAGATTAAAATAAATAAGTGGTGTTACTCTGTTCTGGGTGAAGAAACTAAGATTCAAAATTATAAATAACCCTATTTTAATAACTGTTAAAGTTTATAATAAAGACGATACAATTAAATGTCAAGTAGAGGATAAATCAATGTGTGCGATAGTTGTCCGGGAAGGTTTCACTGAGGATGAAGGACTTTGAAGAATAATGGAGATTAGATAGATAAAAAATGGTTAATAACATAAAAATAAAGCAAAAGTGTGGATGTATAATTAAGCCAGATGTCACTGAAAAAATTAGCACAGAAAAAAGCTTAAGGAAAAGTTGAAAAGTTGATGTTTTAGAAGCTGTTTGAAAGACAAAAATGTGCCGTTTTGGGGTATCTTTCTGAGTAAGTGGTGCTTTTTAAAATAATTGAATCAGGAGCCCAATGCAAGGAAATGGGCATGAAATAAGATATATTAAATGTGTAAAAAGCAATGAGCTAGTTAATATGGAATGACTGAGAAAGTAATATAATCTACAATATTTGATTATATCTAGGCCCATATTTGTGAAAATGTACAGTGTTGATAGCACTATAGAACTATATGTGTCTTTATGGGGAAAACTTTTAGAGGACCAACTCAAGATCCCAAGATATAAATGAGTGAAAGGATAAACTATACTCCATGTTCTTTTATTCTAATGCTTCTTCTCCTCCACTCCACCCCCCACAAAAGTGAATACTCAAAAAATGCTTACTGTGTGTCAGGCACTATTATGAGCTTTTATACATGTTATCTCATTTAGCCTTCATAAAAAGACCATAAAGTAGATGCTGTTATTCCATTATATAGATTTTATAGATTAAAAAAAGAGAGAGAGACACTTCTTAATGTGTCCAAGGTCATACAGCTAGTTAAGTAGCAGGATTAGGAGAAAAGATCTTGCAAGGTAATTGGGACTCATTAAAAGCGAAAAAGCTTCTTTTTAAGAAACTGGCAGGATTTACATGAAGGAGTAGAAGCTAACTTCGGAAAGAAGAAATTCTAAATCCAGATAAGGAATGGTTATGTGACTTTTCTATCATATTGACAGAAGAAAATAACAGTTTGAGATGTTGCAGTAAGAGAGAGATGTTGCAGAGAGAGAGAGATGTTGCAGTAAGTAGCAGAATTTGACAACTGATGCAGCAGTTTAAAGAGGAAAAAATATGAGTAGGCAACAGTTATCGAATTATATGATATAATTTAAAAATTGCCAGTATGGATAGAAATTTGCTCTTAGGCAAGATAATAGAAGAAAAATCAACTGTTTTGTCAGATTGCTTACTTAGAGATAGAACATTTCAGAAATCTTAGAGAATATAAATATTAGTACAAGACATGCATATTTAGTAAATAAAAATCATGTTTAGACTCCAGTAGTGGCTTCACCTTCCAGGTACTTCCCAGATTTACTATTCAATAGTATAAATGCTCTTGGGTTTTTACTTTTAATAACGAGTAATGTCTTATTCTGCATTCACTTATGACTCCTAAAATGAAAACACTGAGAGAGTAGTGAATGTGTTGGGATAATTCTTAAGCATGAGAAGGCCAAATCTAGGAGGACAGTGAAGTGAAAGTCTCTGAATACTCCAAAGGGCCAAGGAGTGAAGTCAGGGAGGGCAGCCAGTTGAAGGCGAGAGGTAAAAATAAAGAATGAGAGATCAAGGAAATAAGAGTTGGATGATAATCACCTTCATTTTTCTAGCAAGAAGTATATCTCTGCATTCTAGAAGACTAGAGTTTTGTGCCTAAATTATAGTGTGAAATATGTTTTTAGTTATATTTTTCTCTTTTTTTTAATTTTTATTTTTTAGGCAAGGCACCCTTGGTTGAACTCACAGATTTCAAGGACCTTGCCAGCTTACAATCCCTTATTTTTAATTTTTTACACCTATAGTACCTTGACTTCTTCAGTGTCCTCCCATCCAAGTACTAACCAGGCCCAACCGTGCTTAGTTTCCGAGATCAGACAGGATCGGGCTTGTTCAGAGTAGCATGGCCGTAGACTATATTTTTCCCTGTCAAGTTGGGCTCTCTTTTCTAGAGCTATTCTAAGCACAGTTTGAAAAAGCATCCTTAGGTTGCACTTGTAACATTAATTACTAGGCCATATTAAGATTTCCTTATTCATTTTCCAGGTACAAGTTGACAATCAACTTTTTGCCCATATCTGTGTTTTAAGCTTAAGAATTAAGTTGAAATTCTGTGTGTGTTTTAAATTGACCTCTGACTTCAACACAATTTTAGACCTGAGAATTACATTTTATTTTATGGGACCAGATGACAGGACAGTGGAAGCCCACTGGGAGGCAATGTATGACTTGTCATGTGTATATCTTGCCCTGGAACAAAAACTGATTACCAAATAAAGGCCATGTGATTTTGTAGTACCTCATGCTCCATTTTAAAAGTTAAGTATTTAATAAAAAGGAAGAGCTGATGTTTGCTGAAGAATACAGGATATTTTATATTTAGTATTAATAGTGAGAGTGTAAAACTTCTAACCCTAATAAAAAGGAATGCTCTGAAATCAGTCAGAAGCAGATGACATCCCTGCAGAAAGTTTGGAAGAATGCAGTATAAAAAGAGCACAGCTTCGAAGTGAGACAGATCTAGTACAAATACATGCTCCAGTGCATGTTAGCTACAAGTCCTCAATTGATTTATCTACTTGTTTATAGCCACTTTCTTTATCCGTGAAAAAAATGAGGTAATACCTACCTTGCTGTATTATTACAAAGATTAATTGGAATAGCAAAGCATAA
This sequence comes from Macroglossus sobrinus, assembly GCA_004027375.1. Classification (NCBI taxonomy): domain Eukaryota; kingdom Metazoa; phylum Chordata; class Mammalia; order Chiroptera; family Pteropodidae; genus Macroglossus; species Macroglossus sobrinus. The sequence continues at coordinate 106,425 of PVKZ01000600.1, forward strand.
CATGGTGCTTGGCAGGTGGTAGGAATCAATAAACGGTAACTATGATTTTTGAGAGATTAGAATTGCATAATGGGAAGAGCCTGGACTTTGGTGTTAGACTCCTTGTCTGTTGCTTACTTACAGCGTAACACTTGAATTTTAAGTAATCTTTCTGGTCTTAATCCCACATTAAAATGGGAATTGCCTACCTTTGAGGGTAGTTTTGCAAATTAATGAGATAATTTATAAAAATCACCTTATTAAGTGTCTGATACAGAATAATCTCTCAATGTTTTCTTACTGCCATGCCTACGTCATGTTGTGCAACTCTGGTGAATTGTGTAAATTAAATCATTGTCAGTGTTTTCCCTTATAAAACATTGATCTCAGGTGGATAGTCAGTGTTCTCAGAATAGTAAACCTGACTTCCTTTTCCTACCCCCAGACTGGTGAAATTTCTGATGAACTGTATGCTAAATGCTGTAAATAAAATGAGTAATGTGATTTCTGTCATCAGTAATTCACAGTCTAGTAAGGAAGAGAAATATAAATGGATCATTACTATATGGTGTTATATTAATTGATATGCACGAAGTAGAATGGAAGCAGAGAGAACATATGAGCAAAAAGAACTAGGATGAAGGTGTAATTTAATAAAAGAATTTGAAGAAAGTTAAAAGATAAATACTTATTTTTTATCATAGCTTAGCTAACTAACATTTATTGACCACTTAACCATGTGCCTCAGCTTCTTAATCCATTCAAATAGAGTGGTTACTAGAGTTAACTGAGAATTCAGTACCTGAATTTAGTGTCTATGTGGCAACAGTATGGAATTTATTGAGAATATCAGGGATGATCTCTGTTATGATTATAAATAAATATAAAATCAGATGGGTTTTTTTAAAAGCTAATTAGAGCAGTGTTCATGTGGGGTAGATGTTGGAGAGGAGATTAAGGTAGGATTTTATTTCGAAATTGCTGTTATAGCCTTCCCAGCTTTAAAACATAGTAAAGGTAGTGTATAAGGCATCCTGATGCTCAGGTTCATGAGCTCCCTTTAAGAGTTGCCTGTTGCACCCAGTTTAGAAATCAGTTACTAGATAGATGTATTATAGGGATACCAAGGATTTATCACTTTTCCTTGAATATTGTTTGTTTAAGCAGCCTAGCACTTACCTATTTTTGTGGGAGTTTTGGTATATATACCATATAAGTATAGAAGCAAATAATAGTGATGAGAAATATATTTACATATATATTTTAATTTAATTAAGAACAAATGTCAAATGACAGCAGCTTGATACTTAGTAGATAAGATGATAAAACCCATGTGAACCTCAGCAACTCAAAATTTGTAGTTCAAGCATAGTATAATGCATTTTATTGAGTCAAAAGTTATTCAAATTACAGTTGTGTGGTATGATTAAAAAGGAATATAGAATAAAATTATTTTGTAAACTGGAATTGTGGCTACAACTTGAATAAAATGTTGCAATTAAATTGATTTTCTATGCAAGAATCTTATCTGTATAGGAAAATGTTTAGAAAGGAGCAATTCGGGTATATGTAGAGCAAAGTTACTTTATGTACTTACTCATTTTCCGTTTTTAAAAAAAAGTAACTTTTAAATTAATTTTAACCTCATTTTCCCTTTTGAAAAAGTAGTAACTTTTAAATTTATTTTAGCCTACAAATTATTGTGAACTAAAATTAACTTATAAATATTTCCAGTTAAATTTTTTATTCCCTTGCATGGATTATAAACTCCTAGAGGACAAGATTTTTTCATTTTATAATTTTTTGTTGTCCCCATAAATTGTTCAGTGCCCTATAGCTTGTGTTTGATGAATAGTTAACAGCCAGTTTATTAATTGATTTTGCTAATTGCAGATGGGGAAAAACATTTACTTTAACATGATCCTTACCAGAAATAGAGGTTTTATGCTTGTATATATCTCTTTTGTCAGGTTAAATACAGAGTAGATATACTTCAGTCTATGCTATGAACTGGATTTAAGAATGTCGATTTATTTTTCCCAGTGATTTGTGATTGCACAAATAATGAGGTACACTTTAAAGAGGGATGTTTGCCATGTTTTAAAATTGGTTATTGTATACTGCCAGAGGCAGCCCTTAAGGAATGATTAGGTGAGTGCAGAGCTAAAGGGATAGAAAAACCATGTTTCCTGAGCTACTTGAGAGAATTTTCACATTGGGTTGGCTAAAGACCATAGTCCTCAAAGTATAATTCTATGCAAGTTCCTGACTACGAAAGTTGTTATTAAAGGTAAGTTTTTTTTTTCTTATGTAACCTCATTTTAAGTTGTGAATTAGATTTTAATTGGGTAGTAGTAGCAATGTGACTTTTTTTTTTTGCCAATCTTATTGCAGTAAATTCTGGTACTGTACAAAACATTGGAGATTATAATAGTTTGGTTCTTATATAAGGAAAACAGAATTTGTTAATATGTCTGTTACAGGTAGTTATAGTTTAATGTTTGCTCTTACTGGGGCTTGTTTTGATTCATCATTTTTATTTGACTCACTAGAATCCATCTCTTAGTTATAATTTAACTTTCAAGGTTCTATGTAATTTGGTTTTTGTTAATGAAGTGCAAGCAACAGCATTATGAAGCTTTTCTCTTTTAATTTTGAAAGGAAAAAAATCCATATCTAAAAAAGCAATCACAAAGAAGAGGAAAACTGTCATAAAGTCACCTACTGTACCAGAATTCCAGGTAAGTGTTTAATTTTTTTCTCAACATTTTGTAGTTTAATTTTTGTTTCAGTGTTTATATTGTTCAAGAGACTGGCTAAATTCCACTGTAGCACACAAGATTTCATTGAAATGTTTCCAACTATGACTTTTTTTCCCTGCAAATGCAGATGTAGCTAGTATTTCTGAGTTAATCTGCTAGTATTTCAAAAAGTTTTTACCTCTTTTTTTATCTCCTGATAGTCAAAAATCTGTGTTTTTTTAACATACTGTTTTTATAGAAGTAGTAAATGTATAAGTCAAAGTCTTCCAAGAACAAGTCACAATATATACATGGTAATATTGTATGGTAATCCATTTTCATTTATTTGGACACTGTAGAAATGGTAGCCTTGTTAATTTGAAAAACAGATCTTTTAACTCTTAGCTATATCTGAACTTTAGGGAGAATATTAAGTGAAGTTAATTGAATAATCTTTATACATTTCTGCAAAAAGAAAAAAGTAATAATGTGACTGCCTTATGATTATGTGAAGTTTTCTGTTTGAAGCTGATACTAGAATAAGCAGAGAATCTCTCCCTAATTAAATAATATTTTTATTTTCTGTTTTATGAAAGATATTTTCTTCAACAGATGCCTCTTTTTTAAAAATTTGTTTGTATTAGTTTGTCCAGTTCATTATCAAATGTATTTTAATCTTGTATTTAATTGCCAAAATGTAAGTGATATTGAAATGAATTTCTGTGAGTCTCAATTCACATAAAGAAGAAAATAAAGGAGTAGTAATTATGAAAATATTGATCACATGTAATGTGAGTTTAACAGTTACATATATCCAAAACTGTAGACACATTTACTTTTTAGTCAGAATCCTATTTTTGGAAGTGTTTTTATGGAAATTAGTAATTGATAAAAGTTTAATATTTTTAAATGGACAGTGAAAGAAAATAGACTTGTTTTTCTTGTATTTTAAAATATTTTTAATAACATTCTTAGGATGAATTACAAACATTTCTACAACTTTTTTAAATATAAAGAAACCTTAGTTTCAGAATATTCAATAAAAAATGTGTATTTATTATTTACTTTCTGCCATTGCATGTACATGTTATTTAATGCTATAACGGTATATTATCATTCTTCCACTGATGTCATGCTAGCCTTTGCTATTTCTCTCACTTTTTTTCCCCTCAATCCCTCAACGTATTCGTCCTGGGACGATATATCTCAGAACAGATATGGCTCAATTTTGATATTTGTCTCCATTCCTGCCTTAGAGGATGAACTTTTATATGTAATAAGAGGCATAATAAAATAAGCAGGTGGTATTCATTAATGAGACATGAAATCAGTTCAGTGGATTGCATGACCAGCATTTCTTTTTTAAGTTAACACAGTTAAAATAGAAAAGAAATTATAATAGTGTCAAATATAGTAAGAGTAATATTTCATGAAACTTTGGTTTTGATCGTGTGTGTGTGTGTTTTACTGGTATGCAATGTAAAATGTATTTTTGACTGTGGGTCATGAGCAGAAAAGTTTGAAAAGCACTATCTTAAGTGATGCTTTTAGTCAGTTACTAACCACTCTCAGAAACTTAGCTCAAAAGTACATGTTTTTCCTGGTTCTTAGGCATCATAGATTACATGGGGGTGGAGGCTAGGGATGGGAAATAGACTTATAAGAACAGTGGTTCTTATGCCTAATTTACACTTTGAATACCATGGTTATTATTCATAAAGAAAATTGACAACTATCTCCCAGAAAATAGGTCATTTACTTCAAATAAGCAAAGAATAAGAGATAATATTAGTCACCAATAAACTTTGTTGTTACATGCAAAACGTTATAGTTTTGACTCAAAATAATTTTATAGAGTTCGTTTCTTTAATTATTTGGGAGTTCCCAAATAAGAAGATATTATTTTAAAGAAACTGAATTTATTTCCTTTGCAAAAGCTCTAGCATTATGACATTTAGCACCCTCATATTCTACAAATTTCTTTATCCAAGTTGTTTTAAGTATCACATTTCTAATATTAAACATAAAAATACTTTATAGAAATGTTTAATGAGAATATTTTCTTCATAGTATTCATTCTAAAATACCTTATGGCTTAAAATAATGGAACTGTTAGTAGAGATAATAGATCCCTTTTGCAAAACCTGACCTATTTGCCAAAGGACTTGAAAGTGAAAAATCAAGTAATATTATTTGCATCATCATATTTAATCAGAGAGAAAAACATATTTAGCCCTTCTCTAGTGTTGGGTTATACATTTGGCCTTATTATAAGGGAACTTGTCAGTTTTTGTTTTTGTTTTTTTTTAGTTAGCAATAGTGGCAAAAACTTTGGAAATATTTTTAATAAAGTTAATTTTTACCAACTAGCCTTTTAATATTTGAGAGAGAAATCTAATATTATATGAATATTTTGTATACAGTTATAACAGTCATAGAAAGTATTTGTAAAACTTAGTGTCAAGTCCCAGTAAGATCAATTTTTTAAATAATTCAAGAGCCTTAGTCACCATGACTCTGCTTTTCATTGGTAACCAAAATCTTTCATGTAATACATACTTGCTCCTTTTCCATACGTGTCATTTATTCTAAAGGCTGTTTTGCAGCGGAAATCCAGAATCCAACTGCTAAGTATTTTAAAATACTAAGTAGTAGTATTTTCTAATACAAGCTTAATCCTTATTATAACTCTAAAAAAAACACTATATTTCTCCATTTAACTAGTGGAAAAACTAAGTGGTTTGAAATTCGATACTACCCTCAGTGTAACAAATTGGGACCAAAATGAAAATTAGAGTTTAACTACTTCAGTATATTAAGGACCTTTTGATTACTTTATTATTTTGAATTGCTACCACTTGAAGTATTTTCAAGTTCAGCTTTTTGTTTGCTTTTAACAGCATAGGTTTTTCTTCCCCTTTAACATTCTGCATTGAAACATCTATTTTTAATCATATAGTAGTAAAAGTATTTTAACTTGTTTATCAGACTTATTTTTTCACCTCATGCATGTTGTCCTTATTTGCAGTTTTGAAGTACTTGTTATTGCTGAAATAGAGAAGGAATTTTTCCATCCTCATAGTTTTAACAGATGTTAATATAATTTTAGTTTAAATACAATATAAATTTTGAATTTATAAGTGTTTTCCTTATAATTTTTATAATAAATTGTAGTTCTGTGTTTATTAGAATTGTAGTGAATATGATCCATTTCATTTGTACTTATTTATATTGGCTTCTGTGTTGTTTTTTCTTTGCTTTTTAACATAATTTATTGTTTTATCTTTGTATGCTACCTTATGTCCTTTTTGGAACAGATAGAGTTAATATCTCTCAAACTTATTGAGTTTATACCCAAAGAGCATAATTTCTAGCTTGAAGTAGTAGTAAAGTAAGGAATGATTTATTTTGTAATTTTTCTGAGATATGGTCATGGACTTCCTCTCCCCCACTACCTACACACATAATCTGCTTCTTGAGTTGAAGAGAGGGCCTTTTAACATTTACCATTTTATAGAAGTGAAAGGTTAGGTATAAATATAAAATCCTAAAATGATATTACATTTTCAGTTAGATGTTTTGTTTTTATTTAGAAAGACACAGGAGGAGGGGCATGAACCCTAGGTTCTATAATTTTCTCTACCAGTATGTCATCTTAGGTTTTATCTTCGTTAGTTTTAATTAGCATGTGTGTGAATTGAAGATACACCTTTTTAGTCTAGGCCAAGGTTTGGACCAAATTACATATTTTGGTCCCTTTTAGCCCTAAGATTTATGATTTTGTGGCTCTGTCATGGATTGGTTTAAATGACAGTTCACTTGAGGGGAGTGTGACTGCCTTAAGGAGGTTCTTCCTGGGGGATAAAACTCTTCCTGTAACCTTTGCAGTATGACTGAAAACCTCCTCTCATGAGTGTTGGCAGTGTGACCCAGCTGTAATCTGAGCTGCTGTGGAGCTTTCCCTTTCACCCCTGGAGGCCCTGAGTCTCAGATATATTTTTCAAATTCAAGGTAACGAGAAGGAGGTTTTAATAAGGTATTTTGCTTGATTCAAAAAATGCATCTGTTCCTACTAAGGTGAACTTTATTTACTGGATTTATTCTATTTTTAAAAGCACCATTTGAAGTTGAATTTAAAGGTCACATATATGCCTTTGTAAGAAAGAAGGAATTGAGGATGTATATGACAGAGTTGGCATAAATCAAATTATTTTTTCTTTCAATATTAGTAACAAAATTAAAATTGTGTTCCTATGCAAGAATTTTCTAATAGCTTGACTTTGTTTTGGGTATATTAGGTTATATATTACAAATATATACAGAGAAGGATATATATTAGTAAACATGTTGTTATTAAGTCATTTTAAGATAATGTAAAAGTAAATATTGCTAAAAATATCTTAACCCTCAAATTCAATAAAATTTATGTTTAAAAGTTATGTCATTTATTTAGGGAACATTTGTCTTATCATTGTGTATTTAATTCAGTGTTCCATCTCCTATTTGGAGGTTAATCTTTTTGAATTTTCATGCTTATTAGCTCCAGAGTACTAGAAGGTTCCAGTAGTCATGCAGATTTGTAATTCATAACCTTTCACTGCCTTACTGCTCGCATGTGATCTGCAGACCGTAAACAGAAACTTGTTAGGAATGTAGAATCCAAAGTACCACCTCAGATCTACTAAATCTAAAACCACATTTTAACAAAATTCCCAGGTGATTCTTATGCACATTAAACTAAAGTTTGAGAAGCACTGATATAGCATAACTTAATAACTAGGTAAGCCACTTGAAAGTATTATTTTTTATAGTTCTTAGGCTGTGGAAATTATTTATAGTTTGACTTCAGAATTATGTTATCTGTTCCTTTAAGTTGAATATAAATACTTGTTGACCTCATGACTAATTGCTCATTAAAAGATCTGAACTTTTTTAGGGTTTGTTTAGTTGTAGGGGTATATGTTTTCATTGTTACTATAAATTTCCAAAAACTGCATGCAAAATATACCCTTATTCCTTGTATAATGAGACCACTAAGATGCAAGTGAAAATTCCTCTGAGCTTTGCCATATATGCAAATGAGAAAACTTTACTGTGATATTACCTAATACACCAAGTTCAGTGAAAAAGAGTGTAACCATCTGCAAGCTCTGGGGCAAATTTGACAACCTTCCATACTACCATAACAGCAGATTTTACAATGGGAAGTTTAGTTCCCACTGAGTACTTACTAAACACCTGGGGGTAGGGCCAACATTGTTCTGAGGCTTTATAAATAGAAGTTGAAACATTATTTAGTTCTAGATGCATTTATGTAGTTGGCCACTCTACTACTTGACTGTCAGCATTTCTTTCATAACTTTAGATTTGGCAAATGGGGATGTGTAATTTGTAATAAATATCAGTGGCACTGTCCTACATCATTGTTTACTGTTTTCTACTCTGAAAGTGTTTAATTTGGGTTATTTAAATACATATCTTCCCCACTTTGTCAGCTCTTTGTTTGAAACTATGTAGATATTTTGAATAACTGGTTAATATTAAAATTTATTATATCTGTGATAAAATTTCCTTAGTCTTTATTGCCATGTTTGTAGATCTGAGGCATATCAGCATTTTCATGTATTCAACATAATAAAAAAGGAAGTTTAAGGGGCTCTTAGTCTCCCATTTTTGTCACTCAGTAGTCATTATGATCTTGTTGTAACCTACTTTAGCTTTTGTTGTTTTCCTTTGTTTTCTTTCGAAAGAAAGTATGTCTTCTAGGAAAACAGTGCCTTACACAGAAATTAATGAATATAACAAACATGGGCTGATAAAAAGTAATGGTGAATTAATAGCTTTATAAGTATAGTATATTTTTTAAATTATCACACAGTATAAACATTACAGCAAGACTTTCATTAATCTAAAACTTTTCTTCCGTATATGGTTGCAGTTTTGTTTTAGAATAAGAGCTCAAATTATTTTAAGAAAGAAGTTAAATATTTTATACTAATTGGAAAAATTCAGTATAATTTTACAAGAACTTAAATGTAGTTACTAATATTTTTGTTGTCACTGACACTGTTTAGTAATTAAGCCTAACTAGTTTATTAATAACTAAAATCCAGTTATTTTGGCCATTTGCCAACGTTACCAAGGTGAAATAAAATGAGCCACACAATTAGAAGGGAAATAGATGCTCCCTGTGGAAATGGCTTTACTGTAGACTACTAATATAAAGAATTATACTTGATTTCATTTACTTCTTTGAATATATCACATGTAGTTGAGCTTCTTTATTAGCAATTCCAACAGCAATGATACAGTTTGTTAAATTGTATAGTTAGAAAACTAAAGCAAAGTTATAATGACAGTTCTCCAAGGGTGCATTTATTCACCTACTGCATTTCTTAAAAGGTGATTCAGTAATCTGTGAAGTCTAGGATGAGTTTCCAGATCTTTGTCATTCTGGGCTGAAAGTTAAGAATGTTAAGAAAGAACCTGGATTATAAAGCAAACTGAGAGGTGGGGATGTGGGATGAAACCACCAATATTGAAATTTCAGCTGTTTTTATACTAAGCCTGAAGGCCATACATCATGACAAGGAAATACTTTTTAAAATATAAACTGCGGAGCTTTCTTTGCTTTTAGCTATTACAAAGACAAATAATTGTGAATTCAGTGTGTGTTAAAACAACTTCTGTTACCACATTTTGGGTGTTTTATATTATGTGTTATCAAGCTGTGTTTTTGTGTTTTATTTTAGCTTATTTGCACTAATCTTGATGAACTCAGGGAATTAATCACAAAAATCGAGAATGAACTCAAAGATCTGGAAAACAGTAGAAAAAAATCGGTAGGTGTTGATCCAAAAGTTCTATCTATTATTGTCAGCATTAAAATTTATTCCTGCTTTTTTCTAAAGCCTTTTTTATCTTGTTCTCCTGGATAACATAAAATTTTGCAATGAACAATAGAAACATTATTTCTTTTATCTCTCCTGTGTGGTCTAATTTTCATTTTTAATAGACAAAAATGGTGCCGGAGCAAGTAAATTAATTTTGTTTGCCTGGTTCATATCAGGTATATTTCCCAATATTACTGGTTGGTTGTATTCTGACTGGTAGTTTTTTGGGTAATGCTTACCTCGCAAATATTCTTAATTAATAATTATGTGCTTTTAATGGAAGTTTATTGCTTAGTAACAAAATTTTAATTAGCTGTGACAAATAATAAATATAAATTGTATAATATTGCCCCAAATGTTTTTGGTATGATACATGGCTAACAATGTCTTTTTTTAAGAACCTTCATCAGCTGAAGGTTTTTAAATTTCATTATATATTCTAAATTTATATTAATCATTACCTTCATTTTTTATTGTTCTTGAGAAAATAAAGGCCTTCTATTTATTCACTCAACATTTGGTAAAACAGTTGTGTTATTTATTAAATCAATAATGCCCATTTAACTGGTATTGATAGATCAGTTATATCACAGATTTGAAACACAATTATACATCAATAATTGGGGAAAGCTTTAAGAATTGAAGAAAATCAGTAATCACTAAAAAAAATCTCTTTGTTTTATGCCTTAGGAATGTATATATACACATACACACACATTTATATATGGATTCTTTTGGTATATGGGCAGTCTCTATGTGAAACAACAATGTTGTTTTAAAATTTACCTCTGTGATAAATTCCACAAACATTTATATTATATCCTTAGCCAAAAGTTTTTCTTTAATATATTTGATGTTATATGCTCATAAAAGACTGATGTTCTTTAATAGGAAGGAATAGTCTTTTAATCAGGATGTTATTATAGTGTTTGCAAAAGCTGTTTATTTTTACTGCATTGTCCATACTTCATTACTCTAAACAGAATTCTGTTAAATAAATTTGCTAATTGATTTTTTTGCTGCAGTTAAATATAATGTATGTATCTTAATTTGTTCCCATATTATAAATTAAGGTTTTGTTTTTAATGGATAGTTTTAAATATAATTGATTTATGTACTTATGGCATGTATTGTAAGAGAAAAAGACCTGTACACATCTTAGAATTTTTCTGTAAAACCGTCTACCTCACTTCCATGTACTATGAGGTATAAGCATATTGCCTTCCTTCACAAGAACAAATAGAAGAGTAAAAGAAAACATAAATGACAAATACCTAACACTCTAGTCCTTGGGGGCATATTTATATTAAAAAAAATTTATGTGTAGAGTTTAATTGATTAGATTTTGTGTCTAAATTTTTAACTTGTCCCTGACTCCTGCTATTTGCATGTCAGTTTTAAAATATTATTTCTGCTCTTCAAAAAAAGAGAAATTCTTGGAATTTTACTTGGTGGGGATAATCTTATTGAGATTACCAACGAATGGACCATTTCCTTTTAATTTAAACTGCCTAAAGGTTGTTTTCATGAACAGCTTATCCCAACCAGTGAAATGGCCACGCAGCATAAAGGAAATAGACAGTAACAGTTCGCATCTCAGTATCATTTCTTATATTTTACAAAAGCCAGTACTGAGTGCGATAGATGTTAGTTATAGAAATTAACTTTATTGAATATTTATATTAAAATCAAATACCATTTTATTTGTCTGGCATCATTTGGGAAAAAAGTGTTTCACTTAACTAAATTGTCTACATAACTGAAATTAGTACTAAAAGTCTTTATTTTAATCATTTAATGAAAATCTTCCTTGCATCTTTATACTGTAGCGAACATAATTTAACCCTTTCTTGGTGATTCAAGGATCATTGTGAATATCTATAATTGTACTGATGCTCTAAAAAAATCTGTTGATACCAGTAACTCAATTAAAATTTCACCAAAATGTGCTTTATATTTTGAAGGTTTTTGTTTGTTTGTATTGTGCTTTTGTTCTGCCTCTCTCTTCATTGTCAGCCTGTCATTTTTTGTGTATGTTTATGTATTTGCCCTAGTCGATATCTACTGTGGATTACAAATCTAGTTAACTATATTTATTAGCTTTGGGTTCATGGTAAGAATGTGAGGAACTTTCTTAGTTTAGAAACGAATGAACTTGGTGATAGTGATAGCCGTTTTGACTGATTCCTTGCCTATGAGTTTCCTTCACTATTGCTGGACAAATGAGGTATTAATGTTGATCTTCATAAGAGGATATCAATGTTAAAACTTAAATAGTATTTAGAGTCAAAGCAATTCTTTTATTATCAGCTTTCATATTTACAATATTGGCTCCAATAACAAAGGGTATATTTTATATAAAAATTTGATTTCCATAAATGCCATTACTAAAGATGGAAATTATATATATGAGAAAGGATTTAATATGGATTCAAATAGATACTTGGCTCTTTTAGGGGGCTTCTTTTCTGCAGAGCCTTTCCAGGTAGTTTTTCCTACCAAAGCAACAAGAATTACAAATTCCCCACTTAGGTCAACATAACATTAAAAAAGGAAAAATAATTGAATGTTGGTATATGCCTCTAAAAAAAAAAATCTTAACCGCTTAGTGGTTTTGCCATTGAACCACTCATTATATTGCAAGATTTACAGTCTTTTAAAATCTAAACTGTTTACACATTCTTGCAAGGCAGCTAATTCTATTTATGGTTAATAATATGAGGAGAGAAAAATGCTTTAATTTTCTTGAGTTTGCTGTAGTCCACTTGATCTCAGTACTTAATTTAGAGGCTTTTTCCAAAAAGGCTAACATTCGTTAGATCTTACAGTGCTGTAAATATCCACCTGAGATTTGTTTAAAGTGAGACTTCTGGTTCAGATAAATAGAGGTGTATAGTTTGACTTTCTCATTATTTGTCTTTCTCATTATTATTTAGATCATAGCATTCTTTAGTGAACTAAAGGAGAAATCATAACCTTTTTTTGTGTGTTTTAGTCGAGAGAGAATTTGCATTTTTCTTAGTTATTTGGAAAATATCCTTTTTAATCTAGGAAATTTATCAGTTTTCCAGAAAGACAGAGCTAAGATATTAGTAAATTTATCTGATCCTATTATATTTGAAATTTATTACACATTGTTGCTTTCTAAATAATGAAAATTAGAAGATTTTTTTAGGTTTATACAGATGTGGTTATATTTCTGAGTTTTTCTTGTGACCTCTTGTTTCTCATATCTGCTCTATTTCTGTATATTTTATATCATAGTTTATATTTTCAAAGAGGTTTACATTTTTTTTTTAATAAGGAAAGGTCTGTATACAGATTGAGTATAAGAAAAAGTGAACATTTGGTTTAAAAAAATGTTATTTATAAGAAAAGAAACCTTGTCTGGATTATATAATGATAAATGATAGTCTCACCAATATAGAGAAACTAAAATTGAAATATAAGACCATATCTTTTCTAATACATATTTTAGCAATTAAGCACTTGAACACTGAGCAAGATTTAAGATAGACTTCAGATATTTCTAAATATTATAATCAGTGTGTAAAAAAAGCTATAAAATTGCCTGTACTTTCAAATCCTATAATTCTATTTGAAATTTAGCTTTTATTATCTCCATTTCACCCCTTCCTCCCAAAAAACAGTAATTTACCCAATGGTTTGTTCAGCAGGCTACCTCTAATAGTAGCAATTTGGAAAAAAGTTGTATGTCCAATAGTAGTCAAACCAAACAGTAATGTCAGAACAGTATATCATAGAGCTAGTAAAAGAAAATACTTGTAGGTCATTGTTACTACATGGAAATATTTGTGAACTTTTAAAAACATACCAAATAATATGTACAAAATGGTTACAGTATATACAAATATATGTTAAAAAGAATTGGAAAGGAGTTTCAAGTAATGAATAAAATTAATCTTTACTAAATGTTCTTATAGCTAGACCAAACATTAGAGAAATCAGAAGCTTGGATCAGAGATGATGACATCCCATTTTTTTGGTCACAGAGTTCTTTATAAGCCAGTGATTACCAATCAAATGATTTTGCACCCTCACTTCTCACCCCCATGACTTTTGGCAATGTCTAAAGACATCTTAGTTGTCATACTTGAAGAGATAATACTGGCACTGAATGGATAGAGCCCAGCGATACTGCTAAAAGTATCCTGCATCTTAATGATCCAACAATGCACAAGACTGCCCCCACAACAAAGAATTATCTGGCCTCCATTGTCAGTTTAAGGGCAACTGCAGAATCTTGATGTAAGCCCATATTTGCTAAGGGTTCAATTCTCTGATTTTGTCTGCTGCTGCCAACTTATGGGGAAAAAACAAGTTGATGTTTTGAAAATGAAGTAGAAATCAATTAAATCATACACTAGAGATCATTAGGAATATTTTCGTATTTGATGGAACTTGTGATGTCAGTTTTACCCTATATTCTTGACCTTAGCTTCAGATTTATCTCAGCTGTATTTAATCCATTTTGATTTATGGTCTCCTAAATATATTCACCATTTACCTTTTACCATCCTTAGTATTGGAAATTAAGACGTTACAAATAATGGTTGAATACATGTTTTCTTTATCAGTTTTTAGAAAGATGATGTAATATATTTTTTAAAAGTGAAGATATAGTAAGGAGTGATACACAGGTAAATGGAAAAATGCTGTCAAGTTATACATAAAAATCACTTATATAAATTTATAAGGACCCATTAAACATAAATTGCATATGTAAAAGGTCTATGTAAGAAAGAAATTATTGTACACTAATCTTATTTTCTAACACCTGTAACAGAGAAATATTTTATTATAGTGAAGGATTATGGGATTTTTCCCTATTCTTTCCATTCCATATCCCATTGGCTCTCATAAGGCATCAAATCAAAATTATTTTATAGCCAGCTGTTTAGAGTACAAAATATATTTTATATTTTACTGCAGTGTAAACTGTATGTCACTCAGAGTCCTGAATATACCCTAAGTAACTTTATTTAATGGCTTTAGTTGTAGATATGGTAGCAATATTCTCTAAATTGTCCTTCAATTAGTATTATTTAACTGTTTTACAATTGCATCATTAGGTATATTGTTTTCATATGCTAGCTCTTCTGTTAAACTAATGGTTAACAAAACAGAAAACTATCTCAGGAATCACTGTCTTTAGTCATATTTAGAGCTTTTAAAAATTAAAATGACCTTTTGGAAACTGCACAACAAAAAAAAAAAATGTTTCTTTACCTATCTTAGTTATAGATTCTAGTCTTTTTCATTAGGCAAATATATTCTCAGTGTCTTCTGTGTGCTATGCATAGTACCAGGAACTTGGTAGGGATCCGGAGACTGAAATAAAGTCCTTATCTTCAAGGAATTCACTTACAGAGTTTGAGATTTTATCCCCAAGCTTGGGGATAAGTTTTTAACTTTAATCAGGACTTGGTTAGGCTACCTCCTGTTTTATAAAAGATTTAATCTTTTATTTTCAAGCTGTGTTTATTCAGAAGTCACTATGCACTCTAGATACTTGCTCACTTCCTTAATTGCATGCTTATATATTGTTTGGGAGTGGGATGGAAGGGCAGATAACAACACATGATCTTTTTGAAGGATCAAATGTTAACTGACATGTTCAAGATAATAGTGAAAAAAGATGGCAGGAAATATGAACCAGAACAATATATGATTGGTAAGACAAAGCTTCAATCAACTGTAGTGACTAAATTGTCTGAAATTGCATTATTCTCATTTATTTATGGTAAGTCTTGCTTTTAGAGTATTTTTTGTTTGTGTTTATTTTTTCACATGTAATACTCTCCTGAACTAAGACTGGATTTTAACCCTTGTTAATAATTTCATTGTTTCTGCTTCCTGTGATTTGGCATAGTTTGAATCCCATCATGGAAGCTTTCATAAAGACAATATTCGAAAACCTTTTCTTCCAAAGAAAAGTTAATTAAAAAGGAAAGGGGTCGTTTGGTATTTTTACATTAGGCAGAGAATTAATGCTCTGGAGTGAGCTTCAAGGAAGAGTTGAACTAGATGACAGATCCTTCTATAGTTAGTGCTTAATAGTGTGGCTTTTATAATTTGCTTTAAATCCTTGTGAATTACATATTGTGCACAGTTACTCAAATACAAGTAACATTTGGAAAATGTCAAATATTGTCCAAAGCGCCAAGTAAATTTGTATTATCTTCTATTTAATAGTAGCTTTACTATCTTCCACTGACATGAGTTCTGAAAAATTGAATAAATCTTTGAGATACTTAAAGCCAAAAAAATAAGCTTCACATCATTCTGTTTTTGTATATTACAGAAGATATTGAAATCTTTGGAAAGACCCTGAAATTTAAAGATAGAATAGCTCAGTGTCTTTTGTGAATTGGGGAAGAATATTATCAGAAAATGGAGAAGACTGAACACTAATAACTTTCCTACCATTTTATTAGACTATAGAAAAAGAAAAAAAAAGGATACATTATACTCTTATAGGAGAATTAACCCAGAATCCAGCACTGAGTCAAAAGGAGCCTACACAGAGGGCAGAGAGTTCACGTATGAACACTCTAATACTTTAAAATAGAGAAAGGCCTTACATGGAACCAATTTCTTTTAGTGAAGATATGATTCTGACAATTAGTAGGTACTTTCATTAGAACTAAGCAGTTTGAGGCAGATTTATTGACAGCATAGAACACTGATAGGCAATTGAAAAAACCTACATAAGCAGATTGTCGGAGTCCAAACATATTACTATTCAATAACCATTTAATATAGGAATATAAGTTATAGCCCTAGAAACCTGAACAGTACCTGAGAGTCACTATATTAAAATATAACATAGTGACTTGTTCATAATGATGATCCAGGTCATCAAGAGTTAAATTGTATCCATTTGTGTGTTCAGAAAATCTGGACAACATATCTCTTACGAACATTTCTGTCAATTTTTAAAATCCCTTGCATCTAAGGAGGAACCTTCAGTTAGCTAAGAAATTTACTTAATGTAGTTTGAATACTTTCTGTGGGCCTACTCTGTGCTAGGCATTGTGATAGAGTCTAAGAAAGTAAAAATAGGATACTGTCCCTGTATTTAAAATATTCCCACTTCTAATTTCACTTACTTAGAACTTTTTATTCTCTGATGATACCAGTTGTAGCGTTACTCAGTGATTCAGATTGTACAGTGAATTGCAGAGTCCACCTTTCTGATACCAGGTATAGATCTGATAAAATTTTATCAATTTCTTTGCCCACCAATTTACTGAAAATGATCAAATTCAGGTAATCAGCCAGTGGTTAATTTCCAGTCCAGGATTCTTTCTTCTGTGTATATGAAAATGTTTAGTTGGTTACATATATATTGTTAGATTTTCTTCCCCAATAATAGTAACTACCTCACTAGGAACAAGATATGTTATCCAGTTTTTTCTCTCTACAAATCCAAATTACACCAAAACTTGCAATACTATTGACATAGTTGTTTGTCTTCATGCTTTTTAGTTAAATGCTAATTTAGTAATATAAGGAAATGTACATGCTATTTAACATGGCATGCCTGTATAATAAAATACAAATGCTTTCCTTTTCTGTTAAATTAGTCTTAAGTGAGAATGTGTGTAGGTACCTCTGTGAAAAGTACTAGCATATGATAGTTCATATTAGGACATCTGGCAATGTTAAAATATAACTTTTCCATATTAATATGCAGACATTTTACTATACTGTCAAACTAGCACTTTTTCAAGGGGCTATTTACCAACAAAATGAATGCATTGTTTTACCCCCCAAAACAGAATTTGCAGGAGCATATGAATATGGTGGTGGTTTCCTTAGGTAAGCAATAAGCAAAAAAAGTAAATACTTATTACCATTTCATTTAATATTACTTAGACTAGGAGAATGTCAAATAATTTATTAAAATAACTTAATTGCAAGTAATTTGATTTGTACATCCATATGAGTTTAAATTATTTGAAACATTTCTTTGTATATTGCTAGTGATTTTAAATGAGACATCTTTGTGTACAGATCCATTTGGCTTTTCTAAAAGTTGTTTACGTTTTATTTGAAAAGCATGATATATTGTTATTTAGTCTCCTTTTCACCATGGTTTTTATGTCTGGGACAAGAACCAAGCCTGCAACAAAAAAATATTTGTCGTATGATCCATGTTTCTGTGCTCTAACAACATATTTGTAAGTAAAAGCACGTAAAAAAATAGCATTGATATTTTTCTTATACCTATCATGTTTTTGTACTGTTCTTTTTTATGAAAATGTTTTTTCATTTGTATCATAATGCCTTCTCAATTTAAAATAGTCTTTGTATATTTATATGTGATTTTAATTTTTCCTTCATATGACTGTTAATACCTATTTTGTTTAGATATAATACAAGAAAATCTATATAAGTAACAGGATGGTTTGTGTAAACAAGTTACTTTCACCTAAGTTGAATATTCAAACCATCTAAATTTATTAAAATGTGCAAAATATCTTTACGGTGGTGAGATCTTTGATAAATGTAGAATTTGTTTTTCTATTTTTCGTCCTTTTAGGTGTTCAATGTCCCCAGCATCAATAGATTGCCAGCCCCCTCTCCTTGAAACACCCAGCCAGCGTTATGCTGGTACTGTTATACCCATCCCAGATTACTGCAGCAGATTGGAGTTGTTCTTTAGTTATAAGGTAAGTTTCCCTCCCCACTCGTTTCACACACATTGACTCAGCTTTTCATTTTATAATATTGTGTAGTTTTGTAAGTTTTTAAAGTTTCTTTCCCCATATGCTTCCTTAGATTATTAATGTATCATATTCAAAAACTTATAAATCTGCATAATATAATAAAGGAGTTACCTTGTAACCATAGACCAGCTCCTTTTTGGAATAATTCCTATGAGGTTATAAAACCTTCACTGTTTGACAGTTGGGGCATCTCCTGGAAAGGGAGCTGGCAATCTACAGCTGCTGTGTACATTGGATGAGAAAGTACTGAAAGGTAAGCTTCAAACTACAACCATATTGTATGCCTTTGGTTTCATGGTATATGTTTTAAATTTATACTCTAGTTTATGTTAAACTTGATAGTAAATTCATGAAAGAAAAATATTATTCTTTTTTTAAAGTGACTTACAGTAAAAGTTTGAATTATTAAGTTTGCATAACACATTGAGATCCTTAGAAAATATTTTTTTATCCCTGAAAATAGTGAGAATTCTAATACTTACAGTAGTTCATTTATCCTCATATTCACATACCTGTTTATAAAGAAAAGTCAGCGATAAATTTATATATATAATAAATTTATAAATATAATAATATATATTTTTATTAGAGAAACAGTTATAGCACAGTTCCACAAATGACCTGTTACTAAGTTTTCTACCTACCATCTTTATCTTTGATTCTATATTGATTAGTGCAGATAAAGATCATAAGAGCCTTTCTGATTTCTATTACATTCATATTCTCTATTATGTGTTTGAAAATAGGGAACCTTGCTGTTTTTCTTATTTGCTTATTCTCTTTTAATCTTTAGATCACTATAATTTTAAATACTATTGTAATTAAACAATAAAAATAAATTTGAGATTTTAATTTTTGTATTACAGAGATACCTACATGTAAATACAGGTACTTATACAATACAGTCTCTTTCTCCTTAAGGAATGTCTGTGTATAGGCCAAGAGAGACAGCATTTGTGTAGTGAAAGGAGAGTGGATTTTAGCATTCGAGAGCCTAGAATTCTAAAATTTACTTCTATCTACAAGTACTTTTCTGTATGTTATGTTAGCCAATTTCCTTCTATAAAATTAAGTCCTAAGTTCTCTTTTAGCTTTAATCATTTTAATCTAGAAGGAACATGATAATTGTTCTTAGTTTTTCCATTATATATATGTAAATAAAGTCAATCAGTCAGAAAAAGCTTTTGCTAGCTTTTAGTTAATGACTTGATTTAAAGTTCAGAAACTATTTGATCTTAAATAGATTTTTATGTTAGACTGAAGTTGTTAGATTTACCATCTCTGACTTTTAAAAATTCATAACTTTTCTTCTTTTTATATTAGTTTAATTGTATACTGTACACTCTGAGACCACCACTAGGTAGAAAAGGACATGTTATTTTAATTCCATTTGGGTTGTATTGACCAAAGATGATGATATATGCAACAATCAGCATGAATTTCTCTTTTACTGTCAAGTAGTTAAATCACCTTACTTCAAATACCAGTCCCAGAGAGCAGTGATTCTGAACTTTTTAAAATCTATGCCTACTTAAGGTCAATCTAAAAATCGTGGACACACATACCCCAGGGCAGGGTAGAGGGATGCCCTTTATCAAGGTCATTGTATTCTTTATATATATCTTCTAGTCAAAATATTTTATCAGTCTTTACTGTCTATAATTTGTGTTATGTAAATAATAGACTCTTTGTTTTCCAAATACAGAATGATTAAGTATTCATTTTCAAATGTAAATGAAGTACCATACCATCACTATGCCAGATTGAGAATATGCAATATAAAAAAAAAAAGGAAGAAGGCCAAAAATATAGATAAAGTTAGCAGGCCGTAGATATTTCCAAACAGTTCAGTGGATAAGACAGAATTATATGAAAATTAGAAATCTATTTGCTGATTAATATTTATGAGCCCTACCCTGAATACAAACAGCTAGTTCCTTAGTGTATTTTCTGGGCACTGGATTAACTAAAATTTAATAACCAAAAGGTAAAAATTTTCCTAATTTTTTAAAATTCTTTTTACAAAAATTAATGTTGTAATTTAGTACAGACAAAAACAAAGCTGACAAATGTCTTGAAATAATGACATCCATCTACACAATCTTCCCTTCTTGTGCCTCATCTACCTAGTCCTCAGATCCCATAATACTGCTAGTTCTTCTGCATTCCCCATCCCATCACCACCCAACCAATCTAAACAGCAACCATACTGCCCAGGGTAACTGCATCTTCCATTCTTTCCCATATAACCCCCTTTAAAAAGAATTTAGCATGCCTGGTGCTCCATAGTCTTTTAACTTCTTCCCAGTTAATTATACCACAAAGAGGATGTTCTTCCCACCTTCATTTCACATTCTTTTCCTTTTTCTGCTCTTTTTAGCTTTAGAAAAGTTTACTTCTTTTTACAACATTAGAAAACTAATATTGACGTGCCTTGTTAAAGAGAAAAAAAATCTCCATCGTCCTGTTTGTTTTCTATTTGTTTATTGAAATAAAACCCTACCTGATTCCATAAAGAATTTAAAGTGTAAAGTGACATTTTCATTTTCAATTAGCTTTTCAGTTTTATTGTTTAATACTTTGGTTTTCATGGGTTAGAATAAGCCCTTTATACTATTGCATAACATTTCTTTGAGAAAAAATTAACTTTTGAGGCACAGCTCGTTAAGTTAGGTTCTTTTAGAAAGCAGTTGACAAGAGGAAGCTAACTCTGTGTAGGTTAGTATATTATATGAAATAACCTTTTCTTTAAATTATTTTCACAATACTATGATTTGTCATGCCACTAAAAAGACATAAGAATTAGTGTGCACATGCACATAAAATTCTACATATTCCTACTCTTCTAATAAACAATTCTCCCTCTAAGAAAAAAAAATCAGAGAGAGAAATGTAGTCATTTATTTTTATGTACATAAACATTCTGTTGGTTCAGAGTTCAAAGTTTGAGGGAAATAGAAACTATACTATTGATCCACTTAAGTTTATATGTGACTGAAATTTTCTTGACTGAAATGGTGAAGGTTTTAAATAGATATACAATTGAGAAATTAATGCATAGATTTTTTTCACATTTTGGTCTGGGGGGTGGTAATTTTTCTGCCTTAATGTTCTACATATATGCAAATTGATTCACTTAACAGTTGAAGTACAATTTTATGCATGTTAAATGTGATCCATAGCCTATTTAGTTGTGTATATTTTGTTATAAAAGAAATTAAAAGAGTGAACTGTATGGTATGTGAATTATATCTCAAAACTGTTAAGAAAAAAAAAATACAACATGGTTATGTAACAGTAAAATGATGATGGTGGTGGTGATAGTGGTGATGTTGATAGGTGTAGACTAACATTGTAGAGAATAGGGAAGTTGGCTACCTAGAGATATAACTTCTGTAAACTTATTGTTCCTATGGTATTTGAATAATTTTATGGATACTGATGAAGCGTATTTTTGCTACAGGTTTTTATAAACTGTGTCAGATTGAATTTATGTGATACAGTTTTGAAGAGATGGTGGTATATAGTTCTAAGAACTTGGACTTTGGCAACAGGCAGATCTGTGTTAAAGCCATAGGACCTTAAGTCATTTAATCTCTGTGAGCCTTAGTTTCATCATTTTTTAAGTTAGACTAAAATGTATATACCTTATACTTTAGAAAAGTTTTTATAGCAGCTAAAGTACATACGCGCTCTCATGCTCACTCGATGCTTACTTTCCTCTCCCTCTCCCCAACACCTCCAAATATATATAAATAAACTATTTCAGATAATACATAGCAAACGGAGGGGGTGTCAGTAATTATTTATACCGTTGAAAATATTGACCACTTGTTTGCTTTTCTGAACTGGAAACATTTACAAAATAAAATAATTATAAAATTTCCCAAGAAGTTCATTAAGAAGACTGGTTTTGGATATGATAACAATCATGGCTTTTCTCTTTTTCCCCCACTCTTTGAGAAATTACAAACGCTTTACAGAAGTGAGCCATATCATTTACATATTTAATGAATTTATGTAAATGTTATATATTTAGTAAATGATTAAAACATTTACAATTGACCCAGTTAAAAACTTTTAAAAAATTTTTGTCTCCCATTTTGATTAAGTAGATTTTAGATTTCTCCTGTAGAATTGACGGTCTTTAACATATACCAAATAAAATTTATTACTGGATACTTTTTCCCTTTTCTGCAACCATCTAGAGAAGAGATGCTTATTTGATGGGAATTGGCATTTTGTTTTTTACTCAGAAAATAGAGCTTGACATTCACTTTTAAATCTAAGAGCTTTACTTTTAAAATTATGTTTCAGGGCAAATGGTATCATCGGAGGCAAGCTGTAAAAGAATTGCATAGTACATTGATACGTCTTTTAAATGAATTGCTGCCATGGGAACCAAAGTTAATGAAAGCTTTTCAAAGAAACAGGTAATTCAAGCTTTACAATCTGTTTTTACTTATTTTAGAGCTCTTTATTTAGGATTATGGGAAGATATCCTGGAATCAATTAATAGTTTTCTATCGATTAGTAATTCAGATATTTTTGAGTGTCCTCCGTGTATAGGGAACTTCCTAAACTCTGCGAAAGTAGTGTTGATTAAACAAAACTCCAGCTCTGAGGCTTACCTTCTTTTTTGTGTGCCTGTGATAAAATGCACACAATTTACCATCTTAACCAGTATTAAGTGTACAGTTCAGTGGTATTAGACACACTGATAATGTTGTGCTACTATTAGCCCACCCATCTCCAGAACTCTTATCATCTTGTGGATATGGAACACTCTACCTATTAAATGATAACTGCATTCTCCACTTCCCCTAGCCCCTGGAAACCACCATTCTATATATACTGTCTTTAATTTTAACTACTCTTAAGTACCTCATATAATATACAG
The DNA here is from genome assembly GCA_004027375.1 of Macroglossus sobrinus. NCBI lineage: Eukaryota > Metazoa > Chordata > Mammalia > Chiroptera > Pteropodidae > Macroglossus > Macroglossus sobrinus. The sequence continues at coordinate 129,694 of PVKZ01000600.1, forward strand.
TATTTGGTTTTTTGTGACTGGCTTACTTTACTTAGCATAATGTTCCCAGGGTTCACCCATGTTGCAGCACATGTTAGAATTTCCTTCCCCTTTAAGGCTGAATAATATCCCATTGGATGCATGTACCACATTTTGCTTATGCATTCATCTGTCACTGGACACTTGGGTAGTTTTCATGTTTTAGTTTTCATGAATAATGTTGCTGTAAACATGAGTGTACATATATTTCAAGAACCTGCTTTCAGTTCTTTGGCTACGTACCCAGAAATGGAACTGCCAGATCATATGGTAATTCTGTTTTCAATTTTTTGAGGAACCACCATGCTGTTTTCATTAGTGACTATGCAGTTTTACATTCCCACCAACAGTGCAGAGGGTTCCAATTTTTCCACATTTTCATCAGCATTTGTTTTTTAGTTTTTGTTGTTTTGATAGTAGTTATCTTAACAAGTATGAAATGGGTGGTATATTGTTGTAGTTTTTATATGCATTTCCCTAATCATTAGTGATATTGAGTATCTTCTCATGTGTTTATTGGCCACTTATAAATCTTTGGAGAAACATTTATTCAAAATTTTTGCCAATTTTTTGAATTAGCTTGTTTGTTTTTTGTTGTTGAGTTTTAGGAGTTCTGTATCTCTTCCGGCTATAAAGCCTTATGGCAGCGATCCCCAACTATTTTGGCACCAGGGAACAGTGCTCCAATGAGAATCTAATGCCCGATGATCTGAGGCAGAGCTGAGGAGGTAATGCTAGCGTTGGGGAGAGTGGCTGCAAATATATATGAAGCTTTGCTCACTCGCCTGCCACATACCTCCTGCTGTGTGGTCCGGTTCCTAACAGGCCACGGACTGGTACCCATCCATGGCCTAGGGGTTGAGGACCCCTGCCTTATTGGATATATGATTTGTAAATATTTTCTCTTATTCTTGAGTTACCTTTTTACTTTGTCAATAGTGCCTTTAATGCACAAATTTTTATTTTTTATGAAGTCCAATTTTTTGTTGTTGTTGTTGCCTGTGCTTTTAGTGTCATCCAAGAAGTCACTGCCTGCCAAACCCAGTATTATGAAGCTTTTGCCCTGTGTATTCTTCTAAGAGGTTTATAGTTTTATCTCTTATATTTAGGTTTTTGATTTATTTTTAGTTAACTTTTATACATTCTTTTGCATGTGGATATCCAGTTTTCCCAGCACCATTTGTTGAAAAGACTGTCCTTTCATCATTGAATGGTCTTGGCACCCTTATGGAAAAACTATATGACCATATACAAAAGGGTTTGTTTCTGGACTCGATAGTTTTTTTCCATTGGTCTATATGTCTGTCTTTCTGCCAATACCACACTGTTTTGATTACTGATTCTTTATAGCAAATTTTGAAATCAGGAAGTGTGAGTACTCCAGCTTTTTTTTTTTCTCACAAGATCGTTTTGGCTCTTTGGGTCCCTTGAGATTCCATATGAATTTTAGGATGGTGTTTTTTCTGCAACAAACACCATTGGAATTTTGATAGGGATTGCACTGAAACTGTAAATTACTTTGGGTAGTATTGACAGATTCAAAATATTGAATCTTCCAGGACATGTACATGAAATGTGTTTCCATTTATTAATGTCTTTATTTTCTTTCTCCAATGTTTTATAGTTTCCATTATACAAGTCTTAATTAATACTTAATTCCTAAGTATTTTATACTTTTTGATGCTGTTATAAATAGGATGTTTTATTAATTTCCTTTTCACAGTGATTATTGTCAGTGTATAAAAATGCAACTGATTCTTGTGTATTGATTTAGTATCTTGCTACTTTGCTGAATTTCTTTGTTGGTTCTAACATATTTTTTTGTAGACTCTTTAGGGGTTTTTTTACATAAAATATATCATCTGTGAACAGAGAATTTTACTTCTTTCTTTCCAACTTGGATGATTTTGTTCTTTTTCTTGTCTAATTACTTTGGCTAGAATTTCTAGTACTGTGTTCAATAGAAAACGTGCAATCTTGCCTTGTTCCTGTGCTTAGAGGAAAAGCTTTTAATCTTTCACCACTGAGTAAGAGGAGAGAAAACAATAGTGTGGTTTCTTAGAAACCAGGTAAAGAAGGTTAGAGAACTGCTTGTGACAGATTGGGGAATATGAGGTCTGAGAATTCATTATTGATTTTGGCAACATGGAGATTATTGATGGATGACCTGTTAAGCTGTGTTGGTAAAGAAGTGGGTAAAAGTCTTAGAGATCTGTTCAAGAGAATTAAGAGAGAGGAACTGGAGTTTTGCTATAAAGTGGAGCAGAGAAATAGGGCAGTAACTAGAAGGACAAGTTATTTTTTGTTGCTGTTTCTTTAACGAAAGAAATAACATGTTTGTATACTGGTGGAAATTATCTAATAGGCAGAAATGGACTCAGGCAAAGTAAGGGACATCTGGTAGAGTGATATTCTTGAAGAGCTGAGAGAGGATGCCCTAGTGGAGGAATCAGCTTAGATGGGAAAACAGACTATAAGTACAGAGAAAGTCTAAAGTTGCAAATGAGTTGTGATCATGTGAAAGATTTTGTCTGATTGCTTCCATTTTCCCTGAAATAAGCAAAGTTACCAGCTGAGACTGAGAAGACTGAGAAGAGAGGAAATTATACAACTCCCATGTAGATATTTCTAAAAGGAAATTAATTTTACAATTATCTTTTGATAACCCATTCTTATAGCCCTCATCTGCTTCATAAAACTCATATGCAATAATTTAAAACAAGTAAATTGATAATAATTAACATTTGTTGAATATTTATGTGTCACAGATGCTATGAGATAAGTACTGTTATTATCCCCATTGTATAAATAAGTAAAGTGATGCTTAGAAACTTTAAGGTACTTGCCCAAAGTCTTATAACTATTAAGTGAAAGAGGTAAAACTTAAACTTTATATGCATAAATAAGAATTTGTAGCAAAAATAAATTGGAGAATGTACATTCAAATTTTGTTTTAAAAAATAAATAAATAGAATAAGGGTTAGGGGTAGAATAGAGAAACTCAGTTGAAAACAAAAGGAATAATAAAGGATCTTTAAAATATCATATAATCTGGAAATGTTTCTGTTTCTCCATAGTTTCATAGAAACGTAGCTATTATGTTTTTATGTGAAAAAAGATCTCTGGAAGATCACTTTTCAGCTGTGCTGAATGCTTAATAAAGCATTCAGCTTTTCCCTATGCTTAATAAAATTTGTAGTGAAACCCAAAAGTTTAGGCATAATTACTCTCAGGATTAAATGATGGATTTTTTGTTTGTTTGCTACTCACTGTATAATAGTCAAAAATAATAGATAATATTTCTTAGATTTTCTTGATTATTTTAAATGATCTTTTTAACTATATTAAAATTAGTAATTTTAAGACTATCTAAAATCTATTTTTATCAATGCTCCTAGAAAAAAATACTTTTCTCTCATTTAATAGGTCTCACAGCAGCCTTTAGAAAGACATATAGGTGGTATGTGCCAACACTTTATTCTGAAATTGCTGATACAATCTTCATTTTCTTATCTTCTTGAACAGTAATGATTGGCAAGACTGAACTAAGCATCTTGGACACACTTGAAATTAAAACATAGTTTTTAGTTGAAATATTTTTATAGTTTAAAATGTTAAAAGTTAGTTTATCCTCTAAGAGTTTAATACATATGTATTGTTTGTTATGTTGGATATTCTATTTCAGGAGCCGCCTCAAGAAAGACTATGATGATTTCAGAAGACAGCCTGATCCGGATAAATTTACTAGAGAAGTATGGACTAGTGAAGAAGGTGAAGGAGATCCTGGAAAAGAATCTCCTAAAGCAGAAATTAGTAAGTCTGTAGACTCAACAGAACCTCTAGATATCCTGGAAAAAGATCGCTTTGATTCAGGTAGGCATTAAAACTTTCTTTAAATCAACATTAAAGCACAAAGAAAAGTTTTAGTAACATTTTTGGAGATAAGTATAACCTGATTAAAGAAATACATTAATTAGGAAAATCTGATATGTTACTATGTATAGTAACATATACTAAAATCTGATATATTGTATTATGTCCTTATAAAAGGTTCTTTGAAGTCATTATTACATTTCTAGGAGTTTCTAGAGCCAGTGCCTGATTTCGAACTTTAGGCATGTCATTGCTTATTATAGCCCACACATCCTGGATCTGCAGTTCCTTTGAAATAAGTTCATCCTCTTCCTTTTATCATCACTATTTCTGATGTTTGCTTTAAATGGAACTTGGAAAGTCCCTAATACTATGAAATTTTTTTTTTTATGAGGAATGACCAAAGTTGATGTCCCAATGAGACCTGATTGGACACATCATTCTAATAAGGAGGCTGCATTAGATTATTTGTAATTCATTTCAACTCATCAGCTTATATTACTCTGTAAATCTAGTTAAATAGTTTGTTATATAAGAGGTTAAAATGAAATTTTGTGGTTAGAAATGAATCAACCTATTATTTTTTATGTCTTTGGTAAATTGGAAAAGAATAACTTCTCATCAACCCGGTTTGACCAGATGAACATGTTTTTTTTTTTTTACTGTAAGGATAATTAAACACCAGAAAAAGGTAGACATTTTTCATCCTTTAGAGTCTCTAGAAATAAATTAGACTGAAGGAACATCTCTCTTTGATATCAAAATTTCTCTTTGTAGAACTAGACTAAATTCTTTTCCACATCTAAATTCTGAGCTCTCATTGCTGGCTTGATCTCTTTAAAATATGTAAAATTTCCTTTTGTACTTATAGTGTCAGCAAAATTAGCAGAAGTTGACCAAAAATAATTTTCTTATTAATAACAGGTTGTTCCTGTAAATGTTTATGATATCAAGATTACTATGTCACAGGTCACCTCACCTTAATTTCTATCAGTGGTGCTTAGGCTTTTAAATCACCCTATAGATTTCTTAATACATTTCCAGTTCAAAGATTGACTTTTTTTTTTTATAATAGGTATTCTGCTATTCATTAGTTGTTGTATATTAACAAAACGCTTGTTTGATAATTTTTAGATGATATGAAATTGTCAGAAACAGACTTTTCTATGGCCAGAAGCAAGTTGTTGAAAAAGGAATTACCTTCTAAAGAGGTACTGAAGACACTGTCTAGAACACTTAAGCGACAGTCCAAACAAACTAGTTATCTGGATGATAGCACAAAAGAGCTTTCTCCAAGGAAGAAAGCAAAGTTAAGCACAAATGAGACAACAGTTGAGAATGTGGAAGGTGATATGCAGATTGACTGTTTGAATGAATCAAAGCATACAGAGCCACTATTTCCAGAGTCATTTGCCTCAGTGGATTCAACACCAGTGTCTACTCTCCAGAAAGGGACCAAACCTATTCAGGCCTTGCTTGCAAAGAATATTGGGAACAAAGTGACCTTAACAAATCAACTGCCCCATTCTACTGGTAGAAGTGCTTCTGCTGTAGAAAAACCAGTTATATCTTCTCCAGATGCAAGCCCCATAAAGCCAGCATTGACCTGCCACACCAGTACAAAAGGTCCTTTACAGATGGTATACAAAATGCCCTGTGGCCAGTGGTTGCCCATAGATCTTCATAACAGCTCTGTAAAGATTCAGATGCAACCTGTTTTGGATCCTAAAACAGGAGAAAAAATCATGCAGCAGGTTCTGATTCTGCCTAAGAATTTTGTGATTCAGCACAAGGAAGGGAGAGCAGTTGCAAAAGAAATACCACCACTTCAACAAAAAGGTACAGAACAACAGTGTTTATCTTTCCCGCAGACAGCAAATGTAAACTCTTCTTTAGCATCAGCTCTTGCCAACTCAGCCGGAGCTGTTTCTACCCATCTACCTAATGCAGTTTTCAACAAGACGATTACACCTTTGTCACCTGTAACCTCCGTGAGTAATTTATTAATACCACCAGTTAAGAATAGCCAAAGTGAAGCAGGAAAAGTCAAGAATACAGTTTCAGCAGTCACATTCCCCCAATCCATTGCTTCACCCACTATTTCCTCAACAGTTCAGCCTTTGTTATCAGCAACAACACTAAGTGGATCTACAAATCCTGGTAGTTCCCTCAACTGTTTTGCACAACAAACTGCTGATTCTTCTGAAGCAAAGCAAGAACTGAAAACTGTGTGTATAAGAGATTCACAGTCAATTCTGGTTAGGACACGAGGTGGGAACACTGGAGTTGTAAAAGTACAGACCAATCCAGATCAAAATTCACCCAATAATATATCTTCAAGTTCAGTTTTCACTTTTGCTCCTCAACTTCAGGCATTTCTGGTGCCAAAATCAACAACTTCATCCTCTGCTTTTTCACCAGTAGCTGGAACCACTGCTACATCTAGTCACCCACCTTTTGGCCAAACACCAACTTCTGTTTCCATTCCAAATGTCTTTAATCCATCCTTAGGGAAAAATCTCAAACTTCCATTAGGCCAACCTTCCTGTAGTGGTAATTTGGCCCATGTGATAGATAAAACTTCACACATGCCTTCTTCTCCCTTAAAGGCCTCTGTTTCTTCTAGCACTCTGCTACCATCAACAGCAAATAGTTCAATGGGCGTAATTAGTCTATCAACAGGAAATTTTGGACAAACCAATGCAAATGTTATTTGTACTCCTACTAAGCAGCAACAAGGAGATTATATCACAAAAAGTCATCCTGTTACAAGATCAGAAGCAACAGCAGCAACAAATGGAGATGCGATCAGTGGTACTGCAGTTCAGAAACTTATGCTAGTGTCTGCTCCATCTGTTCTTTCTTCTGGAAGTAGAACTGCAATTAATGTCACACCTGCACCAACACCTACAGGTGTTTCTGCCCAGAAATTAGTTTTTATTAATGCTCCAATTCCCAGTGGCACTGCAACACCAACTATTGTGGCAGAACCATTAAAACAAACTCTTCCTCCCACCTTGAATAAAACATATGTTAAGACTCCAGAGCAGCCCCAGATAGTACTAATTCCATCTACAGTGGGAGCACCAATAAAAATAAATTCATCACCAACAGTGTCTCAGATAAAAGATGTGAAAATTGGACTAAACATAGGTCAAGCAATTGTAAATACTTCAGGCAGTGTGCCGACTATACCATCAATTAACATACTGCAAAATGTAACCCCAAAAGGAGAAGAAAAAAGTACCAAGGGCTATGTTTTGCCATTGTCAACAAGTAGTAATTCAATTCCAGTAAGCTCAAATTTTGTGAGTCAAAATATTACTCCTGTTAATGAATCAGTGGTTTCTGCGTCAAGAGCAGTAAACATGTTTTCAGGAGCAAATGTATCTTTGGGTTCTCTTTCAGTGACCTCAACCTCTGCTTCAGTTGGGACACGACCTCCTGTTTTAGTCAGTGGAAATGATACCTCTTCAAGAGTTATGCCTGTTTTGTCAAATAGACTTTGCACGTCAAATCTCGGAAACACTGTGGCTATATCAACTGTGAAAACAGGACATCTTGCATCATCTGTTCTGATTTCAACTACACAACCAACAGTGTCTCCTAAATGTCTAACATCAGCTTTGCAAATCCCTGTTACTGTTACCTTGCCTACCCCTGTGACTGTATCTCCTAAAATAATCAACACAGTTCCACAAGTGGCAACAGTACCAGGAACCACGCATTCTGTATCTCTTTCTAAAAGACAATCTCGGACTTCTGTCCAGTTTCAGTCACCAGGGATATCAGCTACAGTGCCAACAAATATAAACACAAATAAACCTCAAACTGAATTGCCATCCCTTTCACCAAGTCCAGGTAAAATAATTAATATTTCCAATTTTGCTTCTCTGTCAAACCAGCAAATGCCTCCTGCTTTAGGAAAATCAACCTCCAATTACAGTTCTACTCCAGGTGGCTCTGCCATTCACACTACTACAGCATCATCAAATGAAACTAGTGTGGTCGGGGGTCAGTTCAGTGAACCTTGTATTCAGCAAAAAATAGTCATCAACACCAGTACACCTTTGGCACCTGGTACTCAGATCATGATTAATGGAACCCGGTTTATTGTTCCACCACAAGGTCTTGGAGTTGGCAGCCATGTTCTTCTTATATCTACTAATCCAAAATATGGACCTCCCTTAGTTCTTAACAGTGGCCAAGGCATTCAGCCTACACCAGTAGATAATCCTGCCCAAAAAGTCACACTAACATCAGATAATTCTTTAAGTGGACAACCTCTAAAACAATCTCTAAGAACCTTTACAAAAATTGGAAACTCTCTTGGGAATCCAAGTTCACTACCCACAATACATTCAACACCACAAATCATAAACACAACTGCTAAACTTTCTGTTCCATCTCCTGTACCAACGGTGTCATTGACTTCAGTAATTAAGTCTCCTCCAGCTGCTCTTTTAGCTAAAACATCTTTGGTTTCTGCCATTTGCTCTAGTAATCCTCCACTGCCAAGTAGCACTTCAATATTCCATTTGGATACATCAGTCAAAAAATTGTTGGTTAGCCCAGAAGGAGCCATTTTGAATACCATAAATACTCCAGCATCTAAGGTTTCTTCACTCTCTTCATCTCTCTCCCAGATTGTTGTATCTGCCAGTCGAAATCCTGCCTCTGTCTTCCCTGCTTTTCAGTCATCTGGCATAGAGAAGCCTGACACAGCTGCATCTTGAATTTAGACTAAACGAGCCAGTTTTTAAATAACGGGGCATTGTTTTGACTCCCATAAAAATTTTAACTGTTTATTATACTGTTGAAAACATATACATAATTGTGTGTGTGTGTGCGTGTGTGTGTGTTAATGTACCTTTTAATTAGCTTGCAGCAAGGCTTTATTTTTTGGGGGAGGGAAATATCTGTTTAATTTCACTCATTGGTATGTTTTCAGAGGTAGTTTAAAGTAGACAGGCTTTACCTGTCTGTATAACATAAATTGAACAAAGTCAAGTTTGACTAGTTTGGAATAAGCTAGCCCTTTGCACACTTGCATTGACATGTTTCTTCTTGAATTTCAACTATTGCATCGCGTATCTACAATATGGTATTGTGTCAGTGAAATCTTATTTTTGTTTCTGTAAAAAAATATATATATATATTTATGCATTGTGAAAATGCAGTCCATGGTGTAAAATTGTACATATTCCTAAAACCCTAACAACCTGTACTAAACTATATGTACAAAGAACTATGCTGTTTTATTTATGTTTTGTTTACATAATGTATAGTTTTTTAAGTATTTTAGTAATTTTGGACCAGTGAACTGTTAGCAACAATGCAGAAGAATCTGCATGAAATAAATTGAGTTGCTGTATTTGTTTGTTTGAACACCATTTTTAAAGTGCATTCTTGTTCCATTGACAGAATATAGAATGTAAAATGAAGACAGTCCTTTACAAGGAATTAATAATAGCTAGCAATTGTACAAGGTCACCTCGCTAGTGGTAGAGCCAGTATTTGTCCATGATGCATTAAATCATTTTTTCAAGATTTTACATCACTTATAAAATTTTAGATTTCATTGTTTTAAACTTTTTTTCTATTAGTCCACAACCAAATGTTATGTTAAACAAAATAAGTAATCTTATTTTGGGTCAAGTATTTGATCTCTTATTTACACAACCCAGGTACATTTTTTTTTACTTTTTATTTTTAAATAATTCTAGATGCACAGGAAGTAGCCATGATAGTACAGAAAGGTCCCATGTACCCTTTCCCTAGTTTCTCCCCGATGTTTTTAAAATATATATTTATAATAAGTGTTGGCTTGTGGTGACTGATTTTGCAGGATTTGAAAAACATGAATTATTTTTAGTTTAGAATAAGGAATGTGGACACCTTCCATTTTAAGTAATCTACTTCCCCCACCCCCAATGACAGAGTAGTTACTTAAATTCTATTGTAAAGCAATTTTTATAGGTCAGCTTATTCTCAGGGTTGGACTTTGGTATTTTAGAATATGTCTCATTTTAAATGAAAGGTAGATTTTATACTTAGGTGATTTTTATATTATCTATGTACACTCCTTACTTATCCACATTTTACTTATAATATCATTGAAGCTCATTGCATGGAGATATAGTTCAAGGTTGAAAATGGTAGGGAAGATAAGGTCTAAAGACTTCCTTTGAAACAATGTTGAGATTTATTTTCAAAGTAGAGAAGACAGTGGAAAGTTGCTAAAGGCTCTCAGAAACCTGAATTTATGCTCTAAGATAGTATCTTTACCAAGCATTTCTGTGTTCTACTCTATAGTCACCCTTCCCTCTTTCTCTATCAGTTTAGAAAGACCTTGGATTTCAGGGGGAAGTGGGTGACATTGAAGCACATATGTGGTGCTCAATAAATGAATGTATATACTCAACTTTTAAAACAACCTAAAACTTTTATCTTTTGTGTGGAAAGAAATCTCTAAACTACTTCTAGAAACATTTACTGAATTACCTATGGTCCAACTTTAATCTCAGCGAAGGTTCTAAACTAATTATTAACCACTAATTCTTTTCTAACTTCCAAAGCTGAAATTATATGATCTTCGAAGCTCTGTGTGATTTGTTGAACCTTTTAGAGTGAAGCACTCCCCTCATCCTTCTTAGGGCTTAAAAGTCTCTTCAGTCTGTTCTTGCTTACCTCTCCAGCTTCATTTCAACTTAATTCTTCTTGCTCACTGTACTCTATAGTTTCAGTTCCCAGCAAATTGAGACATGTCAGGGTCTCCATAGGTTTTCTCTTTGACTTAATGTTACATTATAGGTTCTCATTATATATTACATAACTCCCTCTCTTTACCATACCCAAGCCAGCATCATGATACTGCAGTCACTCACAGACTGAGGACACAGATTGAGGGATACTCCTTCACATATGTAATAAAACTATTTGTATGCAATTATGTAATGCCTGTCATCCTTAAAAAGAGATCTTGTTTGTTGTCATCATTGTCATCCCAGCAACTGGCACACAGTAGTCATCCAATATATATTTGTTGAGTAAGTGAGAAATCTAGGTAGCTACTTAATATTATTTAAGATCTAGTTTAGTTTTTAAAAATAATATTCTATTTTTACTAGGAATTTGACTAAATTTATATAATCAAAAAGCCAAATTCTTTTTTGTTTGCCTCCAATGTGGTAGGTCATGTGGATTCCTGGGATCTTGGCCAAAGAGTACAAAGTCAAATTCTTTCGTTCTTTGTGTTCAGTATTATTGAGTATTTTTTAAAGGTCATCCATAAAGGCAATCACGTAAAGGAAGAAAAGTCACCACAATGGTACCTGAAAGGCTTCGTGGTACTAAAGGGGTATATTTCCACACTTAGTGTAGAATTAGGCCACTGGATATTTATATTCAGCATCATTTTAAATGCTAAGTTAAAAAATGTTGAAATAGTATGCCTCCTAATGTGTTAGCTCTTCTCTATTATTTCCTATGGATTTTCTTGCACACACCCAAAAATCAATTTTGTGATTAAATATATATACAATTCAATTTTTTATAGCTAAATAAAATGCTAAGTAGCTATTTAGATCCATGCTTTCATTCATTCAGTTTAATTGACATTTAATAATTGACAAATATTTTTATGATTAAAACATGATGGCTATAAGTACACTAAGATAAATTAAAATGTTTACTTGATCCAGTGTATCATTGACTCAGTGAATTTAGAAATCTTTAATATTAAAAGCTTGAGAAACAAGTTCTAAAAGTGATCTAAGAAATACAATGGGAATTTAATTATCCAAAATTTCATATCAGGATGATACACATTTTACTGTGTAATTCCAGAAGTTGTTTTGCCGTCACCTGAGCCTGAAGCCTCATTGTTACTATAATGCTGTCATCTGCCCCAGATATTTTTACTCATTTATTCAACAAGCATTTACAATGCACAGGATGTTGCTTTATGCTTTCTTAAAAAACTGAAGGGCATGGCATAGTTCTGGTTCTTAAATTTGCTTAGAAACAAAATGTGAATATGAGAAACTTCTGTAGTTAAAAGCAATATAAGAAGTGCTAGAGAATCAAAAGTATGTGTTTATCAACAAATTTAAGTTCAAAGAAGTGTAAACTCATTCTACACATTTATTGAGAGCCATGTACTACAGAAGATGTAGGAACAATAGATGAGTGAAGTCCCATTCCTGTCCTCAACACATACACACAAACACACAACCCAAAAGAATATATAGCAAGTTAAATGTAAATGTAAAAGGAATAAAGAACTCTTAACAGTTTAGCAGGGAGGTGCCAAAGTATGTTTCATACAAGAGGTGGCATTTGTGTTAAAACTGAATGTTGAGAACCGGGCCTACAAAAACTCAGAGGAAGTTAACAACACATGTTGTATATTTCAAAGTTGAGAGTAGATCTTGAAAGTTCTTAACCACAAGAAAATTGTAAAACGTGATAGATGTTAAGTAAACTTTGGTAATCATTTCACAATATATATGTTCATTAAATCATGTACATCTAAAACTAATACAATGGTATATGTCAATTATATCTCAATAAAAGCACAAGGAGCATATAGGGAACAGAGCAATTGAGTTTGGAATATTATGGGTTAAGCTGCTCTCAGTCACCTGACTAGAGACAGACAGCCCAATTACTACAAGTTACTAGGTGGGTCAAGCAGACAGTGTAAAGACCCGTTATCTGGCAGTAATGGTAGCAATAGAGAGGTAAAAAAACAAACACGAACATAACCTCATTTTATCATGCTTCACAGATACCGTGTTTCGTTTTTTAACAAATTGAAGGCAAGACCTTCCACCAGAAAAGAGTACTATATTGCAGTAGTCTGGAACTGAACCCACAATATCTGAAGTAATGCCATGTCCTGTAGGAGTCTTACTTCTGATGTATAAGGCTAATATTTTCATACATTTCAGAAGGTTTCTTCTAGATTTCTAAGCAGTAAATTCTCTGTTGATTTCTGTACATTTGTATTATATGTTATTGATGTAGTTAAAGCAGTATTTGAAGTTTTAGCTGAAACTTGAATCTCACTTTCAAACTATTTCAGACTACAAAGATTTGGAGACCATTTGAACTGTGTGAGTAATTTGTTCATTTAATCATCTTCACTTAACTTTTAAATAGTACTTGTTTTTCTCCTTTAAGCTGTTTTAAGGAAACACTTAACAGGATCAAAGTATTTCTTCAAATTGCCTTCTGATTGACAGTAGAGGGGGTCTCAATTTTATTTTCACTTCATCTAATTTCAAGTTGCCATCCAACTTGTAATCTTTTCTAAGGAAAGCAGGAAAACTTATCTTTAGTACAGTTACAGAGATTTTAATAGGCTCTCTTTTTCACTTAAAGCCACTTTCATTTGTAGTAGTCACACATTTTTTCCTGTTCCTTTATTTTGCACACTTACTTTAATCTCTGTCTTGGGATAGCAGTTTTAGGCTTTCTTAAAAATACGTGTTGTCTTCCAGAACATCCATGATTTCCCTGTGAAATTCTGTGTTCTTCTAAGATGCTTTTAAGATGTTTTGTCATCAGTCACTTGAGATGAGGGATTTTGATACATTTTCAAGTGACTGTGTCAGAAAATTCTGCAGTATTCTCAAGTGACGAGTGCACTTGTCCAGATATTTATAAGTACAGCCAAACTCGATGTTTGTAACTTCAGAGGACTGGTCTCTACTGCAACTGACTTGGGGGCTTCATTGCTTTGTGTGATCTCACTGAACTATAACTCAAGCCAAGTCTTTTAGCTAGCTATTTTTCTCCTTAAAATGTGCCTACTCTTTACTGTAAAAACAATCAGAGCGTCCTTATCAGAACTACTAGGGAAACCCACCGAGACTTGGGCCTTGAATCAAGCACTAGACAATACTATCTGAGGGCTGGTGGGCAGGAGGAGGAGGGAAGACCAGATTCTGTAAAACGGAGCTCTCCAACTTTATTCGGTTCACTACACAAATAGAGATAGTATTTGTCCAGTGCATTTGGACAAGTAGAAAACAATGAGCCAGAAAACAATGAGCTCACTAGCCATGAACACTGACCATTCTAGTCCAGACCCGATCCTTCAGGGAACCTAGGAGATCAAAGCCATGTCTTGACACTACCCATTCTCTGCCCACAAGCATGCTAGGGCCTAAAGGTGGGGCATGCTGCAGTAGAGGACTAGTGCCCAGGGTTTTGGGTGAGGCTTGATCTCCTGAGATCAAGTTTCCTTCAGCTGCAGGGAAGCCTGATCCTACCTGCAGAGATCACAGGAATCTCCCTCCCTGGAAGGCTCCCACTCCCATCCCATTTGTTCAGTCCAAATGGGCAAGGGCAGACAGAGCACTGAAGGACTTCAACAAAGGTATTAGCTAAGCCCTGAATTTCATATCAGATCTGGCAATAACTTAACAGTTCGTGGACTTTCAGTAGGACGAATTTGTCTCCATTCAATCTAAGCATTCCTAGAATGGGGAGACTTTTTCCCAGTGGTGATTTGGTGACTCAGGCTTCTTCTGTAATGATCCTGCCATCTTGAGCTCCTGAGTCCCAAGGTTATCCTGCAATTGGGAGGATAATCCAGGGAGTCATTTTCAAAGGTATGGCTGCCTCTGTAGGGAGCAAGTCCTCCTTTTGACTGAATCTGGCACTTTGTATTTTTTTAAACAAAATCTCCCTCCTAGTTTCTCTCTGGCAGACTTAGCTCAACCATCCTTGACCATCACCTGTGACACTGCCTTGCAGGAGTCTGTGAAGAGAGCCTTTTTCCCTGGGGAAAGGAGAGAATTCTCAGCAGATGATGATCTGGGGAATCTTTGAAGAGCCCAGGATTCAAGCCACAGGTTATTCTATAAATGTGGAGGATTAAAGCTAAGACTAAGCCTGTGATGAAGAGAGGAGCTAAACAGTTGCCTGATGGAGTTTGTTTAGAATTTATTTGAAAATGGAATGGATGGGGCTTATTTTAAGCAGTAAGACTGGACAGAATCAGGAAGGGCAGGAAGGTATTTTAGTATTTTTTTGAAAGACTTCTTTTTCAATATGTGTAATAAGTCTCTTCAGCATTTTTTCTCTGCAGTGTAATCTTGTCTTGTGTAGAAAATTATGCCATTGTGCTACACTGGTGTTTCCAATAGCACAAGATGATTTTAGATGTTTTACTGACAGCATTAGATAACACAGTCACATAGTGAGAAAGTCATTTCTTTCTCTAGTAAGCCTTTTAATTGTTAGAAGCTTTTCTCTGATTCTTGCTAATCTCCCTCTATAGTAAAGAAAGCAGGTCTCAGGTTGACAACCTTCTGGACCATCAGTATCTTCCTAAGGTTTAAATAAAAATAATTTGCTTTCATTATCTTCGTTTTTATAATTATCCTCTACTTATGGAAAATGATGCTGATATTCCACTTAGGATAATGATATAAATTTGAGCCCAAAAAATGAGCTGATAGAAAGGAAAATATTACATAAATAATGCCATACATAGATGATGTGTAGATGTCAACAACAAAAAATGGTTATGTTACTATGCAAATAATGACACTATTTCAGAATCTCTGATTATTTATGATTTCTTCTATATGTTCTTTTGAGAGGGATTTGGAGCCCAAAAGAACTAAATTTCCACTAGGACATTTAGGGAAAAATAGCAGCTAAATAAGTAAAATAAATTTTTACTTATTTACATTCTGACACTGCCTTCTTAACAAAAAATCTTTGTCATTAATTAAACTAGTATTGAGCCCTGAAGTAAAATGTAATTAAAACTGCGTTATATGTAATATTTAAGACACGGGTTTCTGTGCTATATTATTGTAGCATCATGGAATTTTGGAGCACAAAAAGACACTATTGACACTTTTTTTCTCAGATGGATCTGACTATAATTTGGTAGGTTAATCAGTTCTTGGTCTTAAACCTATAAAAGTATACTTTGGGCACTCCTTAGCACAAACTCCCCTGTAACAATTATGTTAGAATACAATTTGGTCAAGAGGTTGTTCTTCAAAAATCAGAATACTAGTTGTTAGTTATTAGCCAAATTTTACTTAAAAAATTGAATGGTCCCAGCACACACTCTTAAAAACTGTCTCTCAGAAAATAATACAACACTGTAGGTTTATTAACGCTACTACTGGCACAGAATCATGCATTACACATTTATTGACAAAGTTTTTCCATTTTAATATTTTTCATCATTTCCTCAATTAGTATTGCTGTTTGCCCTACTAAGAATGTAACACTAAGCTTATTATTAGAGGTGATGTACACTACAGCATTTTGAAGCAGATCATTAAATGCTCATATTAAATTTAGGGGAAAATGTGAGGGAAATCACTTCAGCACCTCTCAAGAGCCTCGCTGGCTCTCATGGAGAATAAGGTGGTGGTGACTGTTCTGCAGAGACTTTCTCATAGGCAGGTGGAGCATTGGGAACCTGTAAGAATGACAAAGGGAGAGTATAGGCTTGGCAACAGTGCATGTTTCTGGGAGAGTGATTAAGTCAAAATAGCATCATATCTGTACTTTTGCTCTGGACTGAAACTTCTTTTAAGTGCCCACTTCTAATTTCCACTCAATGAGATAATCATTAAATTTCACAAGTGTGAATGTTGAAACATTGTTGGGATCAAGAGTAGAGAAAAATAGAGCTAAGGGGCTTCCCCAAATCTCAAAAATTTATCTATATTTGGATTATCCTTGTCAGTAGAAGTCTCAAGTCCTAACTAATGAATTCTTGAACCCCATTTCCAGACACTAATGTACACTGCATCTTTACCACATGGATCAATCCTTAACGTGTCTGAAGGCCGTTGCTACAATCAGCAGAACACAAATGTGTCAGGCCTTCCATTTTAACTCTCACAACAATTTTTATTGTGTTCATGTTATAGGTTGGGAAACTGAGGCACAGGGAAGTTAAGTCACTTGCCCAAGGTCACACAATAAATTGTGGAGCTAAGAAGAAACACAGTTATTCGGCTTGGGAGCCAGTGCTCTCAACCATTGTGATATATGGCATCTGTACCAGCACTGTCCAATAGAAACAGCATACCTCGTATATGATTGTAAAATTTCTAGTAGGCACATTAAAAAAATAAGCAGGTAAAATTAATAATATATTTTATTAACCTCACATATCAAAGTATCATTTCAACAAGTAATATAAAAATCATTTGTGAATTATTTATGCTCTTTAACTCATACTAAGTCTTTGAAATCTAGTATGTAGTACAGCACATCTTAATTCAGACCACTGTGTTTCAAGTGCTGAGTAGCCACATTATAGCTGGTAGCTACCCTGTTGGACAGCACAACTCTGCACAATTAATAACAAATCCTTTTTTCTCTCAGATATATCTATGTTCAGGACATAGACAAATATATTTAAAACATAAGACAAAAAGACATTGTATCCAGAACAAAGTTCTTCCTTTGGATCTCATATGTAGGACTCTCATTATTGACCCTGGAAAATCTTGGCATGAGGGAACACAATTTAAGACAATCTCTGTGCTTTCTTGTTTTTGTATCTTTATTATTTATTTTTTATTATGGTCAAATATATGTAACATAAAATTTACTTTTCAACCATTTAGGTATATAGTTCGGTAGCATTAAATATTTTTATATTGTCCTTGCTTTTTAAATGGAAATAATTTGATTCATTTGAATTAAAAGGAGCCATACATGAAAACACCAAGATGCAGGATATCAACCTACCGCAAATTCACAATTGTTCTCTTGAAAAGGCAGTTTGCTGTCCTGGTGACCAAGCCCCTCACATGAACATCTTCCTATTAAAGTTCTTGGAGTACCAGCATGAAGGCTTTTGTCCTGAAATGTGAATTTATGAAGGTCAGTGGTCAAGAAGAACTAATCAAATCCATTAAAGAAAAGAGAAAGAAGCTGACATTGTAAGAATGGGTTTTAACCTGGGTTCTGCCACTTACTTGCTATGTGTCCTCTCTGAATTCCAGTGTTTGCATCTGTAATTGGAGGGTAATACTACCTTACCTCTCAGAGTCTTTGTGGGTATTAAAGGTAAAGCACCTAGTACAGTGCCTGACACCCAGTAGTCAATGAATATTTTTAAAGGGAAGGAGAAAATGAGTGAATCTAAAAAAATGAACCTTGGAGAATGATTGTTAGTAGAGTAGATCAGAGCAGGAGATGGTATCACAGTGAGGACAAGTGTATGACAATTTGACAGCAGGAATACTCTCTATTTCTGCCTTCCCCATAATGACAGCAAACCATCTTAAACACTACGAATGCATATGCTGTAATAGATGTGCTATGGTTGTAGTCCTCAACTTCCAAGTCAAGTTGCAACAATGATGACAAGTCATTCTAAGGCCAAGTTATGCAAAATAACTCTTGAGTTATTGGGGGTGGAAGTAAAAGCTTAGTGCTTTGCAGAGATTTAGAGGACAATGCTCTCCAGCCCTAGTCTAGAATGACAACAGTTTGTACAAGACAGAGACACAAACCAAAGTGTAGACTACAGGAGTGGTTCACTCTGCTAGCATATGATGATTATTAAAAACTGACTAATTTTTAGTCCATTTTATTACTGTTAAATTCTCTACAACAATGATTCTCAAATTTTAGCATGCATCAGCGTCACCTGGAAGGCCTATTTAAACACATTGCTTGGCCCACATCCAGAATTTCTGACACAGTAGGTCTGGGGTAAGAACTACAAATGTGCATTTCTAAGAAGTATTCAGGTGATACTGCTGGTCCAGGGTCACACAGAGAACCACTGCTCTACAGAAAATGCACCTTCTTATAACAGCTTTACTCAGATACTTACAGGGACCAGGCAGTCAATGCAAGGGGATCAAGTACAGTCAGGTGGGGGCCATAGGAAAGGAGGGACTATATATCTCATTTAAAGGGATAATCACCGCATAGCTGCCAATTTTTCTCAGATCCTTTGATTTTAAAAAAGAAACTAGAAATCGAGATTTTCATATAAAATATTACTTTAAATATTGGCACCTAACTCAGTTTTTAAAAATGCAAGTCATATCCAGCCAGTGGAGCATTAGCAGCATACTCTCTGTGGCACTAGCTGAGGGAGGCTAGAACAGGGAGGCTGTGCAGGTCATCAACGACTCTTTAGGCTCATCTGCAGACTGTGACTGATCATTGAGGTCTATCTACTAGGTTGGATGAGAAGGGCATAAAGACATTTCCCAGGGAGGAGAAGTGTTCAGAACATCAATTGGATGAGTCCAGACATGGATTGGGCTGATACCTATACAGTCTACAGACTGTAAAGAAATAGTTTTTCTAAACTTGGGCCAAAAATTATTATTGACCTTACCTCCTGGAAGAATATATGCACAATGACCCTATCCTGACCTGAGGACACAAGGCAGTTCTGCTTCCCTACCCAGCTCCCAGCGATATACCTCAGAAAAGGTGTTTAATGTGTTCTCTTCCTTTACTCAATTATCGCTTTTATTCTTTTTTTTTTTAATCTCTCACCTGCCATAGGAAGGGTACATGATCCATTCCCTCATTTTACTGCCAGTTCTCTGAATTTGCATTCAGTTCAGTGTGGGTGTTAAAATACAAGTGCCTGGGTCTCACCATCAGAGTTGGTTCCAGAATTTGCATTTTAGCAGAACCCAAAATCATTTGAGTGCAGAGGCCCCTGACCATGCACTGAGAAACAGAACACCATGAGACATGAACATAAACTGAACATTCAGGGAGGCCTCGAAAATTTTTCCCAGGAATCAAAGTATTATGTCCTAAACTTCCTTTCACTTGGAAACTTACAGTGATTACAAATAATTTTCCTGCAGAAACACATTGCTCCAAAAAGCCATCTCTCCTTTCAAAAGTTTTCCAGATCTAAGGGGACATGTTAGCCAAGGGAGAAATTTTAGGAGATCTTAAACCAACCGTGCTATCATTCTGTGGTCAGTAAAAAGGGGAAAGTAAACATTTTAAAGCCTAATGAAAGTTGTTAAAGGTGGAGTAACTTAGATACCCGAGTTTGCATTTATTGTCATTTATGTTCTGTTTTAAAATAAAAATAGAATCAATGAAAAGAGACAGGTAATTATTTAATTAAATGTAGTACTTAATACACTTTTTAAAATAATTTTGGGTACATTTCTTAGACTGCTGATCCCCAACCTGGCATTTCAGGAAATATGAAAGTGTCAAAACAAGATTTTAATATTAATTTTAAAAATAAGTGACATTTGTAGACAGTAGGGGAAGCAGTTCTATCTCATAAAAATTTCAGAAACTGCGAATAACTGATCTCAATCTAGAAGAATGGAGGCATAATAGGTTGAACTTGAAATTTAACAAGTAAAATATTCACCATGTCTGAGCCCACAATGTTAAGACTCTCCATTATTCTTAAATTGAATAATTTAAGATGAGAAAGGGAAAAAGAGCCATTGTCTTTTTGTCCAATAGCATCAAACTAGGAATTGTGGACAGTTAGGAAATGGGTACCAACATACAGAGTTTGTAAAACTTTTACTCCTTGAAAAAACTATGTCATTGTGTTTTTTATATATAAACATAGAATGAATTTTAAAAATGTGTAGAAAAAATATATTAAATAAAAACTTATATACATGTGTCTAGGTATAGAACAGAGCAAATAAGGCTCAGAGAGGTTAAAATATAAAGTCACCAAGCAGGTCAATGATAGACAATGAGACCAAATCCTGATGCCATACAATTGGGTAGACTGCTATGTGCCAGGCACATAGATGAGTGAGAAATATTCTCTGTTCTAGTTCACAAATGGGGAAAAGAGAAGGGGTGGAGGAGACAAAAAAAAAAAAAAAGTAACCAATTACAAGGCAATGTCATAACGTCATGCTAGTGGTACAGACAGAGTTCTGTGACAGACCACAAAGTCCCTTTCAATCTAACCTGTTGTGGATAGCCACAGAGAGGTGTTATATGAACAAGAGTCCCATCCATAACCTCATCCCCCAAAGGCCTTCCATGATACTTGGTTTGGATTCTTATTCAGACTTAGCAACTTCTCCTCCTTCCCACTAAATGTCAACACGCTGGAGGACTGCTGGTTGGTGGGTGCGACAGCCTCCAAATCTGCCATCTTTCACAGTTTGTATTTGGGGCACTGGCAATATGGGCATTAGGAAAAGGGATATATGGGATTTCCCAAGCCTCCTGGCAAGGAGGAGAAGAATTTGAAGCTACAGCTCTCACATTCCCTTTCTCCGCTTCAGTGTTCCAAGGTCCAGCTCCCAGCCAAACCAACTCTCCCCTCTGTCACTCAACCTTTTCCTCTGAATGAAGTGCTTACTTACTGTGGAATAGGGCTTCCCAACATCTTTTGTAAAGATGATTTTTCCCCATTACCTATCAACTTCAGAAGCTTTCAGATCTGCAATAATAAGAAAGGAGTGGGAAAGGAGGTATGGGGAAGAGAGAAAAAAAGGGAGGGAGAGAAGGAAGGGAGGAAAGGAAAGGAAAGAATAGAAAGGAAAAGAAAGAAGAGAAAGAAAAGAAAAAAAAGAAAAGAGAGTCTTTGGATGCTTAAGTGCTAAAATGCTACCTGTCTTTGAAGCAAGGTTTCTGAAATCTGTAGTTTTTATAGTTTAGAGACTCAGTTGATGTTTTCTATTTGTGGAAGATCCTGCTGTCCCAAGATTGGACTGTGTCATTTGTTAGCCTCCTGATCGTATGGGTAAAGAAGAAAAAAATGCCATTAAAACCACATTGGCCATTGAAGGAGGATGGAGACTGTTAAAAACCTGGTGCTCTTCTATGCTGCTGAGGAGTGAATGGTCTCTGCATTGCACTGATGGCTATGTGGCTCTTAGGTTTGCTGGATTGCTTGGTATAACAGAGTTAGAAGAACCTGGATTCCCAGGCAACCTGAGAGAAAAAGGTTGAAGAGGCAAGGTGAGAAGAGCAGGCCACTAAGTGGAGTAACAGAGCCAGTGAGAATCTCCCAAAGAATTGGTAGGACCTAGAGTGTCTCATAAGCTGCTATTTGCTGTGCAAGAGGACCATGAACATGAACTCTTCCCCTGGGCCCCACAAACTATCAGTTCTCAGTTACAAATACACTCGAGTTTGCTGTGAGTACAACCAAGGAGGGGCCAAGTTCCTGGTTGGGGTTCATTCCTGAGCAGAGGCCAAGAAAGAATTTCAGGAAGTACAATGTAGGGAAAGACTCATCAGAACCAGGAATCAGAGCTAGAGGTGATCTTGAGAATGTTGCCCTACTCCTCAGAAATTCAGAGAAATAAGAAGCAAGGTCCTGGATCTGGAAGGACCCCAGCAGTGAGAATTTTACTAACCTTCAAGCTTCTGTATCCACTTCGTCTTCTACAATACCAGCAGCCGATGAACAGTAAAATTCCAAAGATCACTGTCAAGATGCCAATCCCCGCAGCCCTGGCCCAACAGATAGACAAATCCATCTTGGTACAGAAGCCTGTTCCATATTATGATAAAATGTTCTCATCTTCACTGGGTCTTTGCTGGCCCAGAGCAGCATCCACTAATCCCTAAGTAGTTTCCCATCCCACACTACACCAGGCACCCACCAGTCTTCCAGCACTCATATCCAGGGACAGCCCTCCTCTGGGAGCTTCTCAGGTATGTGCCAACAGGAGCTGTGCTAACTGGCATGCCCTCAAGCACCCAGGTTCCTGGTGCAAGAGGTACAGTAGCAACTGACCCTTATATGGACAATATATTTACTGAGACTGAATTTCCTTTTCATCAGGGCTGGTTTAAATCATTTTCCTGACTATCAGTCAACAAAAAGGATTTGGTAATTAGCATTGACTTAACATCTACTATAAGCTGGTTGTCATGATAAACATTCTACGTACATTAACTTATTTAATTCTCACAACAACACTGTAAGTAAGGTAGGTACCGCTTATCACCCCCATTTTACAGATGAGGAAGTATATAGAGGTTAAGTCCCTTGCTGATGATCGTACAGAGGTAGCACAAGAAAGAGCCAGTATTTGAACTTGAGTCTCTCTCAGTTGTGTTTGTGCCCTCTGCCCAACACCCCCTTCACTCCTCACCGTCTCCTCTCCATTTGTGCCCTGATTAATATATTCATGTTTCTAGATTCAGCATCATTCTTTTCAGTATGATGGCAACCCATCCTGCCTTCCCTCATAGGCAGCCTTGTGGTGGCAATCCTATCTCTTCTAGAAATAAAAAAACTCCCAGAGTTGTTTTTTAGTTTTGGGCTTGTTTGTTTTTTAATTTGTGTCTTCAATGTCTAGAAGAGGTCTGGCACATAGGTATTTCAAGAACTATTTTTTGAAGATGAAAAGATGGATGGGTGGATGAATGGATGGATGGACAGATGTATAGATGGCCAAACAAATTAATGAAAAATGAACAAATGAAGTATGGATGATTACAAATTCATCTCTCTCCCTCATAATACCAGTCTTCCTGTAAAATGAATGAGTCATTTAATGTATTTTTTAAAATAACTATTTACAAATATGTGGGTTTGTGGCAAAAAGTTACTTTAAGTTCTTATAGGTCATTGGCTCTAGTGAGAATAAGGGGATTGGCAACTTTCCACAGAGCAGGTTTTGGTTGAGATGGAGAGAAGGTAATGAAGACAGAGCTTAGAAACCAGCCACTGAGATCTTAGAGCTAGTACATCCTGCCTGTAATGGGAAGTATGTCTTGTGGGGTTTAGAGGTTTTTGAGACTATAACTATTGCAGCAGGAGGCAAAGTGCAACCCAGCTAGTAGTATACATGTCCCAGCTAGGCAAGCATTTGTCAGGTCTCCACTTGCTCCCGGAATCCAGTGCAGGTCACCAAGGACTGGACTGGACCTGAGTGACCTAGAGGAAGCATCTCAGAATGAAGCTTGGGATAGAGCCTGGGGAGGCTGAGGCTAGAGACCTGACCTCTCTAGCCAGCTTGACTGCCAAGTCAGAGAGTCCGGCTGACATTTGGAGTCAGGCAAGCTGTAGATATTTTGTAAGTACCTCCCAGATGGTCGGGCATGGTTACTAAAAGAAATAGTATCCCTGGGGAGAAGTATCTGAGCTCAACCTGGAGCAAAGCTGTAGCATCACTGAGAAGGGGTGGATCCTCAGCAGCAGGATGCAGTCTGGGAGTCTAAGCCAGCCTTTTGGACACCGTGTACAGTGGCCCATGTTTCCAGGGCCTGGGGCTCTGCTTTCGCTGCATAACGTTGTCAATCAGCTAACACCTGCCTGATTTTCCACTTCATAGTATAAACAACATCAACAAAGAGGAGAATACTAAATCTTTTATCTATGACTTACTAAAGAAAAGCTCTACAGAGCTAGGTGATTTATAAGAGATTGAGCAGCTGAAGGCAGAGCAAGGTCTAACTGAGGCAACCCTGGAGAGACCTCTTCCAGTACCACCTGCTGGACCACCTCCATCTCCAGGCCACTGAGATACCAAGCCTATCCTGTCCATCTCCAAACAGGAAAAAGAGAAAAATGGGGTGCCAGTACTGAATAAAACGCTGACCTAATTATACAATCTAGTCCACCTTACCTCTGTTCATCAGCATCACCAACACCTTAGCAGCTACTCTACCACTCATTTAGCACCAGTTTGTGCCAAGCCCCCCATATACAGGTTTTTATTCCATCCTTATGACAATCCTCTGAGGTAGGTATGATGTTCATTTCACAGCTGACATCACAAGACTTTAGGCTGTTAAAATGCCTAAGGTTGTGCAATAGGCAAGCGGCAGAACCAGCTTTCACAGCGACTGGCCTGAGCCACCCAGCAAGCGAGTGCTAGAATTTGGGCTAGACCCAGGTCTTGCATCTCCTGGGCTAGTACTTTTCCTGTTGTACTGCCCCTTCCTGTAATGAGGCTGTCACAAGGAGCATTCAGTGGGTTCTCATGACTGAAGGCAGCTGATCAAATTCCCAGCATGCCTGCGCTCTGATTTTACCCACCAGATCTGCAGTTATCCTCTTGGATATCGACACAGACAGAGCTCTGTTCGACCTCTTTACACACAGTCATGTTGCACTCACACACACTGACTGACTGACTGAGAGTGGAAAACACCAGGATATGCCAGACACACCAAAAGAACCCACTACCGAACTGGGCTGGGAGCCTCAAAGTGTCACCCGAATACCTCCTCTAGTGGAGTCACCTGAGATGCATATTAAAGTGCAGATACTGGGCCTTCACTAGTCCTACTGAATCAGCCTCTAGGGTGGCAATGCCTAGGAAACTGTGTTTCTTCAAGCTCCATGGGTAACTTGTGCCCTTTCAACTGAGAATTCTTCTCTAATGAGGTTTCACAGCAATGGTCTGTTGGGTAATCATGCAGAAGCTAAAATAGTATTCTTCCCAGTACCATGTGCAATGTGCCCCCGACAGAGTATACCTTAGCTGTTAGAACACATTTCAGAAGATCTGCCCACCCCCACCCCCAAATGACCATGCAGGGATTTTAGAGAATCCCACGGGACCTTCTGAGGAAATGCTCCCAGTCTGAATGCTTCCTTAGTGGCTCTGACGGGTTCTACCTACCGCTTGCTTCACCCTGCTAGTCCAGTTTGGTAAAGATTTTCAAACGTTCTTTCCTAAGAGAGAGGTTTGAAGGAAGATTTCAACAGACCACTCAAGAGATGGTCCAAATGAAACCCTGTTCCTTGTTTGTCTGTTGGGGTCCCCACTCAGAATGGGGAGCCCTCTTCCTCCACTGATGCCCGTGCCCACTCTGGTACCTGCAGAGCATGTCACTGCGGCCCATGTTCCCATTACAGCACTTACTCTTGCCAAAATTATTCTCATGCCTAACTCTCTCACTAGATTATGAGATTTTTTTTTTTCAAAGACAAGAATAGCATCTTGGGCAGGTCATACAATGCGTAGCATTTAGAAATTCTTAATCATATAAATACTTATTTTTAATTGATTCATAACACCAAATGCCTTTTCTTTGGATAAGATTATAATGCAAAAGTTCTGACCACCATCTTCACCCTGGAGTCAGTCTGCAGGTGGAGCCTCATACACCTGGCCTTCATGCTCCCTCGCTCTTTGGCAACTGACCTTTTTTCTGTCTGCAGACCACCTCCAGGAGCCTGAGAGTAGACAGAACATGGCTTAAGGAAAGAGATAATTTGCTCCCAGACATGTTTTTCAGCTTAGGAACTTATAGCAAAGCCCTAACAGCCAAGAATGCAGGGAAAAATGGCCAGATCCAACTTTTGATTATTCCTATCTCCTTGCCTATTCAGCCTCAGAGAAGCTTTTGTGAGCTTCTTGTAGAACCACAAGGTCTTCTTGCCTTATTGTCACTGTTTTTACCCCCTGGAGAAATAAACACTAGAGAGATTTATGAGCAGCCGTGTGCTGGTGGGAGTCAGCGGCTGTGTCAACAAGCAGCAACCACACCCGGTCCAGTTGGCACTTACTTTTCAGCTGTGAGGTAGGAGTGGCTGTGCCCTCTCTTGGGGTACCCATAGACAAAGTTGGCCTCTTCACTTGGCATCTTGTGAGATCAGATGACAGGACACCTAACAGCAGAGGTACACAGGTATCATTTAATGCATCCATAGAGTCCTTGTTCATCATCTCATCAAGACTCACAGAGACATTCTCTCTAGGTGACCATTAACAATGGCTGAGACCTCTGGATTTTCTTTATGCTTCTTTCATTACTATAGGGAGGAAATTGCTCAGGTTTTTAACTCCTTTCACCAACTGTAAAATTAAGTTCAAAGAAGAAACTACAAACAAAAGCAAAAACTTTCAAACAGAGTTATTATTTGAGTGAAAAATGCTCTTTGTTTACCTTTGATTTGACTCTATATAACATAAACTGTAGAAAAACAAGCAAACAAAAAGCATTTTTTGTAGTCTTTATTTTTCCTGATCCAAGACTGTGGTTAATAAAAGAAAAGGAGTGTTTCTCTCCAGAGGTTTTAGATAGCAATCCTTGGATACCATGTGTGTGTGGCTGAGCACAGCGTCCCCAAGCCCACTTCCCAACAAAGGAAACTGTCCCATACCGGTGCCTCGCCTGGTCCACGCTCACCCCACCTGAAACAAACGGAGAATGCCCACGCCCCGACTTTGCTAACAATTTTTTGTTCCTCCAACTGAAACCCATTTCTGCAATTTCCCTTGTCCATGTCTCATGACTGGGGTTTTAAAAATATATATTTATATTTATATTATTAAACTATATTAAACTATAATACAAACGGATGAACAAAAACTCATGGACTGTAGTGGTCATATTAAAGTGAGCTTATTAAAAACCAACACTAGTTTCCCTTCTCTCCTTGCTATTATGTACTTTTCTTCCCTTTCTCATGAATTTTAAAGGCCTGATCCCCATAGAGTTATATAAATGAGCCTGTTTAAAACAACAGAAGAAAAGTGGGGGAGCAGAGTAGAAACTTTAAATGAAGCTTTTCTATTGTGGCAATTTCATGTGTAATTTGTCCTTGTCAGCAAAAAAAAAAAAAAAAAAAATTAAATTTGCACTCACCCATCAGCTCAGGTGAATAACATAGGGGTGAACCCCATGTTCAAAATTACAGACACAAAACTCAATTAATTCTGTGTTAAATTGTTTTTGTAGGTCTATACCTCCAGCTCAGAGCTTTGGCAAACAGCGTAGGGACAGCAAATGCCCCTCACCCGATCCAAACCAAGAGAAGCAGTTCTTTAAGTGACAGGAGAATGGTGCTGATCACAGGTGGCTCACAGCCTGAGCCATCACTCTTCCTGGTTCTCTGCTCTGCTTCTTGGCAGTGTAGAGAGAGGATCTAGGAGACTGTGAGCCTTTAGAAACTGGAGAATTACAGACATTGAGGAGAAATCCTGCTGATAGCCAAGTGTCAGGGAGGCAATGAGGGAGGGCGAAGGAGTCATCAGAATCTCCCAAACCCTGTTCTGAAAGAATAGAACCACAACCAAGCGTGAGAAGGCAGTGCTCTTACCTTTCTGGGTGAGATTGTCCTCCGTCTGCAGCTGGCCCTGTGTGTGAAGATTGCTTCCCTGGCTCTTAATCTTTTTGTTTTTCCTCATTGGTCTTGAGTCCCATGTTAGTCACGAGTTTGGATTTCTGGTGGGATCATCTGTGATTGCTTAATTGGCATGAAAGAAACCAACTTCATTCTTCCCCTCACAAAGTCCCCTGAAAAGTATGGCCTGTTTTCTCCAATCCAGTATTTCATCCTAGGAAAGCCATTTATTTTAAATGTTGGTCCCTCCTCCGTTGGGTCGCCAGATAAAATAAGGGATATCCAGTTATGTTTGAATTTCAGAAAAACAATGAATAATTTTTTAGTATAACTGTGTGTCATGCAACATTTTTTAATATAAGTATGTCCCACTTATTGCATGGAACATATTTTTACTAAAAAAAAATGTTGCTTATCTGAAATTCAGAAATAACTGGGCGCCTTACATCTTTCCTAATTCCCACCTCAGGGTTGAAGGGTCAGATTTGGAGATCATCTAGGCTCACCCACTCCTGATCAAGAAGAGGAAATAGAAGATCCCTGATTTCTTTGTGACATCCTCAGAGATAACTATCCACTGGGGAGTGTGGGTTTTGAGCTTTGCAAGGGGCAGACAAAAATTTTCTCTTTGATTGTTCTAACTGAACCAGGACTGATTTGACCTGACACTATAATCTCCCTGATTGTCAAATGTGTATAGCCCAGAAGCATTTCAGTGGCACAGAACAGTTGCTTTTGCTCCCCAGCTCTCTGTATCCATTGTGGATGGGGAGGGGAATTGGGGAGCAGACAAAAAAAACAGAATTAAGGAATGTGAGTGTTCTTATCCACTGAAGACTTAGGTTAAATGGCCACTAAGTTCCCCTTCCCCATAACTTCTCAGGGCCCCACTCCTTCTTGATCCTGTGGCTTTCTAGTTTCCATTTGGTATTGTCCTGTATGAGGACATTACCAACCTACTGGATACCGGATAATCATCACTGGAAATGGCAAGGGAGAGACAAAACAAGGGGCGGGGAGGGGTTATGCCTTATTAGGCGAGACAGAGAAATCTTTTCTAAAAAGAAGGAGAAATGTAAACAGATCTAAATGAGGTAAAGGAATCAGCCATATGAAGATAGAGGAAGAGCATTTCAGAGAGAAGAACCAGTGGAAAGGCCCTGAGGCAGAATGATAGAACATTACTAAGTGAGTTCTCAGAACTGAGGCTGATTCAGGAGATTTTGTTCAAAAGTTATGAAGATACAAGCACTAATGTCCATGGATATGGGGAGAGCAACTTCAACCTGAACTTTGGGGTTATACCTAGTAACTCCCTGAAAGGCCGCATGGTGGGTGTTAGTCTAAAGGAGGACAAAATTCTGAGCCAAGAAGCTAAAGGTTTGTGCTACGCTGGACTCTACAACTAACCTGGGTCCCTGGATGATTGGCAGCAAGACAAGATTGAAGGGAGGTACTGACCTGGATCTCTGGGAAACGGGAAGTTCCCAGGTGTGGCTAAAGTCTCCTGGTGATGGCTGCTAATTTAGGGGCCTTGAGGATGCCTAGGCATTGTTCCAGGATGAAGACTGAGAGGGAGCTGGCATCATCCCCTCCTTTACACTGGGCTACAGGACCAGATCTGGCACACTATGGACCCTAAGACTTGTCTGGGGACATACTCTTCAGCTCCTCTGCTTTCTTGGACCTCAGCAAGGGAATCCTGATCAGATCTTACAAAGTCATCTCTTTGGGTCTTTGAGTGGTTTGCAGCTTCTGAGGTGCCCAGTTATGTCAGGGTGCAATGCCCAGGATGGACTGGGGTGGCTTCTTCAAATAAGAGCTCTCAGGCATCCTCGGCCTGAAAATCCAACCATATTCTGTTTTCTGGAAGTGCCCCCCAGAAATTCCCTCTGACTAGGCTTCTTTCTAGTCACTGTTTTTGGACTGGCTTAGGCCTCAGTCTCTACCCCATAGCCAGCCCGGGCCCTACCTGTGCCCACCCTCTATACTTCCTAGTGACTGCTGATAGTGTGACTCCCACCCCACTGCCCACCCCCAGGCTAACGACAGGAGCTCTAGAGTCCAAACTTCCTGCACTCCATCTGTGTGACTTTGAGCAAATCATAAACCTCTTGGGGCGTTGTTACCTGCATCTTAAAAAGTAGGACTGATAAAGGTATCTATTTCCCAGGTTACTTGTGAAAATTAAGAGATAATACCACATGCTTGCCACAGTATCTGGCATAAAATAAGTTTAGCAACATAGCGTGAGCTGTTACTACTAGGCCACCTGACCCAGTACCCCTTTGGCCCAACTTAAACCTACCTTGAGTTTGGATGGGGCGCTGCCACTTTCCCCTGTCCCAGCCCTAGGATTAGAGCTTGAGTCAATTTACTCCTTGCTGGCCCCTGTGTGGTTCTCTGCTGCCACCTGGTGGGCCTGGCCTTGAACCACAGGCCCACCTAATGAAGCATCTGGGGGATGGATTGCAGAGATATCTCTTTGATCTTTTAAAAATCCTCCCACTCACAGTGCTCAGGGGCCAGGATCCTCTTCACTCATCCTCCTTGGGGCTTAGAACCTTCTTCAGTGCTAGTCACTATTCTTGGACTGACGTAGCCTCTGACTCCACCCCAGAGCCGCCCAGACCAGGCCCTATCTACTGTCACTGTCCACACTTCCTAGTGACTTCCTTTCTCCTCTGGCAGTGTAGTGTCCCGCCCCCCATTCCTCTCACATTCCTACTTCCCTCCTCCCCCAGGCTAACAGCAGGAGCTCTAGAGTCCAAACTACCTGCACCTTGTCTTTTCAATCTGCATGACTTTGGCCCAACAGAGAAGGCTAGAATGGTATAAAACACATTGCTGTAAATGGGGTTGATGCTGCTACCTTACTGTTGGAGAAGCTGAACAAACAGCACTGGCTTTTCAGAGGTCTGGGAAGACAAGTAGGCATATCTGTAGCCATTGAGACAGGCCGCAGACAGCATTCCCTACAGCCAGTGGGGTTGTGGACCCATACAGAATGGCCTTGAATCACAGCTCCTTTTATATCTGTGTGACCTTAGGCAAGTTACTTAACCTCTCTGAGCCTCAAGCCTCGCCTAAAAAAGGAGAATACATGATGATTATAAAACGTCTGTGAGAATTAAATAAGAAATACTATGTAAAATCATCCAGCACGGTGCCTGGCAAGTTACTGAAGCTTGAGAAAAGCTGATGCTTCTGGGAATCTCCTATGAATGTGCCAACAGCCCTGAGAGGGCAGGATGGCTGGGCAAGCCTATCATCTCAGGTCAGCTGTGGCCCGATAGCTGCTAAGTGCTAATCCGCTAACAAACTATTGCCTATGGAGTAAAGGGAGGAGAGACCCGGAAATTCTGAAGGGGCAGGGGCAGTGGTGAAGTAGAGACAGAACATACTGTCTACACTAGGACTTAACAGGGAAAAGCGGCAGCCTGGGGACAACAGGAGACCACCACCTCCCTCAGACACTTAACAGCAAGAGTCAGCTTCTGCTGAACTCAGGCTGGACTCCCAAAAAGGGGTCGGGAAGACTCTGTCAGTTCCCTCTCCAGTGGGAAAGTTGTTCCAGGAGAACAAGCGTCAGCCTCCACACAGAAGTTGCGAGAACAACGGCCCAGGTCCCTAGGCTGTTTCAGCGGGCAGAGAAGAGCACCGATAAAGTGGAAATGGGACTTAACAATCCCACGGTCACTTCTGACCGGTCACTCTCAAGAAGGATGGAATTGCGGAACTGGATTAGAATGACTTTGTGGGTGGAAAATATTGAGAGGTCAACCTCAATGTCCACTATAATGTCAGATAGTGCTAGAGCCACCCCTGATTCCTGCCCAGGGCACAGAGGGCGTGTTGGCTCTTACTGGAGGCAGGAGGCAGAGGGGAGGTTTCTCAGAGGAGGAAGAGCTCCGTCTGAGTCCAGAAAGGTAAGCAGGGGTTTACCAGGCCTGACATGGAAGGAGGGCATTCCATGCAGAGGATAAGTAGGTGTTCACTAGTCTCAACTTTGGGTGAGAGTAGGAAGGGGACATCCAGTTGGAGGGGGAGCTCAGGGGCATGGAACAGCCTGGCAAGTCTGGGGCACGGCAAGTAGTTCTATCAGCTTGAGCTCAAAGTAGCAGAAAGACAGGCAGGGGGCCTGAATCTCAAAGCACCTGGAACACCATGCTGAGGCTTTTAGACTTACTTTGTAGGCTATGTTGAATCACAGAATGGTTTTAAGCAGGGAAAAAATTTGCAACTGACGAGACATGAGATCGATCTACCTCCGGGGTCATAAATACATCTTCCTCCCAGGTGGCTGTGAGGGTTACATGCATTATTGTGTGAGAAAACATTTTGTAAACTGTAAGACGTGAGATCTAAAAGTAGGAGCAGCTTGTCCTTCAGTGGCAGGGTGTTGGATTGGTGACGTGCAGGGACTAATGGGAGAAAGCCTGGGCTCTGGATTCTGATTCAGATGCTGGCTCCAGCAGAGACTGGTTGTGTGTCCTAATGTACACAAGACTTCAGCCTCAGTCTCTTCATCCCAGAAAGGGAGCATGGCATCTTTCAGGGTGGCTGTTAGGTGAGGGTTCATGTGCCTGGCATGGAGCAAACTCTTGTACTAGGGTTCTTTGGTTGCTAGCAACGGAAACTCAATTCTGCCTACTTAAGGATATAATGAAATTAATGGGAGACTATAAAGGTGTCCCACAGAACTTAAAAAAAAAAAAAATCCCTGAGAAAATCATGCCATAAAATAGAATAGAGTTAAGCAGTTCTGTGGATACAGGTAGAAGGAATTAATGAATGTTTCTTCAGCTTGCTGACATCAGAAAGAAATCAGCTCTAACCATGTTCATCCTTGTTTGCGTACAAAGAATGAGATTCCTTGGAGAATCTTGTTTGGGTGGCCTTGGTCTTGTGCCAAATTTTTGCCCAGGCACAGAGTGATTTGATAGGGTGAGGAGGACAGGTGTTTGATACCCCATTAAGGCTGAAAAAACAGGGAAGGAGAAATTTTCAGAAACGATCTGGATCGTTGTTATCAAAATAAGGAAGGGAGGCAAGAGAGACAAAGACAGAGCTACCCTCTGCAACATTCAGCAAATGGTGGCCGGTGCAGTTATACAGGGATCATTAAGCTAGAATTTATCCCTAAGAAGTCTCCTTAGTCTTTGCTGTTTTCCAATAGGCACCTACAGGTGACTATGGCTGTGAGGTGCTCCCTGTTTTTATTCCCATTCTACCACTTACTGCATGATGTTGACATATCTATTCATCTCGGATGTATCCACGGGTTCTTGAGTTCCCGGGGGTAGGGTTTATGTATCTCTCTGGGTCCATTGCCTGCAATTGAGCCTGGCATATGGTAGAACCTCAGTAAACTGAACCTTTGCTCAGATCTAATTTTCAATGAGGTTTTTCAGAAGTAGCACCATCAAACAAAATGGGATGATATTTCAACACTAAGGATAATTGTTGCTCCAGTATAGTTTTCTGTTTTCAATTTTGAAAGAAATCTCCCTTTCCCTAGCCAACTACCATCACTCAAAGCCTGGCATCTTTCTTGACAGATTTTGCTCTGAGTTTAATGATGGGAAAGGGCTAGAGTCACTATTCACAGCTGCCAAGCAAAGTATTCAAAGGGGAGAAAAGCTATGGAGTGCAGCCCTGAGGATTCCCTGGGTCCCAGCACCCCCGGCAGAGAAAGCCATGATCTCCAAGTCTCTCTCTGCTCCTTTAGCATCAAAGAGCTAAAGGGGTTAGAAATGTTTTTCTAAGTAATAACCATTTTATGTATTAGGCTGCCATCTTCCCCTGGGTCTCTGGAGGCACTTTTCTCAGTCTTCACTTCCATGGCCACACAGTTTTCAATTCCATGAAAAATTCTGGCTTCTAAGGACTGACATTTTGAAGTTCCCATAGATTTTCCTATTTTGGGTGCATGACCATTTATAACTTAGGCTTTTGACTCTACTGCAGAAAGAGAGGGGAATTTGGCTCTCCCATAAACCCTTTGTGGGAGCCCTGTTCTGCTTCCTGCTTGTTCCCAAAATGCTTGGAAATATCCCCACACCTTAAACAGATAAAAACACCTATTTTTATGCAAAATGAATGTTTTCTGCGCGTGCAGGCAGAAAGAACAAACTAAATGAGGAGTTAGGCAATTTCATCCATCTAGGGTGAGATCTTGCGATTTCAAGAGTAATGTTTGGGAAAAGGCAAAGAAGTGAAAAATTGCCCCAAGTCAGAGTCATGCTTTATAATTTCTTCCTGGTGGTGTCTGTGGAGATGATTGGTGTTGATGAGTATGCATTCTAAGTCAGACTTTTTAAGAGTTAAAGAACTCAACCCTGATTTCGGTTTTATAGGAAAGTTCCACATAGCATTCTGGCTTTGTTATGTTTAAAAAAGAATCTGGTTGACTTAGGTTATCTAAAGGGGAAAGCCTAGCTATGAGCTTTTTTAGAAAAATAGTCATGGATTGGATAAATCCATCATCTCTGACATTTTCCTGGTAAACAAGCTGAAACCTAGAAAGACTGACCTTGTGAGTCAGATTATCTGGTTCCATTATCTCTGTGTTTCCTTCCTGTGAGTTATCCCTGAGCTTATTTTATTGGTCCAGCCCACTGTCCATTTGTCAGTAAATTTAGAAAAGCTTCATGGGCCCAAGCTTGATGCCTCATTTTGAAAAGTGGTGGCCCCCGCAAGCCCAATGTAGAAGACCCCCAAGGGAGAGGTTTTTTTCTGAGGACCAGCAAGAATCAGGGCTGCTGGCTTTGGGTTAGGGTTGAATTTGATCAAGAAAATAGTAGATTCCCTTTTGCCAGTTACTGTGCATGTAGGTTTATGCAGCCCTTTTGGTTTTAATAGAAGGCAGCTCAGCCAGAGTCTCCAGGGGACGATGCCTGAGAGCAGCTAGCTGTGGTGGGATCAGCAACATGCACCCTAGAAGTCAGGCTGTTTGTCCGTTT
The DNA here is from genome assembly GCA_004027375.1 of Macroglossus sobrinus. Taxonomy (NCBI): domain Eukaryota; kingdom Metazoa; phylum Chordata; class Mammalia; order Chiroptera; family Pteropodidae; genus Macroglossus; species Macroglossus sobrinus. Next base: position 164,569 of record PVKZ01000600.1, read on the forward strand.
TTTATGTTCCTTTGTATTTTTTTCTGGAGGTGTTCAGTAAAATTGTTGTAATATTTCAGCCAGCATCAGCTCTACCAGAAGGAACCAAAGAGTTTTAATGAGGCACCAGAACAGCCTTTGGAAGTCAATGGGGTGGTAACAGCAGGAAGTAAAAAGAGAGAACCCCAAGGGGAACCACAGAGGAGAGGCAGAGACTCTGGGCCCACCCATCTGTCTCTGCCCAGAGCTTCCTTCAAACTCCAATTTCAGGAGTTTGGGGTTTTCCAGAGTATGTTACATAAGGTTGGAAAACACTGAGCTTTTAAACATACTTAGATTTCTTCATTTAAACACTTCTGACATCTTTAATGACAAATGTACATTATGAATCTTCAAAGAAAGGCGATTGCCAGCAGAGTTTCTCACAACATTTTATCATGGAATAAGATCTGACTGGCTCTGGTGCTCCAAAGAACATCCTCTGGACCATGCCACCATGAAGAATCATCAGAGGTCCAGCTTCTTATGTGGTTGGCCTGTTCCTTCAGGTATTTAACCAAGAGCCTACAATGCAGTCCCTTTCCACAAAGAGTTCAGTCCATAAATGTATATTAATTGTATACTTACTGTGTGCCAGAAACTGAGTGATTAACATGGGTTATCTCAGTTGCTCTGTGAATTCCCACAGCAGCCCTGTCAAGTGGGTGTCATTATTACCTCCACTTGATAAAAGAGGAAACTGGGGTGCATGAAGGTTGAGTGGCTTACTCAAGGCCACTAGTAGTAACTGGCAGCGTGGAGATGGCCACACTACTATTTTTAAACATGGCTCCTCCTCCAGGGGAAAATTGCCCAGGAATTAAACACAGTTCTAAGTAAGACAACTCTAAGACTGGAGTTACTCTTCTTCAGGGGCAGTTATTTATTTAGAATATGTGTCCATGTTGATTGTTCCTTAACCTTCTCAAGTGTAGGGACTGTGTCTTATTCACCTTCTCATTATCAGTTGCCAACACAAAGCAAGAGCTCTTTCTTGATTGAATAAAATAAAAAATAAAGAGATGACTTTACAACTGATCCTGATGATATGTGTTTCCTAACAGAGGCATTGCCCAAATTCTTTCACCTAGTCACTAAGTATTTGTTGAGCACCTACAATATCATGACTGAATTCATACTAAACATAATTTGAGTTGCTTTTGCCCATTCTGAACCTCTGATGCTCTATGTCATGTGAGAACTAAGTATGCCCTTCTCAAGCTATACATGGACAACATGAGGCACACACTGCTTTCTTATATGAATTCCTCCATAGTGTAAATTATATAGGTTGCCCGGAGAGAGCAGTACTGTGCTAGTCATTAAAAGTTGGAAGGATAATGCCTCAAATGAAAGAATTGCATGGATCATCAACACTGAAAGGCTGGAAAACAGAAGGTATCTAATAAATGTGTATTAGAGAAATGGATGCAGACATGCAGGATTGAGTCAGTTGTGGACCCTGAAGCCAGAGCGGGAGCGATCACCTTCTTAGCAACTTGTTGTTCACTACCTGCTGAACACCTGCCCAGGCCTGTGGGGTTGCCATTTTGTGTTCCTCAGGGGACATTGAAATGTGGATGCTAACAGTAGAATCCACCTCACCCCCAACAATCTCTGCTTGTGCCTTTCCCTTGAGAGAGAATATGAATACAGTGGTAAAATAGAAGCCACGTGACCTCAGACAAGTTACCTAATCTTTTTGAGCCTCAGTCTGCTCAACTGTAAAATGGGAATAATAATTTGTTTTATTTAGCATTATTCTCATTTGTTTAGGTTCTTCCAGGTCGCAAAGAGATGATGCAGAGAAATGCACCATTGGGAAGGACAGGACATTTTCAAAACTGAACTGGCAGCTGCTACATGGAGGCCTGGGGTACACCCATCTTTGTTAAGGAGATGGCTACAGCTGTAGTGACTGGTCAGCAGAGGGCACCCACTGCTCCTTCTGATACTTCTTGTTACCTCCTTGTCACTCTTACAGGTAAAAGGTCTGACTGGACTGGTTTGTCACTATCCAGAATAGAGCACCCCTATTGGGTAATGTTTTTGCACCAGGCCACCTGATGTCAATAGCTCTCCTTGGCTCTGGACGGATTCTTCGGTCCTGCCAGTGAAGTGATGGCACTTGAGTAGCAAAGTCATCTGGAGAGAACAGCTAAAGGCCAATTTGGCTTCCAAGGTGTATTATTTTCCTAGAGCTAAAGTAAAACAAGTAAAGTAAAGTAAAGTAAAACAAGCTGGGAGGCTTAAGAAACAGAAATTTATTGTTTCATAGTTCTAGAGACTACATATCTCAAATCAAGTCTGTCCTTAGGGCCATGCTCCCTCTGAACTCTGTAGAAAGAGTAAGCTGGTCTGATGATTTCAAGGCGATGTAAGTTTTCTTTCTAGGGCAGAGGGTGAGATACAGAGAGGTGAAATGACCTGCCTGGGTTATGCAAAGGTCTGTGGAAGTGCCAGGCCTAAAACCCAGTGCCTCTGGCACCTACCAAGAGTTCTTTCCACTGGTGCTGCAACTCCCGTTCCTGGCATTGCATTTGCTGGTCCTGTGACACTATGAGGCGAATACCTAAACCAACATGGTGGTTCTGAACTAAGCAGTCCCATCATCATAGTTGAAGTTGACTGAACAGAGGGAAACTGTGCTTTGGCACTAGAGCCCCTGACCGGAGGGACCCAGCCTATGTTTCTGCCAGCGCATTTAGTTCTGAGGGCATGAGGGTCTCCGAGAAGCAAACCCAGCAGCCCTCTTCTGGCTCCATTTCTCAACTCTCTCCCCAACAAATGGTGGTCTGTGCCCTCTTGTTCCACTTCACATCTCCTGAGCACGGGACTGTCGCTCGGATGCAAGGCCACCTCTGGAGTATATGGAACCTCTACCACCTCCAGTCCTTGCAGGGCCCCCGGTGGCACTGGCTCACTGGCTCGGAGTTGCTGCTTCCTGTGATCAGAGGCCACCCTCATGTGGCCTCTCTTTTCCCTTTCCTGCAGCCCTCTGAGAGCTAAACATCCAGCTTCTGGTGGGACAGGACACCATTTATGGTCAGGTTTGGACCTTTCTTATTGCCTGTTCCCACCCAGGGGAGTGCCAGAACCCTGTGCTAGGCAGAAGCAAGGGCAACTCGTGCAGGCCTGGGCCGAGTTACAGTGGCTCTAAACCCTGAGAGGTTTCCTCCTTCCCTCTGCCTTGAGGAAGTGATGTCCTTCCCTCAAAAGCTTCTGAGTCATTAAGTCACCCTTCCTTCCCCTGTCAGCCACAATACTCAGTCTAAAGTTACATGACATGGGGATGGTGTGTATGATTTACTTCAGGAATGTAAAATTTTACCTTCATTTCTTTCCTTTCTAATACTCTTCCTTTCTTTAGATCTAAATTTCTTATCTGTCATTTTCTTTCTCTCTGAGGAACTTCTTTTAACATTTCCTGCAAGGCAGGTCTACTGGTAACAAATTTAATTTTTATTTGAGAAAACCTGTTTTTTCCTTCACTTCTGAAAAATAATTTCAGAGGATAATTTCTGAATTGGTTTTTTGCTCTCAATATTTTAGATATGTCACTTCACTTTTCTTGCTTACATGGTTTCTGAGAAAAAGTTGGGTGTAATTCTTATCTTTGCTCCCCTATAAGTAAGATATTTTTTCCTCTGGCTTCTTTCAAGATTTTTTATTTATCTTTTATTTTCTGCAATTTGAATATGATATGCCTACGTGAAATTCTTTTGTTTGTTTGTTTGTTTGTTTGTTTGTTTTTGCTTTGCTTTGGGTTTGGTTTAGGTTTTGTGTTTGAATTTATCCTGCTTGGTGTTCTCTGATCTTCCTGCATCCGTGGTTTGGTCTCTGACATTAATTTGGTAAAATTCTCAGTCATTATTTCTTCATATATTTCTTCTGTTCCTTTCTCTCTCTCTCTCTTCTATTTCTAGTAATATTTTTTAAACTCAAATAGATCTTTTTTCTTTAAAATTTTGCATTAATTGATGAGCTTCCTGTGTGTCCAGCGTAGAAAGGATGGTTGGACTTATCAGCACCATTCCAGCCTCATCTTCCCACACACAGATAGCATGACCCTCGACCTTTGCCTGTATGATTGCAGTGCGGGCATCCAGTGTGATCTCCACTGCTCCGAGGAAACATGCTTAAGCTTATCTACAAGTCCAGTTCCTGGCCTCGTGGGAAACCACCCTCTCTCCAGATTTCAGTGAACTCCCAGGCATTACTTCTTCATGCTTCTGCCTGTGCTCTTGTGTCCATATCTGCTGCTTGGGTTCTTGTGTCAGTTCAGAAGCAAAGCCAAGCACTTTCTGTGGTTCTCACCAAAACATCCATTCAAACCACTGCAGCTAAGATGTGCACACTAAAGGTGTTTAGGAATGAAGTATACTGATATCTGCAACTTACTTAGAAATACATCAAAAAATAAGATGAATTGATGGATGAATAGAAGGATACATAGATGATTAGGTATGTAATAAATATAGTAAAATGTTAATTGGAAAAATCTAAGTAGTGGGTATATGAGTGATTGCTGTTTAATTTTTCAACTTCTCTGTATATTTGAAAAATTTCATAATCAAATTCAGGGGGCGGAATCCACTATACCAAGCATTTTGTGATTTTTGTAACAAATGAAGATGGAAGGGGTTGAAAGAAAGGCATCGCAGGCACTCCCTTTTGACAGTCATGGAGAGATGGATAGATATCTGACCAGGGCTGCTAGTCCCTACATTCTCAGCATTCTGCCACCTCAGGTACAGGAGGGAGATATGCCCTGGGGATGTTTACTAGTGACTAGTCTTTGGCCCCAATCTTCTGTTGACCTGGGCTGGAGCTCATGGGAGCACCAAGCACTACCTTTATAACTGTGAGCTAAGGCTTCACCTCTGTCCCCAAGGCCCATACTCTAATCTTGCTCCTAGAGGACTCACCACCTGAGAACAGGAAGTAACAGGGAAAGAAAACCCAAAAGAAAAGAGAATGGTCCTCCCTAAAGCCTTGAGCAAAACTGGACTAAACACTCCTAGGCTTTTCCAGGACCTGGCCCAGGTCCACCATGCCACTTCAACTTCTTGGAAAAAGAGACCCGAAAAGCCATTACCTTTCCCTTTTTCCATGGAATAGCATGCCCTTCTTCTGAGAACTCCCTATCCCAGCTCCACGAGGTATATGTGGGAGTTCTCATGTTCTTACAGAAACTGCTCTTCTGGCTTGGTTGGTTGGTCTAGGAGGAGTTACCTAATGAGGGGAGTGCCAAAGTCACCTGACACCCTGGTCCTGTTTCCCCTGAGGCTGAGCCCAGCCCCCACCCCCACAGTTTGACACTGGCCTTTCTTTTGATTACTTCAGCTACTTCATTATTCTCTCAACTGATTCCCCTTTTGCTTAAGATAATTCAAGGTGGGTGTCTGGTATAGAAGGCCAGGAGCCCAGGGAACAGAATTCCTGAAGTAGGACCCTCGACAGAGGCCCCCACACAGACGGATGGGGTTTCAACCTGTCATCACTGAGAGCCTTGCTTTTTAGAACTGTGTCCTGAAATGATTTTGCCTCGATCCATGTCAACTGGTCCCCTTCTTCTCCTCACCCCCTGGAAGGGGTACTTTGCATGCTCCCTACTGGCAGGAGGATGAAGGACCATGGTAAGTCCATGACTAGGAGTTCAACCCCAGCATGCAATCAGAGATATGCACACATATTTAACTACAACAGATTTAGGGATGCAAGACTCATAGCTATAAAAAAAATAGAAATAATTTAAATGTCTAATAATGGTTAAAAGAATTATAGTCCAGCCATCCAATAAGGTGCTTTGTATCTATTAAAAATGTTTCAAAGAATATACATAAAGAAATGGGAAAGCAATTAATGTAATATGTGAAAATCAAGATATAAAATGTAATGTACTTTATAATCTTGATTTATCAAATTATATTATGTATATATAATCAAATGGCCAAAATAAACCACATGAAAATAATTTTATTTTCTTCATTAAATTTTCTGTATTTTCTGTTGTTTATGACAAGTCTTTTATTTTTAATTCTGTTATTGTTTTAGTATATTATTTTATATTAAGTTAGAATAATTTTTCCTATAGAAAAATTGGATTTCTTTCTTTGTTGTTTGCTCTCAGCCTTTACCAGACAGCAGCATGACCAGCAGGAACTGTGAGTCCCCATTTTTTGCCATGTGATTCTCCCCAGAGCACCTGTTCTCAAGGCACCTGTGTCCTTGTACCCAGCCTTTCTCATGAGCCTATTTATAGTCCCAAAACTACCTGAGGCAATTTAACTGATCCTGTTACCTGCCTTTTTCCAGCTCTCCTTCTGGCTTGGGTAGGAAGCTCACAGATTCCTGGGCCTTGCAGATGTGAAAACAGTATTAAAAAAGCTCGTGTCTGATATCCAGGACAGACCTTTGCCTAAAGTCATGAGTGTGGCTACACAGGGAGCACAAAGGAGCCAGGGTCCAGGAGCTGGGGTTCTCGGCCTCCCAGCTGCTGTCTGATTATGTGAGCATGGACAAGCCTCTCTCTGAGGCTGTCTGCTGGCTGCTCATAGGTGCAAACCATGATACCAAGGAAACACAGTCTCAGAATGCTCTCCTAACCAAAGCTGTGTTCTGTTCATTCCATAGAGTGTAACTAATAGTAAAAAGCAAATCTTTGCCAAATACCAGATATAGTTGCAAGTGTTTCAATTACATTAACTCATTTCACCTCCAAAACAACCCTGTAAGAGGTAAGTTCTGTTGTCGTCTTCATCGTCATCATCATCTCTTCTTTGTAGATAAGGAAGCTGAGGCACAGGGAGGCCAAGTAATTTCCCAAGAGCACACAGAAAGAACAGAGATTCAAACCCAGCTTACTGGCCATTGGATCTAAGCCATTAGCTGTTCTGCTCTTCTGCCTCTCAGGGATGTGATTTCAGCTCACTCTTTTCTTTCATTCCTAACTTAGCCAGGGGGTGTCAACCATAGTGACTCAACAGCAAAACTGCGAAGTCAGTGAAGCCCACCCACCCTGTACTCCAGCTGCCCAAAATCGGCCTCTGGGACCCCTACCCTACAATTCTCCCTCCTCCCCAAATATGCAAGGATGGCAGAGGCTTTCCCCGTGCCACTCAGACTCCCTGAGATGTGGGAGTCTAGGTTTCTATCCACTTGGGCCCCATATTTTTAAGTAAGAAAGCTTTTCTAGTTTGGGGAAAAAGAAGAAATATTACACCTATCACTTAATGAACACCCTTTATACACACATACACACACACACACACACACACACACACACATTAACTTATTTGGTTTCAAAACAATCTATTCTTATGACTAGTCTCATTTTACAGATGAGGACAATGAGGCTTAGGGAGTTTTTATAACTTGCCTATAGGCCCACAGCTTGAAAGGAACAGGGAAATACTGCACAAATATATGTATATTCTCCCCACCCTCTCTTCCCACATCTGGTCACCTCACCTCCCTGACTCTCTCATTACCATCTAATTTGTGAAAAGAACCCTTAATGACACTTACTCATATCAAGTATTTGGGGTTTTAATACCTTCTTTTCAAATTTGATTGCAGGTTGCCCTGAATTTTCCATGACTCTAGTTCTATGAAATCCTAAGTTCAACCATCCCCAACCTAAATCAGTATCTTAGAGTGGGTGAGAAAGAGGTGAGATAATATACGTACAAATTATTTTGAAAGCATCAAATCATCTACCAATTCCAGGCCTTTTCTTTTTGTCTTCATCTTTATTAATAGCACATAGCACAGCTTCCAAGTTGTGTGAAGGAGCAGCTGGTGAAGCCCCAGAACAGAATCAATTTCATTCAAACCTGATATATATTCTATTCAACCTAAAAATCACAAAGATAGCTGAAAACAGTTCTATAAACACCATAGTTCCAACACTAACACAGACTGAGATAAAAGAAAGTGTCCACCCACAGTCCACCCCCAAAATGAAGGGCTTTCCTTTCCAGGAGCTTCCTCTGAGTCTTTTCTGTATATAATGAATATGCATAGGTATAATAGTATGAAACTAAGTGTTTGACATCTGCTTTCATTCATGTATATTCAACCATATACTCAATTGCATCATGATAAAATATAATTTCTTTTATAAAGAAACATTATTATTCTAAAAGTAACGAATTCTTATTGTCAAAAACTTAAACAATGCAAAAAGAATAAGGAAGAAAATTTAAATCAATACTAATTTCAGAACCCAGACATCTGCTACCTTTCTGTTTTATTACCTTCTAGACTCTTTCATTCACTCATTCACACATATTTTAAAGTATAATTGGTCATCATACTATATATACTGTTTTGTATGTATAATTTTTCCTTTGCCATTATTTAAAGAAATATTTTCTTATGTCTTATTGATCATTTTGTTACATTACTTTTCTCCCACTTTTACTGAGACACTATTGACACATAATATATGTAAATTTAAGGTATATGGTGTAATCGTTATATACATGTACATATTATTGCAAAATGTTATCACAATAAGGTTAGTTAACATCTCTGTTTCTTAATTTTCTTAATTATGTTTGTATGTGTGTGTATGGTGATAACCTTTAAAATCTAGTCTCTTAAAAACTTTCAAATATATAATGCTATATTGATATTTATAGTCACCTTGATGTGCATTAGATCCTCTGATCTTATTTATCTTATAACTTGGAATTTGTACCCTTTGACCAACGTCTCCTCCACCCTCCAGCCCCTGGCCACCACTGTTCTATTCTCTATTTCTATGAGTTTGGCTTATTTATTTACTTATTATGTTTTATTTTTCTTCCTATTTAAAAATTTTGTTTTATTTATTCTTTAAGGGAATTTTCTTAACCTTTTTTTTATGGTGTCATTGGTTAATGAAATCTAGTAAGCTTCAGGTGTACAATTTAGCAGTAAGGCATATGTGTATATATGTGTATATAGTCACCCTTGGTAAAGGCCTATAGTGACAGCTATAATCATTTAGTTTAAAGTTTTTAGATATGTTCAATGTAAGTAGCCCTGGGCAGTGTAGCCCAGGAAAACTGTTATCAATCTCTTCAACTCTAGTATAAATGAGCTTTTAATTTTTTTTCTTAACAGTGGGTTTTGATGGGTGAAGGAAAGAGTGATACAACCTTATGTGGGAGGAGTTTTGTTTCCTAGTGAGGAGTTGTGTTTGCTTAATAGTGTTTCTTAAGTTAGCCCCCTTTCCTGAGCTGAGTAAACAGAGCTGTCCACTGATGTTGAGTGTTAGCAGAGGCTGGAACATAACAATTTTCACTCGGAAATACTGTTTATTTTTTAAAATGGCCTCAAGAAAAAAAAACAGCCTATGAGGAAACTTCAACCTCACTAGTCAATGAAATATATATTAAAACAACAGTAAGGCAACAAATTCTAACAATTAGCAACATGATACTTTATTACTAGTTAAAATGTACAATAATAGGAATATGTATTCTGGTGGTCAATTTGGCAATATCTACCAAAGTTTTTTTAAATGGGCATAGACAACAGAAATGTTTTACAAGGCTGTCCATTGAAATGTTATTTATAAAAGTAAAAAAAAAAAATTGAAATGATCAAAATATCTAATAAAAGATTTCAAGTAAAGTATAATAGATCTACATTACTGGACTAGTACTCAGTCACAAAAATGATGTAGTTAAATATTATTGATACAAAAAAAAAATGCCCATACTGTGTTGTTAGGTAAAAGGTACAAATTATAGAGTAGAATGAGCCATTTTTGTTAAAAAAAAAAAAAGGGGGGGGTGAACATATATGTCTGGAAAGGTGTAACTAATGTGCTAAGTTTTGATGATGAGTAAGTATGGCTTCTGTGATAGAAAAATTATATTTTAAAATTATTTCTTAAAGACTCTGAAAATCTCTGCTTGGCTTCCAAAGGGAAGGTATGCCCTTGAACTTCCCCTGGTCCTTACAGAATTTGCCAGCAATGATACTTGATATGCTGCTGCGCCCAGCCAGGAAGAGTGACCTGTGCCAGTCCCGAAGGAAGTCATCTGGGCACTGCACTCTCTCCACAGCTCAGCGCTGCCTCATATTCTCAACACTGAGTAGAGTAGGCTTTGCTCCACAGTTCTTATCACTTTCATTTTCTTACCTTGGTAAAAAACAGCTGTAGTCTTAAAGGGAACTTGCAAGGAATGAAAATAGGAAATTGGCTTTCCTGTGGTTTGGTCATCAAAATGTGGTAGTGATGAAAAGGCAACCCTCAGAATTATGGCACCACGAATTTTTAAGTCATGGGGGGCAATATTCACAGAGACTCCTTTCTGTCTTTAAACTTTGCCGCAGCTGCAGCAAAGTGCAAGTACACATTAGAAATGCGACCGATCTCACTTTGTATGTTGGTCTAACGGGATGTTTCCACTGACATTAGCCCAAGACAAGCAGGGTCTTGTTTCTCTCCCTAAGGGCACTGAATTTCTCCCTGGCTTTCCTGTTGTATTTCATTGGATTATCACATACTGTCTTGGTTGAGATCCCTGGCACAAGTCCCTTTATAGGGCCTGAGATCCATCCCATGATCCCAACAGGCAAATACCCCTTTGTAACAAGGACCGGCTGTGGTGATTGGCCTGTGCCCTGAACAAATGAAAACGGTTGGCCTTAAAGATTAAGGTGGGCGATGATCCTTGATTTTAATACAGGTGATTGGGCTTAGGCACCAAAGCTATATGTGAAATGGAAAGTGCTATTGTCTTTTAGCTCTATATTTTAAAGAGGTAGTGGTTGGCTTGTGTCTACCTGAGCAGCCTCTCAACATCTGTCTACTTGGGGGAACAGGGAGTACTATACCCAACTGGTCCATAAAAAGAGGGAGCCAAGAGCCATCTCCACAGGGTGTCCTGGGCAAGTGGAATGAGCAGTGTCCTGCCTGATGCTGATGTTCCACCTACTCAGATCCTCAGACCTTGGAGCTTTGTCGCTTCTCCAGGATCAGTACTCATGAGCTCTGTCTGCACTGGGGAGATACTGTACCCTCATTGCCCACTACTGGCTCAGTACCTCTGTCTCCTTTTTCTGCCAGGTCTGCAGAGACCCAACCTTGTGTGTCTGAGTTTCCAGTTAACTGTTCACTCCTTAGAGGGAAAAGAACCTGCTTTTAATGCCATTCTTGGAACTAGACAAATAGGTCATTAATCAAGACTGACCCATATGCCTCCTACTTTCTCCTTAAATGCCTCTAAAAAGAAGTAAAAAATCAGCAAGTAAATTGTGAAAACTCAGTCATGTACCCGGAGTAGAAACAGGCTAGAATATGTTTCCTTAAATGTCCCTTTTTAACTCAAATTCAGCACAACATAAGGCCAGTAATGATATTCTAGGATAACACTTTGAATTATTTACTGATTTTTCTCCTCCCTGGTAGTTTATTTCTTCTTGGGTTTTATACACACAGACACCTACACTATTGTGTGTTCCTGTTTCTCAAGGTATACAGAGAGCACAGCTTCTTATCAAGTCCCCACCTTCCCCTAGACTAGAAAAGACCTCCTGACCTAAAATGGGGGCCAATCGACAGAAAGCGAAATGATAAGGTTGTTGGGTTCCAGCTGGGGCCCTGGGCTCTGCTTCTCGAGCAAGATGTCAGAGAAGGGAGCACTGGAGGGATAGCTAAGGGCTTCAAGGATTTCCCAGTGGCACAAGGAAACAGAAAGACGCCTGTGCCCCACAGTTGACAGAATGGGAGCAGAAACATCCCCCAACCGAAGGTCCCAGGAAGGTGAGAACTATGCGTCTCAGCAGGCAAAGACTAACAATGGTGGGCCCCTACAGAGCCCCTGGGTAATGAGGTTTATTTCCAGTACTCCCAGGAATTGGGCACTGGACATAGAAATTGAGAAACTGAAAAATAAAGGAAATGACATTTCTCACTTCCTGAGCCTGGCCCTGACATGCCGGGCAGCACGCGACCTCTTCACCTACATGAACAGTTTGCCCCAGGGTCACAGACAGTCCCGCAGAGAGCTGAGGACAGAGAATACCAAGCACATGTGCATCCTATTACCTCTTTCCCATTCCATGGCAGACATTGCTAATCAACTATAGGTCTCTTTTCCATTGAGCCTGAACTTTGCCTCAGAATCCTTCTCTCACTAAAACATATAACCCATTTGCCATTCCTACATCAGGATAAATATACTGGGAATCTGGAGATTCTTTCTTATTTTGTCTCAAGGTCAAGGGCACACGACTTTGACAAAAGTCATTAAATGCCTCTGAGCATGTGCCTATTCATCTATTAAATGTAGATCATAACATCCACTTAACTACACCCATACAGCTCTTAGGAGGTTTAAATGTGAGGGATGGGAAATGCTTGAAAGATTAAAAGAGCAAAGCACTCCCAAGAGGGTAGTAAGAGATCCCAGAATTTACATAAACAGAAATAGCATCTTTACCAGATGACAAAGCTCCATTAAGGCCTATTTAGAACAGAGAAGATACTGTTTCTGAAGGACTTCCTTCTTACTAAATAAGGAAAAGGAAAAGAGAAGAAGCAAGATGAAAATGAAACAAGAAAAGAGGGAGGGCACGACTCGGAGGGAAAGGCTCAGATTCAAGTGCCAAATCTGCCTCTTGTCAGACATGAAATTGGAATTGCTTACTAAGCTTCTATGGTCCTCATATTTCTTACCCTTTGAATGGAGAAGACAATATTCATTTCTCAGGATTATTGGAAGTATGAAATGAGTTCACATCTGTGAGTGGGTGTAGCACACAGTAGGGACTTGGTGAACTCCCAGTCTTGGTGAGTACTAAAAAACACAGTTTGGAGCCAGCCTCATCCCACACAGTGTAGAGAATCTAGATTTTGCTTTGTTTCCTACCCCCATTCTCTCCTTCTCTCCCTCTCCCTCCTATTTCACTTCCCTTTCCTCCCTTTTTTCTTCTTTCCCTTCCTTCCAACTTTTGCTGACTGTGCCCTCTTGATGCTAAGCAAGGAGAGTCTGCACAATGTTGTTGAACATTTCTCTGATCTCAAGGCCACCACGAGAGCACAGTGGGCCATTCTGCATGATATGCTTTGAACAGTTCTCAGTATCCCTATTGCCCCACAATTGTACCCCTTTTAAGCTTTTGAGTCTCTATTTAGGGAACTTAGCTTACAACTCTGACTCTGGAGCTCAAGGTGGGAAAGTGGACCATCCTGGGCAATTAAAGGCAGCCGTGGGCTAGAAGAATGAGTTCTAACAAGTGGTGACATATGGGCACTGTGTGTGGCAAGCACAGAGAATGGGGAGGGATGAACTGAGTCCAGTCTTTTAGGTATTCCAGGAGCTCTGAGATATCGTGTGTGGGTTCCTTTCATCCCTTTTGTGCCAGTTCAGTGTGAACTTACCCTCCTGGGAGCTCTTGTAGTGCTTTATCTGTTCCTCTCATTGTCACTTCTCAGCATCTGGATGCATAATGTAATCACATTTATGCACAATGCTTTGTCTCTCGCCACATTTACTTCCCTTTTCTGGGCTCCAGGTACTTAGAATCCTTCAAAGCATACTCTATCCTGCCTGTAGAAAGCTCATGGTCACCCTTCCTGCCCTAATCATATATGGGGCCTCTCATTGTTGCCCTGATGAGTTCCACTTACCATCTTAGGGCAAGAGCCTTCACTCAGTTGTTTCTTTCCTGTTCTGAGCTGTACGTTTTGTCAGGGCATGGACTTTCCTTGAGTCCTGCTGTTTCCTGGGCACCCAAAACAGAGTAGGAGGAATGTAGGAGGTACTCAAATACCTCAAAGGGGACCTATATCTTTTAACTTAGCCTAGCGCTAGGTGCTCAATAAATGCTTGGTGAAAAAATGAGTGAAGGAATGAATGAATTAATGGCTTGTAAATTGGGCAGAGATTTCAGTCGGGGCTACAAATAACAAAGGATGATGTGTGAAATATTTTCTAGATCCTTTCCAGATCTATTCTTCACCTTTTGCCATCCCTCAGATACCTTAGAAAGTTGATTCTTATAAAATTATATCAACAGGTTCCCTTGCCCTCGAATTGGGTTCAGTCAATGTGCAGCACTAGCGAATTAGAGGGAGGGACAAGAGAGAAATCTCTGTAGAATTAGTCTTTCTTATTTGCAGATCCTGTAGTTGCAACTTTGCCTACTTGCTAAAATCTGTTTGTAGCCCTCAAGTTAATATTTATGGTGCTTTCATGGTTGTTCACAGACACGAACAGGGTGGTTAAAAAAAGTTTAGTCACCCAATGTGCACATTCCCAGCCTAGGCCAAATGAGGCAGTGTGCTGCTTTCTTGTTCTAGCTCTCACACTGTAAACAAGTGTCATTTTCACAGTCCACTTAGTGCTATGTTCTCTGTGTTTTTGTGCTGTTCGTTGGTGACTTCACTGTTTGAAATGGCCCCCACGCATAGTGTTGAGACCCTGTCTGGTGTTCCTTACAGAGGAAATTTGTGTGTTAGAAAAATTTCATTCAGGCATGAGTTATAGCACTCTTGGCCATGAGTTCAATGTTAACTAATCAACAGTATATATTAAATAAGGTGTCTTAAACAGAAACACACATGAAACGAGGTCATGTATTGACCAGTTGATGACAATGTGGCCAGAGGCTTGCAGGAACCTAACCCTGTATGTTCCCTAGGAGCAACGGCTCAGTATTCACTAACTCAGTGTTTATAGCAACTTTATAAAACGTTAACTGCAGACTCCTTTCTGCTGGGTCAAAATGAGGATGACTCTGTCCCTCTGCCAACAGACATAGCTCCCATGGGGAAGTTTCTTTGAAGCTGTAGCTAATGACTCAGATTTCTGGTAGCAGCTCCCTTACCTTGTTCCTTTAGGTGACTAGAGTGGTAACAGGTCCCATTACTAGCCCTGAGGTGCTCCACCATTCCTTGTTAATTTCCCTGCATCCTGCCCATATTTTTGTAGATTTTCCTTTATTAAACTCCCTTATTACCCCCATTTAAACATGCCATCTGTTTCCTGCCAGAATCCTGATGAATATTAACCGTTTATGCAAAACCAAGCTGTTTACTTTCTAGCACCTAGATACCAACATAAGCATGTCCCCCCTCCTCCCTCCAGTCCTGAGTGGGTCTTTACCCACAGCATCTCCTTTCTTTCCACTGTCAGAACAGCTGGAAGAGTTTTGAAGTTCAAACTCTAGGACAGTGCTACTCTTTATGGTCCCCTGATCAGCAGCAGGGGCATCCTTGGGAGCCTGTTAAAAATGCAAATTGCTAGGCAACCTAGATCTATTGAATTGAAACTCTGGAGCAGGAATCTGTGCTTTAATAAGCTCTGCAGGTAATTCTTATGCACAATAAGTTTGAGAACCACTTCCTGGAAAACTGGGGGTTGGGGGCTGGGGTGGAGGTGGGAAGAACCTCCTTGCCTGGGCCTCTAACTCCCATCTACTTTGACTTTCCATGGCTTCCTGGCCCTTGCTTCTCAAGGCTGAAGCACATTTAGGAACACACACAAGCTGGAGAGCAGAAGCCGCTGAACCCCATATTGTTGGCTATTTCTTAACCAGCAGAGTGTGATTCCTTACAGAACAAGTATAACTTTTCAGAGCTCAGCATTGAAACCCCAGGCATCTCTGAGCACAATCATGGGGCAAGAGGGACGACAAGTGAAGTGGTAAAGGACATCAGGAGATGCTACTCCACATTTGCCACTTTGGTACATTGATTATTTTGAGCTAAAAGCAATTGAGAAACAGCAGAGGTAAGGAGAGCTCTCTGTCCCTCCTTCTTAAAGCAGGGCATAAATTTCCCTTTGTGAAGATGGCATAAACTTCCCCTCACCTTTTGTATCAGGATGAGGAGGTAACCCTTATAGGGTAGATGGAAAGCTGGCACCAAGATAAATCTGCATAGAGACCTTACTAAAATAACCCCAATCTTCTGTCTTCCATTGATTTCCACCATATATTTATTTTCTATTCTCAGACAGCTTATCTCCCCTTGAAGCCCAAAGTCCCTTTTCTTTGTCTAGTCACTTCACTATCATCTTTTGCTAAACTATATCATCTCCCGACTCTAACTGCTTCTTTGGGTTTTCACCTCTTTTTTTGACACCCCTGTGCATGTAAAAATAAATTTCACATGACTTTGCTCCTGTCAATCTTTCTTTTGTAAGTTTAGTTCACAGGTCCCGGTGACTAAACCTAAGAAAATAGAGGAAAAGTATGCCCTGCCCCCACACGAATCCACATCAACACAGGGATGGCTCTGTAGCTTTGAAAGAGGAAAAGAGCTCCATCCCACTTATAAAAACATGCCTCAGTGTGGTGAAGAGAATCTCTTTTGTTGCTGTTTTTAATTTTTCTATAATCTCCCTTATTTCAAAATGCAGATTTAAGGCAGTTTATTAAGATACAGATACTACAAGGTTAAAAAATAAATGGGTATCCTTGGGGTTTTTAAGTTGTTCATTTAAAATATTATTAAAATGGTTGGCTTCTTTGCTGAAGTGGTAACAACCAAAGATCCCAGTGACTGAATACATAAGACTCTGCTGCTTACCTGTGCTGCAAATCACAGCATCTAAAGTGAAGACTTAAGAAAAACTTCATGACTACTACATTATCCTTAGGGTCTCACGTTCTCTATAACATCCTTGGTTATTAAATTTTTAAAAAGCATATTTGTCCCAGAAACTTAGTTAACATGTTACAATTAAATATGTGCAACTTAGATAAATGTTATTGCTTTAAACATTTATCTGATCTGGAATTTCTTTTTTATTTTGAAATGGGAACTTGTCTGTTTTATTTCTGTAAATAAATGAGATTTTTTTAAACAACACAAATGCCTTCCTGACTCACACTGAAATCAAAATCTCCCCAATTTTCAGACTATTTCAAACCCTTTGTTAAACAATATTTCTTTGCAAATACTTTTAGACGTAGTATTATAACTTTTTCTCAATTTTCTTGTTGCAAAATAAATTTTGGTGTGTGTGTGTGTGTGTGTGTGTGTGTGTGAGAGAGAGAGAGAGAGAGAGAGAGAGAGAGAGAGAGAGAGAGAGAAAAGAAAAGGCATTCTTTATTTTCTTAATTTAATGACTCATAGTCACAATGCCTAGTACTTCACTGCCAGGGTATTGATATTGTAACTCCTGCCGCTGCTGACTTAAAACAGGACTGATTTTGAATAATAATGAAAGTGGGTTGACTACAAAAGGAAGCTTTAAAAAATCCTCCTGAAATGGCTATGAGCAGCTTAACTCATCCTCAGAGAGCATCACGCTGTGTAAGGCTCAAGGGACCCGAAGTCTTATCTCACCCTGCCCACTACTATAAGTTTTCTGTATACATATGCTTCCTTTCTCAATCTTATTTGCATGCTCTTTTTCTTTTTCTGACCCACAAGAAAGAAAATTGTATTTATAATAAGTCTTTAAATAATGTAATTTATTCATTTCTAGCATGCCAGAATAAATTAAGAGAACATTTATCTGGAAAAAAAAAAATAGATAAGCACAGAAACAAGTGAAGGAAAAACCATGGAAGGAAAATGAGATGTGGCCCAGGGGTAAGATTATACAAAATGCATGCCATAGTTGCTACATAATTGCTAAAGGGGAGCCTCAAATTTGGTGCTGATTTATTCCAAAATCCCACAGGGATCTTTGAGGCCCCTTAGGAGACATCTCAGCATGCTACTATCAAGCAAAGTCAGAAGGCTACGGTTGCTTTACTTGGGGTAACGATTACCCTGACTTTGGGTGTAGTATTTGTTATCACTGTTCACAGGACTGCAGAGTTCCAACTCAGCACATTAGAATCATTTTGGCCACATTCCAAAATAATACAATTGTCTGGGCACCACCCAGATTAACTGAATGTAAACCTCTGAGATCAGGCCCAGGAACTGATATATTTTCGTAAATGCTTCAGCTAATTCTTACATACAGCTGAGTAGAGACCCACTGACAACTGGATCTATTCTGAGGCTTACAAACCCAAGTGTCACCTGAGAAACCTGTTAAATATTCAGATTACCCAGCCACTCTCTTTCTCTTTCTCCTAATTCTCCAACCTCCTTCTCAGAAAGCCAGAAAATTCCATGATACCACTAGTCCACAAAGCTTAAAGGGGGAAAGAGCTGGACTATAGTCTGTACAGGCAACAGCAGGCTGTGTGATCTTTGACCTATTACTTAAGCCCTCTGGTTTTGTTTTCTCATTGATAAAATTTCCAATTGACTCAAAACTAAAATGGGAGCTCCACCAAGCTGGGGACTGGGGGCTATGAATTTTTGTATTTTTAGTACCTAGATCAATACCTGGCAAATAGTAGACACTCAACTAAATTGAAAATGAGCTCATATTTGGGAAAAAAGATTAGAAAAGATTAAGTATATCTATGATCGCCCAGTATGCATTTTTATTTGGTGTGTGTGCATGTGTGTGCACAAGTGGGATTGGATTGAAATCCACAGGCCCACGATGAATATCCTGAGTCTCTAGATTCCTTCATTTCAAGCCTGTGTGTGAGTCTGGGACATGGGTGGAGAAGTGATCTTTGGTATGGTTTTGTCTATCTTATGTCAAAATGTGGGTGGATCTATACATGTTCCAACACTCAGATGATTAAGTTTGCCACTTTCAGCATAAGTACTTCTGTAAGAACTTAACATGCCACATATGTTACAACAGAATAATTTGTTTTTATAGGACATGTGCCTCTGATAAAACTTGTTATGAGAGCATGGGTTTTCTTTGCCAAGTATAATAGGACAATTTATTGAAGAGTGGATATTTTTTGGTGATCTGAGAGAGTGTCTACAAATATCACCTTCAGGGACCAAACCATGACCTTGTTTATGTAAAATGCTCAATTAGTATACACAAAACACACCAAGTGCCAAGATGAGGGAAGTAGGTGGAACAAGAGATAGGGATCATGTTCTGGGTCTGGGCTCTAGTTCTGGCCCAGGACCTGCTGTGTGCCTTGGGTTGGTTCTCTTCCCCGGGACCAACTTTCTCATTTGTAAAATAAAAGGGCTGAATGATTATCTCAAGGATCCCCTCTGTCTCCCACAGGCTATGACTATCTGATTGTAAGATCAAGCTCAAAAACCTTCTTCATTCATTTTCTCTGCTAGGTCAGAACTGCCCTGTCTGATCATGGTAAACCCTATGGGTCCCTCCTTCACTTTCGGGCATCTACCTGACACCCTTGTAAACCAGTCCACACTATTCACTTTTAGAAAGGTGGTAATCAAGTAGTCTCAACCAATAATTTTCAATACAAATAAACTTTATAGGCTTTATGTAGCAATCCCTATTAAACCAGAATTCTAGCTACAAACAGCTTTTAAACAATAAGGGGCTTTTGGTACGTGGATGTGAGGAGAAGTCATTCAGCTCAGTAGTTAAGAGTTCAAGCTCTGAGCATTAAAAAATAATTACAGTTCCCTAATCCTATATGGGAAACCAGCAATGTCTAACAGCAACATGTATATGACTCATAGACAAAACCAGACTCTTTTCTTTCTGCTGCTCCTCTTATCAATAGGTGTATTAGTTGCTGGTGTAAGAAATTACCACAAATTTGTTACTTATAATTCTGGAGGTCAGAATTTCAAAACAGCTCAGCTGGACTCTGTTCCTTCTGTAGGTGCTAGGGGAGAATCCATTTCCTTGACTTTTTCAGCTCCAAGAGGCTTTCTGTGTTCCTTGGCTTGTGGCCCCACATCTCTCTGACCTGTGCTTTCACCATCACTTCCTTGGTTCTCCTGTCTCCCACTTTTTCTTACAAGAATCCTTGTGTTTATATTGGGCCCACCCAGGTAACCCAGGATAATCTCCCCATCTCAAGGTCCTTAATTTAAACATATCTGCAAAGTACCTTTTGTCAAGGTAGGCGACACACTCACAGATCTGGGATTAGGGATGGACATTGTTAGGGGGCTATTATTCTGCCTACCACACAAATTTATATTCAAATCCCACCTCAGCCACCTATTGTCTGTGTGACCATTGGTGAATCACATCCTTTCTTTGAGCTTCAGTTTCCTCTAGAGTAAAAGCAGGTTAATAAATCCACTTTATAAATTTTTTTGTTTTGTTTTGATGGGTTGATTTTTTGAGGATTAAAAAAGATAATGCTTGTTAAGCATGTGGCATATACTGCTTGCCTGGTGTGTGTTATTTATAAGAGAAGGAGAAAAACTTGAGCTTTAGTTAAAAATCAGTTTGGAGCCTGCCTAAGTCTTCTACATCTCAGCATCACTGTGTAATCATGTAATAATGACTCAGATGTTACAAAATCCTAATCTTCAAAAATTTTAATTGGATAGACTAACGAAGAATGTAAATCCGAGAGTGATGTTTTAGAGATTTTTAAGTATAAGAATGAGGGAATGCTTTCTAGATATAACAGTGAGTTAAACAGAAAATTCCATTTTCCAGAGTCCCCCGCTCCTCCTCTGGGGATTCTGGGTCATGGAGGCCTAGGGTGCCCGCGTATAGGTGCTGAGGGGACACAGCACTGAGTCTGTCAAACTTGAAGGAAAATGAGCCTCGTCTTCAGAAGGAGGCAACTACAACTGGTCTTTGTAGTCTACCTACTAGAATTACCTAAAGAAAGGGCCTCTGGTTCCACGTCAAACAGGAAAATCAACTATTCTGCCCAGGAGTGCAGGTGAAATGTGAGAGAGCCCAAAATAGAAGAGAGGAATTTCCATCAACAGAACCGGGTTTCTCCTTCTTTCAGAAGGGACTAAACGTCCAATAAAACAAGTGAAACGAGTGACGACTGATGTTGAACCAGAGAGACAGCAAAGGCCTGGGGCAGGGACCAGTGCATGTGTAGTTGGAAAGGCTTTGAAGGATGAAGAAACCAGACTGAGCTCCTCATTCAGAGAATTGAGTGCTTGCCAGGTCCTCTGAGAAATGTAGCTTAGATATGGCTATTACTCATGTGTGGGTGAAACTTTGCAATGTTATGACATAATCATTGATTAGATTTGCAAAGTACTTTGGCATCGATAAAAAGCTTTCTCATTTATTTCATTTAATCTTTAGAGTAATCCCGTGAAGTGGCTAGGGAGGTTTCAATTATTCTTGTTTTTATAGCTGAGGAAATTAAGGTTCAGAGGGATGAAATAAGTTCGCTAAAGTCACACAGTAAGTTA
Organism: Macroglossus sobrinus; assembly: GCA_004027375.1. Lineage (NCBI taxonomy): Eukaryota > Metazoa > Chordata > Mammalia > Chiroptera > Pteropodidae > Macroglossus > Macroglossus sobrinus. The sequence continues at coordinate 185,747 of PVKZ01000600.1, forward strand.
GTGGCAGAGTCAGGATTTGAACCCACATCTATCCACCACTGGGGGGTCTTGTTCTACTCTTGGCTGCCTCCCCGTAAGACCATCATCCATCATCTTCGTGGCAAGTGAATGCAGACTGCTTTGTCTGCTCTCTCCTGCCCCTCACCTCACCTTCTGTCCCTAGCTCCTAAAATTCTCTAACAGTTTGCTTCACAATGCATGGTTATCTAGTATGGTAAAGTAGTAGCACCAGCATCATCAGGGAACCTATTACAAATGCAGAATCTCTCTTATCCCAGACTTCAGACTCAGATCCTTGGTAGTTTCTATGCATAGTCAAGTTCAAGAAGACCTGTTTTACCACATCTGCCCACTTAGGCCTGCCTGACACTTTCAAGTGGCTTCTTCTCTTTACTTTTCCCTGTCTCAAACAATGGAGTTTCACTAATTTCCTCTCTCCCTTGGAATTTCCCCTTATATGGTCAATGGCTTTATGGCCTCAAAAGAACTCTTCAGTCTCCTTCAGTTCCCCTCATTTTTTCCCTTAAGCCCCCCCCCCCCCCCCCCTCACACACACACACCTTGGAGTCCTGGCTTACTCTAGTAAGGAGTTCACTCAAGGAAATTTACTCACAAAAGTGCCCAAAGAGCCCTCAGCAAGACGTGCTATCCTGAGAGCTGCCGCTGTTGTTTGTTCTAGGAAGGGCCAAGATAAGACTTGGACCCAATCACCCTCTCTGGCATAATCAAAGAAAACTAACTTGAATTTTTAATTTCCTTCTCTGTGGGAGAAATAGCAAAGACACCTGGCAGCAAAGGAATGAGAGAAAGATGAGAAACAGTATGATTAACACACAAGCAGGAAGAGTCCAAATAATCAATTAATCTGGAGTTTGTTTTGTGAGAGAGAATAAGAGAAGATAAATAATTTGAATTATTCTCTCTTGTGCTTCCTCTCCTTCTTCCCCACTTTAAAAGACTTCCTCTTTTTTTTTAAGACTTTTTTTTTAAGAGCACAAATAATTGTCAAATCTTCTCAGAGTCACTCAGGTTAGGAGCATTACAAGTTTAAAAATAAACTGATTTTTATTTTTTAAAGCCAACACAGAAAAGAAGATTGCCTGATGAAAACAGAAACAAGGAAAACACCACGATGCAAGGTTTAGGCTTAGCAAATATGAGTTTTAAGTGTCAAAGGCCCAACACTGTTCCTAGGGAGGGGCTGGGGCATTTTCCCTGTTTGTGTCAGCAGCAAACCTAGCTAGACCACTAGTGAGGCCAGGGCACATCTTGCACTCTGGAGAGAACCAGAAGGCCGACCTGCTCAAACCAGCAGTAATCTCTGGTAGACCAGTTGTAAAGAATGTGGTATTTGTTGATTTTTATCTCCATAGCCAGGACTGTCTCTCTAGAAGGAAGAACTGGGGTTGACATAACCAGAAAGCATGAGCGTCAGTTGGAAATCTATTTATAGTTTTCTGCAAGGATGATAAAACTGAAAAATCTGCCCACATCTAAACAAAGTAGGGGTGGGGAGGGAGGCAGGTAGCAAGCCTAAGTTTCTTCTGGAAGAGATCGTTTTAGTCTGAACCAAGAGGCTCTTTGGCAGGTCCCAGCAAGGTGGACTTTAGAGGTTTCTCTTTAGCTTTCACAAAAATTGAATTTAATCTCCCCTACTGAGTCCGTTGGCCACTCATGTCTGAGCCTGGGTGGAAAGAGCTAGAAGAATGCAGGAAGGCAGTCTCAGGATTTAAGATGCCAGTGTTTTCCAAGACAGGGTATCTAATTTTAAGAAGAAAGTGTTTTTCTTAATATCAGAACCAATTTGTAAGTGTGCCTGAGTCTCAACTGATGGAAATGCAGTTGAGACTTAATCCCAGTTTACAGAAGACTACACTTCAAATTAAGAATCTGTGCTACTGGTATTGGCCACTGTGTGGAAGAATGCTTTTTGTTTTCCAAAACTGTGGGCTTTATTCTAGGCCCATTCATTCCCTGCTCATTCCTTCCTTCCTCTCCACAGGACACACAGGAAGAGTAAATACAGCTGCAGAGCCCCAGGCTTGGTCCAAAATCCAGGAGGGTGGAACAGGGCTGTAATTTTGCACTTCAGTTTCATGCTTCAGTGTTTTCAAAACTGTACTATGTTACTGGATGGAGGTGAGGGAAGAATACAATACAGTTCAGGACGTTCAGCTTAGTATCAGCAAACATTTTAGAAATTTGTCAAGACTTACCTTTCATCTGTGAGAGGAAAAGAAGAAAGAGGCCTAGCTAGCTGGATCTATCTACTCTAGCACTGTACACTTTCCCCTAAACTGAGGAGGAAGAATCCCACGTATAATCTGATTCTCAGAGAAATAATTTATCTTTAGCAAGTCTGTCCTCGAGGCCTTTTTAAAGGTGAGAGTTCAGAGGCTCCTCACTGGTGCCTGGTAAGAGAGAACCAGTTTGGAGACCTGTTCTGTTTGGCACATGCCATAGTGTTCTCTTTTTAAAATTAATTTCCAACATTAACACAACAGAATTCTTCTCACATAAATATCTGAATTCCTGCTCTTTCTTGAAGAATTAGAGATCTGGCTATGCCAAGCCCTAAATTCTATGGAGCAATCGTCACTGTTACTGATATAGGTGGGGCTTGCAGTTACAGTTCACCCCAGTCCCTACAACCATAATCTGATGTTTTATTCTTACCTTCATATCAGGAAATGATTCATAAATGCTCTGTTCTGTCACTCCAAAAATGTCACAGCCACCTTGCTGACACAATAGCACATGTGAATAAACAAAGTCTATTGTTGTCAGTTGGGTTTTAATCCCTGAATCTCTCAATTTGGGCTCCCAGCCTTGCAGGAGACCTTTCAAGATTAGCTTTACCTCTGGGTTGGGTATTTGGGTAGCTCCTTGTGTTGAGAGTAATTAGAATCATGGACAAATTGGGAGTAAATGGTTTTAAAAACTTGAGACTATGAATGAACCTCCTTCCTTTACCTTCTCTAAAGAATTAGCATCTCTTCCACAGATCTGTGTACTGATTTTCTTAAAAAACAAAGAAACAAACAAACAAAAAAACAACCGAGTGCAGAAATCCTAATTTGAGTTGCTTAGAAGAGGCTATTGAAACTCAAAGCCTTTTTTTAAAATCACAATTTATAACAACAGCAAATAGCAAATTACTTTATTATAACTGAACTTGAGTGAGTGTCTGTCTTTGGAGTTAAGAGTTCTTTTTAAATTCTACTTACTATAGTCAGCTGTGAATAATTTATAGTGAATAAAATTTTAAATTATTGTTGAGGTATAATTGACATAATAAAAACCATTTTAAACATGGACAATTTTGTGGCATTTAGTACATTAACAATATTGTGCAAGCTGCCACTTCTTTTTAGTTCCAAAATATTTTCATCGCGCCGAAAGGAAACCCTGTACCTGTTAAACAATTGATCCCATTCTCCCCTCTTCTCTGTCCCTGGTAACCGTCAATCTGCATTTTTGTCTGTTTGGATTTACCTACTCCAGATATTTTATATGAACAGAATCAGACAATATGCAAATTTTGTGTTTGGCTTCTTTCACTTAGCATAATGTTTTCAAGGTTCATTTATATTCTAGCAACTATCATCACCTCATTCCTTTTTATGTCTGAATAATATTGTCAATGAGTGTTTATTTTAAGAAATAGAGTACCTATTTTTAGTACTTCTGGTTTCTCATTCATTGATTGCTTATGTACCAAGGGCAACTTGAGATGAGAGAGGAAAACAATTTTTTTCATAAGGCCTTGCATCGAGTTGGTAGGGATAAAGGGGTGTGCACATATAGGGGTATGTAGTTCAAGCGTGGCGGGGAGAGAGTAGAGCCTTAACAAACAGTTAACAATTAAATAGTTGCCCTGTAAGTAAAGTCAAGTTTCCCTCAGGTTTATGGAGCAAACTGCCTTTTATACTGTAATTTAGGTTGCTATAGACAAGTTTAGACAAGAATTTTTAATTTGCTTTACCCTCATAGCCACCTGCAGGGGAGTGATTGAAGGATTTGGAAACTGAGTCAGAGACCCAGAGATGTCATCTCCTCATCTTTCTACTGTCATGCAGGTAAGCTCCAAACTGCAGAATAGCAACAGTGGATACATCTTGAACTCTTACCAGTTCTCTTGGATTAGGACCTCAAAACAGCCCTCTTAGCCCCACTTCTCAGGTGGTGAAACTGAGGCAAGCAAGGTTAAATAATTCACTGGAGGTCTACAGAATGGCAGGTTGGTGGTAGAACACCACTTCAATAAGTGCTGTGAATTCAGAGGTTCTGCCCCTGGCGTCCCTGTTTTCTGATGAGGTATGGCAAGGTGCTACATTGGGGATAGTGGGTGGGCATGGCAGGGAGGGGGAAGATGGTGATACTGACTCGATCTTCATAAAGGTGATCTTTATGAAGTGGAGCCCAAGCTCCACTCACAATCGGCCTATGTGTCATCTTGGACAGGTGGACCAGAGCTCGAAGATCCTCTGCATCATGGCTGACTATTGGGGCCTCTGTAGGAATCACAGATTCCAGGGCCCTATCTCCAGAGTCAGATGCTGTAGGTGAGTAGAAAACAGAAAGATGAGTAGGTGCCCAGGAGAGTCTCATACTTCTTGGTCCTCAGACCACACTTTGAGAAAAATTTGTCATTCTCATTTAAGATCCATTGTTGTCCCTATTCTCCTTTGAGCATCTTGGAACAACAAAAGTTGTAGAGGCTATTTTTGACCAGTAAGGACCCAAGGAAGGTCACTGGCTCACAGGCTAAGTGAAACAGGTCCAGGCCAGAGTCTGCAAGAATTCAAGGGGGCTCAGGCAGAAACAGGGGCTCTGGGCCTGCACTTCTAAATGTGCCACAATCTGGCAGAGCACGCACTTATTAATTTTTTAGCAGACTAAAACAACAGATCTATAGCATGGAGTCAGCTTTCTCCAGCCCCCAAACTGCTGAGTCATCCTCCAGTCCAGGGAGAAATGCAAAGCCCTGGGTATGTGACCCTCACATAAATCTCTAGAGACTTTCAGGTCTTCCTCCAATACAAGGAATGTGCTATGAAGGAGAGAAAAGAAAATTCAAACTCCAAAACCAATTAGAAAACTGTACTCTTCACAGTCTAAATTTAAAGAATAATTATACAAAAATTCTCTCAACAATTTTTTATTGCTTTTTTATGGATTAATTGCTGAACATGGGATAAAGATGAGCTTTTTGACATTGTGTTCCCTGGTTGGATTACATTCATGTTGGAGTCAAATTATAAACTGTCTTCCCAAGGATCAAAACGCAATAGATTTTAATAGATTTGTCTTTCTGGGTGCAAGGCTGAGGAGCCTGACCCCATGCCCAAGGCTCTTAAAGGGAGCTCTGAGCTCATGGTAGAAAAGGTGGGAAACAGAGAAATTAATAAGGAAGGAAAAAACCCACCCATAGATAACCATTGTCATTGCTTCCATATATTTACTATTCATACAATATATGCTTTATCAATTCGATTTTGTATCTTTATTCTTTCTTTCTATTAATATTTATAACAACACTTCTCTCATATTATTGAATAGACTTTGGTAATATTGTATTTAATACCACATGACATTCCACACTCTGGATATACTATATTTATTTTTATATGCTGAAGCAGTTTCCACATATTTGATTTTTATAGATGAACATTCTTTTGCATTTTTTGTTTTTTCTTATTAAATCTTGAGTATATTCTTATATATGAAAATACTATATCAAAAATTGTGAATTATCTTAAAGCTGCTGGTACATCTTGTCAAATTGCTTTCCAGAAAGGTCCTTTCAATACATAACCTGCCTGTATCATATAAAAGTGCCTATCAATTAAATTTGTGTCAGCAGAGCATTTTATAGTTTAAAATACAACATAAAACTTTTTCAAAGTAATAAGTTAAAAATAGTCAACATTTTCACATGTTCCTTTGATACAAAGGGTAATTGGTTTCCATATTTTTCTATTTAGGCATTGGTATTTTTCTTATAGATTTTTAATATAGACTAAATTAAATATATTTATTTACTATCTAATATAAATATATAAATTAAATCTATATTTAGAGACAGAGAGACAGACAGAATATAAAGTATATTATTCTCTTGTTTTTAAAATTTGTTAAAAATAATGCTCCAACTTTGTCATTTGACTTTTCATATTTTTGGTGATTGTTTTTGACATATAGTAGCTTTCAATTTTGTCTAGTCAACATGTGATTTTTCCCTTTATGATTTCTCCCACTTCTTTTTTGATTAGAGTCCTTGTCCATTTTGAGTCTTAATTATTATAATTGTTTAAATATGTTTACCTTATTTCTTATTGGCTAAAAAAGTTGTTTAATTCTGAATTCTACTTTTTTTTTTCAGTGTGTAATATGGTGTGAGGTTCCAATTGATTTTCTTTCCCCAAAAGAGCCAAGTTTCTCAACCCTATTTGTCTCCAAAATTTCTTTTTAGCTAGATATAAGTTCTTAAAAAAAAATCAAAACATTTCTTTCTGATTGGCCATGGGAAAGGGTAATCTGACATGAAGGCTTCAACTAGTAATGCAGCTGGGCTGTTTTTCTAACTCCTTAGTGGCCATAAGCTACATGAAACTAGGGGGCAGGAAGGACCAACCTGAAGATTGAAAGAGAGTTAAAATTGGGGCACCATCCTCTCTCCTTAGGCTTATGGGGGTAGAAAAGCTCCGAAGAAAAAGAGGATTTACAGATCTGGCCTATGTACCTTTCAGAATGCCCTTTTCTGCTAGCACTGCAACTTCTAGGCTGCCTGGCTTACTGAAGGTACTCCCTGTAACTGACATTGTCACCAGCTCCTGAACGTTCTATTGCAGAGCTTTGCAGTCAAGAAGCCCCAGGTTCAGCCTGAAGGGATCTAAATAAAAACAAAACAAAACAAAACAAAACTCTAATGGTGATTATGAACCTGGACATGAGCCTTCATCCCTGGCCCTTAAAACAAAGCTGGCCCACCTTCATTCCACCTCAGTGAGCACATAAAGCCCAGCTGTAGGCAACAGTACCTGTCTACAATATTTTCTCAGGATTTATTTTGCCTCTGGAAACTTGGTTTTGATTTTTCAACATTTGACTCTGCCTGTCAGCTTTGGACATCTGCTTTTGTCTTTGGCAACTGGTTTGTATCTCTTCTTACTTCTTGGTATGGCAACTCCCTTGATTTTCATATCCCTGTAACATAAGGCAAAAGGTGTCCTGCCAGCCTCAGTCCCAAAGAACTTTCACCAAGTGCCATTGCAGCCCCTCTTCCAAGGAAAGATGCACATAGGCTATGGGATGAACTATGTGCATCCCATAGTTCTGTGGAAGACAGAGACTGGCAATTCACCTGAATCCTGACAGCTCACATCCTCTTCCACTCATCTTAGCCAGGTTACTAGGAAATACTGGAGAGATGGTAAAACAGAGGGGACTTGGGACATCTCTGTGCCTGTCAGTAGGTTTGGTTCTCACTTTGTCCTAAAGAGACATACATTTTACTGCCAAGTAAAATGAATTGAATCAACCCTAGTGATCAACAGCTCCCCAGATGGGACAACTGAAACCTTTCACATTTTGTTCCATCCTCATCAGCAATATAATTAATATCTGGGAACTAGAATGCGTTTCAATTCACTGTGGTCTACTTCCCACACAAATAAAACTACAGCTCAACAGCCACAAACTTCAAAGGTCAGACATTAGCGAAGTCTTTAATTAATCTAGGTGTGGTCATTGTGCTCCTCTGCCTGGCACTGAGACTCTGAGCAAAGTTGTAAAACAGCTTAGAGCATAATCTTCACTGCTCAAAACCATTCCAGAGTCCAGGAGGGCCTCCTTGCATTGGCCCCTGCCTACTTTTCTGACTTTCCCTCTGCCACTGACCCCCATGCCCCTTTGCTCAGGCTACTTTAGCTACATGCCCTGCTTTAGCTACATGCCCTACTCAGTGTTGCTTCCGAATATCCCAGTTCACTTCCCTTTGTTTGAAACATTCTTTCCTCAAGCTTTTATGGTTTCATTCCTCACTTCAGTCAGGCTACCTCCAATGTCATCTCCTCAGAGAGATCTTTCTTGATCACCCTACTTAAAACAGCAGCCTCAGTCACTCTCAATTCCCTGCTTTATTATTCTTCATAGCACTTTATCTGATATTTTATTTACCCACAAATACACACTCACACACACACACACACACACACACACACACACACACACACTTTATTGCTTTTCCACATGAATGTAAGCTCTGAGAAGGCAAAACATTGACTTGTTCTTTGTGTTTCCCCACCTTGATCAGCATCTGACATAAAGTAGATATCCAATAACTGGTAGCTTGAAAATATTCAAATGTGAATACTATAGTTTATACAAGTCTGGAGAAAAACTGCTTTCCAAGGCCTCAATTATAAAAACTCAACTTCTACCACGTAGGGCTTTCTGACTATCATAATAGGAAAATGGCTTTTAATCCAATTTGCAAAATGTTGTATAAAGAAAAAATTCTGGTGAAAAGCATTGAATGAGACTTATGTGTGAGGTTCTTTCACATTTATTAGCTGATTAATCCTCATTGAAGCCCTCTAAGGCAGGCATTATGTCCATTATCACAGATAAGGACAGTGAGCTTTGAGGCTAACTGGCATAATGTCATGTGTATTGAAGTTTCCGATTCAGGAACTCTGACTCCAGCAGCCAGGCTTTTTTTCTGCTATGGTGCATTGTCTCCCATGCAATATTGTCAGAGGTGCTTAACTTACATTATCCATTCAGAAAAATAAAGCTCTTAGTAGGTGCACCTTATCCCTAGGTTTTCTGACACCCACCCAGTCCAGCAAGTAACAGCATAAAATAATTAAAGCTTAAAAGACCATGAGACATTTGTACCCTTCAGTTAGGAACCAGAGACCCTCATATCTTGCTATGGTGCAGCGGACAGAGTTGTCTCTGAGGTGTTATCTTTCAAAGATGGTGGAGGTACTAGAGCTTTTGGAAAGAAACTAGCAAGAGAGTTGGCTCTTATAAAAGACAAATATATATTTGTTTTCTCATTCAACAAATATATATTGAGTGATGACCTTTGGCTAGGCACAGAGCTAAGTCCTGGGAACATAGTAATGAATAAATAAGATAGACATTGTCTCTGACCTCATGAACCTTACTGACTAAAAAGAACCTTATCAAACTAAACTTATGCTGATGCTATAAATTTGTTTTCATGTATTCACCCAAGAAATATAGATTACATACTACAAGTCATGCTTTGTATTAAGAGGAGAGAACAAAATGGCAAGCAAAGCCATTCACGATTTCTGCCTTCATGGAACTTACGGCTCAATGAAGAAGACTTAAATAATTACATGCATACTATCATGCTATGAGATCCTACAAATAGGAAAAACTGGCTTCATTAGATTAGGAAATATCACTTGAACTGATAATTGAAAGTTAAACTGCAGTTAACTAGGCAATGAGGGGAGAGAAGAACATTCCAGGCAACTCCAACAGCATATAAGAAAATCCTATTGGAGAAGGAAAGATGATGAGCAGGAAGGATGTTGAAAGAGGCCAGCTGAAGAGCTAAGAATAAGGAGCACCCTGGTGTCTGGTGGGCCTGAGCTGTAGGCTGGAGCAGAACTGGAAGTGCACCTTCCCAGTTGATCTCTAGGTTAATGGTCATAGTTAATGGTCATAAATCTCTGGAGACACAGAGCTTTGAAACAGAGAGGTTCATTATATTATCAGGCAGGAAGAAGACTAGATGATCGCTTTTGAGATTGCCATATTCAGTAGTGGAACAGAATGCTGTTTTGTTAGCCCATTGATTTAGGTTTAAGTTCTTCAGCTGTTACCTGTGTAAGCTCCTCAACTATTAAGTGGGAATAAATATATTTCCCTTTCAGGGTTTTTATGAGAATCAAATGAGATAATGTATTAAAACACTTAGCACACTTAGTGTTTGGCTTATGGCAGGTATGGAATCAATAATAGCTATAATTTTTCTTCATCTGTTAAATGGAGACGACGATAGCACTGGTTACATCACATGGTTATGAAGATCTACTATTAGATTACGTATGTGGAAGCATAAGGCTGGGAATTCTTGGCGCTGTTCTATTTCTAATATTAAGAACCAGGAGCCTACAATTTCCAGAGCCTATTCTAATGCTCCTTCCAAAAGCGGGGCCATTGCTTTCATCTGCCTGGTGCACTATGTAGATTCTTTTAAAAGCATACTCTCACATTTTTCACGTTTCTAGGTTTATGGTTATCTTTCAGTTTGGAAATCTCTCTTCCACCCCAGGCAGGGAAGCCTTACAGAAAGCACACCCATTATGGCCAGCCTGGGCGGGCCCCTCCACGGTGCCCACTGGCGATCGGTCCAAAGAGTCTGGGTCTCCCGAGTCGGGACGAGCCAATCAGAAGAAATTTGGCCCTCTGCAGTTTCCGTCCGCTCACTAGGAGGCGCTGCGGCAGCCACGGCTGCTCCCGGGGCTGTCGCGGGCTGGGGCGGTTGGGCTGGCTCTGAGGCTGGTGGCCATGGAGTGGGGTTCGGAGTCCGCGGCCGTGAGGCGACACCGTGTCGGAGGGGAGCGCCGGGACGGCTCGGCGGCCTTGCCGCAACCGGAGAGGGAGGCCTCGGCGCAGGAGCCCTTGGCGGACGCGTGCGGCGGCGGCGTGAGGACGCGGAAGCGAAGCGCGGCGGGCAGCGCCGGCGCGAGTCGGGCTGCGGGGACTGGACTGTCCGAGGCGCGCGCGGCGCTGGGGCTAGCCCTCTACCTGCTCGCGCTGCGGACGCTCGTGCAGCTCTCGCTGCAGCAGCTCGTGCTGCCTGGGGCCACTGGGCACCACGGGGAGTTCGACGCGCGCCAAGCCAGGTACTGGCCGCACCCTCCCGGCCCGCGCGTCCCCCGTGGGTCGCCTGCTAGAGCCTGGGCACCGCACCTGTGTGCACCCGCCCCAGCGGGACCGCTCAGGCTCGCCGGCACCGCCCTGCTGCACATGAGGTGGGGTGGCCTTGTTCCACCCTCTTCTGGAGTCCTAACTTACCGGACGGGGGCTTGCGTGGCCCCCGATTAGTCTGGTGGTACAGATGGGGAAGGCCAGGGGAATTGAGCCTGTTTTCCACACGCTTTCGTCCCACCTGCACGTGGTTTGGTTGTTAGTCGGTCCCTCATTTTCTGGAGCAATTTCCACTTTTTGCTAGCGCTCTTGCTTTCCAAATGAAATGGAAAGTGAAATCTATATGCTTAAATAGTTTTATAAATTCGGTTCCTGAGGAGGTGTCCGAAGGAAACAATGCAGTGGTCCAACCTTTTAAGGTTCACAGTACTCAAACCTGAAAGCTATGGAGGCTCAACCTGGAAGACTGCCCTTCAAAATTTTATAATTTCAGAAGTTCTCAGATTCCTGGAGGTTGTCCTTGGGCCCTGGTGTGTAAAGTTTAACTTTTTTTTTAAAAACTACACCATTAAGTGTGCTAGGAAAGGTGATTATATCAAAGGTATTGTAACCTGAGTGCGTCAGAACTCAAAAAATCATAAGCTAGCAGTTTTCAAAAGCCACTGTGTTTTGAAAACTTTCTTTGAACACAAAGTGCTGGAAGCTTGTTTTATTAAGAACTTTCTGGAACACACTTCTCCTACCCCCCTTTTTTTCCTCCACTTGGAATGCAGTGAAAAGACAAAATATTTTTTGTTTGTTTTGGCCTGAATTGAGGTTATTTAGGCCTTGTGTGCATACTAGAGGGCTGAGTCCATTCTTCACAATCAAAAGTGGGTTTTTTTGTTGTTGTTTGTTTAACCTCAGGACTTAATTGTCATCACTTATTAGTTTCAGTAATCCAGAATCAGTAACCCTCCAGAGAGTGGCACAGTGAAGTTGCATCCTGACCTGTCTAGTCTTTAGCAGTTACAAATTTGACTAGAATACTTGGTCTTTGTATTGATTTCAAATGAGGATTGGGAGAAGTTGGGAGTGGGAGGGTAAAGAAAACTCCCAAGGGTTGAATTCATGGGACACAAAATAAAATGATGGAACTTTCCAAGTGATTTTTCACAGAGTACCTGAAATAATAAAAGGCAGCCTTTTATGTAAGAAGTCAACTTGTTTGGGGAGTGAGGGGATGTGTAGAGGAAGAGTTCTTGGGTGCTAACTGTTAGGTGGTTTAAGACTAGCACACTCTGTCATCATTCTTTTGATCACTTCCAGGGATTATCTTGAACATATAACATCCATTGGCCCCAGGACTACGGGAAGTCCAGAAAATGAAATTCTGACGGTGCGTTACCTTTTGAAGCAGATTAAACTGATTGAAATTCAAAGCAGCGACCTTCACAAGATTTCAGTAGATGTACAGCGACCCACAGGCTCCTTTAGCATTGACTTTTTAGGAGGTTTTACAAGCTACTATGACAACATCACCAACATTGTGGTTAAGCTGGAACCCAAAGCTGGAGCCCAGCATGCTGTCCTAGCTAACTGTCATTTTGACTCAGTGGCAAACTCACCAGGTATGTTCCTGTTTTATAGTCATTTTAAAATTATCACTGCCCACAAAGCTTATTAACACCAGGTTGCTTGGGCAATTGTGGGACACTATTTTTTGGACAAAACCTTATTTGTGATAGCAGGCAGGATAATGAGAATAATGTCATTTAGTTTAAGATCTAACCCCTGGCTATTCTCTGAAAGTGCTTTATTTATTTATTTAAACAGTGCCAGGAGTCCAGTAACAGGACATGGAATGTTCCTGGTAGACTGAACTAGCTTTCTCAGTGTTATTGGTAAGCATCTCTGAGTCCTGGAGTTAGGTTCTGCCACTTCAAGTGTTTATTCAGCTAGGTGTTGTACTAGGCTTTGGAGATATGGGATTAAGAAACAGTCCTTGCCTTCATAGGACACATGGTTTGGAGGACATCTAGCAGTTTCTGTAGAAGTGAAAAGTAAGAATTTTGTTCCACTGAAGATACCATACTTTTAAAGTACCTCATTAATCTATAAATCCTTCTCTGAAAATACTTTATCAAAGTAGAATACTTGATGTTTAAGACAGCGTCTGACATAATACTTAGAACCAATAAAAATCCCTTAATTGAACTGCCATTAAAAAAATAAGATTCATCAGGAAAATGTTTTCAGTAATTAAGAGATTATAAGTAGGGAAGAATAGAAAATAGCATTTTACAATGGAATCATAGCATTTTAGAGATAAACAAGACCTGAGATAGCATCTGGTTCAACCCCCTTGTTTGACAGAAATTACTGATCACCACTGATCAGAGACAGAGGTGGAACCAGATGCTGGATTTCTCACCAGTCCTTTAGCTACATTTGAAAGGAAGGAGAATTAATGTTCCCTTTGGCAAACTACTTAATCTCTCCTTTCCTTAGTTTCTGTAAGATGGAGATAGTAATAATGCTTTCCTATTTGTATTGCTTATTTTATAAGTAAAACATAGACTAGTGCCTGGCATGAAAAATGTTTTTTTTTGGTTTGGGTTTTTTTGCTATCAATTGTTACTTAACATCAGTATTTCCAAAATGCTTGAACTATAGCAGGCCCAATATGATCATCTAGAATTATACAAAATTTAAAATAAAATTTATTTGATTGATCGAGTGATTCATCCTAGGATATCTTTAATCAGAAAGCTTGCCAGTTGTATTTAGAGTGTAACATGCTTTTAAAAAAATCAGTCTACACATATTTTCAAGATTACATGGAAAAGCAACTTTGTGTTTTCAACATGGAGTACAGAGTAATTTGGTGAAAAAGGTGAGTTGTTGACTTTCAGTAGAGAGGTCAGCAGAACCAATGTGAATTGTTTAGGGTAGGAGAAATTCACCATGCATTTGTAGCATGAGAAGAAAATGACATCATTCCCTCAGTTCAATATTGGCACAATATCCCAATGACATGTATATTATGAAATAGTCTTATTTCTATTAAGTTTTTTTTTCAAGATGTTAAAAAAGTCAGTGATACAGCCATCTGTTTAAATTCAGAAATACCTTTGTGTATGCTAGGGAAACCAGTCATCTTTCATGCCTATTTCAAAGCAGTAATAAAGTAAGTGTCACCCTATGCCCACTATTATGATTCTTGAGTTCTAAGAAGGGACAAATTAACACCACAGTTATTTAAGAGCATTATGTAAGATAGATGTGTGTACAAATATCAGAAACATAATGCCAAATGTTATAAATCATATGTATGGAGTCTAATAATAAAAGGATGGAACTCATTTTAAATTAAAATTTTATAAGAATACCTATACAACAATCTCAAGGGCATTTCTATCAGTAATAAATTAGGTAAAAAATCTACTCGTAAAATAGACTACACCTGAATCCTTTCAGTGGATGAACTAATAATTGAAACAGGTATTTTATTTTAAAGTTCTTCATATATCTGGACTTTAGAAACTGATACCAATTTGGAGTAATGTTACCCACAGAAAGGCCTTAAATATCTTCTTGTGTTTGCTTTGTGATTCCAGGTTGATGGTAGAAGAGACATTGAGTTATTTTAGAGGTGACTTCAATTTCAGGGTTAATTCTAAATGGAAAGACATGTTAATTAACCACCCAGCCCTTAGAGATACTGCCCTCTAATTTTATTTCACTTAAATATATTTGACCCTTTCTAGTTCTGTTCTCAGATAATAGGACCATTAAAAGAGGATAAATCGTTTAAAATTTTAACCAACCATATCTAGATATGTCTCTTTCAGTTTCCCTTTGAATAAAGAAAATTTTGTGGTTTGCTTCTTATTTTGAAATAACTCACAGCCTTAAAGTTAAAAACCATTAATCTTACTTGGTTTTTGGAAGTTAGCACTTTTTATTGATAGCTACATATACTTCCAGCTTGATAGTAATTAGTTATTACTTTGCTTCACTTTAATTAAAATACAATTCAGTAATTACTGCCAAGACAACTAATAGGTAATAGTTTCTGAGTAGGAATAGAGTCTGGAATTTAACAGTGCCAAAACAAGCATTTTAACTAGCTGCAGAGCCTTAAGTTTGCAAAGAGAAGAAGGAAAAACACCGAGTGCAGACGACAGTATCTTGTAATCCTCACAGTACACCTGTGAGGTAGGTGTCATTAGCCTTGTCTCTATACCATTGGGGGGTAAATGATAGCTAGAATTTACTTCCAAGTCTTTCTTACTTTCAAACCCATGCTAAACTCTGTAGCACCATGCCTCCCAATGTATAAATCCAGAAATACTCTTCTCTGGGTTATTAGTCTTTAAACTTTTTATTATGGAAAATTTCAAATATGTACAAAAGCAGAATTGTTTAATGAACCTGGGTGTACCTGTCACCCAGCTTGGGCAGTCTGATCTTGTTTCTTTACCCTACTCCTGCAACCCTTGATTATTTTTAAGCAGGTTTCAGCTCTATCAGTTTCTCTATATTTCAGTCTATATCACTGGAAGATAACTCTTTTCTGACACGTTTATAATACCATGCAGTATCTCACTTAAAAAATA
Organism: Macroglossus sobrinus; assembly: GCA_004027375.1. NCBI lineage: Eukaryota > Metazoa > Chordata > Mammalia > Chiroptera > Pteropodidae > Macroglossus > Macroglossus sobrinus. Next base: position 201,268 of record PVKZ01000600.1, read on the forward strand.
ATTCCTTAATAGCAAATATCCAATTTCTTTAACTACCTCTTACAGTATATTTTTTAAAGAGTCAAGGCACTAAAGTTATCATTATAATCACCTTGAATTAATATATAAAGTTTCTGAATCAAGAAGTTAAGTGGTTCGATGAGGTCCTCTGCTTTATCAGTGCTGGGATGAGGGATACTACTTCAGTCATTAGTCTCCTTTCCTGTGTCTGAGGTTCCTTGGAGAAACCTTAAAAATGCTATACCGTCCAAACTGACCACTCTGTAAATGCAGAATGATCTTCAGCTTTTACAATTTTGGCAGGAAAACAGCAGGAAAGGAATGGGCAGCAGAGGGAGATGATCTAGGAAGCTATGAACACCAGAAGTGAAACTATTACAGAGGTTGTGGAATAAGGATAAAGAAGGGAACAAATTGCTTTGGGTTGATGAGAATGCTAGTTTTCAGTATTAATTTAGGCCTTAACTTGGTTAATTATTCAACAGATACTAATTGAGTGGCTACTCTTGGCTAGGCATGGTTCTAGACATTAAGAGTAAGTCAACATACAAACCAGGCAAAAATCCCTGCCTTCATGGAATTTATTGCTGGTGGGTGTAATTGCCACCTCATGGTAACAGAGCTATGCTTCTCGTCTTGCAGCTCTGTTATGATTCCTTGATGAGAAAACCTCATTCCTAGCCCTGATGGTTCATACTGTAAGGGTTGTGAAATCAGAGAAGCAAATCTGTGTTTCTGATTTGAAGGTGCCAGTGATGATGCAGTTAGTTGTTCAGTGATGCTGGAAGTCCTTCGTGTCTTGTCGACATCTTCAGAAGCCTTACGTCATGCTGTCATATTTCTTTTTAATGGTGCTGAGGAAAATGTCTTACAGGTGAGATTTTATTGTTTTAAATACTAGGCTTGAATAATAATAAAAATAATAATTAACACATTTGATTATTCATTTGAGTAGTATCATAAAGTCATATACAAAAGAAATAGTGTATCGGGAAGTACTTTAAGAATTCTACAGCCAGTTGTGTATTCATGTTTGGCATTTAAAAATTCAACTTAGAATGGATCATCTTGTCAGTCTGTGATTCATAAAAGGTCTCTGTGATGGCATAATTATTTACTTCAGGTTTTCTTTCACTCTGGAGTTTCAGAGATGTTTTGAGGCAGGCATACCGCATAAATATTCAACCATGTGGATTATCCCTTCTCTTCTATTTTTTTGCCCTTTCTTTTGCACAGCCTCATACTTCTAAGGATTTTGTTTGGCACCACTCATGGAAATCAGGCTGCCTTCTGTGATGGTGACTTTCCACTCAGCAAACTGCACATAGCCATTATGCATAGAGAGAGAAACAGATAGATGTCTTTAGATACAGTCTTTGAAAAAATGGTTATTTTCTTATTCTTCCTCTTATCAACATAGTTGTTCTGCCTTTAAAATAAGTAAAATAGCAAAATAGAGACTTTGATAATTTCATGTTATTTAACCTATATTTGTTTTTTTCCTTCTCATTCAGGCTAGTCATGGTTTCATTACTCAGCACCCCTGGGCTAGCTTGATTCGTGCATTTATTAACTTGGAGGCAGCAGGTGTAGGAGGGAAAGAACTTGTATTCCAAACAGGTATGTGAGGCTATATTTTATATTTTAATGCAGTTGCACTGTATACTTTCATGTCATTCTTTAATAAAAGTGGAAAGTTTTTTAATATATCTCTAATGAAATGAACATTCTTTTTAAAGGATGAGATAGTTTTAACTTGTCTTTATATGGTGGTTATTATATGCCAAATGTCATTCAGAGCATTTTATGTATAAATAACTCAATCCTAAGAACAACATGAGGGAATAGTACTGTTATTACCTTCATTTTATAGATGAGAAAACTGAGGTAAGAGAGATTGTAACTTGCCTAACGTTTCACTATTGGTAGATGGCATAGCAGAATTTGAACCTAGGCAGTCCAGATTCAGAGCCCTGTTCTTAACACTAACCAGGATGTTATATAGATGGCGAACTTACTTTTAGCTGTTATGGATGATTATTATATAAATAATATTAAATGACAATAATTTCATGAATTAAAATGAGAAAATTTACCCATACTTAAATAAATTTAAATGCATTTACCTAGGGTTAATGAGGTCTAGACCCGTCAGTTCCTTTATTTACATTTGTTAAGTAGTTACTTTTGCTGGGTCTGACTAGTTTATAGTCTGTGTTCTTTTTAATAAATGTAAGTAAAAATTCTATAATTGTATACATTTTAGATATAATTGCATTATCTGGAAGGATATAAACAAACTGTAATATTCACTGCTGGGTGATGAGTATTGGCTAGTGGAGCTGTGGTGGGTGTGACTGGAGGGGAAGGTGGAGCACATGTAAAAAAACAGTTTGAACTCTCCATTGCTTCATGAATTTAAAACCAGAACTGTCATAACTGCTTTACTTATACTTTTTATAGTTTTCTGTAAAACTATACATTTTTTCATTGCATGTGATTACTTTCGGAATAAGGCAATAACAGACTCATTACTAGTTAGCAATATATAGACAATTTAATTGTTTTACTCATTCTAAAATAAAATTCCCACATTTCAAAAGTACTTTTTTCTGGAGGGCATCCTACAGAAAATTTGGAGAGGATATTTCCCTCTTTCTCTGAGTTTTTATACAGTGTTTTCCTTCTAGGTTTTGGTAGCATATTATGGCTAAACAGCATACTCAAAAGTTTTCTAGGTGCTGACATTCTTCTACCTCTCCCAGTATCTCACTTCCAGATGCCACTGCCTACAAAATACTAGCTTTCCTTTGGGGATGGCTTTCAGAAAGCTAGTTATTGTTGCTTCCACATTTGAATAAAAGAAGGTAAAGGCTGCCTGGATATGGAGTTCTGCTTGAGAGTGTATGCTAGATCGCTCTGTCCTCCGCTTCTTTAACAGGCCCTTATTTTCCTGTGCAGTAGCATTTGTTCTGTCCTGGAACCTTTCAGTTAAAACAGTTTGTACTCTCTAGCACTCCATTGTCATTTCAAAGAGGGACATTCAGTGGGGAGTATTTGGTGACTAGAATAATCATTACTACCTAATTTTTAAAAAGGGCCAGAATGCATGCAAGAATGACTTGATTTATCAGGCTAAAGATTTGTATCATGAGTCAAGAAGGCTTGATTTAATAATTTTGAAGGTATTGTAAGATTCATTATTTTAAAATTTAAAACAGGTTAAACCAGTAATATATGTTCCTTATAAAACACTCAAATACTTCCAGCCTTGAGTAGAAGAAAGCCCATAAGTAAAGGAGTCACAGATTTTTTTGTCTCCTGTGAAAAAAATTATCCATACCCCTGTTATTATACCATCCAGAGCAAACCATTTTATAGTTTAGTCTCTACCCTTATGGAATGCTTTCTATACATATACATTAATATATTTTATATATATTTTATATAAATAATGTACATATCTTACAAAACTGGGGTCATACTCTATCTGCTATTTTATAGCCTGCTTGAGATTGCATTCTTAAAAAAAAATACAGCTTTATTGAGATGCCATCAATACATTGTACAATTCACTCAATTAAAATATAAAATTCAGTGGTTTTTAGATATTCACAGAGTTGTGCAGTCATCACAGTCAATTTTAGAATCTTCATCACCCCAAAGAGAAACTCCATACTCATTAGCAGTCCAGCATCTTTCACTTCGTATATTATTTTTTGAGGTTTGTCCATATTGTAGCATGTATCAGTGCTTTATTCTTTTTTCTTATGGCTGAATTATATATTCCCTAGTATAGATATATCTCATTCCATTGATCGTTTATCAGTTGATGGGCATATGTGTTGTTTCGACTTTTAGACTATTATGAATGATGCTGTTATGAACATTTGTGTGTCTTTGTGGACATATATTTTATTTCTTTTGGGTAGAAATCTAGGAATAGAATCCCTGGGTCATATGGTAAATTCATATGTACCTTTTTCAGAAGCTGCCAAACTAAACAATTAAGTTTTATTTTAGAAGAAATGTAAATTAAACAACAGTAAGAATTTTTTATATTAGATTTGCAAAAAGTAAGTGGAATGATAATACCCAATGCTGCTGAATTTAGACGAACAGACATTTTCATACACTGTTGGTAGAAATGCAGATTGATACAGTTTGGGTACAGTTGGGTAGTATATACCACTTTATTAAATGTGCAGACCCTTCTGTTCAGTAGCTCCACTTGTAGGAATATATCCTATAGAAATAGTTGCACATAAGCACATAGATCTAAGTATTCCATAGTCTTCTTGGCTTTTTTATGAATAAAAAATTGAAATCACCTTCAAGGTCCATGCATAGGAGACTGGTTATATTAATGGTAACTTAAACATTTTTTCACTCTTCAATCATTAATTTCCCCCTCTCCCATGAGATCATTTCCATCAGCACACAAACATGCTTTTTTTCTCTTCTTAAAGAAACCACTTTTGATCCCTCCTCAACCCCACAGCTATTGCTTGTTTCTCAGTTTCTGTCTCTAGCAAAATTCCTTGACTGGAATTCCTTTTTTCCTGTTTTTGAACTAGTTGTTGTTAGCTTTAAGTTTACCGTTGTACAAATCACATTGCTAATTACAGTGGTCAGTTCTCAGACCACATCTTATTTGGCTTCCCTAACAACATTTGCTGCTCTCAGTCTCTTTTATTAATTCTTCCTTTCTTTTTCCTCCGTTCTTCTGAGTGTTGATGCCACCAACTAAATTTGAAAGGAAGTAGAGCAGTAGGAATGATGCTGTTTGACTAAGCTGTGTCTGCTTTTACTGGATTTTCAGGGAACTCTGACTTTTCATTCATTTTTTTCTCCTTTTTTAATAAAAAAATCATCAATTCTTTTTTGTCATTATTAAAATATAATAGACAATTAGTTGCTTGTATTTACATTGTACAATTCAATGAGGTTTTTTTCACTTATCGCTGATATACAATAATATACCAGTTTCAGTTGTACAGCGTGATCAGAGATTCGTATAACTTGCAAAGTGATGACCCCACTAAATCTATTACCCTCTTCCCCCTTACATATTTATTACATTATTAACCCTCTTCCCTATGCTACACTCTACATCTCCATGTCTATTCTGCAACTATCCATTTGTACCTCAATCTATTTGCCATTTTTTGTCCTTCCAAACCCCCTCCTATCTAGCATCCCTCTAAATATTCTTTGATCAATGACTTTATTTCCACTTTTGATGTTGTTGATTTTGTTCTTTAGATTCCACATGTACATGAAATCATGCAATATTTGTCTTTCTGTCTGCCATCTTATACCCTTTGCATTAAGAAAGATGGGGCTCATTTCTTAAGAAGAAATTGTTACACAAGACGAACCATCATAGGATTTAAATAATGGCAGGAGAAAGAAAGTAAAATGAAAATATTTCTGTATCTTCCTTTCATCTTTCTCTATGAGGTAATTAAAAGCTTTCTGGGAGAGTCAGGATAGGGTAATAATTAGGAGCACAGGCTCTGCAGTCAGACGACCTAAATTCAAATCTCAGCTGTAGCAAACCCGAGGCGCATAACCTCAGACAAGTCACATAACTGCTCTGTGCTTCAGTTCCTCATCTGTAAAATTGGAATAGTGTTTGTACCTACCTCTTAGGATTGATGACTACTGAGTAAAATCCTCAAGTTTGCGATTTCTCATCTAAGGGCTTCCTTTGCCTTGTTTTTATCATGGCAAGAGTATCTTACTCGAGATCTGATCTGACGTCCCCATCTCCCTGGCCTGTCTTTTACACCAAAACTTGGTCTGTAGGCCTCAGTGGACAATCAGTGAGAGGCCTGCATATATAGGGCTGGAGCTTTAACATGCAGTGGTGAATCTCTAAGGGGTTAAAGGCCAGGTAGTGGATATTTAAAACTGTAAATCCCTTTCCTGCTGAAGGGTCTTATATTTTCTCAAGTATTTTTTATAGTAGAATGTATAAATGAATTTAAACTTTCATCATTAGGTGTTTTATTTTTTTTTATTGTCATGAAAGAAAAGCACAGAGCTCTGAGTGTTCAGCTTAATGAATTTTTACAAACTGACTATAATCGTGACCAGAACCCAGATCAAGATTGAGAGTATTGCCAGCACTTCAGAGGGCTCCCTGTGTCCCTTTCATAGTCATTTATCACTACAAAGGTTACCACTGTTCTTGGTAGATTTAATTTTGCTTGTACTTGAAATTTCTGTAAACTGACTCATATGCTATGTTTTCTTTTGTGTATAGCTTTTTTTTTACTGAACATTATGTCTGTAAGATTCATCTGTGTTGCATTTTAGTAGTTCATTCTTTTTCACTGATGAATAATATCCAACTGACAAGAATATCTGTTCTGTTGGTGATGTTAGATTGTTTCTAGGGTTTTGCTCTCATGAATGGTGCAGTTATGAACATTCTTGTAAATGTCTTTTGGTAAATGTGTATGTGTATGCACATTTCTGAGGAGTCATAAGGTGTGCATATTCAGCTTTGGTAGATACTTTTAGTAAGTGCCATATTTAGATACAAATATCAATAAAATATTAGCAAACTGAATCTAGCAATGTATGTGTGTGTATATGTATATATTCATATATACATACAAAAAAGATAATGTTTACCTATCAAGTCGAGCTTATTCCAAGAATATGAGGTTTTTTTTTTTTAAGTTTCAGGTATATAACATAATGATTCAATATTTGTATGTATTGCAAAATGTTGACCCAATAAGTCTAGTTAACGCCCATCACTACACATAGTTATAATTTTTTTTTCTTGTGATGAGAACTTTTAAGATCTACTCTTAGCAACTTTCAAATACACAAAACAGCGTTAGTAACTATACTGTCACTGTGCTATGCATTGCATGCCCAAGACTTACTTAATTTATACCTCTGAACATCTTAACCCATTTCACCCACCCCCACCTCTTGCAACTTCCAGTCTGTTCTCTGTGTCTATGAACTTAGCCTTTTTTTTTTTAATTTCACATATAAGTGAGATCATACAGTATTTATATGATCTCTGACTTATTTCATTTAGCATAATGCCCTCAAGGTCCATCCATGTTGTCACAAATGACAAGATTTCCTTCTGTTTTATTCTGCCGAATAATATTCTATTGTATATACATACTGTATTTCCTTTATTCATTCATCTGTGGACACTTAGGTTGTTTCCATATCTTAGCTATTATAAATAACACTGCATTGAACATGGAGGTGCATCTGTCTTTTCAAGTTAGTATTTTGTTTCCTTTGGATAAATAACCAGAAGTAGAATTGCTGATTCATTTGATAGTTCCATTTTTAATTTTTTGAGGAAATTCCATACTGTTTTCCATAGTGATTGCACTAATTTACATTCCTACCAATAGTGTACAAGGGTTCTCTTTTCTCCACACCTTCACCAACACTTGTTATTTCTTACCATTCTAACAGGTGTGAAGTGATTTCTCATTGTGGTTTTGATTTGCATTTCCTGATGTTGAGTGCCTTTTCATGTACTGGTTGGCCATCTGCATGTCTTTGAAAAAATGTCTATTCAGATCCTCTTGTCATATTTCAATTGGATTGTTTTTGGTTTTGGTGGGGTTTTATTTGAGTTGTATTAGTTCTTATTTTGAATATTAACCCTTTATCAGATATATGATTTGCAAATAGTTTTTCCCATTCAGTAGGCTGTCTTTTCATTTTGTTGATGGCTTCCTTTGCTGTAGTGCTTTTTAGTTTAATATATTCCCACTTACTTGTTTTTGCTTTTGTTGCTTTTGCTTTTTGTGTCAAATCGAAAAAATCATCACTAAGAACAATGCCAAGGAGCTTACTATCTATATTTTCTTCTAGGAGTTTTAGGGTTTCAGGTCTTACGTCCATATCTTTAATTCATTTTGAGTTAGTTTGTGTGTGTGCGATAAGGTGGTCCAGTTTCATTCTTTTGCATGTGGCTGTCCAGTTTTCCTAACACCATTTATTGAAGAGACTGTTCTTTCTCTATTGTATAGTCTTGGCTCATTTGACATAAATTTGTTGAACATATATGCTTGGGTTTATTTATGGGCTAGTTGCTCTGTTCCATTGATCTGTGTCTTTTTTTTTTATGCCAATAATGTAGAGTTTGATTACTATAGCCTTGTAATATAGGTCAAAATCAGGAAAAGTGATGCCTCTAGCTTTGTTCTTCTTTCTCAAGATTGCTTCTGATATTTAGAGTCTTTTGTGGTTCCATACAAATTTTAGGATTCTTTGTTCTGTATCTTTGAAAAATGCCACTAGAATTTTGATAGGGATTGCATTGAATCTGTAGATTGCTTTGGGTAGTTATGGACATTTCAGCAATATTAATTTTTCCAATCCATGAGCATGAACTATCTTTCAACTAATTTGTATCTTAAATTTCTCTCATCAGTGTCTTATGGTTTTAAGTGTGCAAATCTTTCAGCTTCTTGGCTAAATTTTTTCTTAGGTTTTTAAAAAATTCTTTTTTGATGCAGTTATAAGTGGTATTCTTTTCTTAATTTTAGTTCATTATTAGTGGATAAAATGCAACTGATTTTTGTGTATTGATCTTATATCTTGCAATTTCACTGAATGGTAAATGAAGATGGTTTAATATTTGAAAAATCAATCTATGTTATCAGAAAAAAGGAGAAATCTCAATGCAATCATCTCAGAAGATAAAGAACAAGAATATGTTTCTTTATAACAGTACGTTTATCACACTCAAAAAATATGACTAATATAAAAACTATGATCTAATGAACAGTACGTATTCAGATTTCTCCAGCTGTACCAATAATGTCCTAGCTGCTTTTGTTTTTTAATCTGAGTACCAGTTTAGGATAAAACACAGTATTTAATTGTCATGTTTTCTTAGATATATCACAATCAACATAACAAACACATATAAAAACATAGAATGTACACTTAATTATTGTAAGGTGAGTACCCCTCTATCATGAAAGAGAATAGATTCTTGCCACACCCCTCCAGAAGTTTTCACCTGCTCCTTTCAGATACAACTCTCTACCTCTCTTCTAAGCGTGGCCATTGTCCTGATTTTTATGATACATTTTTTCTTGATAGTTTATCTTTTTCAATACGGTTTTAATATTTTAATAGTATAATTTTAATTATTAATATATACTTTAATAATAGTATTTTAACATGTTAAGGTTCGATAATCTGTTTCCCCATTGTTTTTCTTTTTCCATTTGTGTCTTTCTCGGTGTATCATATCAGGAGGCATGTAATATCTGTTTGATGACATTAACTTTTGACCCTTTAATTATGGTACTTGCCAGGTTTTTATACTTAGTAAAGTTACTTTTTTCATTTTTGTAGTGGGTACTTTGAAACTCTGTAAATATCCTGTTTCTCATGAAAATTTGGTCCTACTTTTAGCAGTCATAACGAATCTTGCCCCAAAGCTTTTTTACTATATTAGCCAGATAATGAGTTTTCTAGCACTATCATTTCATCTGTAGTTAATAGATGAAATTCTGCTAGAAGAAAGGCTTTCTAGTCTCCTTTACTTGTGTATTTATTTCAGTATTTCATGTATTTTTATTTTATGGATTATATATGTATAATACTATCAGTTTGATGAATTATTCCAGTTTAAGCCAGTGGCAGCCCCTTCAACTAGTGCCTGAGTCTTTTTGACATCTCTGACATGTTCCTTTGAGCACTTCTTTACTTTCTGGTCCAAGATGTTCTGACTTCTGCTTTCCTAGCCCCAGCTGTGGAACTAGCCATTTCTCTAAGGAGACCTGGTCATTTTAGTGTATAATGGAATTCAGAAGTAAAGATCTTGGTGCTAAGTATGTCCTTTCTCTCTATTTATCCTGTTTGAGGTTTGTAGAGCTTGATGTTTTCTGTGGAAAATTATTAGCCATCATCTCTTTAAACATTGCTTCTGCTCTAGTCTGTCTTCTCTCCTTCTGGGACTTCAGTTAGTCATATGTTAGACCTTTTTACTGTATCCCACATGGCTGATATACTCATTTCTATATTTTCCATCCTTTTTTTTCTTTTTGTGTTTAATTCTGTTACTCTATAATACCTTCTTCTGCTGTGGTTAGCTTTGTATTCAACCATCTTAAAATCCTTAACATCAGTTATGTTTTTTAGTTCTAGGGTTTCCATTTGACTTTTTAAAAATAGATTACACTTGTCTGGTTAAATTCTTGTTATCATCTGTGTTTTTATACATAATAATCATAATTATTTTTAGATCCGTGTTTGGTAACTACAGTATCTGGGTCACTTGCATAATTGGTTCTATAGTGTTTCTCCACCCCTCTGTCTCCCTCTCTTTTATGGCCATTTTTTTTCCTATAGGAAAGCAGTTTATCTGTTTATAAATTTATTAAAGTGTTAATATTCTGAGATTTTCTGAAATATAGTTACTTGATCTGTCTATATCAGTCAACTCTTTGCTAAATTTTGTTATAAAAAGCAGCCCCTGAATCTCAGTTACAACAGCAAAGGCTTATTTCTTGCTCATGTTACATTTTAGTTCCTGGATAATTGCAGTTATGTTTCATGGTTATTATGTTTCATGTGTCATATTCATTCTGGGATCCAGGTTGAAGGAGAAGCCCCATCAGGGATGTATTGATCTCATGACCAAAATTAACAGGGATGGACCACGTGATGGCTCTTAAAAGTTTTCCTGGTTGAGGTCCGTGTCTCTTCCATTCAGTCTATTGGACAAAACAATTCATGTGGCCAAGCCTGCAGTTAATAGAGTGAGAAAGTATATGTGGTACTCCCACAGGAAGGTGTTTCATTACAAGTTACATGAGAGGGAGGTGTGAGTAATTGGAAACAGTAATACATTTTTGTCTTCCTATCCTAAAGAAAAAGCTCCCTCATTTGAAGGAAGTCATATATGCATGAAGGTATTAGTGCATAATTATTAATAATGATAAAAAATATATAAACAATAGTAATAAGGAATTTTATGGTATTCAGTGAAATGTTATGCAGTTAATTAAAATGACCACTGTAATATTTAGCAATGTAGAAAAATGCATTTAATATAATGTTAAGTGAAAGACTAATGTACAAAGTATGTATACTCTATGAGTACAGCTACATACACACATTCATACATTTTAAACTTGAAGATACAAAAGTGATAATAGTTATCTTAGGATGATGGACATTTGAGTGATTTAAAATTTTTTAAATTAAACTTTTAAGTGTGGTTATTTTATAATAAATAATTTTGTTTTTTGAAATGTCATTTTTATTCTAAAAGTTAAACATTTATCAGATAAATGCTGGAAAATATAGAAAAAAATTGAAAAAAAAAACACTGGACCTTTCTTTTCCAACCACCACAGTAACAATTTTAGGTGTGTTAAAAAAATCAATATTTTAAAAATTACCAGATTAACTTTATATTGTCATGTTTCATTTCAGGTCCTGAAAATCCTTGGTTGGTCCAAGCTTATGTTTCAGCAGCTAAACACCCTTTTGCTTCTGTGGTGGCTCAGGAGGTTTTTCAGAGTGGAATCATTCCTTCAGATACTGACTTCCGTATCTACAGAGATTTTGGGAACATTCCAGGTATTTTGTCAGTTGTTATGAGCTATAGTGTGACAATGCTTTATCAAAGTCAAATTTTACTTTTTGGAAGTTTGTGAATAAACAGCATTTTCTGAGAGCAAATTGTGTATGCGAGTGCTGTGTATTCTGACTTATTGAAACTAAATTCCTGGTATTTCTTTGTCTTTTAAATTCCACTATGGTTTAAATACTTGCCTTTTCTAGAACATGTCATCTTACCCCACAGTGTGACAGAAGAACAGAAGAGAGCTATTTAGCAGTTCATTTCCAAAAGATGGTAATAGATCCTTCAGGGGTCTTTGATTTTCATTGTTATTTTGCTTTGCCCACACCCTCAGTGGCTTGTACAGCTTATTTGAAGTTAAAATTTGGCTCTGGCTTGGCAAGTATGTAGATGGCAAAGTTTTGATGACCTCCCGATCTCAGTATTCCTATTCCTTGGCATGTGACTTGTAATGCTTCCCTGTGTAGTAGTATACTTTCTCAGTCATTATGTATTGAATTATGTACAGTAGCTATAGAATTTGGAAGAGGATTTACATCATTCATCTATAAATGTGACAAAGCAATCATGCTACTGCTTTGACACTTTGTCTTTTAGGAATTTAGTATATTAAACAAATAGGCCTAAAGCAAAGTTGATCTTTAAAGCAAAATGACTTTTTTTTCCTCCCTGTATGTCTTAGGAATAGACTTAGCTTTTATTGAGAATGGATATATTTATCACACCAAGTATGACACAGCGGACAGAATTCTAACAGATTCCATTCAGAGAGCAGGTTGGTATTCTAATTTAGACTTTTCATATATGGTAAGATAGAATATTAGGGATGATCTATAAACCTATAAATATTCTGTGGCCTGTGCATTAGGGAGGCAGCATGTGGTGTGAATGAGCTGGGGCTTTGGAGTTAGACATAAGAGGGCTTGCATTTTAGCCTTAAAGTTTAGTTCAGCAATTAAGACCATAGACTGTTCATTGTGAGGAATTGGAAAGAAGTTGAGCCAGGGTTATGGTAAGATTGCTGAGTGATGAGAGTGTAGCTAAAATGGAAACTCTACATTGGAGGGCGCACCAAACACATTTGGGCAGCTTGCCCAGGTATAGAAAAGTTACATCAGTCAAGGTTGGGTAGTGAGGGTAATTGAGAGGACAACACAGGGGCAAGGGAGTTAAAGTGCTTTCCAGAGGGATCTGGAGTAATCAGGGGAGGTAAGTCTGATGCTGAACCTTAAAGAATTGGTAGGGTTTGGCCAACTGGAGAGGATGTTCCAGGTAAGAGCACAGCATAGGTAGGGTGTGTTTCTGGGTATGTGGGTGTGTGTGTGTGTGTGTGCTGTTGGTGAAAAGAATTGTCAGACTACAATCTAAATGGAAGTCGTATTTTCAGAAATAGAGGGAAATGAAGTAGAAGTGTATGGGGTAATTTGTAGAAAGCTTTAAAAAGCAGCAGAAGATGCTATAGAAATAAGGAATCATTAAAAGCCTGAATACTTGAAAGAATGATGGTTTAAATGCTGTTAATCTGTTAATGCTGTGTGGAGTAGATGATGGAGAGTGGGGAAAGCCTAGACTGTGGTGTTGACAAAAGATAGAAAGGAAAGGGGAGGGATGGAACATTAGATAGTTAGATGTAAATTTAGTAAGACTTGACAGGTTAGATAGAAGGGATGAATCAGATGGATGGCAGCAAAAATGATTGCAAGGTATAAAGCCTCAGTAATGGAGACGGGAGGAGACTATGAATTCTGTCAGACATATAACGTGGATGGGCTCTGTGACCCAACCAGATGAAAATTTAGAAGCAGTGTTAGAGCTCTTTGTCAAACTTGGTATATGGGTTTGGTAATTAAAAGCATAGAGAATACTACAAAAGTGTAGAGAATGGAAATGTGTTTTGGAAGAGTGAAGCAAAGTTAGGGACTAAACCTGAGCTTTGGGGAAACACATTTTAAGACACACAGAGAAGTCATGAAAGAAATCTCATGGTAAGACAGTGTGATGTCTTAAGTGAAAAGAGAAAGTCAAGGATGAGATAAGAATCAGGAAGAAATGCCAATCATGCAAGTCTTCTTATTGCTGCTGTGTTAAAGGTCAAATTCATTCATTCATTGATATAACAGATATTTATTATAAACCTCTAAAGTGTTGGGTTCTGCCTGCTAATGACTCTCCTTATTCTCCAGCTTCATTTCTGAATTATATCTCTCCTCATTCATGACTTTGGTTTCTGTATTTGGAACTTTCCCTCCTCAGGGGCTTTATCTACACAGTTCCCTCAGTCTGGATAATCTTTGCCATTGTAGCTAGCTCCTATTCATCCTTTAGTGATAAATATCACTTCCTCAGCATTGCTTCCCTGCCTTCTCAAATCCATTAGTCTTCCATGATATGTTCCCAGGGGACTCTAATACCTCTCCTTATTAATTTTTTTTACTGAACTGTAATTGACATTCCTTATTCATAACACGTTTAATAACTTGTTTGGTGTCTTTGAGCTTCATGAGAAGCCTTTGTCTCTTGGGTCACCACTGAATTTTTGGTGTCTAGAGCAGGGTTTGCTAAATTAAATATTCAATGAATAAGGACTAAGAAACAGCCATTGAGTTTGTCAACAGTGAGAGTACAATTGATCACAGAATAGTTCCAATAGGGAAAGGATGAAGGCCAGTTGGCTGAACTTCTAAGTGGGGAGGAAATGGAGTAGGGACATGGGCCTTATGTGAGAAATTTGATGATAGAAATAGGATGATAGAAAGCTATTTCTCTTCATATTCTTTCTAGGTATTTCTTTACTTGAACAGTAGATTGTTTGTTCAACTTTGTTATCTTTCTTTTCTTTACTAATAGGTGACAACATTTTAGCAGTTCTTAAATATCTAGCTACATCTGATATGTTGGTTTCTTCTTCTAAGTATCAACACGGGAACATGGTCTTCTTTGATGTACTCGGCCTATTTGTCATTGCCTACCCATCTCGTGTTGGCTCAATAATTAACTACATGGTGGTAATGGCTGTTGTTTTGTACCTGGGCAAAAAATTGTTGCAGCCCAAACATAAGAGTAAGTATGTTTCCCTGAAACTGCTATACTAGCATGGATATAGAATTTGGCTGAAGATTTTTAGTCATTTTGCTTATCTTTCCAAGAAGTTAAAAGTCTGAATAAAAATAATGCTTGATTTATACTTTGAGAAATTTCTAAATGAATAGCAGATTAATATGCTCATAATACTTTTAGTCTTGATGAAGCAGGCAATTTTTATGTACTTAACATACTCCATAGAAGTACCACATAGGAACTATTGAAAAATGGTTTGAACTAGTGAAAAATCCCATTACAACATCATCTTGTCCACACTACAGACCAATAGCATACTATTCTGAAGTATGAATGAACTGCTTCTGCTTAAATTGGTCTCTTTCTGCTTGAAATATTTTATAACTTAAGTTGGTATATTCTGTTAAAAGATAAAATGTTTAGCAGCAATTTAAACATTTCAGTACACAAAGCATCCCAAAGGTGATGAAGATTAAGACTGCCCACTTTCCCAGTCAGGAATATATCTGAACTATTCAGGAAGACTTACTTTTTTGGTTCTTTAGTACCCACAGACTCTGAGTAAATGTTACCTAAGTATTATTTGTTGATACCTTCTCTACTCTAGTATTTAACCAAACTTACCCCTAGGACATTTTGATACCTTTCAGTTATAGTAGTGAATTTTCTGTTTTAACTTTTGCCCTTTTAACTCTACTTACTGGTTATGAAATTGTTTGATAAAGATGGTAATTTCTCTTTGTGTTTTCTCTTCATTAGCAGCTAACTACACAAAGGACTTCTTTTGTGGACTTGGCATCACTCTAATAGGCTGGTTCACTAGCCTGGTGACCGTTCTCATCATAGCAGTGTTCATCTCTCTGATTGGACAGTCTCTCTCATGGTATAACCACTTCTATGTCTCCGTTTGTCTCTATGGAACTGCAGCTGTAGCCAAAATAATATTCATACATAGCCTCGCAAAAAGATTTTATTATGTGGTAAGTGTTAGGCTTATTGATTGATTTCTTTTTGCTGCCTTTGAGGATTAAAGACAAATTCAAGTGGGATTCATTGTACAGTCATGCACTACCTAACAATGAAGATACTTTCTGAGAAATGCATTTTCATCATAAGCAATTTAATTATTGTGTCACAGAGTTTACTTACATAAACTTGTATGGTAAAGCCTACTCCTATAATTGTTAAGTGCTATACTTTTATAGACTGATCATGCAGTAGGTTTGTTTATATCAACATCACCACAAACAGGTGAGTAATATGTTGTGACTGACTGTCTCAAGGCAACAGGAATTTTCAGCTCCATTATAATGTTATGGGACCACCATCGTATATGTGGTCCGTCAGTGACTGAAACGTCATTATGCAGTGCATCATTATATTTGGCCTTTTGAGCTATCAAAAATTGTTTCACATGGCTATAGAAAACTGGCTCCCAGAACCGTGTTAAATTTCTGAAAGGCTTCTTATTTTGAGGGTTTTCTTAAAGATTTCAAATAAGATTATAAAGCTGTAAATAGTGTTTGGAGTGCTAACAGCAAAGCTTGTTAGCACAGCCTTTGGGCCTCTGCTGAATCTGCCTCAGTTTTTGTAACTAGTCTACTGAATCTACCAGCTCTCCTGGGCTCACCCAGTTATTTATATTTGACTAACTGTTCTCCACCAGATTGTAAACTCCATGAGGGCAGGGATTATTTTTTGTTATTCCCTGTGCATAGGCAGTGTCTGACTCATGGCATTACAATACATAAGTATTTACTGCCTGAAAGAAGGTTGTACTTAAAGCTGAATTTAAAGTTTTCCTTTCAGTTTCCTTCATTTTTTAAAATCTGTGTGTTGCTGATATAGATTCTGACAGCATGCATATATGGTATGGGGGTTAAAGACACGTTGGTATGGGAAAAAGAAAGGGGAGATAGGGTTCCAGAATGATTTATGCTGATTTAGACAATATTGCCATATTGTTATGGTTTCATCTCTGTGCATTTATTTGGTAAAATAAAATTAGAATTAGGGCTGAAATAATGGGACTGAAAATATATTAACAGTGAGAAAGTAAGCCACGATTTCTGATTTTCTAAGTGAGTTCAAGGGAAAACCTGTCTTAGCTCTGTTATTTTCGAGACAGCCAGTACTCGGCTGTTTTTTCAATTTGTCCTGCTAGGGATTAGAAGGGAGAGACATGGAAGACTAAACTCCAGCATCCTTTCACAAGGATGTCTTTGGTACCTGAGTCTCAATTTCAGTTAATGTTGGAAGATGATCTGAGGAGCCCTTCCATGTTTACAGTGCTTATTACAGAAAGGTTCTTAGAGGTTAGCCATCCATTTATGGTTGAGCTCATATTTGTATCTTTTAATGGCTTCAGTTTCTAAAAGAATTACACCAAGAGGCTCAATTCAATTTCACATGCTTATTCTCAGTGCAACAGTATGTGACCAGAGTGTGGCTGACTATTGTTGATGTGGTGGGTGGGTGGGAGGTGATAGCAGTTAGAGACAGGAATGCTTAGTAAAATTCCATTTACTTTGACTAATTTCAGTTGTTCGATCATAAAACTTTGGGCTAAAAGCACAATAGAAAGAGTAATGTGTTTTATTTTCATTTCACAAATGTTCTTTGAATACTATGCTAAGGCCTGTTGATACGGAGATTCATAAGGATAGGATCTCTTTCTTTGAGGAGCTCACAGTTTCATTTGGAAAAATGAGGAAACCATAGTGGTTACAGTATATTGGGATGAAGCAAAATAGAGTGACGTATAGAGTGCTATAGGAATGTAGAGCCAGGAGAGAACAACTTTGTTTATGGAAATCAGGAAGGCTTCATGAGGGAGGTGGTGACGTTTGAACTGGGATTTTGAAGCACAAGTAAAAGTGTGTCACATAGAGAACAGGTTGATGGGCAGTCAAAGGTGGTAATGTACAAGACGTGTTTGGATCACAGTCAAACAGTTCAGTGTGGTAAATACAAAGGTGACAGCATAATAACTGGAAAAGTAGAGCAGGGTAAAGTTGGAGCATGACCCTAAAAATTAATGGGGCCACCATTAAAATTTTCAAAGCAGGATAGTGAGTGAGACAATTTGTAATTTAGTACAAAAACTCATAACAATGTATGGAATGGATTGGAATGGGTAGAAGTGGGAGGGATCAACAGAGATAGGGAGAAGGGAACCGGATTTGAGGGATGTTTATTTCATCTTTGGGTACAATCTGGGAACTTAATGTCAAACATATTTTCAGTTATTATAGTCTTCTTTGCTGAGCTTTGTATTTAAATATCTGAGTGACATTCAGCTTCAAATTGAATCCTAAGAATTATTTTCCTCATTTTTAAAGACCATGTCTCTTGATTAACACTGTTGAACATCTTAAGTTTTTAACTATAGCCTGTCTTTCATTGTTCACGGGGGTTTGTCTTTCATTGTTCATGGGGGTTTGTCAAATTTTGATTTGTCTTGAAAACATGTTCTTGTTTTGAGTTCTTGAAGTAGTGGGGTTTCTTAAAACAAACATGCCCTGGAATATACACAGAAGTGAGAAGAAAGAGAAGAGAATAACTAAAGTTTGTCTATTCCATTTTGTTTTTCTGCACTGAAATATCTTTCATGTTTTCATTAATAAAACCACTAGTTCATATGACAACTTTCTTCTGAAGAGCTCAGGGTGCTACACAGGAATGCTCAGACTTCAAAGCTCAAAAAATATTCATCAAATTTTATAATATGAAAGTACCAGAAATCCAGGCCGGCAGGGCAGAGTTGCACTACAAGACCATTTGGCCATAGAAAACACTCAAGAATCATGCAAAACCTTAGACGGCTACGGACTCTAAGGGTCCTGCACTTTTTCCAGGTGTGTCGTTGGTGGTGCTGCAGCAGCTTATACAGCATCCCCCAGTATCCCTGGGAAATTGATTCCCAGATCTCCTCAGACACCAAAATCCTCGCACATTCAAGTCTTTTATATAAATCTGCATACTATTTGCACATAACCTATGTACATCTTCCTGTATACTTTAAATCATCTCTAGATTACTTACAATTAATACAATGTAAATGCTAATTAAAGAGTTGTTATACAACTGTACTGTTCTACACAGGCCATTTTTCTAGTGTGCCTGATAATTCTTTGTAAATTGTTTCAGTAGAAGAGCTTACAGAGGTGAATGTTTTAGGAGGCTCCTTTCTTCTATTTTAGAACATCTCCAAAGGTTACTTATAGCCCGGTGAAGGAAAAGCACAGAGTATATATACGAAATGGTGTTTTTACCCCATCTTATTAAATTCCCCTTTCTTGTTTAGCAGTTTGAATTTATTGCTATATGATAGGAGGTAGCTTTGTCAGTGTTTAAAGTATAGACCCTGCTTAAAATAAAATGTAGCTCTTTGGAGCAGTGAAAATTATATTACAATAGAATATCTTTATAAATGGCCTATAAATAAGACTACTTGTGTATTTTTCTTTATTTCAGAATGCCAATGACCACTACCTGGGAGAAGTATTTTTTGACATCTCGCTGTTTGTGCATTGTGGTTCCCTTACAGTTCTCACTTATCAAGGACTTTGCTCAGCATTTATTAGTGCTGTCTGGGTGGCGTTTCCTTTGCTCACAAAGCTTTGCGTGCACAAGGACTTTAAGCAGCATGGTAGAGTATTTTTGGTTTTCATACAAATAGGAAGATACCTTAAAATATATAAGATAAGTCTTCAGGGACTATTTGTTCTTTTGATCTTTTTGGGTAGGCTTTCTAATTTTTTTTTTTAATTTTCAGATCACACAGATTTTTATCTCATACTTTATACCCTATTCCATTCTCACATTTATGAACACATACTAATACATTACTTATGTATTTTGTATAATTCTTATTTGTATTTTTCCTTCTCTGAGTGAAAGAGTTCTATCTCACTAGAGAATGTGTTCTATCTCACTAATTTCTGTTAGGTGCCAAAGTATACTGGTACTATAAAAATTTGTATCTGACTGTAGAATTTCAGAGATATGTGTTTTCTTTCTTCTTCCTTAGGTGCCCAAGGAAAATTTATTGCCTTTTATCTCCTGGGGATGTTTATTCCTTATCTTTATGCATTGTACCTCATCTGGGCGGTATTTGAGATGTTTACCCCTATCCTTGGGAGGAGTGGCTCTGAAATCCCACCTGATGTTGTGCTGGCTTCCTTTTTGGCTGGTTGTACGATGATCCTCTCCTCCTATTTTGTAAGGAAAAAAACTTTTAAAAAAAAATTTTCTTCTTCATTTTTTTATATAAATATGTGATGAGGTTAGCCATACTATTCTAGGAAATAGTGTTGCTTATAATTTATTGAGATAGTCTTAAGCAAAAGAAATAGTAAATGGGTGTGCATATTGTAGATTCAGAATGGTAAGAAAATGTAAAATGGTTTTCTTTGTGGTGGTTCCTTTTGCTTCCTCATCTTCCCAAATCTTCTGATTACACCTTTTCAAATAACTTTTCAAACTATCAAAATGTGAATTTGTAGAATGCATACCAAGTGAGAATTGGTAGAGTTTGCTTGGTGGTAAATTTTTAGAATCATTCTGAATAGTGTGTTTTGAACTTACTAATTAGAGGCCAGTGTTAATAAATACATAGTTTATTACTGCTGTTAGATCTAGTGAGGGAAGACTAATTATGATGAGGCTTTTTTCATCATCAATCAACTACCTCGCTGCTAGCACAGCAAAATTCATTAATTGAGTTTGTCTCCTTGAGTGACGTACGCTGATACCCAAAATGCCTTTAATTTAGCAAGTAATGAAGGCATGTCACAGGCTTGTCATTTTGCTTTATTTATGTTTTGCCCTTAGAGAGAGAGTCCTACCTTTGCCCTCCCTGCTTCTTTTCCATGGGACTCTCCAGAGGGAAGGAAAAACATGATGCAGAGTTGACAGCCAAACCCCCGTTTGTAAGAGCGAGGTCCAGGCAGGGTCCTACCCTTGGCATGGTATCAACACTCTCTGGGACTCAGGACTCCGACCCCTCCAGGAGAGGCAGGTCTGTGTTATGTGGCTCTTTTCATTGGAATCCTGAGAATAAGAAGTACTTACTGAATACCCACAGGCACACGCTGAGATTTGAGGCTAGGGGACCAAATAGAAAAAGTAGTTAGAACTTTATTATAGTTCTTTCCTCCATCCATGGAGATGATATTCATATAATAAAGGGCAGCTTGTGTGGAGGTTAAGATCTAGAGACAGCAGGTAAAAATACCACATGCGTGGTCAGCATTATCGATGGAAGTCTATGCACAGTATTGTTAGAGGTCAGCTGTATTAGTCCTAAAAGAAATCTGAGTATTCCAGCCATTTTACCTTTAACATAATGATTAAGTTTTTACTGGTATTTGCAAGGATGGATGGAAAATTCTAAATGTTCTTTGTTGCCTTCAGAGTTTACTTATTTTGGTTTAGATATTAAGCCTTTAAATCCTCTGTACATGTTAGATAGGTTTCTGTTGTTAGGATTAAAGCAGATGGTGGAGTTTTTAGGTTCTAATCTAGAGTTAGCTACGTTATAAACTGGACTTCCCTCACCCCCAGTGTATTTAAATCATAGTCAGTAATGAAAACTATTGTGCTCATAAAAGATGATCAAAATGTGGGGTATTTCAATTGTTCCATATGGAAGGTTTCAAAATGAACTCTTGAAAATTCACTGTGGAAATTAAAAATGACTCCAATACTTGACATCTTGGAAACCATATGAAAGAATATTAAAGTATATTATTTTCTAAATTATATTTTATTAGGAAAGCTCTTGTAGAGTGCCTCTTGGAAGACTTTACAACCTCATTTAATTTTCATTATGTGAAATAGCTCTGCTGCTCTTTGATGCTGTGGGTTATCATTTTATTATTTTCTTCTGTGTAGCAGTGTTAAAGATAATGGGTTATTAAAAGAGTGAGCCCATCCTCCTTGGGTAGTGGAGAATTGAATCAGAATGCATATGTAGCACAATATAAAAGCATTGAATGAAATCTGAATTTTATTGAAATAGGCCTTCTTACACCTAAAAGCTTACCTCTGGTTCTTTAATAAAAGCCTGATGTCATGATGTTTTGGTAATTAAATAGTCCACTATACAGTGTGTTAAGAGCACATTCATAGAAAAGGAAAGAAAATAAGTTTATGGTTTGTTGATGGATCAATATTCTATGGTCTCTTTTTCAGCTGAGCAGAGATACTGTCTCAATTTCCTTTTTCCTTCTTGTCTGACTGCCTGTTGAAAAGGCATCATCATGGCAAATGGTGGCATCTCTCATTTATCTAGGTTTTGACTTGTGATAGAAATCCCTTATAATTAGTGCTTTATTTACTGAGTGTTGGAGTATGTTAGTACATGCTGATAAATTTTCCCCATTATTTGTTGGGTAATACCTGTTATAAAATTGTCAGTTAAAATCACCTTTTTGCCAGTGGTAATTTTTCTATTTGTGTGTGTGTGTTTTAGATTAACTTCATCTACCTTGCCAAAAGCACAAAAAAAACCATGCTGACTTTAACTTTGGTATGTACAGTTACATTCCTCCTTGTATGCAGTGGAACTTTTTTCCCATATAGCTCCAATCCTGCCAGTCCAAAGCCAAAGAGAGTATTTCTTCAGGTAAGAGCAATTTTGTGTGAACTATTTGAGATTCTAGACAGGGAAGCTTTCTGTGTTTTGAGCTTTACTAGTCAACAGGAAAACTAACTGACTTTTTATTGTTGACCTAATTTAGTTATACTCAACTGTTTTGTAAGTCAGTGAGGAAAAGACTGACCATGAAGAGGCATGTTTATCAGCTAGACACACTTCTCCCAAAAGATCAAATTGGAAATAAGCTGCCTATTTTTATTACTGTTCAAATTGTAATCAGACACCTACTTGGAAAAATAAGAGCAAATATGTATCATGGAATAATGAACTTTTAGAAGTATAGATTGTAAAAATGTCAGCAGGCTGAGTAAAAATCTGAACTCCTGTCACCTGTCAAAATAGATATTTTAAAATGCTAGTAGAATCGACCTTAGGTAATGCTCAAAGCATATGTGACAATAAAAATATAATACTTAGAAATGAATTAATAAAATAAGATTTAGAACTTTCTTAAATTTCAAGTTTTTCTGCAAACTTTTTAGAGTTAGTACTATAAAGCAGGAAAAAGGACTAAGTTGCCTTATTTCCAGTCATCTCTGTTAGAGGTTGTGGAGTGGCCAAACAGAAAAGCCAAGAGTTGTAACCTAAATAATTATTCAAAGATTTGAATAACATCTGAATTTAAATATCAGGAGATTTTGAAAAAGGACTGACTCTTCTTTGTTTATTGTTCTAGAAGACACAGTTGATACATTTTATGTGACATATTTTACAATTTACAAAACCTTTAATGAAGAACAGCTAGTATTTAGGAGATTTACTCTTTTCAGTGACTTGCTAATTTTTTTAAAATTTATTTTTAGTTATAATTGACATACATTAGTTTTAGATGTACAACACAGTGTCTTGCTAGTTTTTATAATCACATCAGTAGTATTTATGAAATACTAGATTTTTATTTTTAAAAACTCTTGTTCTCATTGATTTTGGGGCTCACTTTTTCCTTGGTGCCAGAAGTTGGTGAACTTTTCTATAAAAGTCCAGATAATATTTTAAGATCTGCCAGCCATATGGTTTCTGTCACAGCTACTGGTTTTACAGAGTGGAGGCAGCCATAGACAATACCTAATCAAATGAGTGTGGCCATGTTCCAATAAAGCTTCATTTATAAAAATGGTAGTGGGCCATTTGGCCTGTGGTATACCTGACCCCTGCCCCATGCAGTTCTTTTTCTTTTCCTGTTTTCATTCTTCAGGTTGATTTCTGCTATTAATATATTCTAGATGGAACATGGTGCCCTTTCATAGAATTCTGTTAGGCACAAGTCTGTCATCTAGTGGTGAGCGATGGTTCCTGTTTTTCTCTGCACATGAAAGAAACAATTAGCTTCATGAAACATACAAAGAGAAAAAATGTCTGTATGTATATTTATCTTAGGATGTATTTAAGTCCTTATCTAAGAGTTTTAATGTTCATGTCTTTTAAATGTGAAATAGATTTTCACTTTTTTTAGATGAAATTTAAATATATTTGTAAGAAATAATAAAATAATCATTTGCATATCTACATTAGCAGTACCTAAGAAAACCCAAATTTCCCTTCTTGAAACCCTCTCCCTCTCCCCAGTCTCCAGAGAAGTACTCACCCCCTATCTTGAAGTTTGGAGTTAATAATTACCTTTTCTTTATTTTACCACATATGTGGAAATATCTAAACAACAACATATAGTTTTGCTTATTTTTGAACTTCTTACAGGTAAAGCCATACCATAAATATTCCTTTGCCCAATAGCGTAAGAAAACCTTCCATGTTGATCTATGTCAATGTAGCACATTATTTTCATTGTTGAATAGATATTTGTTGTAGGATGATGCCCCAGTTTGCCCATTTTACTGTTAATGAACATTTGGGTTTCCAATTTTTGCTAATATGGACAAAGTCTAATCAGCACTCTTGTACCTTGCAGGAGTTTCTCTAACGTACATATGTAGGAGTAGAATTGCTGGCTTGAATGTGCATGTTAACTTTATTAGATAATGCTAAATGGTTTTCTAAAGTGATTGTGTCAGCATATACTCTCGCCAGCGGTATATGAGGGTTTCTATTGCTCCACAGCCATATCATTTCTTGGTGGTGTCAGACTTACTCATTTTTGTTAAGCTGTGGTGGAGGTGTGGGTGAAGGAATGAAACACTAGTTTTCTCATTAGTTTAGTTCTTTTCAGCATATGACTAGAACATTTCGTGACTTGGATGGCAACGTAGTTAAACGGGACTCGGGAATATGGATCAATGGATTTGATTACACCGGAATGTCTCACATAACGCCTCATGTTCCGGAGATCAACGATACCATCCGAGCTCACTGTGAGGAGAATGCACCCCTCTGTGGTTTCCCATGGTATCTTCCAGTGCACTTTTTAATCAGGTTGGTTCACTACTTTTCTGCGTCAGCTGGAGGTTGGTTTGTTCTCAAGTCCTATCAGTTTGTCAATACTTCACTTAAACTGGTTAACACAGCAGTCGAGTGACATTTATACTATTTTTTTGTATTACTACAAAAGTTCTGTTTTTTGTTTGTTTGTTTGTTTTATTTTTTAGTGGGATAAATAAACCAGAAGTGTAGTTTTGGGTAAAATTTTGGTAGCCTTTCCAGTAGAAATCTAAGTAGCTAGAAAAGGTGGCTCTCTTAAGTGATCTAACATAATAGCAGTTAAACATCAAGCTCAAACTGTTTCTTTTATTTCTGGGACGTTTTTATGATTTGGCAGTGAAGAATTAGATGAGAAGAAATAGGACAGGTAGTAGAATCAAGGTCATCTAGGGTCCTTTATTCATAACTTTAGGAAGATTTTATTATGTAATAACTTGGGTTTCAGAGGCACTGGCATTGTTTATCGAGTTTATTTTCACACCTCAAAATGTGTTTCATATTTCCTGAAGACTTCCATGAGTTATAGAGAGCTATTAAGTAATAAAGCATCCTAAATATTATTGAAATATTGAACACCAAATTCCTTTCCAAATAGGAAAAACTGGTATCTTCCTGCCTCAGAGGTTTCTCCAAGAACTCTTGCTCATTTCAGGCTTATATCCAAAGAACAGACACCCTGGGATTCTATAAAACTGACCTTTGAAGCAATAGGTAAGTCATATGACAGTTTTTTCTTCTTGCCTTCAGTTCTTAAAATTTTTAATCATGTATGTTTTTTCTTCAACTTTGTAACAGTGACCAGCAACTTGCTGATTCTAAAAGCAGTTGAAGCTGGTTATGATTTTCTAAAGAAAATTTAACAGCCTTTATATTTTAGAGCAGTTTTAGGTTTACAGGAAAATTGAGCAGAAAGTAGTTTCCATATCTCTCTTCCTCCTCAGCTTCTCCTTTTAACATCTTGCATTAGTGTGGTACTTTTCTTATTAATGATGAGCCAATAGTGATACATTATTATTAACTAAAGTCTTTAGTTTACATTAAGGTTCAGTTCACTCTGTATAATTCCGTGGGTTTTGACAAATGTGTCCACCTATTCAGTTTCATACAGAATTGAGTCACTGCCCTGAAAACCCCACTGTGCTCCACTTATTCATCTCTCTCTTCTCCCACTTCTCCCAGCAGCCACTGATCTTTGTGCTGCCTCCATTGTTTTACTTTTCCAGAATGTCATATAGCTGGAATCATACAGATTGTAGCTTTCTTAGATTGGCTCCTCTCTTTTAGCAATATGCATTCAAGATACCTTCATGTATTTTAGTAGCTTGATAATTCATTTCTTTTTATTGCTGAATAACATTATAAATGTACCAGTTTGTTTATCCATTCACCTATTGAGAACATGGTTGCTTCTAGTTCTTGGCAACTATGAATAAAGCTGCTATAAACATTTGTGTGCAGGTTTTTGTGTGAACATAAGTCTTCAACTCATTTGGATAAATATCTAGGAGCACAACTGCTAGCTTGTATGGTAAGCCTATATTTACCTTTGTAAGAAGCTGCCAAACTGTCTTCCAAAGTTGTACTATTTTGCTTTCCTACCAGTAGTGAATGAGTTCCTGTTGCTCTGCCTTCTCACCAGCTTTTGGTGCTGTTAGTATTTAGGATTTTAGCCATTCTGGGAGATATGTAGTGCTATCTTATTGTTTTAATTTGCGATTCCCTAATATATGATATTTAGCATCTTTTCATATGCTTATTTGCCATCAGTATATCTTCTTTGGTGAAGTATCTATTCTGATCTTTTGCCTTATTAACTGGGTTATTTATTTATTGTTGAGACTTAAGAGTTCTTTGTGTATATGAGTCCTTTATTAAGTGCTCTGCAAATGTTTCCTCCCAGTCTGTCTTTCCTTTCATTCTTTTAATAGTGTTTTTCAATTTAATGAAACCCAACATAATCAATTTTTATTTCATAGATCATGCTTTTGATATTGTATCTAAAAATCAAACTTCACACTGACAATGGCGCCAGCCAGGAAACCCAAGGAGTCCGGCTTTTCTCCACTGTTATCTCCTAGAAATTTTTTAGTTTGTGTTTTACATTTAGGTGTACATTTTAAGTTAGTATTTGTGAAAGGTATAAGGTCTAGGTCTAGAATCTTTTTTTTTTTTGCATGTGGATTTTCAGTTGCTTCATTACATTTGCTGAAGACTATCCTATTATCTGTTACCATTGAATTGCTTGTTTCTTTGTCAAACATCAGTTGATTATATTGTGTGGGTTTATTTCTAGGCTCTCTATTCTGTTCTGGTTATCTCTCTCTCTCTCTCTCTTTTTTTTTTTTTTTTTGCCATTACAGCATTGCCCTGATCACTGTGGCTATACAGTAAGCCTTGACACTGGGTAGTTATCAGTCCTCCAACTTTATTCTTCTTCAGTATATTGCTTGTCCTTTGTCTTTTCACATGTTAGCTGATGTCCACAAAATAACTTTCTGGGATTTTGACTGGAATTGCATTGACTCTATAGATCAAGTTGGGGAAAATTACATTATAACAATACTGACTCTTCCTATTCATGACGTAGAATGTCTGTTTATGTCTTGTTTGAGCTCTTTCATCAGTTTTGTAGTTTTCCTCATTAGATCTGTACATCTCTTAGATTTATGCCTGAGTATTTCATTTCTGGGGATACTAATGTAAATGGTATTGTTCATTGATAGTATATATAGGAAAGCAATTGAGTTAACTTTGTATCCTGCAGTTTTGCTATAATTGTTTATTAGTTCCAGTTTTTCTTTTGTTGATTCTTTTGAATATCCTACATATATGATCATGTCATCTTCAGACAGTTTTATTTCTTCATTAATCTCACGTGATTTCTTTAGCCCATTGATATAATGGATTACATTAATTGATTTTCAAAGTTGAACTAATTTTATATAACTGGAATAAGTCTCACTTGATCGTAGTATATAATTCTTTTTTTATACATTGTTGGATTTGCTCATATATTGAGAATTTTTACATTGATGTTCATGAGAGATACTAGTTTTCTTGTAATGTCTGTGTGTGGTTTTGGTATTAGGGTAATGCTGGCCTCATATAATTAGTTTGGAAGTATTCTCTCTGCTTCTGTCTTCTGAAGATTGCAGAGAACTTGGTATAATTTCTTCCTTAAATGTTTGGTAGAATTCACCAATGAACCCATCTGGGCCTGGTTTTTTCTGTTTTGGAAGGTCATTAATTATTGATTCAATTTTTCTAATAGGGCTATTCAGATTATCTTTTTTCTTGTGTGGCTTTTGGCAGATTGTGCCTTTGAAGGAATTGATCCCTTTCATCTGGGTTATCCAGTTTGCAGGCATAGAGTTGTTCATAATATTTTTTTATTATCCTTTTACTGTTCATGGAATCCATAGTGATGTCGTCTCTCATTTCTGAGATTAGTAATTTACGTTTTCTCTTTTTTCTCTTATTTAGCCTGGGTAGAGGCTTATCGATTTTATTGATCTTTTCAAATAACCAGTTTTTTATCCCATTTTCCTCTGTTAACTTCCTGTTTTAATTTCATTGATTTCTGCTCTCACTTTAATTACAGTTAAGTCCTCAATGTTGTGGTTGGGTTCTTGGAACTGACATAAATCAATAATGCATAAGAAAACCAGTTTTAATATAGGCTAACAAGAGTTAAGTTCCTATGGTCACAAAAATATCACCAGATTTCTAAAGACTTATAATATTAAACATTGAAATAAATGTGAGCTTTATACACACTTAAGAAAGATTAATAAAAACAAGATAAGTATTTCCAAACTGCTTTTCAGTTAGGGTGGTGGGTGGTCAGAGTCCATCTTAGCAGCTCAGGGAGCAAGCCCAGAATCAAACGTGAACAGGATGCCATTCCATTGCAGGGCGCACTCACACATACCCTCTCAATACTCACTCATGCTGGGACAATTTAGACAAGTCAGTTAAGCTAAGGTGCACATTTTTGGGACGTGGAAGAAACCGGAGGACTGGGAGAAATCCCACATAGACATGGATGGGGAGAACATACAAACTCCACACTGACAATGGCACCAGCCAGGAATCCACTTTTTATTTTATCAGTATTAAAATGAAATGTTAAACAATATGAAGTTATTTGAGGATCTGCTGTATTTATTTTCTGCTTAGTTTGCATTAATTTGCTCTTCTTTTTCTAGTTTACTAAAGTGGGAGTTTAGACTGATTTTAGATTCTTTCCTCATGCTATGTTTAGTATGTTTTCAATGATATATTTCCTCCTCTAAGTACTACTTTCGCTCCATCCCACAAATTTTAAGTGTATTTTCATTTTAATTTAGTTCAACTTATTATTAAGTGTTTCGAGACTGTTTTGACTCATTTGTTACTTAGAAGTGTGTTTTTGATCTTCAAATACTTTGGGTTTTTCCAGCTATTTTTCAATATTGATTTCTAGTTCAATTTCATTGTGGACTGAGAGCATACACTGTATGATTTGTTCTAAATTTGTTAAACTTTGTTTTATGTTGTGGGATGTGGTCTCTCTTGGTGAATGTTCTGTGTGACTTTGAAAAGAATGTGTATTCTGCTGTTGTTGGATGAAGATTCTATGAATGTCAATTAGATTTAGTTTTTTGATGGTATTTAATTCAACTATATCCTTACTTATTTTCTGCCTGCTGAATTTGTCAGTTTCTGATAGTGTTGTTGAAGTCTCCAACTATAATAGTGAATTTGTCTATTTCTCCTTCTGTTTTAGCTTCACCTATTTTAACACTGTTAGGTGCTATCAATTAATACTTCTTAAAATTATTTTTAGTAGTTGACTTAGAGCTTGCAGTAAGTTCACTTTCAAATAACACTATAAAACTTCAGGGGTAGTACGGACACTTTAAAACATAGTATTCCCAATTCCTCCCTCCCTGGGATTCTATAAAATTGACTTTTGAAGCAGTAGAAAGTATAGGACAGGGTCTTGTTTATTTTTTTTTTCTCTTTCACTTAAACTTTTAGTAAGTTGCATGTAGGTTTTTTTCCCACTCAAATTTATTATAGTGATCAACAATTTGAGAGCTTATAGTTTCTAAAAGAAATGGAAGCCAATTATGATTTTTAAGGAGGTTTTAGGTTCATTGTCAAATCCTTCACAGCATTTGGCCTAGCATTAGTAGGCAGTATGGCTATATTTACCTTTTTTTGGTATATTTTTTGTGTTTAAAATCTTTTGTTCCATTTTTCACTCCTACCAATAATATATGAGAGTTCCAGTTCTACATTCTCACTGGTATTTGCTGCTGTTTATATTTTTAACATTTCTAGTGAGTGTTTAGTAGTCTCGCTTGCATTTCTCTAATAATTAATGATGTGGAACACTTTTCCAAGTGCTTATTGACCATATATCTTGCTTTGTTCATGTCATTCTCCCTTTTAAAAATTGGGCTTATTGACTTGTGGTTTGTGTTCCAGATAGAAATCCTTTATCAGGTTTATGTGTTATCAGAATTTTCTTACCCATTCATTTTCTTAATGGTTATCTTTTGATGTGTGAAAGTTTTAAATTTTTATGAAATCTAATTTATCGGGTTTTTTTTTCCTCACAGGATTAGTGTTTTATATGTCCTCTCTAAAGGATGTTGCCTATCCAGAGGTCACAAAGATTGTTTTTCTTCTAGAAACTGTATAACGTTAGCTTTTTATGACCTGTGATTCACCTTGAATTAATTCTTGTGTATGGTGTGAGGTCAAAGTTCAAGAAATCTCAAAAAAATCAGGGAAAAAAAAACTGTATATGTGTAGGTCTGTTTGTGTACCAGTTACCACAGTTTAAATTATAGAAGCTTTATAATTGGGAGGGTTAAGATCCTTTGTAGGTTTTTTCAGTGTTTTCTTTGTTATTTTTGCATGTTTGTTTTTCCATGTGAACTTTATATTAGCTTTAATATTAAACTTATTGCTAATTGGTATTTTGGGGAATATAATAATAAATTTATAAATTAAAGAGAACTTGACATAATGTTGAGTCACCCTATCTATGAAATGGCAATGCCTTTTCATTTGTTCATATCAACTTTTGTGTCTTTCAGGAGTGTTACAAAATTTTCCTCATCTAGTTTTTGTTGCTATTATAATTGGAGTTTTTTCTACCAGTATGTCTTCTGACTGGTTTTATTTTGTATGTATGAAGGCAAGTGATTTCTCTATGTCAATTTTACATCTTGCTGCCTCACTGAATCTTTTATTTTTTGTGTTAATCGTGATACTCTAGGGTTTTCTAGGGATACCAGATACTCTAGGGTTTTCTAGGGATACCAGTAATTGCCAAACTTTCAAGGGCCAGATGGTAAATATTTTAGGCTTTGCTATGTGCCTCTGTTGTGGATTCCTTTTTAACCACTCTTTAAAAACATAAACACCCTTAGCCTGAGAGCCATACAAAAGCAGACTTCAAGTATAGCTTATTGACTACTGCATAGCATATGCAAATATAATTTTTATTTCTTCCTTACCAATTCTTAGGCCTCTATTTCATTTGTCTGAATGGCTAATATTTCTAGCATAGTGTAGAACAGTTGTTGAGACAGTAGTAGTCTTACCTTGTTCTTGATATCAGTACAGAGGTCTCTATTGTAAGATTCTAGCCTTACAGTCATGTTAAGGAAGCATTCATCAACTGTCATTTCTTGCATGTTTTTGTAAGGAATGGTTTTTAATTTTGTAAAAGGCTATTTTTTTTAGCTATCTATAATCACAGGAGTTTTCTTCTTTGAATATTTTAATATGGTGTATTCTATCAGGGCAGGGCCTATTATTTTCTTAATGTGATGTTGGGTGTTTGCTAGTATTTTATAGAGAAATTTTGCATCAATACTCATGAATGATATTGGCCCATGTGTGGGTTTTTTTGGGAAGTGGGGCACTCTATCAGATTTAAGTATCAGTGTTATACATTATAAATGTAAAGGCATCATAAATGTGATACATCATGAAAACAGCCAGGTTCTCCTTAATTTTCAATGCTTTAGGAACAGTTTATGAAGCATTGGAACTACTTGGTTGAAAGATTGGTTTAAATTCATCTCTGAAACCACATGGGCCTGGTGCTTATTTTGTTGAGTAGTTTCTTAATAACGTTTTCTAGGGAAATTGATCTGCTTAAGCCTTAAACCTCTGTGTTGAGTTTTGGTCATCTGTATTTTCCCAGAAAAGTATCCATTTCGTCCGGTTTAATTTATTAGTATTGAGGTCTGCAAAGTAGCCACATACGATTTACAAATTTCTCCTGCCAATATTTATTTCTCTTTTTTGTATACTTTGGTTTGCTCCACTCTCCTTCCCTCCTGACTCTTTCTTAATCAAGGTAGTTAATCTTGTTAATTTGAAAAAAGTAAGACTTTCAATTTGTAAGGTCTGTTTTGTTCTACTCTATTTCATTGATTTTTGCTTTTATCTGTAATATTTCCTAACTTATACTCTTTTCTTTTTGTTTACTTTGCTGTCCTTTTTTAATTGTCATTTTATTTTACTGAAAAACATTTATTGCTATGGATTTTCCTCTTATCACAACTTTATATGTATCCAGTAATTTGATATGTAGTATACTTTTTACTTAAAAAATTTTCCATATTTTTGTTTCCTCATTCACCCACAAGTCTTTTAAATAGAAGAACTTTCCCGATAGGCTGTTTTGTTTTGCTATTGGTAATTTCAGTTTTTATTGAATTATGACCAGTGTTATTTGTAATATTTCTATTTTATAGAACTTTGATATTTCCTTTGTAATCCAATATTTTAATGAATGTTTCATGCCCACTTAAGATATATTCTGTATTACTATTTCACTAATCATTTCGTTTACGTCTTTTTAATAGTTTTTTTGTTCAATTGATGTCTTATACTGAGTGTGTGCACGTATATCTTTTGTCTCTTGTAGTTTTGCTTCATAAAGTTGTTGCTATGCTGATGTACAAAATTCACAATTTTTAATTTTGTTTTTGTATTTTTTTAACAATTGCAGCACCTGGTCTTCCTAGGTGGTCTCCCATCCAAGTACTAACCAGGCCCGACCCTGCTTAGCTTCCCATATCAGACGAGATCGGACAAGTTCGGGGTGGCATGGCCATATACTCACAATTTTTATACATTGGGAATTATAGTTTTTAGTATTATATTTTTTTACTTTTAATGCTTTTTGTCTTGAATTCTTTTTTTTATGATTATCAAAGAGGCCTTTTTAGAATTGTGTCCACTTGCCTGAAATATTTTTGTTCATACGTTTAGTTTTACCCTTTCTGAATTTGTTTCTTGACTATAACATATGATTAGGTCTGCTTTGTAAGCCAAGGTGAAAACTTTTTTCTTTTTAGTGGATGAGCTATGTCTGTTCACATTTTTATGACTGATGCATTTGGTCTGAACTTTGTCACAATGTTTTATAATTGTTCTATTTGTTAAATTCCTTTTTTCTGTGAAGTGTTGTCTTTGCTCTTTAATTAAAAAAATATTTTCTGGCCTTTAAGAAGGTTTATATTTTTGTTGTGGTCACCTATTATTTAACCTTTTACTATCTGTGTCTCAGGTTTTAATGGCATTCTTTAACTCTCTTAGCCTATACAACAGTTTGCTTATCGTACTTTCCTCTTTCTCTCTCAGTGTTACATGCAACATTTGTGCATTAGTCTTCCACCCTCACCTCAATATGTGTTTTAGAAATATATTTGGCTATTTTTAAATCCTTGGTGTCCATTCTTTCATTACAATTTTTACAGTTATCTCTTGACTATATGAAGCTCATTCTCTATACTTCTGAGGAAAGGCTTGAGTGCTAGGTTCTTGTATGTTTAAATGAAAGGGCCAAGACTTAAACCCAGGTTCTCTCATTGTAAAATCTGTGCCTTTACTGCCGCACCTCATTACTTATCTTCATTAATACACTCCGAAAGTCCAAACTGACAAGCCTCCATTAGGTCTGCAGTGAGTGTCTTTAAAGTGATAAAAGGCATGAACTTCATAGTCTGGTTTGGGTGGTGGATTGCTTTTCTTGTTGATACTTTTTAAAAGTTTTTTTAACTGATGATCTTCTTTCCTCTTATGTTACAGGACCAAGCCATATGTCATTTTACGTTCGAACTCACAAAGGATCAACGCTCTCTCAGTGGTCTCTTGGCAATGGCAACCCAGTCACGAGTAAAGGAGGAGACTACTTTGTATTTTACTCCCATGGACTCCAGGCCTCTGCATGGCAGTTCTGGATAGAAGTACAGGTTGGTATTTCCCAGCATTGCTGGTATCACTGATGAAGTTCCTAGGTAGTATTAGGCAGGAATCAAATACTTGGGATCCGTATTCTTCCTTCACAGAACTAGAGAACTAACTAATTTTCTCTGCCAGGTCTCGGAGGAACAGCCTGAGGGAATAGTCACTGTGGCCATTGCTGCCCACTATTTTTCTGGGGAAGACAAGAAATCCTCCCAGCTGGATACTCTGAAAGAAAAGTTCCCAGACTGGACATTTCCGTCTGCCTGGGTGTGCACCTACGACCTCTTTGTGTTTTAATTTTGTGGATGAGCTCTGAGTACATGCCTAGTGGGATATGTCACATGACGCAATTTCTCCCTATGCTACATGGATATTTGTAATGTAAGTCAATGAACTTTAATAAGCATATTGTCAAAGAGCTTTGTGGGCTAACACTCTTCAGGGCCAAGTATTATAATGGTTAAACGCTGTGGGGTAGTGATGCATGGCCTTTTTGACACTTGAAAATGGCCAGTTTCCTGGCCTTAAAGCACATGTGGATACTGCCACTACACTAACATGTCATTTTATATGACCTTAAGGACAAAAGCCAACAAATGACTTAATAGTTGTTCCCTTAGGATCATGAAAGATGTTGAAGGTACTATAAGACCATTGTTATTGAGACAAATGACATTTTCCGCTGAAGCCCAAGACCATTTATTGTATTAGTGGATGGAGCATAAAATACCATTCACTGGAGTAATGATTCCCCTTGATACCTAATTATGGATCATTAGAAAGCTTTTACAGTAAGGACTGGGGAGGAACCCTTGGGCTTTTGAAGTCCCTGCCTTTGCTGAGAGCTGTGCTTCTTCAGGCAGCTTTGAGAGTATGCTTTGCATCTCTGTAGTGAAGCCCAGGACCCCTGATGTGGATGCCTGTGCTAAGGTAGTGACTTTTGTCCTTCTGACTGGTGGTCACTGAGATTCATCGTTGTGATGCTTTTCTGAGGAGGTTTTCAATGCTTGTTTCCTTCTGAAACATATCTTTTCCCCTCTTCATCTTACTAATTTGAGAAGAGGAGCATTTTTCCAGCTATAGTCCCCTCTGGGTTTTCACAAGTTCATTTTGGTTCAGAATGTTGTTTCTGCAAGTACATGACTTCCTTCCGTCCTTCCTCAGAGAACTGAGTTTCTATGGTTACTATTCTTGGGAAGGACAAGACTGGAGTGAGGGGTGGGTTGTGAGTTGCTGAGCAGTTTATGTTTATTCTCTGTTTTGTAGGAGTTTTGTTATCCAAGGTTAATTCTTTAGGGCACAATTTTATTGATACACTGGGCCCTTATTTTTGTCTATTTTCCAGCCATATGAACAAATTGGTTTCTTAGTAACTAACTTACTCTCTAGCCTTCCTGAGACTTGAGGTTGTGGCTTGTAGTACTAGAATGAGATCAATGCACCTATAGCTGTTGGGGTTCAGATCCTGCACAATGGCAGTCCTAGGACTTAAAGGTGCTTTTCATTTTCAAGATGGCTGTGTAGCATGTGAGACATATCACAGCAGTGCCTCTGATGGGTTCTTGACTCCAGCAGTGGAAAGGTCTGGTGGTAAATTTTGTTAGCTTTCTTTTTTCCATTCAGAAATGTAAGATTGGATAAGTTTTGAGTTTGGTAAGCACAGGCCAAAATATTTTTTTAAAAGAAAAGTCATAGTAAAAATTTAAAAATAGGCACTTTGATCCATTTGAACAGCAAGAGCATAGTTAAGTGTGCATCGGGGTGGGGGGGAATTTTTCCTGGCAGCTGCTTGTGTGATATGTATGTGATTTATTAATCATGCTCTTTATATTGCCTGCCTAATTTGTGACTCTTTAAAAACTGGGCTCACACAAACATCAGGGCTGCAGCCAGAGCTGAATGATAATATGCTGACTGTGACATGCATGGACACTGGAGCCATTGCTTTTTTTGACTTTGTCAAAACCATATATTTACTAGCCTCAAGTGCTTCAGTGTCTGACTGCTACCATATTTATCTGTGAGGCCAGATGATTTCTGAGTTTGTTGAGTGGTATATAAAGTTTGCAGTGTTTATACCTTGAGTAGCACAGTTGTGGAGGAAAAGTTAGAGATAGTGATATCTCAATGAATTTCAAAATATGGTCCTCCATATTCAGAGGTTCTGCATCCACAGATTCAACTGTGGGTCAAAAATATTCGGGGGAAAAAATTGTGTTGCTGACACGTACAGACTGTTGTCCTTGTCATTATTCCCTAAACAATACAGTATAACAACTATTTACATAATATTTACGTTGTATTATAAGTAATCTAGAAATGATTTAAAGTATATGAGAGGATGGATGGTTTAAAGTATGTGGGAGGTTATATACGAATACTATAACATTTTACATAAGAGACTTGAGTGTCCACAGATTTTGGTATTTGAGGAAGGTTCTGGAACCAATCCCATATAGATTATGAGGGATGACTGTACAGGCATATTTCTGTCACTGTGGTCAATTTGAAATTGATTACTAGAAATTACAGGGGGAAAAAGCAAAATCTCAAGTGTTGAGGAAAGACATTGTTTGAAACACATAGTTCCCTGTGGTATTTTTTCCCCTTTGGGAAGGACGTTGTTACTCTTTTTCCGTAATAATCATGGCTTTTTTTTTTTTTTAACCTTTGGGTTATACCTTTGTATGTAAACAATTCTCTCTTTTTTTTTTTTAGCATTATAAAACTTCAATATTATGCAAGGTCAGTAACAAGATGCTCACTAGTCTCTGGGCACATTTAAATATTCTTGGAGATTGTTTTAATGCCAGAAATGCTTAACTAATTATTCATGGCTCTGTTAATAAGTGCTGCTGAGATTAAAGTACTGGGGTTTTTTTTTTTTTTTGAGTATCTGATCATTTCCTACACAATTTAAATGTAGGTAGCACAGTACTGCATATGCAGGGAAGGTGTAAAGAATTGTGATTTCAAAATAATTATTAAAATGTACACTGTGTCAGACTTAACAATGATTGTTGCATGAAATATTCTTTTCCACAGTTTAGCAGATGCAAATTAGCATAGGGTTCCTAAAAGGCTACCACTGAGGGAGCCCCTAAACCAGCCTGCTGACTCAGGAAGCTATAGAAGAATGATTGTTTCACTAGTTTGCTGACTTAATTTTTGCCTTACAATGTTACTGAAACTTTTTAATATCCTAGTTAGTATCTTTAACAGAAAAAAAAGATCATTATGTCATCCTGTATCCTCATATTCAGAGGGTTATTTCATTTTAAAGCCTTTAAAAAAATGTTGTTAAAAGACCTGTTAAAAGGCTCATGTGGATATAACTGCTATTTTAATGGGTTATATGAGCAAAGAAATTAGCATGGAAATGTTAGTTTACTTCAACTGGCATTCTTTTTGCAGTGGAATGAGACTGTGCATCTGAATTCTACAAAAGTTAATCACCTATTATTTGGTAAATATTGAGCTTCAGCACATTCAGTAGTTTTTAATCATTTCCCTTGGCAAAGAAAATCATGAAGAGCTCAGAAAGGTGATCTTTTGTTGGAAGATAGGGATAGGAGGGACAGAAGAAGAAACCGTCTTTCAGTCAGAAGGCGACCCACTGCTCATTCTCTCCAAGGAAAGGAGAGAAAGGAAAGTACTCCACCAAAAGAGTACCCATACATCCTGGTGCAGGTTATTTCACTTTGAGTGAATGCCTCAAAACAGTTCACAAGGTGAAACAGTTGAATGGCAACTATTCCTAATATACCTTGCTGCCTCTTTGGGCCAATAAAGCTAAAATGCACTTAGACCTCTTTATATCTGTTTTTATTTAAAAAATATTCTAGGCATTTTTAAAGTACATCAATATATATTTTTGATACTGCTACTTATTTGATTTGTAGAAGTATACTGTGTTGATAATTTCTCCATGTTTGGTCCTATACCATGATCAAGTGAGATTCAGCCCAGGAATGCATAGTTTAACACCTGAAAAATCAATCAATGCAGTGCTGCATATTAAAGGACAACTACCATATATGGTCATCTCAATAGATACACAAAAAATTTTTTAACAAAGCCTACCATCTTTTCATGATAAAGGAATTCCTCAACCTGATAAAAATCCTCTATAAAAAAAATCACAGCTTATTACATCATAATTTACGATGAAAGACAAAGCATTTCCTCTAATATTAGAAAGACAAGGATGTTCACTACTGAATACTGTACTGGAGGCTCTAGCCAGGACATTTTGGGAAGAAGCATCATTAGACAGGAACTGTTAAAACTACCTCTAGTGGCAGATGATATGATAGTTTATATAGAAAATCCTAAGGAAACTACAAAAAACTATTACAGTTAATAACTTCAACAGTGTTGTAGGATCCAATGTCAATGTACAAAAACCAACTGTAACTCTGTATACTAACAAAGAACAATCCAAAAATAAAAATTCTATTTGAAATAGCATTAAAAATAAAATACTTAGAAAATTTAACAAAAGTACAAGGTTTTTATACTGCAACTAAGACACTGCTGAAAGGAATTAAAGTAAAAAATAGACATCCTATGTTCAAGGATTGGAAAGCCTAATATTAAGATGGCAATACTCTCCAAATTGATCTATAGATTGAACACAATCCTCACCAAAATACCAGCTGCCTTTTGTGTTCATGCACACAAAAACTGACAGGCTGATTCTAAAATTCATACAGAAATGCAGGGGACCCAGAATAGTGAAAACAGTCTTGAGAAAACAACTCACACTTTCAAAACTTCCTACAAAGTAGCAACAGTAATCAAGACAGTGTGGTACTGGCATTAAGAATAGCCATATAGATCAATGAAGTACAATTAACGGCCTAGAAATAAACCCATACATTTAGTCAATTGAGTTTTGACAGTTCAATGGGAAAAAATTTTAGTAACTGGTTCTGGGACACTAAATATCCACATACAAAAAAACAAAGTTAGATCCCCTCACTTCATACCACATACTGAAATTAACTCAAAATGGATCAAGACCTAAATGTAGGAACTAAACTATAAAATTCTTAGGAGAAAATAGACATTAGTACCTGTTCTTACAAACCAAAAAAAAAAATCCTAAGGATTTTTGCTTTTTAAAAAAAGCTGTTACTGTACTAAATAAACTTAGGTCTTTCATTTTAAAAAGCCAAGTGGTGTAACACCGACTTTTGAAAAGTGGCAGATATCCTTTGCTTTATGCTATTTCAGCTTATGAAAAGTATTTTCATAAGCGCACCACACTCCATTTTGGATAGTGGGCGAAGCCTGTACATGATAAGGGTCAACTATCCAAAATATGTAAAAACTCTTGCAAATCAACAATAAAAGATAAATGACTCAATTGTGAAATGGGCAAATGGTGTGAACAGACATTTTTATCCATAGATATATAAATAGCTAATAATCACATGAAAAGACAGCTATCAGGGAGATGCAAATCTATAGTGATATCTCTTTACACATTAACTCAGATGGCTATAACCAAAAATACACCAATAACAAGTGTTGATGGTAGAAACTGGAACCCTCCTCCCAGTGCTAGTACAAATGTGAAAAAATGACACTTTGGAATACGGTTGGCATTCTCTCAAAAATTAACCAGTTATCATGTAACTCTGTATTCCCACTCTGAGAACTGAAAACATGCCCACAAAGAAACTTGTACATGAATGTTTGTAGTAGCAGTCATGATAGTCAAAAGGTGAAAACCACCCAAAGTCCCTTATCCGATGAAAGGATAAACAGATGTAGTATGTCCACAAAATGATTATTCAGCCTCAAAAAGAAATGAAATACTGATATACAAAGATGAACCTTGAAAACATCTTGCTAAGTGAAAGAAGCCAGACAGAAAAAGCCACATATTACACGATTCCATTTATATGAAATGTCCAGAAGAGGCAAATCCATAGACAGACAGCAGACTTAGGGAATACAGGAAATAGATAAAAGTCAAAATCATTTTTAATCCCACCTATTAGAGATGTTGTCTAGTCTCCTCTACCATATGGTATGCATGATTTTATATTCCTTTTCATTATACTTTGAACATTTTCCATGATTGTCTGTTCCAATTTTGTGTTGTCAGGCATCTGGGATGCTGCCAACTCTTGATGCACCTATTCTAAATAATTCTGCATATAAATAAAATTTAAATCTGTCTGAATTTCTAAGTTATTTCATTCAGAAGATTCTAAGAGGTGGAATTATAATTGGTGGTTCATAATACATATACTTTTTGCTGTTAACCTGAGATGGTGAATAAACAAAAGTTCATGTAATGGTTTTATTGCCCTTTACCAAGTAAAAAAATACACATTACAGAAGTAGCAGCAACTTTAATTACAAGCAAAGGTTGACTCTACCCATAGTG
The DNA here is from genome assembly GCA_004027375.1 of Macroglossus sobrinus. Lineage (NCBI taxonomy): Eukaryota > Metazoa > Chordata > Mammalia > Chiroptera > Pteropodidae > Macroglossus > Macroglossus sobrinus. Next base: position 241,633 of record PVKZ01000600.1, read on the forward strand.
ACTTGTTTTGGTATTAGCAAATAATTTAAATTTCAAATAGTTATACTGAATATTTAAATTCATTGGTTAAAAGTATGGCTTAAACAGTGGATAATGTGAACCAAATAAGGCAAAATAAAAATAGGAATTTTTAAAAATTAAAGTATATAACAATTACGAAAGAAAAATTTCTGTAAAACTTGCCTTTTTTTTATCTTGGGGTCACCCATTCTGATTAGCTGAAAAACAAGTATTTTATAGAGGGAAGATTCATTTATGGCATTAATCACAGGAATACAGTTACCTTATTGGTGCCTGCTTTGAAGAGTGCAAGATGAACCCAGCAGTACATTAGGATATTTGAAAAGATCACAGCTGTTTACAATGGTAAATCATTTTTATTGACTGAATATTCACACCAAGCACAAAAGTAATGCTAGTTCTTCTCCTACTGGACTAAGAGAAGAAATTTCAGTTTAGTTTCTTGCTGGGCTGCATGTACTCACATGGGAAACATTTTCTAAAGATTTAGGGAAAGGTGGTTTAAAACAAAGGCTTAAATAAAGGTAGCACCAGAAGGACCAGGTACCAATAATCACGTATTCCACCCATCCAGGAGTTTCAGTATGTGAAATTATTGCACTTGTAAGAAGTAAATGACAGTAAATTACCAAACGCAATAATTTAAAACAGTTTGATGAATTTTGAACTAAGTAGTTTCAAAATGGTTTTGAGTTTCCCTTTAAAGGAAACCTGGCTAGGACAACTACCAGCCATTTACTTTAAAAAACAAGGATAGAGGACCAAGTTTTAATTCTAAACTGTAATTGCACTATGAGAAAAGAGGCTGTTTTACATAGTGGTATGAGTTTGGTCCACATCAAATACATTGTTATAAAAATAAACAAGTTTGTTTTTGTAAAAAATAACATTGCATTCCTTTGTTCAATTGCACAGTACAAACAAGCTATCTAAATTAATACTGTTATAAGGTCATTAGAAGTACAGTGGATATGTGTTTAGTCTGAAGCAATAAAGGAGTATACAGTAAAGTTTTCATAATGTATGAAAACAAATTTAAGTCACCTGAAATACATAAAATATTTTAAAAAGTTACAATGAGGAATGCACTTTCATATACTAATTATTAGTTAGCTGTGATAATACAGGATTCAGCAGTCCATTTACATAAAACTCCATTTTTATTCATTTTACAAAAGCAATAAATAAGAAACTACGTTAATTTGCACAAAACTTGTTTCATTTCATGATCAGTGTGACCATTTGTTACTTTATGACCAGGCCAATAAACCTGTCTTCCTCTACAGAGACAGCTCATATTTGGAAAGAAGAGCAAGCCCTGTCTTTATTCCAAGAGTATCTATAGCCATGCAGAATCCAGCATAAAACCTTACAAATTATAATACAAGGCCTAAAAATATGAACACTGCCTTTGAATATATTTACACAAGAGTAGTATTCACAAAAAGTTCTTTGATATAAAATAGTTTAGTAGTATCTAACAGCATAATTGAAGAACCAACCCCTCAGACCTCGGCCCATACTTATCTAGCAGGAATCAAGCTTGCACACCGACTCACAGCTAAATAGCTCCCATCAATTCAGGCCTGGGATATAACAGGCTAGAAAAGTCAAGGAGCACATCCCCATCATACTGGTCGGTATTGTGCGTAGGCAGGCATCTTCAGGAGGCCTAGCCAGAGTCTAGTGCTCTCAACCCAAGAGCGCATTACAGGTACCTCAGGTACCTAATGAGCTATAGCAAGCACCTTAGCATTTATTTTTAAAAAGCAGTCTGGACACACATTGTTCCAGAAAACATGTTAAGAAGCTGTACACAGTGAACAAGCTCATCTGGACAAATAATCCCTATGGTTTAAGAGCTACCAGTCAGTCTTTAAGAATAAAACCAAAATATTCTCATGTACATCTGCACAATAAACTTTATTACTTTCCACTGCAGTTTAAAAAATTTTTTTATGAAAGATGATTTATTCTGCTATCACATTTTTATGGAGTCAAAGAGACTTCTTAGAGGACAGTTAGTTAAAATTTAATACCTTACCAGAGTCTCTGAGCTGAGTTCGGTCCCTGGATAAATTATTGAGCTAGGTCACAGTGTCCTCAGTTGCACGCTGCTGCTAATTAATACTGCCCATGGTGACGGTACCCCACTGTTGTTAGGACACAGAACAGTCGTAAGTTCCATCCTGAAAAGATTCTTCCTCCTCTGCTCCAACTGTGTCCTCTTCTTTCCGGCTGACCATACTGTTACCTCCGACCTCACTCTGGGGGATGCTTCCATGGCCCAAAGAGCCCCTGTTCTCCTCAGCCCGGGGGCTAGTCTGCTCAGGAGTCTTACCCACGGTTACTGGCTGGAAAGCTTCAGGCTGGACCTGCTCTTCGGTCATCTCATTGAGCTTCTGTAGTTGTGGCTTAATGATGTTTAAAAATGGCTTATATCCAGGACTAACGAGAAGAAAAAGGAAATTAGTTCTCATTTGCCATGTTTAAAAGTCTCCATAGAATGTTATGGATAAATTCCTACTAAACACTGACACAGTCAATGATAAGGTCAGTGACATTATGAGGAGAGAGGCAGTGGTGTAGGGAGGTAGGGAGGCTTCATAGGTGTCCTGGCCAGCATAGAGGGGGCTGCATATAGCTTTAGTGTGAGTCTTAAATTTCTGAGCACTAGGAGCAAGACTGACATTCTTTATCTAGTTGTACCATTAAAAATCATATTCTACAGTGTAAGGACCAACAGGGTTTTTAGACTTGAAAAAGAGCCTTCAGAGAACCTAAATGAATTTGTCAGTTAAGAAAAACTAGATCCAAGTAAGGGAAGCCCCAAATCCACACATAATTGGTTGCAAAAGGCTAGAACCCAAGGTTCTTCCATCCACTACGCATAATTTGGGCTTGCTTGTAATTGCCATGGAATGTTAAATTCACATAGACATTAAATTTTTATTTTTCCAAGTGGACACCTTTAGGTTATTACCTCCAATTCCACAGAACGGCATATCTCAAGTTCCAGTCTTAATTCTAAGATCATTTGTACTGTACCAGTCTTAAGTCAGTGACATCCATTCCCATTATAAACTGACCAATGATGTCTCACTGGATATTACTCATGTAAATGGTTAGTAAAGAATGGTAACTAAAGAAAATAGCTTTAAAAATGAACATATGAAAGCATTTTTATTTTGACCAACCTAAAAATCTCCAAATAAATGAACCAGAGCTAAGCCCTAATGTGAAAGGACAGAATTCACCAAAGGACAGCTAAGCAACAAGCCTAAGGAAAGCATCACTTACCAATCTGTAGAGGCCCATCGGTCCACTGCATGTAGCCCTGTCTTTATGTTCTGTAACATCTCTCCATTTACCTCTGAAGACTGTATAATAACCAAAATCTGGTTGATTACTGAGGATTCTCTAAGAATCAGGCCTATGACAATGCACCAGTCCAGACATCCTGCCTCTAGGAATATGTGTAGCAAATATCTATACATAAACAAAAATAAAATAACTGAGAAAGAAATACAGAGCTAAGTAGAATCTTCAGAAAGGCAATCATTATCAGGAAAGTACCCCCTGTACCTTATTTACCCAAATATCCTGAGTAGACATTCTGTGCTTTCAAAATGCTGAGAAACTCACCGAAGCTGGACCTGGGATTTGTGAGGCCCTTTACTTGCCAACTCCATGGAGATGTGCTCTAGCTCTGACTGAGTTAAACTGAGTGTAGAAAAGTTTTCATCAACCACGGTCCAGTCCCCATCCACCATGGAGCTACTCTCTGTCAAGTCTGTAGCTGAACCAATACTGCATTCATCACCTGATGAAGAAGTGCCAAAAGTTATAAACTAGGTTCACAGAGAAAATGGCTTCCTTTAACTTTAAATATTGTCTGTTTTTCAGATGTTTATTTCTACTCAAGATTTTGAAACCAAAACCTTAACTCCACTGCTAAAATTCCCATACTATATTAACAAATGTATTTTTAAAAATCATTAGATAACCAGGCATTATGTGCCTTCAGATGAAAAAATATGATACCTATGAAGCTATCTTGTCTACCTCCAAAAAAGAAAAAAAAAAATCTACCTATAATCTGATCAAGTCTTTAATTTAATTTCCAATTTACAAGAAATACAGAGGAAACTATTACACTAAACCATGAATATGCAATCATCAAAATTCACATTATGGGAAAATCCACAGAATTGAGTTTCTTCAATGAATAAATTGCAAGGGGAAAAAGGAGATGTAGAGGAGAACAATCACTGAAGAAAAGAATTAAAAACATAATGATCACAATGTATGAACTTTATCTGGATCTTGAGTCAAGCCATAAAAAGTTTATGACATTACGAAATGATTGGAGTTTGAATATTTACTGGATATTTGATGGTATTAAGGAATTACTATTAAATTTTTAGAGGGATGATAATGGTATTATGGTTTATTTTTTTTAAAGAGTCCTTTTAGAGATATATTAAAATAGTCACAGATAAAATGTCATGTTTTGGATTTGGTTCTAAAATACAGGAAGGAAAAGTAGATGAAACAGATATGGTCATGAGTTGGTAATAATTGAAGCTGGGTGACAGATTGTGGGTGGGGCAAGGGATCCATTATACCAGAGGTTCCCAACCCCCGGGTCATGGACCATTACTGGTCTGTGCCCCATTAGGAACTGGGCTGCACAGCAGGAGGTGAGTGGCAGGTGAGTGAACAGAACATCTGTATTTGCAGCCTCTCCCCAGCGCTAGCTAGCATCACTGCTTCAGCTCCACCTCTGATCATCAGGCATTAGATTCTCACAGGAATACTGGTCCCTGGTGCCCAAAAGGTTGGGGACCACTGCATTATACTATTATGTCTATTTTTTAAATGTGTTTGACATGATCTCTTTTAAAAGTTTTCTTAAAAAGCAATGGTATCGCCTCATGTCCTAATCTCAGAAAGAAAAAAAAAAAACGCAGCAAATAGGTGTTGGTGAAGATGTGGAGAAACTGGAACCCCTGTCGATGTTGATGTGAATGTAAAATGGTGTAGCTGCTATTGAAAATATGGTGGTTCTTCAAAAAAATAAAAATAAAAATAAAAAGAATTATCACCTGATCTGGCAATCCCACATCTAAACATATACCCCAAAGAACTGAAAGCAGGATCTCAAAGAGATCCTGTACTACCATGTTCACTGCAGTGAACACTTATATAAGGTATCTAAAGTAATGAAATTCAAAGAGATAGGAAATAGAATGGTAGCTCTCAATATCTGGAGTGGGAAGAATGGGGAGTTGTTATTAAATAGGTATAGGATTTTAGTTTTGCAAGGTGAAGAGTTCTAGAGGTTGGTTGCACAACAATGTGAATGTAAACACAACTGTAAACTTAGAAATGGTTAAGATGGTAAATTTTATGTGTATTCTACCACAATTAAAATAAATTAAAGCAGCTATAAGCCTCCCACACAGCAGAAGCTCAGGTAACAGTGATGACATACTGAAATTCAAAGTTCAGGTGAATGAATTATGAAAACTACAGAAAATCAGACCAACTGCTACTTAAGCTCCTATAATTATATAAACCTAAGCAACATAAATCACTTTAAAATTTCCTGTTTGTAGCTTATTCATTACTACAAGAGCAGTGGCACACATTTTTTTGGTAAAGGGCTAGATAGTAAATATTTTAGGTTTTGAAAACTAAGAGGCAAGAAACTAAGGATACAATGTAAGAACTTAAAAGAGAAAAAAAATTCCACAAATTTTCATCAATGAAATTAAACACAGCATTTTTTTTTATGATACAGGGATATTTATGAGAATAGAATTTTTTATATGGGGATAACATTTTGCTTACTTGAGGTTCAAAATTAGGTTTCTGATCCAAATTGATTGCCAAAGTTCATCTATTAGTGCTGATCTGTAATAAAATTTTATCTATTTTATTTTACCTAAAATAAATATGGTGAAATATAGGCAAGGCCAATTTGGCCTTATTCTAGTAACTAACTATCTACCTCTCCAGCGGATATTAATAGATAATCCTCAAGAATGTACGTATCTTGCAAGACGAGTGAAGCTCTATCTCTGAAGTGCTACAGCACAGAAACGTTCTTGCAAAGGAACTGAAAATGAGCTAGAATTTAAAATGACGTTTACCTTTATTAGATAAAGGTGACAGGAAGGCATCTTGCATTTGTGGTCCATGGGATGAGGCTGTGTCTATCTCATGATGGGCAGGGCCAATGTTGCTGAGCCAGCTCCGACTTCGCTGGACATTAGAAACGCCAACATCCATCTCAAGGTTTAAAAAAGGGTCAGCAGATTGAGACTTTAACAGCTGTTCTCCCACTGCAAAGTAGGTCCAAAAACAAAGGAAAAAAAATGGGAATCAAGATGCACACTGCCATTTCTAATTCAGTTCTTTCAGCTTCTTTCCCCCTACTCCCTCCAAACTGAAAGTTCAAAGTCAATAACTGTCCTACATTGCATCATCCACCCATAAACCAAGGATATGGGGTTGTAACTATGTAATATATAATGCCATATACCAGTCATCTTATAGACCTTACTAGAACTAGGCAAAGTTTTATTTTGTTCATCTTTTAAGTGATTCTCCTTGGTTCTTAAAATGACATGAAGTTTCCAAATGTTAAAAGGCTTTTGTTTGAATTTTCTTAATAATAATTAGAACAGTCTTCTTTAAAAGACCTGAACTAAAAAACAATCTTTTAATTTTTCTTTCAACAAAATGCTGCTTCACTTTATCCTCTTTTAGTTTAGAAGATGAGCTCTCAAAGATGCATTTTTACTATTTCTCTGGAATGAGTCCTGTCAGGTAAGTGACAATTTTGCTTATTTTGAGGTCTATGACTAACCAATTCCAAAACTTAATCAGCCACTTCTCAACTTGCTGATAATCTAAGATAACAAGGGGTAGATTTATAAATTAGACTTCAAGGTTACAAGTCTCCGAGAAATAGATTCTACTTTATTTACACTCTTGATCAAATGGTGGATGATCTAACCGATGAACAAAAACATCTCTGAATATCAACCAACAGCAAACCGTCTAAATACTAAGCGTAAAATATAATTCTCCTTGTATAAGTGACACAAAATTTGCATTACCTGTTCGGAATTTTCCATTCTTGAAAGGAGAACTAATAGAAGAGACTGGGATGATGGGAAGTGGCCACAGGAAATCTCTGTGGAGTCTCTTCAGGGCTATCACAAAGTTGTCTACCCGGGCAGCTCGGGTACGTTCTTTGCAGAGCCAACTAATTAGTTCGAAGCCCAGCTGGGCTGCAAAGCAGCCGAGGTCTTTCAGCCGAACTTCTTCTAAGAGACGCCGAGCATGTCTCCAGAGCATCATGTCAATATACATGTTCTCTGCACAATCGCTGTCTTTATTCCATCTGCAAGTGGGAACACAAGAAAGCAAAGAAAAATCTTTACTGGAAGATTTCACATAACTTTATGCATTAGCTTTGATAAAAGTGACAAGGTAAGAGATCCAAGATCTAATTCTGACCAAAGAGAAAGATAAAGTATCAGGTTTCTCCTCCATGTGATACCATGACCTACTGAACAATACCTGGGACACAGCAAACTCTTGAAACGTGTTTGTAGAATGAGTACATGGAATAGGAAAAAATGTGAGACAGACAAAGCCAAACCAGGAAGAGGGTTGTGACTGCTTGAAGAAAAGAAAGGGAACAAATAAATGCTATATTTGAAAAGACCGATGAAAAGAGGGGAGAGCAGATCAAAGAAACCAAGAAGAGAGAAGAAATATGAAATGAGGTCACTCAATGTGAGTTACACAGACACGTAAGAATAAAACTGATTTTTAAAAAATTAATCACTAAATATAGTCTACCATTCCTTACTTAAATGAGTAGATAACAGTATAATTGGTTTGGTAACTGGGTGATTTCAGTGAGAGGCAGTATTGAGCAGGACTACCTGGATTCAGATCTTGGCGTTGTCACTCATTAGTTGTGTGAACATAACCAATTTTATTTTCTGGGACTCTGTTTCTTCACCTGTACAATGTGGATAACAATAGTATCTACCCTTATAGAGTTGCTATAAGGATTAAAAGACTTACATATGTAAATGCTTAGAATTGTGCCTGACACACAAGTGAATGCTTAGTATGTATAGCCAGTCTTTAAATTTAGGGTATGGCTGAGAAGCTAATGTTTGCCTGGCAATTGTTTACAGTCCTCCATGTTGTGTTTTACTTATATATAGCCCATGACTGTGTGTATATTGCGAGTGAGGGTGATATTAATGGCTATAATAAAAAGCAATCAAACATCACAATAAAAATGTTCAGAAAGCTCTCACTATGTGCCAGGCACTGCAGAAACAATACAAACAGAATATAATAAGATTAGGAAGAGAGAAACCAACAGCCAAGAACGTGCAACGCAAGAAGGGATAAAAGGACTTTACAAACCAGAGGAAATCCTAAATATGTTATAACATTCAGTGAGTTCATAATTAACCTCTCAGGAGACAATAACCTAACTACGGATGATGCAGGTTTCAGTCTCCAAGATACACTTCCTCTTTGCTCTCCCATTGTTTAATGACATCTCCAATAAAAAAAGTCACAGGAGAGTCAAGTACATGAGGACTAAATTTTATTTTTTGGTCAAGAGGTACAGTGGTAAAGAAGGATAAAACAGTTGACCATAAGAAGACTTTTGGATTATTTGCAGCTTTATTTTCCTTTTTATACTGTTAGAGGTAATTGAAAGTTAATTGCATTCAGATCAGGTACATCAAGACCTACTCTAGTACAAGGGGCAGAAACTGTAAACAGTAACGAAGTTAACTTTGGAAGAAGAAAGAAGAGAAGCCTTTTGTGTGCTAAGCCTTTTGGGAATGGCAAGGTAAGTGCAATCAGATCAAGCAGTAACAGCATTTCTTTTACCTTTTTCCAGAAGGACCAGATGGCATACTTAGTGTTTTCTGTAAGCTAAATTTACTAGCAGGAACATTTTCAGCTGACTGGGATAAACTGATGCTTCGATTCCTGAAGAACTCAAATCCACCACTTGAACTGGGTTCCTAAGATAATATACATTATGCAGTACAGTTAGTGAAAGATGCCACATAGGTGTATGGCCCAGAGAAGCTATGCAATTTTGCAACTCACCTGAGCTGTAGGTGTGGATGGAGGTGTCTCAGATTCTCCAGAGCCAATGGCTTTCAGAAATCGAATCATGTGCCGACATAAGTCCCACTTGCCTTGTTCCAGGGCTGTGTTGAACAGAAGAGTGGCATGTTGCCTGCTTACTGCTGGGACTTCCATATTCTACAAAACAACCAAGGAAGACAAACATTCCTCTTACAATGCAAATGATCTGGGAAGATATGAGCAATTCTTTTATCTCTACAGTTCCCTAAACCCAGAAAACAAATGCTGCTGCAACAATGTAGGGGACAGTTTAATAGTAAAATTAAAAGGAGCATTAAAAAATACCATGCAAGAAAAAGTGAGGCAACTACTCTGCTGGTGTAATATAAATTACGATTTATTGAACTCCCACTACATGCCAAATACCTTGTGTAAACCTTACATGTGTTCTTTCATTTCTCCTAGTGATATTACAAAATAGGTATATCGTTCTTATTCTACAAATGAGGAAACTGAGTTAAGTAACTTGAAGATCAGGAGAAAAACAAGAATATAAATCTAAGTTTGCCTGGCTATAAAAAAACTCAGGTCTGTCTCCTGTGACAGTTTTCAGAGGATGTGACTTAAAAAAATCTTTGCTTTGGGCAACAGTATATAGTACTGCTATACAATCAGCATCCCAAATAATTCTTTCACAACTTAACCTTTCTACCTGCCTTGACTTTCATGGAAAGGCACCTAATACTCAAGTTTAACTGTAATTATTTGATAAGCCAGAGCAATTTAGGAATTTTGATAGAGAAAAAGTTTCCAATTCCATTGCTTGGGGGATCACCGAAAGTCTAAGGAGTGACCTAAAACAACAAATGGCTGCATTAATTTCTTTCTATTTTTATGACTCTGTGGCTTTTAAGACTAACCAAGGAATTACAGAATCTCAGGGCCATCCAGCCTCTGCTTGAATATTTCCTCTGGTTTCAATCAGTTATCATAAAGCAAATAAGTAGATAGGAAATTTGCTTTAGGCAAGAATTTCAAACCAGGTTTATGGTTAGCTTCTTAGATCAATGAAAACAGCTTTGCAGTAATTTGAAAGAACCTTAAAGTGTAGCCTATTAAATCCATATCAGACTGATAAAAGCAAACTATCAAACATAATGAAGCAAATTTTCAGGAGTCTCAAAGAACCCATTGTTTTGAGAAACACCACTGTGAGGGAGGGTAAGTACTGTGGCAGGCCTGAGTCATCTTAGCTCAAGGCGGGGTGGGGGGGTGGGGTGGGGGAGTGGGGCAACAGGAGGTGCTCTGCTATGACCCATGTTCTAATCAGAGTCCCTTCATCAATTCCACACTCTAAGGAAACACTGTTGGGGGGCTCAGACAAATCCAGTATTAATCAAGCTAATTCTTTATTGTTTCCTATGTAATATTTCAATAATCTTATGTAAACATTTCTTCAGTATTATTCAAAATACTGTTAACTCATTAATGTTTCAGGCCTATTTATGGACAAATAGGATAAAAAAAAAACCCTGCAACGTTACTGCATGATAGTCAAAGAAATTTTCTGCCATCATCTGATAAGACTGAGTTCTTTAAAAGGAAAGATATAAACTGAACAGAACATTGGACTGTATTAATTCCTTATATACAATCACAGAGCCAAAACAGGGCTTCCCCCCCACCCTCCAAGTTTAAACTCTCTAATTCCTAGATCTTTTTAAGATGAGAGCTCTTACCTGTAAGATAATAAGGTAAGAGGCGGCTGTGTCCAAATCCTGAGCCATCAAACATTCCTCAAACAAGTCCTTGGGGTTTCCAACGGCTGCAAAAAGGTAGTTCCACAGGGCATATTCAGTCTTCCTGGCACAATGAACAACTGTCTGCAGGAAGAGGGGGAACTCGGTGATAAATTTTGCCACAGTGGGAAGCAGAGGGTCGGGAATGGGCTCCCGTGAGGTAGCTTCTTCTTCCAGCACTTCATGGAGCATGAGCTCCAGCACATGAGGGAAGTAAGGTAATGTGGAACAGGACTGGGCTAAGAGCAAGGCTTGCTCCCCAAGGTTCCTGACCAGGAGCTGACGTAGAATGTGGTGGAGGTAGATCTGAGAGGTTCTCTCCACAACACAGAAAGGGAAGAGCACCTCCAGCTGTTCCTTAGCACTGTTCCGAGTGTACAAAGAATCATAAAGTAAAGTGTCATTGACAGCACCAAGGACTAAAGCATCTTCAAATAGGACAGCCAGAGGGTAAATATTGATGTGGAAAGGCAGCATAATCCGCTGGGACAAGAAAGAATGGGGCTTGCGGTGATCCCTAGGGAAGAGAGGGAGCCAAACTTTCATCCCTGCACCTCCACAACTCAGCCAGAGTGCCTCCAGAAGGTGACGCTTTTGTTTGTTTGCTCGACACGTTGTCCACACATTTTCAACAGACTGGGCTAGTACAACAGGAGGACAGAATGGCAACTGGAAAAGGAGAGAAGAATCAGTTTTTTCCTAATAAATTTGTAGGTTCCTAAATTCCTAGGTCCTACTTTCCTATGTTTTTAAAAATAAGAGTTCAACTTTTTAGGAAAATTAGGGTAATCTTTTAGAATTAGAGTTAATAATAATAGTACCTTGGTCTTTCGGAGTATGTGTATTTAAATCTAAAAACAACAAAACTCTATGAAGACCAGTTTATCCTATTTTCCCATTAGAATTTGCAAATAATGATGCTTAAGCAATAACATCTGAAGTATGGGACATTTCATCATCATTTTAGGACCTTATCTTTCCCAAATCATCTTATACTCAGAGGCTTAAGACTAATTTTACATATTTTTTCAGTTTCCAAATCACAAGACAATATATCCCTCTTAAATTATTTTATTCTTTTTTCCTAATCCCATACATTCTTAATGTTTTAAATGACTTCCACTTTACTTACAAGTTTCCTTTGGTTACTATCCTTCTCCCGGATCTGAGGGCCTGATCTGTCCCTCTGCATCATGATTAGCTGTCCTGCAAGATTTAGCATAATGCTCTCCGCATCACGAGCCTAGAAGAAAAATAAATTGAATTAATTCTAATTTATATGTATGTTTTCAGCATTTCCCCCCCAATCTCTAAGATTTACAGGTTAAATGACCAACAATATTTACTGAGTGTGTAATATGCACAGCTATTCTATTAGGCTCTATGGGAATACAAGAAGCTTCCAGGCTAAGGTCAGAAAAACTTAACCAATGCAATTAATGGACAATAAAACTGAATGTAAAATTGAGGGCTGAGCTGAATTATCCTGGAAAAACTAAGAGAACTTCAGAAGTTCATAAAAATGAGAGTTCATATCAGCGATGTAGGTGGTGTAGCTAGTGGAGGGCTTATAGGTGCTTGGAGAACGTATACAATTATTTCTTTTAAGCAGAAACCATGTTTGTTTAGTTTTGTCACTGTAACTCAGCATATACATACAAGGCACATTCTAGGCATAATGCTCTCCATATCACTTAGTATCTATTTACTAAACAAATAAACAGTTCTTGATATCAATTCAAAACATTACAAATTGAGATGAAAACTCTAAATTTAGAGTTCCGATAAGAGAATAGTACCTGCTGTGGCATTTTCAAGGTGATTCCATTCTCTGTACTCACTGATGTCAGAGTAACAGATACTACCAGGAAAGGGTGAGGAATGTAGCGTGACATGGAGACTTCCTGAAGAACCTGAATACCAGCAGTAGTATTTGGACTACAAAAAAGAAAAAGAAACTCACACACCTTAACAACAACGCTAACAAGTTTTTTCCCCCGCTACTAATACTACTAGGTATCATACTTGTGGAGGATTATTGTTCCCTCCTTCCCAAGTACATCAAGCAGACTGACAAAGTTAAGGCATCCAAAAAACACACATGGAGATGAGGGAGAAAGAAAGGTAATAAGAAGTAGAAGGGAAGAAAAAATTTGGGAAGAAGCTCAGAATAGCTTAGTTGGTTGAGAAAGGACACAAATTCTATCTGAGGCTAGTTAAGATTTCTTAATTTTTATCTTTACATTATTCCTCAATTACTAAGCTAGCTAGGCAAATACACATTTCATGGCTGTTTAAAAAGAGAAACAAACAAGCAAAATAAAACTCAAGAGGCATGGTCTAAATGCTGCAAGTCAACCAGATGCCAACACATGACAATAGGACTGCTGGTTTTTCCTGCCTTAGACTACAGCCATCTAGCTCCGTATGCTAAGCACATGCTCCCAAGGCCTTAAAGCTATGGAACTCCTTTAAAATACCCAAATATCTAGAACACTAGGGTAGTTACTAACCACTTGTTTTCAGGGTTGTTAAAAAATTAGTATCTAATGGTTTACCCCATCCCAGATTATTTTTTTTCAAATGAAACCAGTAAGATTAGCTGAAGAAGTTAGTGCAGGCTTATTTATTTACTTATTTTGGTAGCTAAAAAATAATTACTATATGAATATCACTAATTAAAATTCCTTGTTTTTTTAACTCCTAAAACAAAGAAAACTAAATATAAAATTTGAGTCAACTGTTTTAAGAAAACGAAAACTACAGAGGAAACATGATATATAGGAGCAGAGAGTTACTTGTCACATGCTATATACTTACCCATCAGATTTTCTTTCAATACTGTAAAGGCATATTGAACAGTCTGCTCTAAACACTATTACCATGTCTCGGAAGACACTAAGCAGTAATGTTTTTGTTTGTGCTTTGGTGACATGAGCAAAGGCATTGTCCAGATTAGACGTTCTCAAGTAAGCTCTCAGCTGAAGAAAACAAAAATGAAGAAAGCTATAAAACAAGATGCTTCCCATAGATGACTAAATCCATGCTGTTCACATGCTGTTTTTTTATCTACTGATTTTTTTTTTCAAGTAAGAGGAGTTAAAGAAATAATGTGAGCATTAATAATAAATGGATAATGTTTATATTTTGATAGGGAAGGCTCATTCTACAAATAATAAAAAGATGAAGTGATCAAAACTCTGAATGTACTATTATGAGATACTCCTTTCAGATCTGGCTATTTAGACCTGATTTGAAGAGACTAGCAGTTTCTCAAAATATAAATCAATATAAATCAATAAATTAATAAATCTCTAAGGACAGCCACCCTTATGAACTTCTGTGCTTTTAACTATTTTATTTTTTACTATTTACAAACTTTATAGAAAATGTCTACAGCTAAAAATCCTTAGAAAAGGTTATTTAGAAGTCCTGATTATTCCTCTAAAATCCCTTTAAAATTAATTCCTTTAAAATTTTTTTAGAAGTAGTAACCACAAAGGAAAATCTCATTAACTAAAAATGCCAAATTCTTGATTGAAAAAAACCCAAAAAGTTCTGCCTATTTTCCAATAAATTATTTTTATATAAAAGCATATAGTGCCTAATATCTTTAAAATAAGAATCTGTTATTTTTGAGAGAAAAACTTACCTCTTCTTGACGATCATTTATATTATAACATGCTAGGACAATAAAATCATTCCACCAGGCTAAGCCACCTGTCACAATCATATTTTGCTCCTTAAAAGAGAATTTCAAAAAGAATTATATTGCCAGAAATTACAATAAGTAATATACTTATAAAATATTCCTAAGCAGACAATGAAAGCACAAATTATTTCTGCTCTATTCTCTATCCCTCCAATTAAGCATTATTTTGAGCCTTTGTTAGTGATGATTCATATCCTATTTTGAAAAAAAATAAACATTTATATAAGACAGAAAGTACATTATTCAAAAATAACTGGGTGTCATGCAGCATCATTATTCCCACATTCAAAAGACCTTGGTTTAATTTCTGGCTTTATCATTTATCAGCTGCTTGACACTGAATCTTAGTTTCTCTTACAAATGGTAACAATAGTGCCCTCACTGAGTTGTTACGCAGATAAATGAGGTAATATATATGAAAGTCCTTTAAAGTGCGTGGTACATAGTAGGCACCCATTAAGTGTTAATTTCCTTCTCTTTTTCTCCTATTTGATTTGTGCAAAATCCAACTGCATATGTTTGTATGCTACTCAGATATTTATATCACACACACAGATAAGGAAATGATCTAAAATTTTGTGGAAATTTATCCTGATCTGATGAACTCAACCTGGAAAGGCTCAAGTTAAAAAATTACAGTGTTTGATCTTAAAGAGAATGAAAAGCAAACCAACTATCACAATACAAAACCCTTCATCAAGTATCAAGTACTAATATTTTTTGGTAAGTAAACAGTGGCTTACATTATAGTTATTTCATATTGTAGTTTTCTTATACTTTGAGAAATCAGTTTTTAATTAAAAAAAAAACTAACCTGGGTAATGTTTCCAAAAAGTTTCCATTTTTTGGTGAGTAAAGAGTAATGTGCAAAACCGAACTTGCCAACCACAGCAATATTCTGTCCAAGCTTATCAATAGCTGAAAACTGATTTAAAAAAAAATTAAGAACTATTCCTTGAAACCCATACACTTTATTAGGTATAAAGATCTTAGTATTGCATTAGGCAAGCAGATTATTAATAAGTGTTTCCTAACTGATTTAAATGTAAAATGCTAAATTTAAAAAAATCTGAATATTTATACATTACATTTAACCAAATTTATAGATGTTATACATTAACCATGTAAAAGGAAAGTATTAAATTTTTACTTTCATCAGTGCATCCACTGAAAGGCTCAATTCCCAGAATACCTCTTGCAGCAAATGCTATCCAATGAAAGTTAACACCAATGAAAATAATAAATAACTCACCCGTATAGGCCAATTGCTCTCTAGATACGTGCTGGAAATCTATAGAAAACAATACATCAGTTTGGTAAGACTTCTGAAACGTATTTAAACTTAAAACATTAGCATCACAATATGAGATTCATTTTTCTAAACAATGTTTGAAGTGTTCCCAAATAATGGGTATTACTAGCAGAGGATACTCAGAATTTATCATTTGTATTGCAGCCAATATTTCACATCTCCTGTCTTAATTATTTCATTATAAATTTCTAGACATCAGGCTTTTTTCTTTTTTTCCTCTACACTTTGTTTGTTATAAATATTGAACACTCAATAAAAACAGACAGAATATTTTTAGAGAAGCACCCCCAAGGGCAGCCAAGAATTATGTAGATAACACAAACACAGTTTAGGTTTGTTGATCTGAACTATCCCAAAACAACCTTATATAGTAAAATGAGAGCTTCAGCAAGAGTTTTGTTTTTGCTTTTTATCAGAAATACTTTTATTATTTTTACATTGTTTTGATTAAAAAAGAAATATATTCTTATAAAATTTAAACACTATAACAATGTACAAAGTACAAAATGAAGTTCTCCTATTATTTATTGCTCAGGGATAAGCACTGATTAGGTTTTGCTCTACCTCTGAACAAACATCCATATACATGTAAGATTGTGTATAAGCTAATACTTTGGGGGTGTTCAATTTATTCATCTATAGGAACTTTTAATATATTATATATTTATCTGCAACATAAGTAGAAAAAATATCTTCTCATGTCTGTCTTACATCTTTGTATATGGTAGCCTTGTGTCACTCCAACAAGAATTTTAAACTTAAAGAATCCTCTATGAGTTTTCAATGTAGAATAAATAAATTCTAGCTTTACTGAGACTGTAACCTCTCTACTAGCTTACTGATTTAAGTAGTTTTTATGAAGACATGGTGAATGTGGGGTGAAAACAGAATTACAGAACAAAGGAAGAATCTTCTATTTCTTGAATGAGAAGACCTTTAATTTATTCAAATTTACTTTCATTTTACTCGAAGAAAAAGTATTACATATTTTTAAAAATGCCAAATTAAAAAGCCAAGTTACTGTAGTCAAATCCAATAAGTTTGTTGGTGTAATGCGAAGACAAAACACTAAGTAAAAATAATATGCTGAAAATATCTGCATTAACCTTGAAAAAATTATTTATAAAACTACATGTTAGCCTTCACTTACTATCTAATAAGCCAATCTAAATTCTAAGTGAATTAATAGCTTTTAGTACATTAGGAAATTCTTAACTCCATTTCTGGTTTTTGGAAGCCTACGATTCCGAATTAAAGAACAATGTCATAATATATGCTTGAAGAATACTTGTATCTTAACAGATGTATTATTCAGATTAATAAAATTCACTATGACAGGTAAAATTAGTCCAGAATAATGGTAATCTGAGGTAATGATCAAGTAGCAAAATAAAAGCTGAAAGTAGTTTCATAGCAGGCTGTAAACAAAATTCTTTTTTTGGATGAATAGTCACTTGAAGAAGGAGTTACCCAAAGTATAACAGACACTAAAAAGAACCTCACCCACACCCACCCTCCCCCAAGTCTTTCATAAGTATTTATGAAACATGTAGACTGGTAAAGTGTGAGGTGGGATCTCACTACTGAAGTGGATTCCAACATGAAGAGTTTCTAATCATGGGAACCTAAGTTAAATCTTATATGATCACACTCTGATGAGTATCTTTAGGAAAAAAAAATTTATTCTTTTAACCTCCAAAAGTGTATGAAATGCCACAAATGTCAAATGGTTTATTTTCAAAACTCAAAGCTTAAGTTTAAAATGCTTTATTTCTCATGCAGTTCGGCATCTGAAGATGCTATAAAATAAGAATAAAAACTTATTTTCCCCAGTGGGTCAGCTTTACTTTTTTGTGTCACTTAAACTTTGAGCTCTACCTCTGATAGTGAGAACAGGAAATGGGAGAAGGAAAGAGGCAACCAATGAGTGATGAAGAAACTCACGACAGGACTGCATACTCTGGGCACAGAAGTCATACCACACTACTGAGAAACTAAGTGCTAACACAGAATCTCTACCTGTAACATCTTAGGATTCTTTAGTCTTTCAAAAAACCTAATTTTCCCCCTTAAAGTCATTCTGCTAAATCCTATCTCCTGCCTGAGCTACTTTTGTCTATTACTGGCGAGACTGTGAGAGCCCTGCTCCTAGCAGATTTGATCTACACCAAATATCACACCTAGTACATTTGACACACACTGCAGGAATGAGAGTAAATCGTTTACAAGCAACCTTTAAAATGCTCTCTGTTGATCTCCCTAATGTAGTGCCTGATACAACATAGGTGTTTATCTCCCACATTTTGTGAAGTTTATTCTTTCCAAATAGCAAGATTAACTATAAAACCAACATTTCAGAATACTGGATGATAATGATTTACACATCTTTCAGAAATAATGTTTTATATTATACAAAATACTAAGTATTAAATGGTAATCAAGAAGGAACACAGCCTAAGACAAGGGTGTTGTCTTTTTGAAATTTATATTACTTGTGCTCCGTCTGTCAACAAACTACTTTCAAAACTTTTAAGAATTTGTAGCTAGAAAAACTGAATAAAAATAAATAAATAAATAAGCACCATCTCTACCAGAAGCTACTAATCCAGCTTCTGACAAGTATGTATTTGTGTTGTTTTAGTTTAAGGAGAAAACATAATTAACAAAGAATCTTCTGTTCAGGTAACTAACAGATATAAAGTAAAAAGCTTAAACAAACAAAAATCCTATAGTCTAGATGAGGAACAGACAGAGCAGCAGAATTAGTTGGAGCTCATTTGATGAACTCTAAGCTGTACAAAAGCATACAAAGTATAAATCACGCAAACAAAGCCACTCTGATGTAGTACATGGACACTTATCCTAGATAAGAGCATATGTTGAACTGGGAATTAAACAGGTACTCTTATTTCTTCAGGGAATCATTACTAATGGCTAAAAGCCTGAAAAGTGAAACATTACTATTATATGGACACTGTAAACCACCCTAAAACATCACTACAACACTGCATAGACTCATTTGGCTGGAATGCCAGCAAAGTATAGGGCAAATCCAAATAAAACCACCACCAAATAGGCACATACAAGGTTTTAGGCTCAAGGTCAGTAGCATATTATATGATTCAACATTTAGTACCTAGGATTTAAAATAGGTTTAGACTGTTACTTGAATTTATACTATAGTAAGGATAAGTCTGCCACTACATTGCTATGCAACCATGGGCAAGTTGCTAAACTTCCCTGAGCCTCAGTTTCCTCATATATAAAAATCCAGTTGGACTACATGATCGCTAAGGTCTTTCCAGCTCTAAAAATTCAATGAGTCTATTATAACTTAATTGTTTTGGGATACAATTCTGGCATCATTTTTATTAATTTTAAGGAAACTGAAAAAAAATTAGGTAAAGCTAAGAGTTAAATTAAGTTTATCTTTCTGAATATTTTAGCTACCTGAAGAACAGAATGACAAAAGAATCTTGCTAGTACCTACTTTGTCTAAGGTTGTAAAATCAGGGATTTTAATATGGGATACTTCATAGAAGGCTAACAATTACAGAATCACTGAATTTTTGAGCTGGAATGAAATTCAATTTTTGTTATTGCCTGATGGATTTTTGAGTTCCACACCTACCTTCTTTGATCCTCTGCTCTACTTGGCTCTCTGGCAACACAGACCTGGCTAGGCAGAACTGGCATTGATGCTAGGTCAGTGTAGAATGAATAGTTCAAAGTATGGGGAAATGAAAATAGTAGAGAAATGGCTATAGGAGAGAAGGGAGCAGTGGAAAATTTTAGTCAAGGAAGTAGCTGATGCAGTTTTATTTAAATATTGTTACTAATTATAAAATGGTATGCACATTGTTTGATTTTATGAATTTATTAATGTAATTAAATACATTTTATTTTAGTGTATACCACATGTCAATGTAGGAGACAGTCCTCCTTCAATTTTTCACATAATGACCATTCTTCTGTCTCTCATTATCTCCACTCAGAGTCAACTGAAAGTAACATGGGAGCTGAAGTAAGCTAGTAAGATAAAAGTAAAGAATGTAGAAGTAAGGTGAAGAATTATGGAAATAGAAACTAAGACAAAGAGTAGGCTCTGATGCACCTAAGATACTTTGGTATCAAAAGGGGAGAGAAAACACTCAAAACTTTGAAACGTATGTTTGAAAGTTTCTTTTTAAAAAAAAACTTTAATTTATTGATTTATTTTAATTAATTTTATCTGGTATAAAAATTCAGAATTAATTTCCATGTTAAATGCCAACTGATCAGAATTACTAAAAAAAACCTTACTAGTTTAAAGTTATATCAGAATGAGTAAATAATTTGGAACAAGATTAAGTAACAATAAAATTATTAACAATAATGTTCTAAATGGATCACAAGTCTGCAATTTGGGTTTAAAGTCAGGCAATTAACTTCAATATGTCCCCATGAGGACCACAAGTTCAAGCTGCTGTACAGTATTGTTACTTTCCATGAAATTACTACATTTTTTTGCCTATGCAAATCCACAGGACTAAATTTATACAAAAATAAAAATAAAAAATAAAAAACAGTTTTGCTCTATAAGAGAGCAAAACATAAACTTCCTATTTTTGAAACTGTTCACTACTAATGGACTTAAAGCAGAAGGGGATATGCTCTACATCAAGTGGAAAGGGAGGAAGGAGAACAGAAAGACAAGAACACAGAAAAGCAAAAAAGAGACGTAACACTCAAAAAAGTTTAAACATTTCTCAGTTTTCTAAAGCAACAGAGGAAATATTTATAAATCTGTTCCAGGTGCTGTCTTACCAAAGACTAAGTCAATGGTCAATAGTAACTGAAGACTTACTTGTACCACATGCCAATGCCGATGTCCAAGTAAAGTGCTTAACCCCTGAGACTCTAAACCAACATCTGCAAAGGAGTTCTTTTCCTGACTGGGCTTATGCTCAGAATGTGCTGAAGAACTCCTGGGATTCTGGGTTTGTGAGGCCTCTCCACAGTTCAAGTATAATCGATCCTCCCCCTGAAGCAACACTTGCTCTTGGTTACTCTAGATGAGGGCAAAAGGAAGCAGAGGGGTAAAGAAAGAAAGCAAATAAAAACAACTTATGAGGTATTTGGTATGGGAAAGTAAGTAATACATCAACTTAGTTTTAGTACAGGAGATGTACCATACATCTCAATGTTGATTTTCCTCACAGACAAGACTACAAAATGATCTCATGAATCGTTATATTTAGAGGGAGCAGGTGATATTTTAATGATTACTTCCCAGGGCAAATAAAATCTTTGTTCAGTCACTTTGTCATATGGAATGTGGAATCTTTTTTGAATGTGGAATCTTCCACATTCCCAGGTTTACAACTGTTACAGCAGTATCTTTTATTACTATTCCAAAATAACCATGCTATGAGATTTTTCATCAGAAAACCGAACATAACTAGTCATTATCTACAGTTTACAAATTAGTTTCACGTAAAATACCTCATGAATGGTGGTAAGAAAACATGTCTTGTCAAATAGTGTGTGTATGATCACTCATGTGCCCACATGGCAAGGAAATGAATTAGGAATGGGGATTAATGGGTGCTGGAGGATCTTTTATACCACAGGGAGGATGAAGAGTAGCCTAAGTCTGTGGTCTTGGTTCACCACAATTCAATAATCACTTGTTAATGCTTGATTAGTGCCAAGCACCGTGCCAGGTTCTGAGGATATTTGGACAAATAAGACAGTTTCTACTCTTAGTAATTATGCCCTGATTTTCAATTAGAAGGCCAGTGTTCTTAAACTATAGGCAGATTCTTCACTGTTCAAATTAGATATATCAGCACCCCAACCCCTTACCTTTCCATTGTAGTACAAATGTTGTCTTGACATAAAACACAAGAGTGCTTTAAAATTATTATTTGGGATGAGGGAGAGGAGAAATAGTCTATTCTTATTTTTCTATGAATCTTTATTCTTCAGCTATAGCAATGAGATCAAAGATCCAAGCTATTTCCACATTCTTTCTCAATGCAGTATAAATTTTAATTGCACCAAATATTAAAAGTCTATTAGTGGCAGATATTTAGATATGCATTCCTAAAATATATACTATTATTACATATTAAAGATGTATAATATTAACATATATTATTACAGATTGATAAAAAATGAGGAATTTACACTATAATTTGGATTGGCAGTGTTTCCCAAAGCAGGTTCCTAGGCATGTTTTCTTCAAAGAGTTTCTTAAAAATTCATAGTTAAATAAGCTTGGGAAACACATTGCTAAGCTTGGGAAACACATTGCTTTTTACATACCAAATCTTAGATTTTCATAATACACATTAGCGTATTAAGGACCCTGGAGTCCCACAATAAAGAAATCTCTACAACTTTGTTTAACTCCTTTATTTCACACTTACATGACAACAGAACTTTTCTTTCCCTGTGCGACTGCTATAGGCATTTCTCATAAGTAATGCCTAGTGGAACATACTTTAGGAAACACTATTTAGATAAAGCCTAAGTTTTATTCAAGTTATTCAAGTACATCCATAAATAATACTTTCTCTCAAGTTGCTTCTGACCCTATTAAAAAAAAATTTGCTCAGAAATAAAATTTTAGTATGAATTTAATAGAAATTAAAAAAAGAAATACAAGAATCATGGAAAATATATACTCCCAACTTGGGGAGTATACTCAACACATCTGTGTCATAAGAGTCTAATATTTTAATAAGCCACTAAAAAAAACCCCAAACAGTTTTAATTAAATAAACTTACCATACAAGGGTTTACGGTGAGTACACTCTTGATAAACTGAAAGAGCAGAATTCCAGGCTGTTTACCTATACTGTTGGGGTCAGACTCATTTTCAGTAATTTGAGAACCAAATCCACTGATTACCCATAGGTGATAGCCTTCTGCACCCCAGCTCTTGGAGAGGAGGAGGGAGGATAAGGGAAAGGGGGAAAAAAGTCAAAACAATAAAAACTTTATTATCCTTTGCAAGCTTCAAATATTCAAATTCTGAAATAACTAACACCATTATTGACTTCTGAAGGTTAGAGAAACTATACCAAAACAGAAAGGAATCATAACTACATCTACATCTTAGCTATCTCCAGTGTAACTCACCATCACTGCTCTCTACCTAGAATAGTGAAAACACTACAAATAAATCTTAACTCCAAATCCTAAGAAATGCTTACTGCTCTCTGTTACTTCTCTAGTAATTAACTGACTCTCAATGCAAAGAAACTCCTTACTGAGGAAGACCCACGCCGACCCAAAGCTTGACAAAGAAGCACCCAAAATAGATGGGGTTTCATACAAAGCAAAGAATATTGGATTAGAAGCTGTAAAACTAGGGTTTTCATTCCAGCTTGGCTACCATTTTGTAGTATTACTTTGACCAAGCTATTTGTTTTCTCTGGGTATTAAGTTTCTTCCTCTATAAAATGAGATGGTTCAAAAAAATTCTCCAGGCTCAGTCAATTTAAATATTCTATAACCATATTCTCCATAATTTTTTTTTTTTTAAGGATTAGCGATGCCCAATCCACAAGGCGAAGAAAACAGTAAAAGGGGAATCCAAGAATGGTTACAGAATTTAACTCTTACTTTCCCATGATAAAAGTTGCACAAGCTAACATAAATTCTTTTATTTTTAGTTTGTGACTGAAACAGCGACTTAGTGAGGCTGATTATACTGGTTGTTGTTGCCATTCGGAAGCACTGATCGGCAGTTACAGAAATGGTTATTTGCTCGAAAATCTACTTTAAAATACAGAGTTGAGAGAGATAGCAAATAGGGTCCTTGTTGGTGAAAGGCTGGGAACCACCATAACCATGGTAGTTTTAATTCTTTGAGAAACCGAAGATCAGAAAATTCCATCTCCTCTAGAGTACTCATAAGTACTAATTTCACAAAGATGGTAAACAGAGGAGCTACAGAAAGAAAATGCTTTTATGTAAAGACAGGAGATACACCTCACTGCTTTCTACAGAAACTCATGAAAATAGGTAATAAAAAACATTGTTACTAACTAGAATTCTCTTGATATACTTCTACGGAAAACTTAATGTGCTCAAATAATACACAGTGCATTTCCTCCAGGAATAGAGAGTCAGTGAGAGTTTCACACTTTATATTAAAAGTGGTCATGAGAAATGGGTGCTAGCCATAGTGAAATCAGGCCCTCATTTTTCCTAAGCACACAAGAAACGAGGTGTGCTTAGGAAAATGAGGGCCTGATTTCACTATGGCTCTATGTTTACAAAGATGACAGGGGCTTGCTGGACACATCTAAGAAAAAGCAAAATCAAATACTAAAAACTGAACAGCCTTCTAATTAAAAAAAAAAAAAAAAACCTTTAGAAGCCGTTCTGCTGCTGAGAAGATTCTGCTGAGACTAAAATAGTTTTGTAATTTATCAGACCAACATGAGAAAAAAAAGAAATATCGAAGTTTTCCACACTATACCAATATTTTATATAGAAAGTACTTACCATAGAGTTGATCTTAAGGGGATCTTTTTTGGTACCATCAGACCTATAACTAAAACAGAATTGAAACTTAAGGAGAGTTTTCTAATTACATATAACATTTAGCTTTAATTTTTTAAAAAAATCAACTTGATCTTGTTCCTTCAAAATAGAAATATATAATAATAGATAAAATATGAGACTGCTGGTTAATACTCCTAGGTATATCATTGAGACATAGTCTTCTAGGTCCTAAGTAACTCTGTGAGAGGGTCGTGCAGTTTAGGAATGTGTGTTCGTTTTGTTAGGAATAAAGTTCAAAGTGGTATATGAGGTGGGCAGAGATTATCAACTCACTCCTACCAACCCAGTGGGTTAACTTATATTAACCCAATAAGATAATGTAATTTCTCATTTCCTACAGCTTACTACTCTTATTAAATAATAAGCTACTTAAAGGTAAACCCGTATCTTTTTTAGCCTTGAATCTAACATGCTATCATATATACAAAAGGGGTTCAATAAATAAATGCATTTTTATTAATAGTAAGTTTCAGGAAGATGGATGTTTGGAGAATCAATACATTCTGAACAAATTAATTCTGAATCTTACAAATTGTTTTGGGGTATGAGTTAAGTAAGGCAAAAGGGTAGCTGAATAACAAAGTTTCTGTGTGTGTATATTGTCTAAAAGATAATGGAGTTATTTTATCTAAAAATTGTCTTTATTGACTCACGCAAAATCTCCTCCAAGTGTACAAATCAGCTGGGCTCCAAATACACTCCATAAAGAGAGGCCTCCATATTCCCAGGTCACTATTACAACACTATTGTCAGGAGACCATCTGACCAATTTAACAGCTCCTGTTTTGTTCCAAATGTCTGTCAAGCAATTGTGAGAAGAGTTAAAAATAAATTATTGCTTCTGAAATACTTATTTTTTTACAGTTTGTATTTTCGAGTTGATTAATAAGCAAAAAGGCAAGTCTGCATCAAATAATGAGATGAATCTGGCTCATTTTGGGTTATTTAAAAATAGTAAGGGCATTAGCCTTCACATGATCTAAGCAGAACAAACTCAGTGCCCAAGTGATTTATAAGAAATGAAAGCTGTTTTGGGCCACTTGAATAACTACAACAGAGTAGTCTTAAAAGTCTTTGGGGAAATCAATTCCTGTTAAATGGGGGTAACACCCTGTTTGAATGATTTGGCACTGAATATTAAAGTACTCTGCAAAGTATAAGGTGTTTTAGATTGTCAAATATTTTACCGTGAACTTCATGCTCTACTGGTAATATCAGAGAGATCCAAGTTAAAATAAACTGAAGTTTAATCCTGTATTAGGATTAAGTAAATAATCCTAAGTAAATAAGTAATTTACTTAGGATTTAGTAATAAGTAATTAATAAGTAATTACTTAGGAATAAGTATTTAAGTAAATAATCCTAGAATACTCCAGGTTGAGTATTCCAGGTGCTCATATTTCTTTTGATAGTTATTCTTTCAACCCCACATATAATTATCAAAGGAGAAAACTTCACTGTGTAGTAAAATCCAAGTTTCTTTATTGTAGAGTTAAATGAAACATGCCAGCATTTCCAGCATCAATTTAAAAAAGATATATAATATCTTTATCTACGGCCATGCCACCCTGAACATGATAATCTCAAGACCTATGATATCATAAAGAAAGTTAACTTTGAGTGGTGAACATATGATGTATTATTGAATTGTATACAATGAAATACCACCTCACATCTGCTAAAATGGCTATCATCAACAAGACAAATAATAACAAGTATTGGGGAGGTTGTGGAGAAAAAGGAAGCCTCATACACTGCTGGTGGGAATGTAAATTGGTATAGCCACTATGGAAAATGGTATGGAGGTTCCTCAAAAAACTAAGAATAAAATTACCATACGGCCCAGCAATCCCTCTGATCTAACCCAAAAGTTTGAAAACATTTATCTGTAAAGCTATATGTACCCAATGTTCACTGCAGCATTATTCATGGTGGCCAAGACATGGAAATAACTGAAATGCTACTTGATAGATTGGATAAAGAAAATGTGGTACATATATATACCTGGTACATATATAGTATCTGTTGAACAAAACGTAAACCATTAGCTCCAGGTAGTTCACAGTTGCAACATTAGGCTGTACTACATTTATTTTGATGTTGTTACATCTTTGTGAAGATGGGTTTTTAGAAACTGCTGTGTAAAAAGTGTGTGAAAATCAATGTGAACGTGAAAGGTGGGTGACTGTACCCAACTGACTCCAAGGTCTGAGAAATTGTACAACAGACACAAAGATTCTGTTAGTAAAAAATCCTGTTTAATAAAATAAATCTCTTTTTTTCTTTCCACTTATGTGCAATATTTTTTGAAAATGCTACTGGGTTGCTAGAACATAGATACCTATTAAGTTGTTTGGACCTAGCTACTTAATAAACATAACTTTTGGTTTTTCTTTTAACATAGGGGTCCTGCAGTAAAATTATGGACACCTTAAGGCACGAGTGAACCAAGAAATAATGCGAAAGAGAGTTGGCAAAAGATCTTACATGCTACACATGTGGTAGACCTATTGGTTCATTAATCCAGTATCTATTCCTATCCTTGTTCTCCCTTGCCCACTACTGCCATAAAGGCTTGAAAAGCCTAAGGCAGCTACATGACATAATTATGGCCAATTAGATGTTAAGTGGAAGATAGCTGGAACAGGTAGGAGGTGGAAATGCTTGTAAGAAAGCTTTTGCTGTCCTAATTTTTTAAAAAAGATTATTTGTTTCCTCCTTTTTTCTCGACTCAAATGCAGAAGTAATATTGGACCTCAGAAGGTATGAAAAAAGGCCAAATGAATGCCAGTAGGAGCTTACCTCTGGATTTCTTGCCTTTTTAGGAAATAAATCCTGTTATACAGTAAGGTGGGTTTTCTGTTAGTTTCAGTCAAAAGCATTTCCAATGACAGACTTTAAACTTAATCCTGTGGACAGGATTCACTAAAGAGTCACTAAGGGGGTTCAGAGAGAAACTTATTTTGTTTACTGTTGTGTATCCAGCATGTAGAAAGTGTCAGCCCTATAGTAGGTACTCAATAAGTATTTGTTGAATAAATAAACTGAACTGGAAGGCATAATATAACAAGCAACGAAATCGGGTAAGAGGCTAAAACGAAGTCCAGATAAGGAATACAAGGGCTAAAAACTAAGTGAGGATAGATAGAACGAAATGAAAAGATTAAAAAAGTATCCCAGGAGCCTTGCTAGTTACACAGAAATCCCTGGATCACATAGAATATTGTTATAATACATGTTTTAACAATATTTCACCTATAGCATTCATCAATTAAAAATCAGCATTCACTACATAACTGTACATTAAAAATGTAAAAATAAGAAAAAAAGGAGGACTCACCAGGATATTGTTTTGCTGTTAGCTCTAGTTTATGAGATAGTAGCATAGCTCCAGTGGTATTGTCTATTGTATAAACCTGTACAGAACCACTGTGAAAAACAAACTTTTGGTTAAAAAATTACAAATATGAAAAGCATTATTATGGGAACTAGTATGGTAGTTATGCTGGTAGATATGTAAACTATAACAAAATCATTCTGTAAATAATTTGCAATCATCTCATAAATCTGAACAAATGCATATTCCGTAACCTGGCAATTTCACTTCTGGATATATCTCAGTAATATCCTTGTCATGTATAATGTTCATTATAGTATTGTGTATAAATGCAAAAAAATGGAAACAATCTGAATGTTAGTAATAAGAGAAAGGAAAAATAAACTGTGGTATATTCATATAGTAATATAACATGTCGCACTGAAATGAAATTTAGTCACATGCATTAAAATGTGTGTGTATAAAATCTGTTTCTAAAGCATAAAAAACATCTAAAATAGTTAAATATATTTGTGGTAAAAATGAAAAAAAACAGCAAAGAGCTAATGTACAAATTGCAGATTAGTGACTGCCGTGGTGGAGAAAGGGGAATATTAAAGAAAAGGGGCAGGCAGGAAGCTTCATTAGCACTGGTAATGTGCTATTTCTCATTTTGAATGATAATTTATACAGTTTCATTTTTATTATTTTTATATCACTTTTTAAATCTGTATACATGATATATGTTTTTTGGTGTATATGGTATATGTAATTATTTCATTTAAAAAAATTGTTACAAGGGTCAAAGCACTGAAGGACCAGAAATCAAAACTAAAAATTTATATATTACTTCTAAGCTATATTTCAAAACTGCACTATAACGATCATTAAAATATATATATAATTTCTGCTCATGAAGTTTTTTCAGACTGACAACACAAGTGATTTCTGTAAAATACTTTTAACTCCAAGACTGCTTTTGCATACATTGAAATACACTGGCTTGTGATTGCCAGGATATATGTGCCTTTGTGGTAGGAGAAGTCAAATGGTTTCCCCACAAGCAGCTCTGATTTATTTCCAGCTAAGTTCAACTTTTCTTAAGGATTAGGACTGGGACTAAATAAAATACGTGCAAAAATAGGACACCTGAAGTTATCCCATAGCTCACTGATATTCTGTTTTTAATTATTTTATTTTAGATAACTTTTCTTGTTCTACAAATTAATATTAATCTTTTCTTCTGCAATGTTTACTTTGGGTCTTATTTAGATCTTCCATGTTTCAGTTTAAGACTCAAAAGAGACTCTACAGATCTTGGGGGTTCCCTCTGTGTCACTTTCTCTTTGGTGTCTGTCCTGTGAGCTCTAGCTGCTATGGTTTCCCCAGGCTCTCATTTCCATGTACTCAACTCAGGGCTTCTGCCACGCTGTCTCCCCAATTTTATGCTGTGCCTCAGAAATTCTCTCAATGTAATTAAAGCTGGGGTATTTGTAGAGTTTTCTTATTTTGTTTCTCATCTTTCAGGGATAATCTCCTTTGTTGCCTGATGGCCTGTGTCTTAAATTCAAAACACCTGATTCATATTTTTGTCTATTTTGTTTTTTTCAGGTAGGAGATACAATCTGTTCTGTTATTCCATCGTCTTCCAGTCAAAAGCCAAATGCCTAGAATAGGTTTCTTTCCAGACTACCTGCCCAATTAAAAACCTTGCAGAAAGACAGCACTAAGTGGCTAACCAGTTTTTGCTCTGCATCTGACAAATTGTCAAGTGCTAACTCTGGGTTGCTGAGCTCTATCTAACAAGTCAGTGAGGAGTCCAAACATTTCTAATATAAGAAGCAGCTGCTAAATTAATACTTATAAAAACCAACAATTCACCCTTCAAGTATTCTAGAGTGCCTATATTATTTTTATTTCCATTTCTCATCAACCCATTGTTAGAAAAAATTTTTCCTTAAAAGACAATACTCACTAATCTCAAAGCAAAAAAAAAAAAAAACCTCTATAAAAAAGATACAGCTATTATCACTATAAGTGATCCAATTTAGCATCATTAATACTTTGATAACTCAATATTATTACTACATAATGCTAAAGAAAGTATACACCATCATGTGTGACAAAAATGTTTAACCACACTCTAAAAAATTTAGAATGTAGGACATTTTATAAACAACTACCCTGGATTCTTAAAGTTAATGTCATAAAAATAAGAATCAAGGTGTTAAGGGCTGTTACAGGCAAAAGGTGACAAAAGATAAACACTAACAAAATATAACGCATGAATTCTGATGGATTCTGGTTGGAACAAAGGCGCTATAAAAAAATTTTAATTAAATTGAATATGGATTGAGTATTAGATCTTAGTAGGGATTTATTATTAATCTTCTCATATGTGGCAGATACTGAATTTTTATAAGACTGTCTTTTATTTTGGGAACCAAGAAATAATGCAAATGTCCATTAAGATTAAATCAAATAAATTATGGCATATTCACACACTGCAACACTATTAATCAATCAAAAATGATTTCTGCTACTAGCAAACAACACTGATGAATTTTATAATGTTGACATAACAGAAAAAATCAGGTAAAACTATATTATGTTCTTTAGGAATGTATACGTAAGTGGTAAAACTACACAGACAAGGAAATGATTACCACAAAAGACAGAAAATTGGTGATTAAAGCTGTGATTAGGAAGTAGCAAGGGTAAATCTTTTATCAGCTGCCTATGTTCTATTTCATGACCCAGTTCTGAACAGATGCATATTTGTATTATAATCATTTGTAAAACTGTGAATATTGAGATTATGCACTTTCCTGTATGTTTTTATTTTACAATATGAAAAGTAAAATGGATATTATAAACTTTATGCTGATAAATCTGTTAGTGCATGTAAAAAAAACCAATTCCTAGAAAAACTTAACAAAATGACTTAGGAAGAGATAGAAAATCTGAATCTTCTTAAAGCTATTTTTTAAAACTGAAATGAATTAGTACTACGAAAAACTCCCACAAAGAAAATTCTAGGCTCATATGCCTTCATTAACAAATTTGACCACACATTCAGAGATAAACAGAGAAGAGGAAGAGAGGAACAAATCGTTCCTCAACTTGTTTTATGAGACAAAGAAAGAAAGAAAGTAGGAGAGTAAGAAATAGAAAAATTATAGGCAAAATGTACTCATGAACAGAATTAAAAATTCTGAACAAAATGTGACCAAACCAAATCCATGAATATAAAAAAAATACACTTTTTCTTTTCTTGTACCAAGTTAAATTTATATATTTCTATATTTACCTCCTCAGTGAGAAGCAGTGTAATGAAGATGAAGATTCCTCACTTTACAAAGAGATTACTGAAAGTGTAATGAAGGCGGTAACTTATAGTGTGTATTATTTATACGAAAAAAATACTCTGATACTTAACTTATAGTTGGAGATTATACTAGATATATATGTATGTTCTGTAAAACCACTAAGTCTCATTTTGAGGGCAAAATGAAATTTCATATTTAAGAAATAATTTTGAAGACTAAAAAGCACCTATATATACTGTAAGGCATTACTGTACCTGATTTAATCTTTTTACTTGAGCTAAAATATAAGTTTGACAGTCAGGTATCTTTTGGTTTGCTATAATGTATCCCAAGTGCTTATGATTGTACCTGGTACATGGCAGACACATAGATATTTGTTGAATGAATAATTTATATTCAGTTTTAAATTATGTCTCTAAAACCTGCATTATCTGAATTAAAGCAAGAAACTTTTTTTATGTATGAGCTTTAAATTTGCTCAAAGACAATATAAACACTGATGTCTTAAAAAGAAAGTATTACCTGAAAAGAGAAAATATTTTCCCCATCCTCTCTTAAACAGTAAAAAACATAAATTTTAACAAATTTAATTTTTTAAACTTGTAACTCAATTTCCTACCACTGAAGAAAAGCTCACTTTTACAAATCAAGATACTCAGTCTTGGTGACTCTTCCATGTTCTCTCTTAAGCCCACATTCCCCCACGTTGAGTGTATACTTTTGCTTTAATAAACCTTACAGTAGTTCCTGCTTTAAAAAAAAAAAAAAATCAATCTCCAAAATCTGCCCTTTAGACTTGTTTCCTTCAATCTAATAAAATACTTATAAATTTTATATTAAGGCTGATTCATAAATTTTGATAGTATGAAAAAGTATACAAGTGTGTTAATAACATCTAATGTTTAAAAAAAGATTATTTTGGGCAATAACTTAACATGCAGAAGTCTATATCAATTACCTCGCACAACCAAACGCCATTAGTCGATACTTGTTATTTACTGCTACACAAGTTCCGTCAACAACATCTTGTGGCCAAACTCCATGAAGCTGCTATAATAAAAAAAAAATAGTTAAGGTTTAAAGTGTTCTCCAAAATATACTGTAATTAATATAATTCTCTTTCAATAAACAGTTTCATAAGCCTTTATTTTGTTTCATCTGGATAGAAAAATATTCCATCAGGACTACTATCTGAATTTTCTCCCTTAAAATCTCTATTTTGTTAATTGGTTTAATACATATTCCCCCAAATGAGCTCAGTCCAGTGCTAATCTATTTATAAAACACAAAAACATGAACATTTGATCTCCAAAGTCAAATTACATGAAGATGATTTTCCTGTTAGGATATAAACCTCTTCTTGATAGCACAAACTGCATATATCTAACTTAGTATTATTATTCCCACGGTCACCTAGCAAGCATAATGTTCAACTTCCCAATCAGTGGAAAACAGCAAATTTTATGTGGTTCATCCTTTAGAAGCAATTCATAATTTGCCAATTGCTTACTAGTCTCGATTATTTCTTTGCTTTCTAATATAGTAGTTAACAGCATGGTATCTGACAGCCTGACATAATATCTCAGATCTACCATTCACTTGCTGAATGATTATTTCACCTTTCCAAGCTTCAGCTTTCTTATCTGTAGATTACTTATCTCTTTGAGTGTTTTGAGGATTACATGAGAACATACATACATGTAAACCACTGAATATAATGCCCAGCATTCAACAAGTTAAGCATTCAATAAATGAATGACACTATTAAACTTATATGTTATTTAATTCTGAATATAGATGCAGAATAGACTCAGCTCTATTGTCTGCTTTTGTCAAATCAAGGACAATCTAGATTATAAATTCTATGATAAAGGTCATCATGACAGTTTAGTGAGCACAAGAAATAGTATACTACAACACAACACTTTATTTTTAGATGATCTCAAAAGTAAACATTAGAAGATGCAATATAATTATAACTCTTTTTGAAATATAATACTGCGGACTTTACTTGATTACCAAATGAGCTATATAATCTACTATCTAAACATGGAATATGTGCTTCCTTTTGGTATGAATTTTATTTTTCAATTTTAATAAGACTAGACATTATTTTAGATAACAGAAAATGGTATAGGTAGCATTGAGCATTATTTGAACCACTGCTACACTTCATCTCAGCCAAAAGGCCAAGAAGTATTGTGGATCCCTGCTTAACTGAAATTCATCCTGTAACAAATATCTTTCAGGTCCCCACTATTTACCAGGCACTACTTTAGGTGCTGAGGATACAGGCAGTATTCAAACACACCCAAATCCCTATCTGTATCCCTTACATCCCTTATTGCCTTATATTTGTTAGGAGGCTGACAAATTAAAAAAAAATTAGCCAGTATATTGGAGGTTGATAAACACTATAGAAAAAAATAATAAAGCAATTATGAGAAGAGGAAGTATGGGGGAAGGATGTAATATTAAAAGATTTTCCCTATGAAGGTGTATTCTGAGGAAAGTACTGTGGAAATATAGCAAGTACAAAAGCCCTATCATAGCTTTTCTGGCATGTTCAAAGAACGTAACAGATACATGTGCAGATGGAGTGGAACTGGGGAATGAGTAGTAGTAGATGAGGTAACAGATGTAATAGGAGGCCAGATTTATAGGGCTTTGAAAGCTACTATAAAAACTTTGTTTTTTTCTACAATTTATATATCATGAGTCATTAGATTGCCTTTATTTTTTTAACCTTTTCTTTTATGAATCATAATACTTTAGAGAAAAATTCTAAAAACAAAAATATACATCTCAATAACAGCTCAGAGTAAACATTGAGGCCAAGAGTTATCAGTACCCAAAAGTCCCTCAACAATGTTCCTCCTAATCAATATATCTTCACCCCTACCACAAAAGTAATCAATATTCAGACTTACACGGCAATCACTTCCTTTTTCTTTAAAACATTACCACTTAAACAGGCATCTATCTATACAAACTCTAATATAGAACTGCCTACATTTTTATTTTTTCCTTTAATTTTGCATAAAATAGAATCATAGAATATATCCTTTGTGTCTAGCTGCTTTCACTCAACATTTCTGTGAGAGCCATACATGTAACTGCATACAGACTCATTTGTTCATGCTCGCTGTATCTCAAACAATGGGCTTAGCTCACAGAGCCTCAGGCCTGCCCCAAGTCTGGTAATTCTTTAATGTCTTATTTGCTCTCTAAAACCTTTGAGCACATTGAAAAACACTTTTCTCTCCAGCTTTTCTAGTTGTCCTGAGCAGGTTTTCTGCTACTTAACTAGTTCGCTGAAAGGTTTTGAACAGAGTGGCATAATCTGACATGTTTTATCTGTTAAATATATTAAATAATGTCCAACAGAATTTTTACAAAGCACTAAAATAATGCCCAATGTAAAGACGCCACTAGTGTGTTTCTCAACTACCAGTAAAACATAATGTACTGTTTTCTTGTAATTTATACTTTTCATTTATAGCATTTAATAATGTCCATCTACTTTCCATTATATTTCAACGCTTGAGAAAAATTTCTTTAACCAAATACTAATAAAAACTGATACTCAGAAAAAAGTCAATCACTTTTTCAGTTCTAATACTTTTCAGTAAACACATTTAAATCCCAAACATAACTACAAATATACATACGTACCTTGTAAAAAAATTAGGTTCTTCGAAGAACTTAATTTTTATTTTTATTCTTAGTTCTATATTGACATGTTATCACAAATGTATTATTTAGTACCTTACTATTTGAATAAAGTTGGTACTGAAAAATAGTTACTAGAAACATTAAAGCTGATGCCATGTAGAAAAAATATACCCTTAAAATCCTTTCCAGTTGAAAAGAGCAGACCAAACATGAATATTTAGCTTCTCTGACTCTTAAAACCCCAACTTTTATAATAGATTTTTTTCAAAAAGCATAAAGTGTCAAGGGCAAAGAATGGGAAAGGAGGTAGTTATGAAAAAAATTCTGGAAGCTAAGAAGTATATGGATGAGTAGAAACCTTAAATGGCAGAAAAGAATGTTGACAAACAACTAAATTTACATTATAGGGTGCACAAAAGGCTTGGGAATTCTGATGTCTCTGAAAGGCAGAACTAAAAGTAGGACTGGTTCAAAGCCTGTTTAAGCAGCAGCTGGGTCTTCCCAGGGTACCTCTCCAATCTGAGCTGCTAAGAAACACCCACCTCCACTTCAACAGAAAATTGGAGCCTTTTCTTTGGAAAAAAAAAAAACAATAAAAAAACCCCAGTGGTCTCTGGACCATACTGAAAACAGGGATAAGTAAAAATTTACATCTGAATTTGGGCCCTCTATTCAAATCTTCTATAACTCAAATCTCAGAATAATTAGGCCAGCCAGGTAAATATTGTCTGGAAAGAATTCCATGATTTTTCTCAAATTAACTTGGAAAACAGAGAGAGGAAGAAAGGAAATAATCCAGTTAGCTTACCCAATAGTGAAAATCACAGTCAACCAAATCCACAAAACCCCACAGAGCTATCAATGTATTCAAATTTTTATTTTGGGTTTCTGTCACAGCAACCAAACCCATATGTTAACTAATCAGATATGAATTAACCATTAACTGTAAAATGATCCCATACAAATAAAGGAGTAAAGGAAATCCTCAGGGATGAGCCCAAAATTACAACTGTGTTAAAAGTATGTATTGTGAGCAAGCAATCCAGTTTGGAGCAGGCCAGAAGGCTCCAAGAGAAATTTCTCCAAGAAGATAAAATAGATAGAACACCTATGCATCTGAAAGAACTGAGAGGATATTTGTGCAACCAGCAGATAAGTGTGGGGCTGAGTTAGTGGTAAGTACAAAGAAACTAAGCAAATGTAGAGGACAAAATTATTAATTCACAGTGGGAGAGAAAAGCTGCAGGAAAGAAAAAATATATTACATGAGGAAGGTACTAACAGGGTTTACAAAGCAATAACAATATAAACAATGAACAGTAATCTACTCAAAATCACAATAGCTACCTTGGGAAATATGTGGTGGGAAGAGGAAAGTAAATGGTTATTTTCCACAGTACAAAGTATATAAATACAGCCTAAAAACTAAAAATTAAAAGAAATACTCAGAGTGGTAAAGATAAATAGCAAAATAACCAGTAAAAGAATAAAAAGTAGTTGCCTGTAAGAATGGAAACTGGGTGTGAAGAGAGCAGGGAGGAGGGCAGGACTATCATTTTTCTTCAATGTGTCTAACAGACTTATTAGTCTGTTTATACTATTAAGATGTATAGTTTGATTTTAAAAAATTAAAAACCACTTAAAATTAGAAAATAAAAAATGAGGAGGGATTTAATAACAAACTAAAATTAATAAATGCAAAATAAAGAAAAACATTCAGAGTAAATAAGTCATACCTCTGCAGTAAATCTACTGGATACTGGTGTGATAAATCCAACTTTACCATCATTAAACACCACAGCAAACCCATCAAGTGTAGCACAGTATTCCATATCTCTGATATGCACATCTGCAAAGCCCAGGAATGAACCTACTGATGAAAAAATAAGTAGATGAAATAGGAGTATAAACATAGTAAATCATTCCCTAACTTTTTTGTTTACAAACCCTGTAAGGACAGTTGAAAGGGCAAAAATAATGACCTAAAAACACTAAATAATTAAATTATTTCTCTCTCTCCCATATATATACACACATACACAGACACACACACACATACACTCCTCCCTTGCACAATTCCAAAATAGAAAAATCAATGTTCATCCATAGAAAATATCTAACTAGATTATGTCAAATATTAAACATCTGGTTCTACCCCATGAAGAAAGTATAATTACCTCTAGAGGACTGCAGATCTACTGAAAAGGGTACTGTGCAAAGATTAATAGCTTTCCTTCCATTTGTCATTCCTTCCCAGTGAATAAGATGAAGAAGTCCATCAGAAGTAGCAACCAGGAGATCTTCCAGCACAGACTGCAAACTGTAGGAAAGTAACTTATAATCAATCACCTTTAAAGAGAGCATACTGGGAAAGCAATGAGTATGAATATAATTGCTCTGGAGAATATTCATTCAGAGATGATAATAAAACCACTTACAAAACTGTTGTTTATCTACAATTTAACTATATAGCAGCTTTATCTGTGTATAATTCAATCTAGAATCTGAAAATTTAGAAAAAATGAAATCCATGAGCAGCCAGTCACATATCTGATGAACTGAGTTAAAAACTAGAAATACTGAAACAGCAAATCGGAAGATAGAAGGATGACAGCTGACAGGAAAAGCAGAGAAACAATAAAAAAAAAAAAAACTAATAAAAGGATGACAATCTGGAGCCACTGAGTATAGAGGTAACAATCCTCTAGCCTATCCAATAATAAAAATGTTCTGTATTTGTACTATCAAACAGGGTGGCCACTAAACACTCATGGTGATTGTACACTTGAAATACTGCTAGTGTGACAGAAGAACTTTAAATTTTGTCTACTTTCAACTAATTTAAATTTAAATAACTTCATTTTATTAGTGGCTACTGTACTGAAT
This sequence comes from Macroglossus sobrinus, assembly GCA_004027375.1. Taxonomy (NCBI): domain Eukaryota; kingdom Metazoa; phylum Chordata; class Mammalia; order Chiroptera; family Pteropodidae; genus Macroglossus; species Macroglossus sobrinus. Next base: position 279,398 of record PVKZ01000600.1, read on the forward strand.
GGAGAGCACAGTTTCAGACCACTGTATTTCTAGGGTATCATGAGTCTCTCACTGTTAATTCATTCAACAAACACTTATTAAGCCTGTGCGCTCTGTGACAGATGCTGTGCTCTGTGTTGGAGATTCCAAGGTAAATACGATTTCTCCCTTCAGAAGACCTCTCAGTTGACTAAACATTGAAAGGTAATTATGTAAATGATCTCAGCATTTATTAATATTTGTAGAGATTTAACGTTTACTTACTTAATGGCAAAAAAACTGCCCACTTTGCTTACTCTTATATGCCTAGTCTCTAGGGCAGTGCTAGTTCTATTTGGCACTAAATGTTTGTGGGAGGAAGGAAAGGGAGAAAAGGTAAGAAGAAAGGGGAATCCATAAACAAGACTGTAAAGTATTGGCAGAGAGAAAAAAAAGAGAGCCAGGTGAACCAGAGGATATTGGTATCAAGAAAGCCAAATGATTAAGAAAAATTTGAGAAACAGTGCTCGAGTATCAAATGCTATAAAAAATTTCAAGTATAAGAAAGAATAATAAAATGTTATGTCTATAATATATGCTTCATTATACACTATTAAATTTCCTTTCATACTTAAAAACAGTATATATTAGAAATATTTCAATCCATAAAAAATGTTTTTAATATTTTAATTCTTAGCAAAGTTGAGTTCAGTGACTCATTCCCCAAGGATTTAAGACAATGAAGAATTTACTGTATTTTCTTCCAAACTATAAAAACACTGAAAAAGAGCAGAGTAACATTCCTTACTCAGCTCCATCTATTGAACTTCAGAGCATTTGTAATCAACTAAAATTCCCAGTTTTAAAGTTCACCTTTTAAAGTATTATATATTATTTCATTTTAAATATATATTTTTGTGATAAAATTTATGTGTAGCATGGGGTATGTAGAACAAAAACTTTGTTTTAGATCTGCTACTACATGTCAGGAGAGGCAAATGAAGGGGACAGTCATTGGTTTACAGGTGATTTGTATTCAGCGGAACTAAGCCTGGGTTTTTCCAAACTACACTCTCTCCCCCAACCCCCTCCCCCGTTTCTATCTCCCTAGAAGAACCACTGCATATGACAAGGTTATCCTGCAGTAATTTAATTGCCAGCTAGGCAAAACTCAACACTCTTCTGACCAAGTCAACAGAATTCAGAATCTCTACACCCTCATCATTCATAGTGCTACGACACAAAATGACCAAGTATGTATGTAAACAGAAATGTGACCCAGAGTCAAGAAAAAAACACAAACTCTTAGACAATCCTAATGTAGGAATTAACAGATAATAACCTTAAAATAACTCTGAAAATAATGATAAATAATCTATAGGAAAAGACAGATATATCCTCCTTATTTAACTGAAAGTAAACAAATTCACTAAAACTAAGACTGGTGTCAGTTGTTAAAGTACTGAATATTTCCATAAAGGTTAGTAAATAGACCTTGTTCCAAGCCACTCAAGTGCTTGCCCACCACTGATTCCTTCCCTCTCAAAGATCTAAACACCAAAGGAGTAATTCTCGGCTTGAGAAGTATCAGGTCTTTCCTGTTGTACTGGTTGGTAAATATTTTTAAAATTACCCCTGCATATAAGTACACATAAAACCATGTATATATACTCTAAGTTATGCCCTTAAACAACCTCTCCAATCATTGACTTCATGGGCTTTATAATAGTTACCTGGTATCCTAGAGCTGTTTTTAAACATATATGTATAATTCATAATTACTAATTTTCAAGTATTTAATAATTACTAATTTTAAGTATTTAATACTTAACTAGTATCAAATACTTCATACTATTTAGAGCTTTCCTAAGTGATTGGGATGGAACAAAATTTAGAATAAAATGCAGTATTTATTAGTATTACATGATACTAGTTAGAGATAGACTAAGAATTTTAATTTTCGGTTATATTAATACTTTTTACCTCCTAAACATTCTCTAGTCTCAGTTATAACCAAGGCTGAATGCTTAACATTAATCCTACCCTTTTTTCAATCAAAATTAAAAGAGGGCAGTACTCTTGCCATCTTATGCCTTTCAGCAATAGCATAACCATTATCCCTAACCTTACATGACCTACATTTTTGGTAGTGTAGAAGAGAAAACAGTTATAAAGCCCAAGTTTTACATTTTCTCATTCAATTCAGAATTATATAGGAAATCTCTAATATCCAGCAAGTATGTGTTACAGGTACTAAAAATAACAATTACTTCACTTAAGTTTTGAAAGAAATCTTAGAGATTTCCAATCACATATATTTGTAGATTAAAAGTAGTACCTGACAAGTTATACTTGTACAAGATGGCAGGAATTCTTTAAAAGTTCTTTCCCATTTCCATGAACCACACAGTTTTTACCACCAGGTGGAGGTAGAGAGCCAAGCATGCCTAGTTCCCCCTAGCTCGGTATTGGCATTCAAAATTCCTTAAGCCAAGTTACATTCTTGAAAAGAATCTCTATGCTGAAATAAAATCTAAAGTAGAGTAACTTTCTGACCAAGATGATCAATAACCTGTACTCAATCTTTTGTAAACTTGATCACATTTAAGCAAACAATAGCATGTCTTTCTTAAGGACAGATTAAACAAGGCAAGACAATAGCTAGCCACTTGCATACAATTTTATTTACTACATTTACCATTACCTCTACTGTATTCTAAAAGAAACGGTGAAAGCCTTTTATTAGAACTATGAATCAGAAGAATTTTAAAACCATATGTATTTTACATTCATATAGTTCAATATATTCACATAGTACTCCACAGAGTTCAGTATTTTTAGAGTATTACATAATAAAAAGTCTTTTCCCCAAAACTGTCTGTCCCTCAGCCACTCAGTTCTCATGCCCAATTTCTTATATATTCTTCCAGAACAATACATAACTTAACACCACCAGCTTCCTTTTAAAAACAAATAGTATGAATATTATATAGAGTATACCTTGCTTTTCACTCAAAAACATATTTGGGAAGTTTTCTTCATTAAAGAGTACGCTCACTGTTTTTACAGATGCATATTATTACCATTGTATAGATATAATAAAATGTAGTCGCCAGCTCCCTGCTGATGAACATTTAGGTGGTTTTCAACCTTCTATTGGAAACAAGGTACAAAGAAAAACCCTGTTAGGCATGTCAATTCCAGTATGTATCATATTGCAGCATTAATTCCTAGAAGTAGACATGCCGGACAAAGGCCATGAACATTTGTGTTTGATAGATACTGCTTAATCAATTTCCATACATATGGTATCAGTTTACACTCCCACTACCAATGTAAAGTTATTTCTTTATCTCCTCCTCAAGACAGTATGCTAACTGTTCACACGTATAAATCATTTAATGTCCTAATAGAAATTTATTAATACATCAATTAGAATACAGAAAATAAAAACAAACTGCTTACATTCTTTGTCCATTTGTTCCATTGTCTTTTTCTTATTATAGGAACTCTTTCTGTATTATGGAAATGGCCTTTTGTGATATTCACTATATGTTTGTTTTCACAGTTTCTGTTGTCTTTTGATCTTACTTATGGTGTTTCTTTTTTCCAGGCAGAATTTTTTTAACTTGTATCATTTACTTTATTAATGTTTCCTTCATAAGAGTTTATTTGCAGACATTTTGGTGGGAAGGTTTTAATAATTTCTAATAAAATAAATTTTGTTTTAGAATACTTATTTTACTAGTTTCTCTCATCCTTTACTTATAGCAAGTCAGAGCAATAAAGAATTGTTGGCCATTTTGATGCATAGAATGTTGGAATATACATTATAATTCTATGACTGTATAAGATTGGGTTCAATAAAAGACGTTCAACTTTAACCCTGAATTCAGTAAAAAAAAAAAAATTGTTAAAAAAATAAAAGAAACAAAAATAAATATTGTAGTAAAAGCTTTAAGTTAAAAAATAAACGTTTGACAAGACCCATAAATCAGAGACAACTAAAATATCAAATGAGAAGCAATTAAGGAAATAAAGCCAAATTACAGGTACAATCATTTGCTTTTTCTACCAATGGATGTAAAATGATTTTTGGTATTTTGGTATCCTGGCCTTCTTATCACACAACTTTTATTCACACTTAGATCTAAAAGCTTAAATTTCTTTCAAGTGTACATATATATCTCCAAAATTTATAAAGGCTATAGACACAAAGGCACTCTCTCTTTTATTTCAACTATGTGATTTAAGTAACACAGACTATGTCATATCATTCAAACAATTCTAGATCTTATAAAAAAAAATAAAATTCTAAAATAAAATTACAGTTGGCATACTCAATTTATGGACTTTATTACAACAATTTAAGTATAATGTACCACCTGCCATCTGCAAAATTCCACATTTTTTAGAAGGGTTAATCAAGCATTTCTAGGCTACAAAAGATCACCCTCAATGAAATGAAATCAATTTTCTAATTAGTCATATGATTAACCAACTACATCGCATATTGTCATCACAAAACGCTATATTTAACCAAAGTACAGTACCTCATGATGGGTGACTGCAAATCCAGTATTTTCTTCATCTCTAAATTTAATGCTGGAGCACACTGTTCTTCCTTAAAATGGGGTGTCCCCTTCATATGTGGGCTTCCTCTAAAAAAAAAGAGCAAATATACAGGGTAAAGAGAAAGAAATTGAATTCTCATTCACTCTGTGATTAATATATATACTCAATTAAATAAAGGAAACTTAATCAGACTTACAAATCAGAAGTTCATCCTTTAGGTTCTCAAAAAAAAAAAAAACAGACCTGAATTCATTATAGCTGACATCTATTTATCAATTAGAAATAAATGTGTTTGAACAAGGTAATTTGTGTTAGGGAAGTAGGAGTGAAGGGAGAAGAGCAAAGTATTTTGAAAAAAGAACTCTTATAAGTGAACTCTGAAGAGAACCATTAGACATTTTGTTTAAATTGACTGAGAGTCCTTCCAGAGTTTGGCAACTATGGAAGATACATACCATTCTATATAGGGCATGTCTGAAGTGATCCAAATCCTCGCTTCATCTTACCTTACTCCACACCTCACCCTTCATTTCTATCCTTTGGATATGTATCAGAATTAAGGTCAGATTTAGAGATACAATTAGGAGATGTTTCACATAAAACTCAGTATTAAATAGCAAAATGGCTAACTCTGAAAACACTGGCTGCAACTAAGAGTGGCTGGGTCAATGTCAACATCACTAACCTGTCATGTGCAGCCGCTCAAAAAGATTATTTATAAATCTTCACCTCCACATGGCCTAAGACCATCTTTTTTAATGCTTGTGCTAGAATTTAATAACAGTTTCTTCTCTTACTATCAGCTATCTTAGTCTTGGCAGCAATTTGCCTGCCTACATCATCTCTTCCTCCATAGTTACCTATAATCCTGGAAACCTACTATTAAAATTAGGTGCCAAGAATCTAACAAGAGCAATAGCTTTCAAGGCTCTTGGCTTTGTGAAAATTATTTTGATGTTCAGAAAGCTTTCTGTTTACTTTTTAGATTATTTTTCATATAGAAGCTTGGTGGCAATCTAGTGACTGATGTATTTAGTTTAAGTCTGGGAAACTTACATTTTGCTCCTTAACATCCCAATGAGGTTCTCTGTTTTAGTTTTCTTTGGAACCCCTACTAGGTTAGATATTGAAATTTAACTTCTAATTTTCCCTTTTCTCTTGTACTTTGTCTTTTGTTCTATATCCTGGGAGAGTTCCTAAACTATTTTTTCCAGTGCCTTTAATTTTGCTATCATGCTTTTCATTCCAGGAACTTTCTCACCACCTCCCCTGTTGTCTTACAGCAACTGTGAAGGGTTTGTTGTTGTTGTTGTTTTAATTAGACAATATCTGAGGTTGTTAATTACCATTTCCTCAGAGTGCTTTTGTTCCCCGCATTATCTATTTCCTTTGAGTTTCTTTTTTTTCTGTTGTCGCTCTCTTTTACATAGGTAAATTTCCTAAAGTGGTTAACAATCCTTGGCTATTTGTTCATGTTTAACAGGTTAACAAGAACAAGCTAATTATAAGTTCTAAGTGTTCAGGTTGGGCTTGACAACTGGTAGACTTCAGGGTAGTGGCCAGTTGGCATTTTTGTTGAGGTCTTCAAGTATCACAGCCTTTTGGGTCATTTTTCTGGAGTGGCTTATCTTCTCCAAGAAGGATCCCTCAAACTTGCTTGGGATATCTAAGCACAGAATCCAGAAGTTGGAAGCCAAGCAGGGGGAAACGTCTTGACATCCTACTGTTCAGAATTACAACTTTTACTTAATATCCGTCTTTAGTTTAACATCTCATCCTTGTCCTACTCTGTCTGGAATTCCTCTGGTTTAATCAGACAATACCTTTTCCTGACTCCTGTGATGTGGGAACAAGATCCTATTCCTTATTCAGATGTTTCAAATATTTTCTCCATTTATGGCCCCTGGCTCACTCCTATATTGTGGTTTTCGTGCATCTAATGTTGAGTCTATCAACAGATAAAACATGTTGCTGTTCCTCAGTACCATGCAGGTAATCTTAGGCTCTGAAGTTTGAAAGTCTTCCCAAGTCATTTATTTTTTCTCATCCAATTTTTTTGTGCAAGATTTAGAGATACCTTAAGCTTTCATTAAATTTTGAAACAGTATTTCAATTTTTTGTTCTGTTGGTCATTTTCAAGAGAAAGGGTGGAAATCTGATTACCCCATCTTGAAACTAAAAATCCTCTATTTTTTTTTATATAAATACTCTCATTTATGAGAGTAAAGTATTATAAGAATTTTAAAGTAAATTTAAGTAAATCTTGACTTTTCAATGACTTCCATTATAAAATTAGAGATAAATTCCACAGGTAAGTTTCCATCCCTTTTTCCAAACACAAAAATGCAGTAAACTGTTGGAAAAAATAATAATAAAAAAACTGTTAAAAAAATTTGATAAAAAATATTACTACTTATATATATATATATAGTTCATCAATAATTTTAGTGTATAACATCAGATTTTTGGAAAGAAGTCATAGAAAATGAGGCTCTGGAAGTATAAATTAAACCTTGATTATAAAGAGCAAAATAAAACTCTCAAACTGGTTTGGTAACATTTTTCCTTCTTTCTTATGATATTGGACTCAAAATTACTACCTCAAATAAATATACAGGAGTTTAGAGATGTGGAGAAAAGAATGGCATTTGAAATCAGAGATACCTGGATTCCAATCCAGGTTCTAATTTTTATTGGCAATGACTTTGGAAAAGCCGCTTTCTGAGTTACTTTCTATGCCTTTGTATATCTATAAAATGAGAAAAAATGAGTTAGTGGGTTAATAAGTTGTACTAGTTATTGTTGTCTAGGTTGCCTTTTGAATGATTAAACATAATTTGCCTTCACTGGATACTTAAGACAACTTCAGTGTTTAGAAAGAGAATTCAAGAAATTGCAGGTTCAATGTCCTAGAGGTAGGTGAAAGTAGGTTCTAAATGCCAGGCCAGAGCTCTTGAAATTTATTCTGTGGGGACCAAAGTTTATGAAATAAAGAATTAATATCCTGACTATATAGAGAACTCCTAAAACTCTACAACAAAACAAAACAACCTGATTCAAAATGGCAAAGGATGCCAACAGACATTTCTCCAGAGATGTACAATGGCAAATAAGCACATGAGACTATCTGGACATCACTAATCATTAAGGAAATGAAAATCAAAACTAAATGAGATACCACCTCATACCCATGATGGCTACTACCAAAAGAAACAAAATGAAACAAAAGCAAAATTAAACAGTAACAACAACAACAACAACAAAAAAAGAAAATAACAAGTGTTAGGAAAGACATGGATAAATTAGAGCCCTTGTACACTATTTTTGGTAATGTGAAATTGCACAGCCACTGTGGAAAACAGTATGCCAGTTCCTCCAAAAATTAGAAATAGAACTACCATATGATACAGCAATTCCACTTTGGATATAAACACAAAGAAATTGAAATCAGGGTTTCTAAGAAATATCTTAATACTTAGATTCACAGCAGCATTATTTACAACAGATAAAATGTGGAAGCAACCGAAGTGTTTATCAAAAGATTAATGAATAGGTGAGCAAAATATGGCATATACATAGAATGGAGTATTATTCAGCCTTAAAAGAAGGTAATTCTGACATATGCTACAAAATGGGTGAACCTTAAGGTCATTATGCTAAGTGACATAAGCCAGTCACAAAAAGATGAACACTGTATGATTCCATTTAAAATAAATATAATTATACATCTCAAAAAATGTTTACAATGATAAAAGTATGTGTTATATTATCACAATTTAAAAAATAAAGGTAAAAAAGGTAATGGAAGGGATCTTTCTGAAATAATATTGTTCCAGAAAGTACTGATGTGTAATGTTAGTGTTTTTGTATCTTTAGAATAAAGGTTTTGAAATGATTTAGAATAAAACAAGCCCAGACTTGAAAAAAAGTTTGAGACAAGAATCATGTCATCAAGTCTGTTTTGAAAAATAAATCTGTTAACAATGCAAAGGATGGATATGAGTATGTAGGAGAAAGAGACCGAAGGAAGAGAATGAGTTAGTAAATAAGCTTTATAACAAGCAAGGAGAGGCCATGAAGGACTTCTTGAGAATAGAAATAGGCAACTTCTAGGGACACTGGAAATTTGTAATCAATCAATACAAATTGATTACAGAAAAAATATAAGAATTAAAGATTCCAAGCTTTTCAACCTTCTACAACTGTAAAAACATGCCAATTACAATAAATTTTAGAAAAACAACAGTATGTTTGGGTTGGTAGGGAGGACGTGAGCTAGGTTTCGACATGATGAATTTGAAAACTGCCTACAGGGACATCTAAATGGATTTATCTTGGAAAGGTGGGCCTGAAGCTCAAGTAAGTGGTATTACATTAAGGAAACAGATCTGGACCTTATCCACTTACACTGAATAGTTAAAATGTGGAAAAGAAGAGAACTCAAAACAAATCTCTAGGGAACAATAAAGCATTATTTTAAGTACTATATAATAATTGAAGGTGTACATTTAAACTTAATGACATCTTTATGAAGTAGATGGCATTAACTCTTAATATATGATAAATAAATGTACTGAATTTGTAGTACAATAACTTTTCTTTTTAGAATTGACAGGTCTTATCCACTGAAGGTCCCTGACAAAAAAGTGGTTAAGAGTAGGAGTGAAAAGAAAAAAAAAAAAGAATGAAGGGAAAAATATTGGCTTTCAACAAAGTATACATTATGACATATTTATCAAAATTATTTTCATTATGACAAAATGATTTGCAGTTCCAAAATCTACTAAACTCATATTTAAACATAAACACAAGAATACATTCTAAAGCTAAACACAAATTATTTCTGATTTATCCCTGACAGCTTCCTTCATTAATTTCACTGCAATTTCCAAGACATAAAAGAAAAAGCCAAGACGACCTTCAGTGGAGAAGTCTGTCCACTGGTCGTACAACTAATATAAAGGGATAGTTTAACATAAAATGGAATTTATAAAGACACAAAAGATAAAAGTAATACATTTATTTATTAGTCAAATAATAAATGACCTTTGAGGCATAAAGAGTCATTTAATAACACTGCCATCAGTGTTGAAGGCTGAATCCAACATCAATAGGGAGGATACTGGAAACATTACGTGGAAACTATGGAAGATTATGGGGACATCTGATCCGTTCTCAGACGGAATGTAATGGAAAATGATACGCAGTCCGAGCTTAAGAAGCTGTCACATAATACAGAGAAGTTAAGATACTCTAGAAAAATTCATGTGATGAACTCATAAGATTTAGAATAGAGGAACAAGAGACAATATGTTCTATAATTGAGAAGAGGGCTACTAACTACTGGTCTCAATTCCGATGCCTCTATTCTTTAGGACTATTATAAACCACTCCAGATCATTTCTCCTTTTTTTGACTCCTTATTCCCCAAATAAATCCTAAAGTAGTAGATGGCTAGATGGGCATAAACAGAGCTCAGGCAATATAGAATTAGAGCACAAACTTTGAAGATACAATGTTTATGTTTGAATCTTGGCTATGCCCCTTACTAGTGTGTGACTATGAATGAGTTCCTTGCCTCTCTGTGCTGAAGTTTGTATAATAATTGTACCTAATTTCCTCACAGGATTGCTACAGGGATTAACTGAGTTTAAAAAAGTGCTTAGAATAGCATCTTGAACTGCATAAATGTTTACAATGACCCATGACAACAATGATGAAATGTCAAAACTTTAAAAACTCTCCTTGAATCCATATATGAGCCACTATTTTCCAGGTTTTAAAAACTTGAACCCATATAATCCTCCAAACAATTGAAGAAAAAGTATTTTTATTCCAATTATATAGAAAAACTAAGAAACTTACTGGACTAAGTAACCCAACTAAATAGTAGTCCAATGGCAAAAGCAGACATACGAGGAAATTTCCTATCATTTCAGGCCTATCTCCAAAAACAAGAATGAGCCCAAATAAGAAATCACCACACCAAAATTTACTCAAAATGGATTAATAAGGACTGAAATATAAGACCTGAAACAAAATGCACAGAAGAAAACATAGGAACTAAATTTATAGACCTTCGACTTAAAGAGGATTTTATGAATTTGATCTCAAAGGCAAGGTAACTAAAAGCTGAAATAAATGAATGAGACTACATTAAATTAAGAAGCTTCTGCTCAACAAAATAAATTGTCAACAAGGTAAAGAGAGAACCGTCTGAATGGGAAAATATATTTGCAAGCAACGCCCCCAATAAGGAGCTAATATACAAAATATAAAAGGAAATGAAACAACACAACAACAACAAATAAACAAATGATCAAATCAAAAAATGGGAAATGGAGCTGAACAGACACTTCCCCCTTAGACATACAAATGGCCTACGAATATATAAAGAGATGCTCTACATTGCTAGCTATTAGGGAAATGCAAATCAAAAGCACAATGAGATGCCATCTCACACTTGTTAGAAGAGCTACACTCAATAGGACAAGTAATAACAAATGTTGGAGAGAATGCAGAGAAAAAGGAACCCTCATACATTGTTGGTAGGACTGCAAATTGGTATAGACCCTATGGAAAACAGTATGGAGGTTCCTCAGAAAACTAAAAATTGATCTACCATATGATCCAGAAATCCCTCTACTGGGTATTTACCCTAAAGACTTGAAAACCCATATCCAAAAGATATTTGCACACCGATGTTCAAAGCAGCATTATTCACAGTGGCCAGGAAATGGCCAGGAAGCAACTGAAATGTCCCATAATAGATGACTGGCTAAAGAAGCGGTGGTACATATACACAATGGAATATTACTTAGCCATAAGAAGAGATGAAATACTGCCATTTGTGACAATATGGATGGACCTCGAGATAATCATGCTAAGCAAAAAAGTCAGACAGAAAAAGTTGAAAACATCATATCATCACTTATATGTCAGATATAAACCTAAAAGCAACAAATGAGCAGGACAAACAGTCTATAGACTCATGGCTATAGACTATAGACTAGCAGTTACTAGTGGGGTGAGGGAGGAGTGGGGAGGTAGACAGGGTAAAGGGGGTCAAATATAGGGTTTAGGAGGAGGGTGAAGTGGGTAAAGGGGGTCAAATATATGGTAGCTGAAGGAAACTGGACTTTGGGTGGTACACACACAATAGAATATACAGATGTCAAATGATAATGTACACCTGAAAATTATATAATTGTATTAACCAATGTTATCACAAGAAACTTAATTTAAAAAAATTTTTTTAAGTAGTCAGGTATACAAATATACAATAGGCTGACTCTAATCTGTTCTGCAAAATATTTCCATACAAGAGATTAAAAAAAAATTTTTTTTATGTAGCAGTTATTAGAAGTTAAACTGGGGAAAAAGCACATTATTATCGAGTCAAATATAAAAAAATTACAAATAACAATATATGATACATAATTTATATAATATATAAAATCACTTAAATTTTAGAAACAAAGTAAAAATTTGGTGAAGGAAAAAATATACTGATAATAGCAGTTGTCCTTTATTAATTTTCCCATGGGCTAGGAATTTACCTAAATATCTAATATGCATGACCTTATTTAAACCTATGAAATAATTACTATGTTTAATCTCATTCTATAGATAAGGAAAAAGGTTTTGGAGGTATTAAATAACTCAAAAGAAGTTATAAAGCTGAAAAGAGGCAAAGCTGACATTCAATTCCAGGTCTATCTGATGCAAAGCCTATCCCTTTAATCATTATTCATGCTGCTCTAAGGTTATATACATATCACTGAGCTCACACATTCAAACTCAAAATCTTCAGTATAATATATGGAAGAACACTCAAATTAAAAATAAAAACAATGATCTTTATTAGTTCTCTAGCCTTACACACAGAAACACAGCGAAGTTCATGCACTTTCAGGATGATTACTATTTAGTTAAGTGATGTCCCCTGGAGTCTCAGAATCAGAAGGCAAGAAATTCCTTTTAAAACTTTCTGGAACACAAAAAGTGATTCTCAAAATACTATTCCAAAACACTGCATACATGGAAATCATGTTAGTTCAGCTGAAATACAGTAAACAATATTTTTCACTGTTGAAAGATGTTATTGCCCTCCCCAGTCCACCTACAGTAGCATAAATTAATCCAGTTAAGTTCAGATAATTCTGATTATTGCGTTTTATTTACAGGAGCATGTCTAAATTGAGTAATACAATGGGTTTAAGAGGCAGTGGTTCAAAATGCACAAGTAAATGATATTTTTGACCCTGATAACAGTTCTTCAAAATGCTCACAAAATTATCACTTAGAATGAAAAAAATAAGCTTTATATCACCCATAAAACTGAATTTTAAATTTCTAAATACATCAATTTCCTACACAATGTCCATATAATTTCAACAGTACAATTGTACAATTTATATGCCAAAAGTTTTTTGTATTAAAGATTTTTATTGAAAAACAATCAAATTAAATTCCACCATCAAGGGAATTTCTGTACTTTACAAAAAACTTCCAAAACTCAGAACACTTCAATTAACACACTATTTATTACAAAAAGAAGTGACTATACACTATCAAGAAAATCTAGACTGGTCCTTAAAATTTTGATAAAGGAACCTGAGCTACATTCTACATGGCATACATTGCCTTTCCCAAAAGTGTATTCTCAAGAATGTTAACAAGTGCTACTTAAAGAAATAACTCTTATAATACCACTTTTTAAATTGTGACTTTTTGTTTTAATTTTTCAAATACATGGTTTGTTTGTTTCTTACCACACTGAATATAATGTATACATATCAAAAATTCTGGAAAATTCAAAAGTTCAAAGAAGTTGAAAAATCACTACAGTTCTAGCATTCATAAGCAGTAACTATATATATAGTTCTTGCTTTTTTCTTTAGATGATTATTTTTTTTACAAAGTTGTGGTCATTTTGTGACTTGTTTCTTAGCATTATAAGATCAGTTCTCAAGTTTATAAAATTTTCTGAGCCATTATATTTAATGAATATATTATTTGAGAATAAACCACAGGAGACTTATCAATTCTCTATTATCACACCTTTGTGCATATCTACTAACAGAAGTATACTATTATACTTCTGTATATAGTATAGAATAGTATACTATTCTAGCACTAGCATTGAGCAATACTTTTAAAAAACACAAATATTTGTATATACTGAAATGTGTAGGGTTTTTTAAAAAAAAGTCTTTAATGTTTCATTTTGAGTTACTAATGTTTAGTTTGAGTTACTAATTAATAAAAGTTTCCCTTGTGTTTGCTAGTTATTTTAATTCCTTTTATTAGCTTATGTTTACCTATTTCTATTTTGAAATATCTGTGTTTCTTAGCAATATATGACTCCTTTATAAAAAAGAGTAAACTTTGGTCCTATTTACTGCAAATTTTTCCCCCAGTTTGTTCCTTGCCCTTTTAATGTTATTCTTTTTTTTCCTGTTAATTCTCAGAAACTGAAACTTTCATATAATGAAATCTATTTTCTCTTTAATTTCTTACAACCTAATAAACTTCGACCATCTTCCACCATTTAAAAATGTGAAATTCATTTATATTTTCATACAGGTTTAATGACTTAATCTTTTTGTAAAAAGATGTTATGATTTAAAAAATATGTTCTTTTATTTCAAAAGTTTTTTCAATAAAATGTTTATTTCAAAAGTAAGGTTTTAAAAAGGTAAGAAAAAAAAAAACAGTGAAAAATATATAGAACAATATAGTTTAAAGATCAGAAGTCCATGTTCCCTAAAATTCCAACCACTGTTTGGGGTACATATTTTTTCTATCTACATACAAAAAAAATACACAAGAAAGAGTGTCCTTTCAGTTTACTGACATTTTATCTCTTCCCTTCATGATCACTTAGCTCCTCTGTGATCAGTACTGGAAAATGCTAGATCTAGAGTATATTAATTCTGAATGTCTAAGAAGGAATATAGTACATTCATCCAAGATTCTCAGATTTATTTAATTACAGAATTCTTTATTCAACTAATGACAGTTCATAGACCTGGTAATTTCTGAAGCACTATTTTGAAAATGCTGGCTTAGCTTATTTTAACCACTTCAGACAACATTTTTAACTACTTCAGACAACACAGAATTGTAATGTTTTTGTGAATACAAAGTACACAAACCAAATATTAAATGAAAAAAAGACAAACTTACTTGGGATACACTGGTTCATAAAGGTATTTGTCCCCTCTTGTAGATGTAATATGAAAAAACAAGATGTAGCCATTTGCCGTCTGAAAGACAAATTTCATTTACCATAAATTAAAAGGCAAAGCTATGACTATAACCTTATATCTTAGTTTTACATACTCTTACTTTTCACAACACTCTTTTGAAGAGCTAGTCTAATTATACAAATTAAAAAAATGACTTTTAATATAATCCATCTTGTTTACCCTCGAGAAAGTTTTTGTATTTTGAAAATATTTCATAGACATGTCATTGAAATTAATAGTTCATATTATATTATAAACATTAATATTTTTAAATAATTAATTATTCAATAGATGATTATTTTGCAAAATATACAGAACTTCTGGAATTCTGCAATAATATGGCAAATAAGTTTTTCAAGTTTTTAAAACCACGATGTTACCAAATAGTAATAATATGATGAAATTCCTGACTCAAAGTTTATATAGTATAACCTCAGAATAATATAGTTATAAAATAAAATCAATTAATTGGCCTCTGACTTACTACAAAATACACCCTGAGACACAGAAGGAAAACAGAGCAAACCTCCAATTTCCAGAATTCTCTAAGTTAACAAAATGTTTTAAAAAATATATAAATTGTATTAAAACAAATAGTTTCATTAAATGATAATGGCACATATCTCTGGTTGTGAAGCTCAAACAACCATTTTACATATATCTAAATACAGAAAGTGATTTAGCTGTTTCTAATCAAACATTTTCAGCCATAACAGTGAAGTGACAAAAATTTTGCCCACACTACTTTCATTCTAATACTGAATTCTTATCATTTTAGAAGCCAATAGGCTTTTGCCCAAAGTAGAACCAAAAAATGAAAAAAACTTTTTAAGGTTTCATATTTCTTCCCACTACCGGTTTTCTGTTTTTCACTTAAAAGGATGCCAGAGAAAACAATCAATTTCTTCATCAAAGCCAGGTGTTTTTTTTTTAAGCTATAAACTTTACTATTTCATAATGTATCCTGAAACTCTAGTTTGATATACTGGGATACAAAAGGAAAAGGGCTAAGGTTCTGTCAAGTAAGATTATCATTCTAATTTCTCACGTGCAATTTTATATTTCTCTAATCTGTAGAATATGGGATTAAAAGGAAAATTAATTCAAATCAAACCATATCAAGTTTCACAGATATCATGACCCCTACACAGATTAGTGACTGTTTAAAATCTGTAAATTCTACTGTTACCTTTTATAGCTTAGAAAAGTAAAATAACATGGCCTAGTACTTAGACAAATAACATACAAATGCTGTTCGAAATATCAGTTACTCAAGGTCTAAAGTTCAACATCAACAGAATATCAAATACTAACATTAAACTCAGAATTTTAACAAGTACTTGAAAACTATAATGCCAAGGAAAATATAGCATCATTTTGCACCAGCACTCACAAATTTTATATACATAGTAAACTAGATGAAATTACAATAATAGCTTGATTTACTATTTTGGTATTCTGTATCAATTATCTTTACTAAGTATCTATGGCTTTGCATGTATATTAAATACTACATATTTCCAGATCCCAATGACAATTATCACTGACATTTTCATAAACAGTCCTGCCACAGTACAATCTTAAAAGTTTTGGTAATAAACAATTGTCTTTAAAAAGTAGCTCTGTTACATAACTATATAAAATCTGTTATTATGCAGTGTTAGGATGGTCCTCTTCCTACCCCAAAATACTGCAAATAAGCATATAAATATTGCCTAATCTGTACGTAACAGTCCCAATACATTCTTCCAGTATGTGCACAGGCACACACACACACCAAAACTAACCTAACTTTTCTAAGTAAATGAAAAAAACAAAGAGTTATCTTTCCTGTCGTGATCCCATATCTTCAGTTGTTTTTCCTTTCTCCAAGGCATATTGCTAGATTATGTGGCTTTAATCATAGAGGCCCAACAATTTCTTTAGAGAACTTAAATAACAAGTCTTCATGTCCCCTTCTTTTGTATATCCATGAATTAAGATCATAGATACATAAGTATAAAGGCTATAAAAAGGACAATAGAAAGAAATCACTTCTTAAATAGAGGATGAAACAGACAGGCTTGTCTCTAGTAATGCCACTTAAAAGAAAAATAACTACAAACAATATTCTAAAAGGACTTTGGTAATTCAACAAAATTTCAGTCAGAGAGGTATGAATATTAATGTTTAACATCATTTTTTTTTCAATTGTAAACCTAGTAATGGAGATTTTAAAAAACATGCAAATTCCACATTTAAAAATTTTTAAAATCTGGAGGTGGTGGTGGTGTTTGTTGATATTATTATTATTAACTGCTTGTCTGCATTTTGCATTGTAAAGGGCACTTGAAAAGATTTCCGTTGCTATCCTGAATTAAATATATTTAAAAAATTATTTTATAATTGATGCATGACATATGTACTATAAATAGTAATTTTCTGTAAACAGAAATAACTTAAATCAACTGCATCATAAGGCAAATCAACTGTTAAATATAATTAACGCTTTACCAGTAGGCAGCAATCCCAATACCTTCTTCTACCATTATCCAATGTTTCTACTGCACATGAATTCACCAGATACGTCAGAATTTCAACTCATAATTCATTTCTTCCTTAGGATATACCATTTTAATTATAACAAACAGAACAGATTTATGCATCTGGCTCCAATGACCTAAATGATCCATCACAAAGATTTCTTTAATAATTTACAAGACTTGATTTAGAGATGTATCTTCTACCCCAACATACTGTCATGTTAGACTTCAAATGAGGCTGAAATAATAGACTTGCACTTTTTTAGATTTTTACATTGGTTGTAAATAGTGTTTTGTTTTTAGCTTTATTTCTTTATTGTACATGTTCAAATACATAAATCACCCCAAATCATATTACTATGATCTAACATTTTTGTAAAATCTTTCAGACTTTGTACATTCACATCATGAAAATATTGGGAAATAATAAAAACAGCTGTAAATCACACACACTCTTAAAAATAGATTATCATTTGACATTAAACTCATCAAAATTGTTATTTGTAATACTATCACACTGTTTTACACCAGAGTATTAATTTTAAAGACTTGTTTCTAACAAAAATGGATTAAGTTGAAGCCAATTTATGCTCTCACCTGAAAAAAAAAAAACCCATCCAAATACATGAAACAATAATTTTGAAAACACTGACATCAAGCATGAAGGCCATTGACCTCTGAGAAATGGGAAACAACTGAGGTGAGTTCTATGATAAACTCCATCTTACACCCTTGAGAAAGTTTCCTGGTCACAGCACTGAGAAGAGAAACTGAGGCAGAACTTGGTAGAATCCCCTAAGTTGAGGAGATGAAGCTGAGAGTCCAGGAAGAAAAGACAGCTATAATTCATATGAAAAGTACCCGAGAAGAAAGAGAAAGAATCCAAGAGTAACAATTAGCATATGCATGTGATACAACTACTCAAGACAGGGGAGAAAACAAACCAAAAGGATTAGTAAAGGGAACAGTGCATGGTGCTCCTACAGTCCTGAGAACAATGTGTCTCACCAGCAAAACTGAAGAAACTCATAATTTACAAGGCATTGGTTAGAATGCTCAAGAAGGTAATTCATGTGGTAATTCTAAAAAGGTATTGCCTTGGTAGTGGAGAATAATTAGCTCTAGACTGAATACTCTTCCATACCTGTAAAACGAAGCATAACACAAGACATGAACATATCAAACTGTCTCCAAGTAATATAACTACACTCCAGAACAAAGCTCAAGATTTATAGGACCACAACAATACCCAGCACACACCAAAGTAAAATCACAATATCTGGTATCCAATCAAAGATTATCACACCTGCAGACAGGCAGAAAAACACAAGACACAAAGAGGAAAAAAAATCAACCAATCAAAAATGATCCAGAATTCAGTCAGGTGTTAGAATTAGCACAAAAGAGCACTGGAACAGTTATAACTGTACTCCATGTGGTCAAAAAGTTAGGGAATGTAGAAAACCTGAATCAAACTCAAGAGATAAAAACCAAACTAAGATAAAAAATACACTAAATGAGATTATGGCAGAATAGACATTGTAAATGAAAAGCTTACTCGTCATGAAAGCATAGCAATAAAAACTATTCATAATGAAACACACACAAAAAGAACAAAATAAAACTGAAAGAGCATCAGTGAATTGTGGGACAACTATAAGTAGTCTAATATACATATAAACAGTACCCAAAGGACATGGATAGAATTCAGAAAAAATAGTTATATTAAGTTTAATCCAAATTTAATTTGTTTTGATGAAATTTCTTTAAAAGATAACTTTTTAAACTAGAATAAAAGCAATGTATGCTGGGGTTTTACTGTATATAAAAATAAAATGTCTACAATATATGTTCCTTGACCCCAGTAGAATTAAATTAGAAACTGATAACAGAAGATTTCTAAAAAACCCTCAAATATTTTGAAGCTAAAAAATATGCTTCTAAATAACCCATGGACCAAAAAAGAAATCAAACAGGAAATTTAAAAATGTATATATATGGCAGAGTAAAATTTGTGGGGTGTTACTACAGCAGTACTTGAAGAGAAATTTATAACTTTAAATACCTATATTAGGAAAAAAAATCACAAATCAATCATCTCAAGCTTCCATTAGAAACAGATAAGCAAATAAAACCCAAAGTAAGCGAATTAAAAAAAAAATAGAGAAGATAATAGAGAGCAGAGGAAAAATCAATAAAATTGAAAATTAAAATAAATGAAACTAAAATCTGGTGTTTTTTTTTAAGATCATTAAAATTGATACCAAAATGCATGTGAGAAAACTATTTAAGAAAACTACCTCTAGTCATATTGACCAGGAAATAAAGATAACCACTATCATAAATGAGAGAGCTGACATCACTACAGATTCTATAGATATTAAAATAATAAGTGAGTACATAAGTAACAACTTGGATGAAATGGACAAATTCCTTGAAGATACAAACTAACAGTTCACTGAAAAGAAATAAATATCCTGCAAAGGCCTATATCTTTTAAGGAAATTGAAATTTCAATTAAAATTCTAACTACAAAGAAAACTAGCCTCAGAGGGCATCACTGGTGAATTCTATCAAATATTAAAAAAAAAGAAATAATACAGAGTCAACAAAAAATCTTCTAGAAAACCAAAGAGGAGAGAATACTTCCTATCTCACTTTATGAGGCCAGCATTTTCCTCATACCAAAACAAAAGACATTATAAGAAACCACATGCAAATATCCCTTATTAACATAGATGTCAAATGTCTAAATAAAATTTTAGCATATTAAATCTAGTAACATACAATTAGGATAATAAATCACAAGTGAATGGGGTTAACATTCAAAATTAATAAATGTTAATCATATTAATAAACTAAAAAGGAAAAAGTATGATAGTCTCAATGAATGCTGAAAAGGCACTGACAAAATCCAAATAACACTCCTGATTAAAAACTGTCAGCAAATTAGCAAGAGAGGGGGAAATTCCACAACTTGAAAATACTTATAATAACATCATGCCTAATGGTAAAAGACTGAATGCCTTCCTCCTACTCAACACTGTACTGGACAGTTTAGTAAAATCAGGTTAGAAAAATAAATAAAAGGTATATAGATTGAAAAGCAAAAAGTCAAACTGTCTTTTGCCATCATCATCTATGAAGAAAATGTGATGAAATCTACCAAAAACCCTACTAGAAAAAGTGAGTTTAGCATGGTTGCAAGACACAAGGTCAATGTAGAAAAATCACCTGCTTTTCTAATACTAGTAAAGAACAATAGAAAATTATTGTTTTCAATAGCATCAAAAATATGAAATATGACAAATGATGTGAAATACCTAGATAATGACAACAAAACACTGCTGGAATGGAAAATATCTAAATAAATGAAATGATATATCGTGTTTACAGGTCTGAAGATTCAGTATTGCCAAGATGACAACTCACCCCAAATGATCTGTAGATTCAACACAATCTCAAACAAAATCTCGGTAGACATTTTTGTTGAAACTGACAAGGTGATTCTAAAATTTGTATAGAAATAAAAGATCCTGCAAAAGTAAAGCAACTTTGAAAATAAAGAAAAAAGTTGAAAACTAACACTATGTGATTTCATAATTATGAAGCTCCAGTAATTAAAATGATGCTGTACTGACATAGACAAATACATCATGGAACAGAATAGAAAATACAAAAAGGGAGATGGATCAGAAAGGAGGTATTACAAAAGGGTACAAGAAAACTTGTGGAGATGATAGATCTATTCACTCTCTTGATTGTAGAGACAGTTTTAAAACTTATCCAATGGTACACTTCAAATACATGAAGTTTGTAGTATATAAATTGTACTTCAATAAAACTACTTGAAAAAAATAAGTGGAAGTGATGACTGGACTTATAGAGGAAACTTTTGCTCTCTTGAAAAGCTTCTACCATAACATAAAAGAGCTTCATCTAGCCTACTGGAGAATAAAAGGTCACAAAGAAAACCAAGGTGAACAGCTCTCACCAACTACCAGACATGTAACTGAGGGCATCTTGGACTATAAAGGACCAGTGGAGTTGTCAGATGACTGTAGCAACATCAGTGACTGCAGGCGAAAACTGCAGAAAAAATGCTTGACCAAAGCCAGAGCAAATCACAGAATGAGAGTAAACAAATTTGTTTTTTTGAGCCACTAAGATTTGAAGATAATGCTTCAATAAATAATTAACATGAAAAATAACAATCCTAACAAGAATAATATAAGGAACAGTTAAAGATGTCATGTTATGGAGACAAGAGCAAAATTCAGAGATCCAGGAGAATTACATAATAATCACTTCCAAGAATTTGGTCACAGCAAAACAAAAGGAAAAAATGCAATGAATGGATACTGTGTACAGTACTGCATTTCTCTGCAACTTGCTATATTCCACTCTATTACAATATTCTGCTTTCAGCTGTTAACTGGTGACTCAATATATTAATATGCTGGGAGGGAAAAAAATCACAATGGAATAACAAAAACTCTAAATTAAACCGACACCTTACCCTTATTCTCAAATAAAGTACATTCCAATTCATGTCACACTAACTCTCAGGTTGTGGCAAAACAGACTATATTTCCATTTAGCTGGGTGTGAAGATGAATATTAAAGGTAGCAGTGGAAAACAAAGTTGGAATGGCAGGTTTAGGCCAGATCACAGAAGGCCCTGAATACTAGGCTAAGTAGTTTGAACACATTTTATATGCAACTGGAACCCAATGAAAGGTATGAAATAAGAATAACATAAAAACCATGACTTAGCTATGCATAGTTAAGATGCATTTCAGGTCGACAAAAAAAAATAGCTAAAGTTTTGAGTTCCAGGCAATCTAAACAAAATATAAAATAGCCTATACTAAGGTAACAGCATGAGAATAAAAAAGAGGATAGCAGTAGAGACAAGACTTAGCAACATATTGATGACGAGATAGGAATGAATAATCAAAGGACTCCAGAGTTGTTTTCCTATTATAAGCAAGGTAACAATAAAAATACTTACAGATACACAAACACACTGATAGTCTTAAAATTCAGACAGTACTTAAAATTCATTTTAATGCTCCTTGCATCTGGATATCTATTGTATAAAATTTAGAAAAACATTAGGGATAATTATGGTATCATGTTTATAAAAATGATATTCTACTTCTGATAATTAGAGATAACATTCTCCCAAACACTATGTACCAATTTTTAAAACAGTAAAGGATTTTCTTTCCCATACTCCATTAAAAAAGCATCAGTGAGATATATTTTTAAAGGTACAAGTTATAAAAAGGTGACTAAGATTCTGTTGGCAATACAGAAATAAAGTTTTGTATATAACTGATATGTCAGAGTACACAGTGATGATACTTCGGTGGGGAGGTCACACAGTAAGAAAATTACATGAGAATAGCTGCTTTGGCTTTTACTTAATAATTTGCAGAAAAAGTTATGCTGTATTGTTCTACAGATCATACAATTTTATATCTTTGCATAAACATTCAATTACTTTATAAAAGCAAGTTTCAAAGTATCTCCTAGATTCAGCTTTATTTCTCAATAGCTAGTAAGATTAAACAACCATGCTAATAGTGAAAGGCGGTGAAGCAATATTAGTAAGACTTTAGAACTCTAGAACCAGGCTTCATGGGTTAGAATTCTATCACCAGCAATGTGATCTAAGGTACACAGTATCTATGTAATCTTGGGTGGGCTACTTAACCTCTCTTTGCTCAACTACATGACAGAAATAATAAAATTACCTATATGTAGAGGAGGGTTACAAAGAATAAATTAAGTTTAATACACATAAAGCACTCACAATAGTCTTTAACACACTGTAGACAACAAAAACCTTTATTGCCTAACTCTGAATCCTCAAGTAAATAGTTAATTCATAATTAATATACTTCATGGAAGAAGCTAAGAAAATGTACAATACATCTGAGGAAAAGGACCATTAAAATTAGTAACAGAATCCAATTATACTTTGGTTACCAGGAAAGTTCACTTATCCAGTACCTTTCCATAATATACAATTTTTTAATATTATTGTCAAATGCACCTCGATAGATTACCTTTTATTATAAATGGTTATTTGCTAAGAAGAGTGATTGCCTTATTAATACAAAAAAATCAGTGACCTTTTTAAATTATTACCATATAACTAACAATTCTCCACCTGAATTAGTCTACATTATAAAGTAAGAAATGAAAAAAAAAAAAAAAAAAAACCTCTTGCAGGCAGAGGCAAATAAAAAGTTGAACAGGAAAAAATGGCATACTTTAAGTTAGCTTCTGGATTTGGGTAAGCTGGAAAGACTGAGCCCACATTCCAAACCTTCTCCTTCTCTCATAGTAGAAATACCAAAACGTGTGCTGGATAGGCCTGGGGAATGCTGTTAGAGTCATCAAGAGCGCCTGAGTTCTCTTGGAAGAGATTCGGTGCTGAAGGACTAGGCAGAGGGTCCCTTGAGGCTTGCGTCAAGATCTGGGATTTCAGTTACCTAAGTAAGCTAAAAAAAAAGAAATCCATGGTTCCCCTCAGAAAAGGGCTAAATGTGACTGCTTCCAGAAGTAGACCTTGACAGGGCTGCTCACATAACCCTAATGACTTTGGCAAGCCTAGAACAATGGTTGCACTGGTAAACTGAATTGCTCCCAGACCTCATAGTCTGAAGCCTTCAGCTTAACGTCCTTCCACTTGGAGAAACCAACTGGGAGTAGAGGAGACTCATCCTAAATTTCAACAGAGTATAAGGGTTTGTGAGCTGTTTGCCTCTGCAAATTGACATTTTAGCTAACATGTGCTGGTTTGCATTACCATGGAGACCCACATGAAACTCTGATCTCTATAGGTGGCTAACAGAACACAACAAAAGAAAATTTCATTTACAGAAAAAGCTCAGTAACTTTAGAATGACAGACCAAACTAAATAGCTAAAATATATGGATCCTACTAATAAGCCATACAGATGAGAAAGAGGAGTGCAAGTAAATTAAGGAAAAAATATTCAGGTCTTTCAAGAGATACTATTAGAACATAAAGAAGACTTTCCAGAGCTAAGTACTTCCTAATTAAAAAATTCAACAGATGAACTGATAAAGAATAATCCTTTATTGGAGCTGAAGCTTTTATTCCAGAAGATTAAATAGAAACAATCTCATGATACAGAACATAAAGATAAAATCATTACTGAAAGTCAATAAGAGACTTGGAGGACAAATTCAGGAAGTTTGCAAATAATGAGTAAAAAAATCCAAGAATAGAGGACAAGACAAAAACAATTGACTGTTTTTGTCAATCAGAATTAATTGCCAAAAACAGTCAATTGTTTTTATTATCTTCTCTTTCCCCTTTACTGGGGTGTAGGGACTGTCTCCACTTATCCGGTACCTAGTCCTGGGGTGATTAGTGCAGGAAAATAGTGGTGCAGAATATAAAAGCTCCATAATGGAGGTTGTTGCGGGTTTGAGCTATGGATCTGTTGGCTTGTATATGAAAGATACACTAGCAAATAAGTCCTTTACTATCTCTGGGAACTGGCTAGCGCTGGGAGGGGCAATCTCTACAGTCAGCAAGGCCCCAAGATGTCAAAGCATCAGAAATAAACAAAAAAGAAATAATACAGAGAAAAAAACAACTTTCATAAATTTTATTGTTACCAAATTCTAAATATAATAGCAATGAAAGCTGAGTATACTCTTTGTTTGTAATATACATCCATGAAAGATAATGAAATTCTTTTTAAGAGGATAACATTCTGGCTTAATTGGGGTTTAAAGTTAGTGTCCCCTATCATCAAAATTAATTGCCAAGTTTCCTCTACTAATGCTGGTCTGTAATGAGATTTTATCTACTTCATATTTGAAAATGCCTTTTCACACAAGTACTGCCAAATACTGATATCAATCCATGAGCATAATTTTAATTGAATAAATGCAGCACTTGGTAGGCAATTATAGAAGTCTACTAGATTCTTCTGTTTGTCTTTTGATATGTCCATCCATTGTAGATTCATCACTTCCAACTGAAGGTCACAGGTTATGTGGAATGCTCCTCATCTGCACAATTAAATAGATTTTGAAATTTGGAAACTTATTTTGCAATTTGCTTCAAGGTCTGAAAAATGGTATTGTTTGAGCTAATACAATATATCTACTGCTAATTTTTGTTGTAAATAGAGATCTTATTTCTTTTGTCTTAACTTTTGACAGCAGTATAAATACAGAAAAACAGTCTGACATGACTATGATTCAAACATTAGCTATCACCAAAAAGCTTTACTATATATAAATTTCATATATAAGCACTGTTTTGCTTTATAGTTTTAGAATAATTCATTAGGTAACATTAAAAGATATGCAGCAAAAGCTATAGTTCAAAGTAATTCAGTGTCTAATAAGTGGCTGAGGGTGGTTCTTGAAGTTCAAAAAATTTCTATCTCAGCCCTCAACTCAAAAAATTCACAATAAACCTTTACCACTGAGTGCTAAACTATCAAACAGCTGTGGGTTTCGGCAAGTCAGGATATTCGGCTTTTTTCTGACAAAAACTTAAAGTTACCACAGACTTTAAATGCTTACATGTGCATAAGCTTTATAAATCTGTCCAACTAAACAAGTGTTTTTCTGTTCCACACATATTTTTACCATCATAAGTTAAAACACATCTTGGTGGACTCTACTTCAGGTTTTACTAAATTAGTGTTCTCTCAATTTCATTGAAAATCTTTACATTTGAAGTTGTTCCACATGTGCTATATCATAGGGCGTAATTCTCAGTCATTTCACACTCTACACTGACTATTCAAATAAACTGAACAGTACCATATTTAACATTTGTCAATTCAACAAGAATGAAGCTAACTTACTTTGGTTGCACCTTCATTTTCATTTACTATTTTTTGTGAAGAAATTCTAGTATGATAAAATATTCCCTTTTAAATTTTCTACTTTTTCCAAATATTAATTCCAGTGAGTTGAGAATAGTGGTGATAACTAAGTAGGATAATGTTAACTTACACTGTATTCTTGTGGCTTCACTATAGTGACTGCATAATAAACATAACATTTTGCCATCTAATTTAATATTAAAATAATCCATACTCCAAAGTGCTTTAAAAGCATGATATTCAAAGTCTATTGTTCTTTTCACATAATAGGTACACATTAGTAATAAAAATAATATAAAATGTAACAGTATGGAGCTATGCATGGCACTTGAAATATTAAATGTATAAATGTGTTACTGTAACTTATAGTGTACTGAGCAGGAGAGTCAAGAGCGGGACTGCCACATAAGGTCACTGGCAGCACTATTCAAGTCAGCTGTTACAGCCTGAAAGCAACCACAGACAGTAGGTAAATAAATTAGCATTTTCATACACCAAGAAACATTATTTATGAACAATAAAACTTAAATTTCATATAATTTTCAAGGGTCAAAATATTATTCTTCTTTGATTTTTTTCAAAGTAGTTTCAAAGTAGAGGGACTACCAAAAAACAAAAAACAGATAAGTCAATGTGGTAGTTAAGAGCACAGTAAATGGAATCTGAGTACCTAAGTTTAAATCCCTTCTCTTTGTTATACACTATCTGTTAACTTTGGATAAAACTTAATTTCTCAGAACTTCAATATACTCATCTATTATGAAGAATAGTATTATCTGCTCCAAAGTGTTGATTTAAAGATTAAATGAGATGATCCATGTAAACTGGTTAAAAAAGTACTTACATATATATTATTGATAATTCAAATTAGGTGATGGTGACAGTTCAAGAGATGACAGAGACAATAAATTGAAAAGGGTAAATGAACCAGATCTATGTACATTAAAGGAAAAGAGAAGAAATGCAGAAATATATCCAAATGCAGATGAGAATTTAGTATAATATAAACCCATAAAGTTTATCATTTTTGTGGGACATCCTTGGGAATGGAGGGCAGGACATAAATCTGGGAGGACTGTGTGAATTATAGAGGAAAGCTTAAAAAATCTGGATTAGACTTCAAGGAAAAAACTGTAAAGTGAGAAAAATAAACAGGAAAAGATATGGACACTACATTTAGAAATGGGAAGCAGTAGAAGAATTAAGAAAGAAGAGATAGTAGGAAAAACTGAATAGAAGACTTGATACAGCAATTCCTATCACAGAAGATAAATGCTAATGGGTGTGAAAAATTGAAAGGAAGTCATCTATGAGAATCAAGTTTAAATGCAATCTAATGATTTCATAAGAAAAGACTATTAAAGTTGAAAAATCTACTTACTGACACAGCTATCATTGTACTATCTGGTCTCCATTCAGCTTCCTTGTAGGCTCCAAACTGAGAAGATGATTTCACAGGTTCCTTGTAGGTTACGATTAACACACTAGGCTGGAAAGAAACAGTTATGTTTTATTAGTATCTCATAAGAGTATATACAAACAAATACAAGATAATTTATCAGAGTACTCAAACTACTTTAAGAATTCTAAAAGTGTAATAAAAGATAACATAATCTAATATTAAACCATCAACTTTAATTAGTCCAAGCAAATCAACTAAAAAGAATGGGACAGTCTGAATAGGCCCATAACTATTAAAGAAATTGAACTGATAACTAATAACTATAAAAATCAGAATGAAACAGGTCCAGATGGGTTCACTGGTGAATTCTACCAAACATTTAAGAAATTATATAAATTCTCTATAATATCTTCTGGAAATAGAAGCAGAGAGAATACTTCCTAAGAGACCAGCATCAACCTAATACTAACACCAGACAGATATAACAAGAAAATAAAACAACGGTCCAATCTCCCATGAACATAGGTGTAAAAAAACTCAACAAAATGTTAGCAAATCTAATCCAAAAAGAATTACATAATATAGCCAAGTGTAATTTATTTCCAGGTATGTAAGGATGGATCGACATTTGAATATTTATGTAATCTATCACATTAAGAGGCTAAATAAGAAAAATCACATGATCCTATCAATAGATGTAGAAAAATAATTTAATAAAACCCAACACCCATTTATTATAAAAACTCTCAGCAAACTAGGAATAGAGGGGAATTTCCTAAACTTGATAAACAAAAAAACAACTAACGTACTTGCTGGAAAGAAACAAGCTTTCCTGCTAAGATCAGAACAAGTGAAGGTCATCCCCTCTCACCACTTCTTTTCAAAATGATACTTTAAATCTCAACACAAAGGCTCAACACAATCTCTATCATCACAGCAAATTATTTTAGAGATAGCAGCAGACTGATTCTAAAGTATAGATGGAAAGGCAAAATATCCACAATATCCAACTCAATACTGAAGGAGAAGAACTAATTCAAAGGACTGACATTACCCAACTTCAAAACTGCCTATATACAATAATGAAGGCAGAGTGGTATTGGCAAAAGAATAGAAAATAGATCAATGTAACAGTAGAAAGCCCTGAAAAACACCCACATAAATCAAGTGACCTTTAATGAAGGAATGAAGGCAACTCAACGGAGAACAGATTGTCTTTTCAACAAATGGTGCTAGAATAACTGGACATGCAGTCTCTGGCACTAAAACAAGACAGTCTACGGGGTCATACAGTATTTTTGCTGTCCTTGCCCTAGAATTAGCCGTGTTTCCAGGGACTCCTGTTTCATTTTATTAGAGAATAGTATTTAGAAAACAAGATGCTTATTGCTAGTGTGGTATCACTGCTTCTAAGTCCTCTCAGCAAGCATGGTAGAAAATATTATGTACCTATACTAACCTATATACACACACCTATCTCTATATATTTCCTTATATATATATATATGCAAGTTTTTACATACAGAAAAATATGACTATAATCAAACACAGAGTGGTTCACTCTAGTCTTTTCCTTATTTGTAACTTTTTCTGACAGCGAGAAACCTGGCTATCATTTCATACAACTAATTTAGTGCTTTGTTCGGCCTTATAATATACATAGAATAGTTTGGAATTGCTAACTATTACCCCTATAAAAAACTAATTTACCCACTAGAATACAGTTTTTATGAATAGCTTCTTTTATTTTAGCTTTGGAATAAACATTTCAAGCGCTGTTTTCCAAAGTTATAAAGGCCATCCCTTTAAAGCTTTCTTTAATCTCTCAAAAGTGAAATACAAAAGTTTCTAAGAGGCTAACAATGCTACAAACAGAGGACTGGCTCCTGTCTTGCCAGTCTTGGAAGACTGACAGGATGAGCATAATCTCACCATCTCGAGAGAACAGAGACAGTGGATTGGATTGGTAGTCAACAAAGCTCCTCCCCACAGCTCAGCAAAGAATGAACAGAAGAAAAATTCCAGCTCACAGCTTTTTCCTGGGAAAATAAAGAGTTGGTCCAAAGCAACAACTTCTACTGGGGCTACCCAAAGTAATGGCTTCTGTCTTGCCTGTCTCAGAGTGCTAACGGGACCTAGAAAAATCAAGCTGACTGGGGCTAGTGAGAATAGAAACAAAGATGTAGGCAGACAGTTGCCACAGTCCCTTCCCCTGGCTTAGCACAGAGCAAGAAGACAATAAATCCCAGCTCCCAACTTATCCCTGAGGAGGGAAACAGTCCAACCTACAATGTCCAAAATTTCTGGGAACTGCCCAAAGGTGTGTTTGGGAGAGGTCTATCTTGCCTTTCATGGGGGCATTAATAAAAGCTGGCATAATCTAGACACCAGTGAGCTAGTGAAAACAGAAAGGTTTAGGTTGACAGCTGACATAGGCCTGCCCCTGCCTCAGAGCATGTGGACAAAAAAAAAAAAAAAAAAACTAAACTAAACTAAAAAACCTCTGCTCCCAGCTTATCCCTAGAGAGGAAAAGAGTTGGAGCTAACTTTTCAAGGGGTCACCTGATGAACTACTCCTTCAGTCTCACCTGTTGAAGTACACTGAGGGAATCCACCATACCCTAGACACCTGGGAACAAAGGAAGCACAGTGGACTAGCATAAAGTTTCAGAGACCACCAAATTTCTCTGGCCAGGCTGACTGGTGGGGGACTTGGAATATATGAGGCCAGTTTGCAAAGACTGCCAGAGTATACATTCTTCTCAAATGTACATGGAACATTTGTCAAGATAGATGACATGTTAGGTCACAAAATGTCTTAACAAATTTAAGACTGAAATACCAACTATCTTTTCTGACGACAATGGAATGGAACTAGAAATCAACAGGGAAAGGATACTCAAAAATTTACAAATATGGGAAATTAGTCATGCTTTTGAACAACAAATGGGTCAAAGAAGAAATCAAAAGGAAAATTAGAAAATATCTTGAAACAAACAACTGAAATACAACATACCAAAACTTATGCAGCAAAAGCACTACTAAGAAGGATGCTTATAATGATAAATTCCTACATTTAAAAGAGATCTTAAATCAACCTGATTTTATACCTCCAGGAACTAGAAAAAGAACAAACTAAGTCCAAAGTTAAGTAATAAAGACTAGAGCAGAAATAAATGAAATAGAGAATAGTAAAATAGAAAAAAATAAGTGGCTTTTAAAAAAAATGAAAAAAATTAATAAACTTTCAGCTTGACTTACTAATAAATAGAAAACTCAAAATCAGAAATTAAAGAAGAGAAATTACAACTGATATCGCAGAAATACAAAGAATCATAAGAGGTGACTAGGAACAACTGCACTTCAATAAATTGGATAACCCAAAAGAAATGGATAAATTCTTAGAAATTTACAATGTACGAAGACTGACTCATGAAAAGAAATTTTGAAGAGACCTATAACTAGTATGGAGATTAAATCAGTAATCAAAACCTCCCAACAACAACAACAAAAAGCCCAAGGCCAGAAAGCTTCACTGGTAAATTCTATCTAACATTTAAAGAATTAATGCCAATCCTTCTCAAATTCTTCCAAAATACTGAAGGAATACCTCCAATATATTTTATGAGGCCTGCATTACCTTGATACCAAAGCCGGACAAATATACCACTAGAAAAGAAAACTACAGGTCAATATTCCTGGATAAATACAGTTGCAAAAATCCACAACAGAATACTAGAAGGCACACTAAAGGATCATACACAACAACTAAGTCTGATTTATCGCAGTATGCAAAGATACGTCAATGTAAGAAAATCAATTGTGGTACACTACTTTAACAATATAAAGAATAAAAATCAAATGATGTTCTCTAAAAGATGCAGAAAATTCAACATCCTTTCATGATAAAAATTCTCAAAAAACTAGAAAGAAAAGTACCTCAACATAAAAAAAAGGCTATATATAAGACCCACAGCTAAGTCATACCTAATAGTGAAACATTCAGTTTATCCTCTAAGATCAGGAGCAAGGCAAGAATACCTACTCTTATCACTTCTATTCAGCATAGTACTGGAAGTCCTAGCCAGAGTGATTAGGCAAGAAAAAGAAATAAAAGGCATCTAAATCAGAAAGGAAGAAGTAAAATTCTTCCTCTTTGCAAACAACATAATCTCATATCAGAAAAACACTAGACTCCATTAAGAAAAGAAAACTTCTTAGAACTAATTAATTCGGTAAAGTTTCATGATACAAAATTAACATACAAAAATCAATTGCATTTCTTCACTTAACAGTGAACAATCTGAAAAGGAAATCAGAAAAACAATTCCATTTACAATAACAGCAAAAATAATAAAATGCTAAGGGTTAAAAAATTACAGAGGTAAAAGACATGTACACTGAAACTACAAAATACTAACTAATTAAAGAAATTTTAAGAGAGACAAATGAAAAGACATATCATGTTTATGGAACGGAAGACTTCATATTGTTAAAATGTCCCTACAACCCAAAGTAATCTGCAAATTCAAAACAATCCCTACCAAAATCACAATGGTATTTTTGCAGATATAGAAAAATTCTTTTAATTCATATGGAACGAAGTAAGACTCCAAAAAGCCAAAATCAATCATGAGAAAGAACAACAAAGCTGGAGGCATCACACTTCTTGATTTCTAAATACAGTAAATACTCATTTAATGTCAATAGGTTTTGCAACTTTAAGTGAAATAACATATAACAAAACCAATTTTACTATAGGCTAATTGATATAAACAAGAGTGAAGTTCTGGGAGCATCTTATCAACATTTATAAGAAAATGATGTTATTTAAGGAACTTCTGTGTATTACAAAGCTACAATAATTAGTACAGAACTGGCATAAAGACAGACATAAACCAGTGAAACAGAGAGCCTAGAAATAAATCCATACATATATGGTCAACTGATGTTCAACAAGGGTTCCAAGTGTATACTATGGACAGTGTATAGTTTCTAACAGATGGTGTTGGAAAAACTGGACAGTCGCATGCAAAAGAAGAAAAATGGATCTTTATCCAACACTATACACAAAAATCAATTCAAAATGGATTCAACTAAAAGGTACAAACCGAAACTGTAAAATTCCTAGAAGATATCATAAAGAAAAGCCTTATGACATTGGTCTTGGTGATAATTTCATGTATATAACACCAAAGCACATACAACAAAAGCAAAAATAAACCAGTGGAACTACAGTGAACTAAAAACCTTCTGCACAGCAAAGGAAACATCAACAGAGTGAAAAGGCAAACCTACAGGATGGTAGAAAATATCTGCAAACCACATATCTGATAACAAATTTCTAAAATATATAAGAAACTCCTATAACTAAATAGCAATAAACTAACAACCAATTGAAAAATAGGCCAAAGACTTAAATGAACATATCTCCAAAGATGACATAGAAATGGATGATAGGTATATGAAAAAAATATTCAATGTCACTAATCACAGAAATGAAAATCAACCACAATGAGACGTCTCCATGGTCATCAGAATGACCATGATCAAAAACCCAGAAGACTACACATGTAGTCTTCTATGATGTGGAGAAACTGGAACTCTTGCGCATTGCTAGAAATGTAACATGGCACAGCCAATGTGGAAAAGAGGTTCCTAAAAAAATTAAAAATAAAACTACTATATGATCCAGCAATCCTACTTCTGAGTATTCATCCAAAGAACTGAAATAAGGATCTGGAAGAGATGCTGGCTCTTACATTCATTAGAGCACTATTCAGAACCACTGAGAGATGGCAACAGCCCATATGTCCATTGTTGGTGAATGGGCAAAGAAGAATATTAATATATCCATACAACAGAATAGTTACTATTAAGCTTTAAAAAAGAAATAAATCCTGCAACATGAGGCCACATGGTTGAACTTTTAGGACATTTACTACGTGAAATAAGCCATTTACACAAGGATGAATAATACATGATTCCACTTATAAGAGGTATCTAAAATAGGCAAATTCGTAGACTCAAAGAGTGAAATGGTGGTTGACAGAAGCTGGGGGAAGAGGGAAATGGGAAATTGCTAATCAATAGGCATACAGTTTCAGTTAAGCAAGATAAATAAGTTCTGGAGATCTACTGTACAACATTGTACTTGCAATCAACAATATTATATAGTTCACTTAAAGTTTTAAAGACAGTAAACCTATGTTAAGTGTTTGTATCAATAAAACAAAATTTAGGAAAAAACTCTTTGCATGTTGACACAAGTAACATTTAAAAATAATCCTACTTCTAAAACAAGAAGAGAAAATAGTGAGAAAGTAGAACTATTTTACAACTTTTTAAAGTCTGATATATTAGACTATGGCTGGTTTCTCAGATCTACTACATTCAGTATGTTGTGACATGCTCTCTTAATCAGAATGTAAAGAAAACCCAGTCTTATACAAATTTAGAGTTGGACTTTTAAAATAATGGTAAGTGTTCTCTGATATTACACAAAATCTTAAAGATAATTGTAGTATTATCAATCAAGTTTTTTTTTTAAGTACCTAGGACAATATTTGCAATTGATGAAGAAAAATATAATTAAGGAGACTATTAGGAATTTATTTTATCAATCTATAAAAGAAACCTGCATCTGAAAAGGAAATTTTATTTGGAGGACTTACATTACCTGACTTTAAGAGCTATTACAAAATTATAGTAATCAATGATCTTGGAAGCTAAGCAGGGTCGAGCCTGGTTAGTACTTGGATGGGAGACCACTTAAGAAGACCAGGTGCTGCAGGCGTAAAAATAAAATTAAATTAAATTAAAAATAAGGGATTGTAAACTGACAAGGTCCTTGCAATCTGTGAGGTCAATCAAGAGTTGCCTCACCTTAAAAAAGAAAAGAAAAGAAAAGAAAAAGTTATACTAATCAAGACAGTGTGGTATGGACATTGAGACCAAGAGAATAGAGTTCATAAACTTCTCCCAAGTCTAATTAAAGGAGATCCTTCAATAGAGGAAGGATCTCTTCTCAACAAATGGTGCTGAAAACAACAGGACAGCCATATGAAGAAAAAGAAGTTTGATCCATTCTTTGTGCTATATAAAAATATTAATTCACAAGGTAGATCCACAAATGTTCAGCAATATAGGAGAAAATCTTTTTATGACCTGGGGCTAAGCAAAGGTTTCTTAAGTAAAACATAAAAATAATTATTCCCCAAAGAAAAACAAAATTGATCAACTGATCCTTATAAAAATTAAATATTTCTCTTTAAAAGATATTGTTAAAGACGTGCAACAGACTGGAAACAACATTTGTACATTACTTATTTGCATCAATGATGTGTACCCAGAAAATACAAGAAATTCTTAAAACTCAAAGAAAGTAAACTGCCAAATTAAAAGTAAAAAATTCCAACAAAATAATCACATTATTGGAATTTAACAAATAAGTATCTATGAAACCACAGTGGTATATATAAACGGGATAAATAAAAGTAAAAGGACAACCCTTGCTTACATTAAATTTCAATTAATAAATGTAGAAGGAAAAAGGAACATTAGAGAATCATCATTAGGTGAACACATAGTAAGAGCTGCAGCCAAATTCAAGTGTTTAATGCTAAAATGAGTGAGCAAAAGTTTCAGGAAAAACAAGATACACACAGTATCACCCTCAAGATACTTTACAAAAGAAAGTCAATAACTTCACAGTGGAGACCAATTAACCAAGTAATCAAGGTAAACATCACTGATAATAATATAGAAGGACATCATTAACCTTTTTATATGATACAATGGGGACACAACAGTTTTGTTGTATTTCTGCCAAAAATACAAAAGCTCATTCCATTCATGAGATAATCAAATGGATTCTACAAAATAACTAACTGATCAGTAACCTCTTCAAAAGGATCAAGGATATAAAAGACAAGGAAAAACTGAGGAACGGTTGACTAAAAAAATTGGAGAAAATATTAATAAGATCTACTCTTTAGTTAATAATATTATACCAACGTTAATTTCCTCTTCATAATTATGCTAAGTGAAGATGTACAACAACAAAAAACATGCTATACAATTCCACTTATATAAAATTCTAGGAAATGCAAACCAATCTATAGTGAGAGCCAGCAAGCAGTTGAGTGCCTAAAGATGTGAAGGCAGTTAGAAGCAATTATGAAGAGGCAAGAGGAAACATTTTGGGGTAATGGATATGTTCTTCATCATGATTATGATGATAGTTTGATGGGGGTATACATGTCAAACCTAATCAAATTTATACTGTGAACATGTGCAAATTATATTATGTCAACTATATCTCAGAAAAGCTGTTTAAAGTTTAAAATAAGTTATATTGGATAATCTTTTGAAGAACTCATTAAAGGAAGAAAAACATACTTAGGGAGACCCATTTAGAACGATGTAAAAGCCTTGCAAAGATAAACTATGACAGAAGGTAGGAGGAACAGTAAGACAGAAACAAAAAAAACAGTCGTAATTTGCTCAGCAACAAAAATACATATACATAAATACAAGTTAGAGAAAATTGTTTATTTTTTTATAATTTTGGTATCTTTGACCTGTTTATTTAAAAGATTATTGGTGACAAAGATAATTTTTTTAATAATGGTGACAATTCAACCAGAAAAGGGGCTTTTTAAAAAGGTTTTATTGTCATCAAAAACTTACTTGCCTATTGAATAAAGGTAAAAAAGTTGAACACAGTGACAATATTTTATCACTAATTTAAAAGTACGGTATGTTTTAGTATTTACTAATTTTTATTTCTAAATATTCCAATACTTATATATTTTATAAATTTTTTATCTCTAAAAATGAATAACTTCTCTAATTTGGAAGTCAGAAAGCATACCAAATCTGAGATTTTTACTCTGCTTGCATCTATACAGAAACAAAAGAACAATGTACAATAATGTGGGCTTATGAAATTGCTAAGTTTTTATGTAAAGCAGACAACTTGTGGTCTTCAGCCTCACCTTTAGTGCCTTGCATTTTGCACAAATGTTAATACTGACTTTGTAAATCGCAGAAATCAACATGTTTAAAGGCCCCCAATTACTGACTGAAAAAAATTTTTTTCTAGTAGGCAATTTTACTCATTATAGCACTGCTTTTGCTTTTTTAAAATAAATGTATATCTAAAGAAGTCTATGAGATACTTCCTTATAATGAAAGGCAATATAGGAACTCAAGGTTATGCATGAATCTTTTTGTATAATACTTCTTACTATTAAGACAGATTTTCTTACTGTTACATCAACTAATATACTAAATTTTAGTGAACTCTGATAAACTATGGAATTTGGTTGTGTTGGGAAGGGTTATGAACACATTACCGTTTGTTTGACCCGTGAACTGGACTCGCTTCCCATTCTCTCCCCTGTGCTTTGGAATTTGAATTCCACTGGCCTTTTCCTGTCCAAGAAGTTGTTCCAAAGACACAGCCTTGAGACAGAAATGGTGTTGAGACTATCTGGACTAATTAAGTGACTGACCCCAGTTAAGGACTCCTGGTTATGTGACTGAATCCAGTTAGGGCTTTTATACAGACTTTTAAGATTTGGTGAGCAGATGTGTAAA
This sequence comes from Macroglossus sobrinus, assembly GCA_004027375.1. Lineage (NCBI taxonomy): Eukaryota > Metazoa > Chordata > Mammalia > Chiroptera > Pteropodidae > Macroglossus > Macroglossus sobrinus. The sequence goes on from PVKZ01000600.1 coordinate 316,605, forward strand.
TCTACTCATTTTTTGGACACCCAAAACAAGCCGCATAAGTAAGTTCCCTTTCTTATTAAACCTGCCACCTATTCATCCAGAGTTGTATGCCTTTTTCTTCAGTCTCTCCCTATCCACTGTGAATGGGATTCAGTTTCAGATTACACCCAGGAAGTTTTCTAGGAGGTTTTAACCCAATAGGCTAATCATGATGTGTCAATGTAGATTCATTCTTAGTTAAAAAAAAAAAAAAAAAAGATATTCTGATGAGTGATGTTGCTAATGGGGGAGGCTATGCATATGCAGGGGGTGGGAATCTATATATCTTCCTCTTAATTTTGTTGTAAGCCTAAAACTGCTTTAAAAAAAGGTAAAAAAGAAAAAAGTTCTGAAATATAGCTAAAGTAAGTGCTTAGAAGAAAACGTAGAGCTTAAAATGCATATATTTTTAAAAAATTATCTCAAGTTAATCATCTAAGCTTCCAACCTAGCAAAAGTAAAACAAACTCAAAGCAAACAGGAGGAAAATAATTATTAAATAAAAACAAAAAATTAATAGGCTAAGACCAGTAAAACCAAAATTTGTTCACTGAAAAAAATCTAGAAAATTGGTAAATTTTAGCAAGACTAAAGAGGGGAGTCTCTTGAGAGTCCATATTAATTTTAGGATGGGTTTTTATATTTCAGCAAAAAAACACCATTAGGATTGCGGTGAATCTGTAGATCGCTCTGGCATCTTAAGCATATTAAATCTTCCAATCCATGAACACAGGATCACTTTCTATTTATTTGAGGTTTAATTTCTTTTAGTAACATTCTGTAGTTTCAAACATATGTCTTTCACCTCCTTAGTTAAGTTTAATCCTAAGTATTTTATTCTTTTTTATATTATTATAAATGGAATTGTCTTCTTGATTTCATTTTTGGATATTCATTGTTATTGTATAGAAAAACTGTACAATATCTGATCTTGTGTGTTAATTTTATGCCCTTCGATTTTGTTGAATTTCTTTGTTCTAACTAGAAAAAACTACTAGGATAAACAAGTTTTGGCAATGTTGGAGGACAGCAATATACAGAAGTCAATTGTATATCTATAATGTGTACCAGTAACTATGTGAAAATAAAGTCAACAATTACGTTCAAACAGCATAATAAAGGATAAATAACTCAAGAATAAATTTAACAAAATAAAAGACCTGTATACTAAAAGCTACAAAATACTAAGAAATTTTTTACAATCTAAATAATTGGAGACACATTGCATGTTCACTGATTGGAAAATTCCATACTGTTATGATGGCAAGTCTCTGTATTAATCTCCAGTTTAGTACTATCCCCTGAAAATCCAAGCACCATTTTTTATGAGTAGAAACTGACAAGATAATCCTAAAACCTATACAAAAATTCAATGGATCTAGAATAGATAAAATAATTTTAATCTTAAAAATAATTTTAATAGATGAAATAAGTTAACAAAAAAAAAATGGCTTTCACTACCCAATTTCTAAACTCACTATAAAAGCTACAGTGTGATGTCTATATGATGACAGGCATATTAATCAACAGAAGAAAACAGATAATACCAAAAAAAAGCCCTTTAATTTATGGTTAATTGGTTTTTGACAAAAGTGCCAATGCAATTAAGCAGTGACAAGAGTCTTTCCAAGAAATGATGCTAAAACACACATGAACAAAAATTAGGTTTTTACCTCACACCATACATAAAAATCAACTCAAACTGAATGACAGACCTACATATAAGAGTTTAAACTATAAAATTTATAATACATAAAAAATACTTATGACCTTGGTCAAAATTTTCTTAGATGAGATACAAAAGGCATGATTTATTAAAAAAATAAGTTAGACTTCATCAAAATTAAACTTTTGCTCTCCAAAAGTTACCATTAAGAAACTGAAATGACAAATCACAGACTGTGATAAAATACATACAAATTATATCTGATAAAGACCTGTATTAGGGTATATAAAGAACTTATAACTCAATAACACAAACACTCTAATTTAAAAAAATGGACAAAGGATATGAATAGATATTTCACCAAATAAAGTATACAAAGGCTTATTTAATAAGCACAGGAAAAGATGCTAAACATTAGTCATTAGAAAAACACATATTACAGCCACACTGCCATACCATTACAAGCCCACTAAAATGGCTATAATAAAAAAGACTGACAATAACAAGTATTGGAATGGATGCAGAAATACAGAAATCTTGCAATTCCATTCCTAGGAAATACAGAAATCTTGCAATTCCATTCCTAGGTATCTCCTCACAATAAATGATAATATATATACACACGAAGACACACAAATGTTTATATAGCAGCATTATTCATAATGGCCCAAGTCAGAAAAAATCCAAATACCCATCAACTGGCGAATGGATTTAAAAACTGTGGTATATTCATACAATGAAATAGTATTCAGCAATAAAATGAAGTACCATAAAAATATGCTAAATAAAAGCCAGGCACAGAAGACCACATATTACATTACATTTATATGGAAATTCCAGAAAAGCAAAACTCATAGGGACAAATAGCAGGCCAATGGTTTCCTGGGTGGATATAATACTTTTGGGGTTGCTATAAATATTTTAAACCTAGATTATGAGGATGGCTGCGCTGCACATTCTATAAATTTACTAAAAATCACTGTACAATACATATATACATATATATATATATATATATATATTTATACACCTCAATAAAGCTATTAGAAAAAAAATCACAGCAAGTTTGTATATCCACAATATCCAAAATTTCACATGTAAATTTATGTATGATTTATGACTGAAATAAGGCAAATCACTTGGGGAGACAGGTTTGTGGTGGTAACTCAAAGTAAAGCAATTATAATAAACTTAAAAGAAAGGTAGGATACCTTGGTTCCAACCGATTCCTGCTGGTCAATGAAAAAAAAATTAAGTAATTGTGTCACTTTGTAGCAAGTTTGAATTCTAGAATATTTTTAAATGTTTGAATTATAAATTTATTTTTTCTAATTTCATAAATTGCATAATAAATGCTTTATTTAGCAATAAATGAAATACTTTAATGCAGTATTTCCTATATCGTTTTAGGTGACATACACTGTATTAAATATTCTTATAGTGAGAAAATAATTTTCATCTTTAATTCTTTTGATTTAGATAGGGAAGAAATCTGTATGAGGTGCTAGTTTACTTCTAAATACCTCTCATGTTATCTATTAATCTTCCTTTTTAAGAAAGGGGAAAGAGTCTTTAGCAGGAAATGATTTTCATAACATTGTTTAATGTATTCCCTCATATAGTAACCCTCTATTCATACAAGTGGTGCTAATTTTCCATTTGTAGTAAAGACAAATTATTTTGAGAGATAATTTCAACCTCAAGAATTAGCTTGGATGGGTACTATAAAGACAAGCAAAAATCATGAATGAGGCATGTGACCGACCTAAATCTGGGAAGCTTTGCTTCCTATCATGTAAAAGCACATAGTGCTCAGTAAACTCAGAATCAATGTTTACCTGTAATATGAATCATGTCAATGATTCACAAACACCTAAAAATGGGTGAAATATCTTTATTTAAATGTGTTTATACTGCTTTTTTGTGTGTCTTTTTTCATAGATCATGTCAATATAAACAATACTGGGTACCAACAGTTCCCATTGGTTTTAAGTTTGCACAATAGTTTAAGTTCTGGTAAACTACAGATTACCTAATAATTAAAATAGCACCCTTTATCAGGTACCATTTTTATTTCTAGCTTTATTAAGATGTAATTGACATAACCACTATGTAAGTTTAAGACAGTACACATTAATTTGATACACTTATATCTTACAAAATGACTACCACCACAGTGTTAGCTAACACTGGCAACACGTCACATAATTACTTTTTGTGTGTGGGGGGGGATAATATTTAAGATCTACGTTCTCTGCAACTTTCAACTATATAATACAGTACTATTAACTATTATCACAATGCTTGTACATTAGATCCCAAGAACTTACCCAGTATATCTTGATTACCCATTTTACAGCTGCAAGTTTGTACCTTTTACCAACATGTCCTCTTTTCCCCAACCCTCTCAGCACCATTCTAGCCTTTGTTTCTATGAGTTTGGCTTTTTTGGATTTCACATATAAGTGATATCATACAGTACTGGTTTTTGCCTGACTTATTTCACTTAGCATAATGCTTCTCAAGATCCATCTATATTGTTGCAAATGCCAAGATGTTCTTCTTGCTGATGGGTGAATAGTCCATTGTGTATGTATACCACATCTTTAACCATTCATCCATTGACAGGTATTAGGTTGTTTCCACATCTTGGCTATTGTGAATAACATTGTGAACTTCATTCTTTAACCAACACTGAACCCTAAAAGACTTCCAAGCAGTGGTTTATAAGGCTCTCTGAAGGCAGTATTACAATAGATTTGAAAGGGTGAAAAATGGAAGAGTTGGGAAAAAGGAGGTACAAATTAAATGACCTTTCTTAGGTCACACAGTTACCCATATATCTGATCCTAGAACTTGCTTCTTTAAACACTTCTCTCATTGTTTTCCATTATTAGCACACACCAACAAAAACATGCTAGTTTCTATCCAGTTACTCAAAGACACAATTTATTTTATAAGCCCAGTAATTATTTGCCAATTTAAGCTTTTTTATTAGCAACCTTCACGATAACTCACAAATTTTTCATTTATCCTATGATCATACTAACATCTCTGAATAAAATGTTTTTGTTACATAGAGCATATCCCTTCACCCCTTTCATATACTGCCTGTTAATGCTCTTTCACAGGAGGTGTTCAAAAATACTGCTGAGAGTAATTTTTATGTTTGAAATAATCAATGACCTGAAAATAGAGATAAGGCTAATTTAGACTTACAGCATTCTAAGGTATCATTTTATGGTTCATTTATGTAGATTTTCATATTCACTGTTAAGCAGTGTAAGAATAATTCTAGGCTCTCTGGTACAGAGATACATTTCACACAATACCCATCTCAATCATAAATCACAATATGCTTTAAACAGCAGCTTTATCCTCAAAGCTGATACTAGTCTTTTTACAATACCTTTGGCAAAAATACATGATCGATTATTACATCAATTAAGTTGCACCTCTACCACTCCAATTTAACATACACATACCAAACCTTTTTTGAGTACCCTTTTTTCTGGGTTCCAAAAATATATAAATGATCCCCGTTCTAAACTCCTGAGTAGTTTAGAACTCCTAAGTAGAATCTCAAAGTAGATAAAGCAAATTTACATCAAGTTACACTCTCACACAAAAAATGAAATCAAAAAGCAAAGTCTGTACCTACAGAAACTCTTTTGTTCATAAACACATCTAAACGGCACTATACTATATTTCTCAAATTTGGAGTCAGAAAAGAATTTTGAAAAGCTATGACTCTACAACACTAGGATTTCATATAGCTACTTAGGGTCTATAATAGTAGCTATAAGAGGTATGCAAAAGTTGACCAGAAGACCCATAAAACGTACAAAAATTATTCTCAGAGATTTCATTTTAATGTTTTCATAGTCCCATGACTAATCAACATTTTACATACAGCAATTCTTTAGGACATTTAAAAAACAGCTTAGACTAATGAATGCATGTTCCTACCATAAGGCCAGTTTTTTTTTTTTTTAAATACGTCCCTGCTAAGAGAGTTTAACTTGCTAAGAGAGACCGAACAACTTTAAGAACGCCAAACGTATTATATTCTCTCATCTCTTTGATGTCTCTCCCTGTCCCCAAAAGCTCTCAAGTGGTTTTTAAAGAATTCAACTCCATAAAATGCTTCTTTAGATCTTCAAGATTTACTTCATTCTATAAAATTACTTGGACATATAACCTCTTCAAAATCAAAGCTTTCAGGTTCTCATGCAAACATTTCATATCAATCCACTCCAAATTATGTGGGAATAACTGATAGCTCATCAATTTAGCTAGGTGTTTTCATGTTTAAAAGAAGCTATTAACCTAAATTCATTTTAACCTGCATAGTTTCAGTCAGTTTAGAAATTTTAAAAAATCAAAATTAAAACTTTTAAATTTAGTGAAAAAAGGTATATATCTAAGAGACTGAACGCTGTGTCTGACACACCTGTTCCCAGTTCACCCAGTTGTAGGCAAGCACCTGTTCCCTAGTCACCCAGTTATATAATCAAAGACCTTCAAATCATCTGATCTGATATTTGATTTTTAAAGTGACAAAGCCAATGCCAGAGATCAAGGTTAACCACTCAGAAACAGTACTTTGCAGACTCGTCTAAGATAGTCTTGCATTTCACTTCATCTCGCCTTGTATTTGTGAACCCATAAATTTCCTACAATCTAACTTTTTGCATACTGGTAGTGGTCCCAGGGCTTCTGTAGGAAATATCTGTGTGTAAGGTGGGAGTATGAATGAAAGGCGTATGAGTTATTTTTAAATTCTAGGATTGCCTTAGATTTACATAGTAGCTAACTCAAAAAGCAAAAAAATAGATATTCCTAATATTCAAAATATCCCTAGGAAAGTTGAGGCACATTTTTGTTACTTTTATGGAGGCATAAAGTAACCTACAGGCTTCTGATCTATTCATCCCTCATATTAAGTTTAATTCTGCCTAAAAATAACTTATGTATGCCTTCTTAGAAATAAAGTTAAATTTTAGTCTTCACAATTTGTTACATTAGAGTGAAACTCTAAACTCAGAACTAAACTCAGAAGACAATTTAAAATTCAAGTTATAATTATTTTTTCTTCATATGCTTTAAAGATAACTTGTATACATCCAAATAAAAAAATTATTCAATTGGCATACACAATGTAAATGAACTAGTGTCTCACTGCAGAACCAGATGATACATACACAACATACATATTCAAAAATGCAATCAACACCAGACAGAATGGTCACGTTGCTGGGTTTAGCTTTTGTTCTGACATATATTTAAAAACTAAATCAGCCAAAACTTAATGGCAAACAGTCTTAATGGCAAACAGTCTTAATGGCAAACAGTAAACTATGAGTGTCATATAAAAGATATCAAAAGTTATCAAAAATGTCTAAATCTCATCATCATTTTTACCAGGGTTGTGTGTGAGAATAGTAAAGGGCCTTGTAGGCATTCAAATGGTCAAATACAGAGAGCTAAGAGTTTTAACTAATTTAACTACCGTATTTCACATAGATCTAAAAAAGCCAAGGTCACAACCTATGTCCACATCGTCAAGTTAGCTTTGAAAGAAAAACCCACTTCACTCTGACATCGATTAGAACTGCCTTCTTTAAAAAAAAAACTGGAACATTTTTATAACCTATTCTGTAGCTTTTATAGACAGACCTATAGCAGCGTTCGCAGAAAACAAAGCATCCTACCAACCACTTATTTTTAAAGTTTTTTTCTCTTATCTACTCGGTAATTAGATATTAGAAAAAAGAGAGGATTCACACACAAGAACAGAGCTCAGTTTCAAGTTCTTCCCAAATCTTACTACTTCCAGGTGTGATACCCTACAGTAGCTCCGACAGATTTGAGCTCTATTTTCGCTCTTACTAACCACCCTCTACAATCTTCTAAAGAAGAGTCCAAGAGCAGCAAAGAAGTAGCCTTAAAGTGAGGAGATGACGGGGTGAGGCGAGAAGTTGGATAACCAGACCTTCAAGAAAAAATAAATAGCTCTGGCTGAAGTTGCTAGAAATAAGTTATCAAAGGCCTGCAAAGTCTGGCACTGGGTAAAGCCCAACAGGCTTTCCTAATTCCAAAACAACGGCCTTTAACAAGGGGGGCCTGAGAACAAAACAGAGGCCAGATTTCTAATTTTGGAAAGTTTAAACAAATCTGTTCCTCGCGGAATGGGAAGAGAGGAGGGAAAGTCTGGGTTCGGCCGAGGGAGCGCGCGGGATCTGCTCGATCGCGGCGGTCGGTCCAACGCGGGGAGACGCAGGGATTTTCGGCAGCAGCGACTGCATCCTCCCGGGAACCCTGGCCGGAGGACGTCCCCGGACCCAAGGGTACGTAAGACTGAGTGGGTGGGACGAGGACGCAGACCGCCAAGACAAGTGGGTCTGGCGCGAAGGGGCAGGGGTCCGGGACTCTGGATGGAAGTTGAGGGCGGGATGGTGCTGGGACGCCGGGGAGGGAGCGACGAGAGGCGGCGGCGACTCTACTTACTCGGCTGTACCAGATGCTGAGGCGGGCCGGGGCCAGCACGGCGAAGAAAGTCCTCTGGGGGTCGGACTGAACGTGGCAAGGCGCCTCGGCCAGGCTCCCCAGAGGACAGAGCAGCCTCTTAGGCCAGCCGCTTAGGAAATACATGGTTCCCGCGGAGCCGCCGACGCCGCGGCGCCCGGCGGCCTCCGACCCCGTCCGTCACACTCAGCGGCCCGGGGTCGGACGCCCTCCTCCCACGCCGCCACCGGCGGAGTCGGCAGCGTTGGCAGCGGCAGCTCGAAGCATCTGCCCGCTGGCTGGGCCGGGCCGGGCCGACGCTATGCTAAACGACAAGGGTACCGACGACCTGACGGGGCCCAGTGTGGAGAAGGAAAGCGGGAGGGAGAGTCGGGACTAAGAAGGGGCGGGAAGAACGCGGAGGCCCGCCCCGGCCCCGCCCCTTCCTTGTGCGTCACCACGCCGCGCCGCGTGGGAAGGCTGTCGCGCGAGCACTGGAGACTTCTCCCTTCCCCGCCTGGCTGTTTTCTGAAGCTCCGCCCTAATCTTCATGAGCCACCGCCACGCATCTTCAATACGCATGCACTTTTGCAGTTTGGAGTATTTTGTCAGGGCCAAGAGGGCGGGACACTTGCTTGAGACGCTGAAGCAAGTAGGCAGAGCTTGGCAGGAGGCAGTTCGAGGCGACTCGGCCCGCGAAATACGCCCCTCCCCTGGCCTGGTCAAATTTGACTTCCTTAGTGGAGTGGTGAGACTTCTGATGAAGACTGCCCAGCGCTACAACGCTGGGATAATGGGGTAGGGAGATTGCAAGGGAGCGCGAGTCACGTGACACTTCCTGATTGAGTTCCCACCCTAGGCTCTTGGCCGCTACCCCTGTGCCCAATAATCCCCTGTTGTGTGCGGAGGTCTTCAGTGAAAGCTGGTGATGGAATTGCCTGCCATCATGGAATTTACATCCTCGAGGGGACCTTTATTTAATCTGTAATTAACCTACCAAAAGTTCTGAGTCCTGACCTCTGTAAGTCTAGTATACATTTTTTAATTCAGTTTGCGTTCATCTGTCCTTTTACCATAGTGTTAGACAAGTTTATCTCTTTTGCACTTTCGGTAGGGTATGTGCAGGAAAAGATTTGGACTGAATTTTAGAGCTGGAATGGACTAGAGATTCTTTAATTCAGTGGTTAACTTTTGGACCCCAGGGATCACCTTAACAACTGTTTCTTTTAAAGAATTGACTCAATGATTACTTCTGAATAGGAGGACACCATGAGTGGGAATAGAGTATGGAGTCGGGGGAGGGTCTCTGGAATAAAAGACTGACTTCTCATCTACCTTTTTTGTACAATTTGAATTTTTCCATATGTTTTATTACTCTTTCAATTAAAAAAAATCTGAGTTAGCCCAGGTGAAAAACTCACATTAAGCAGCAACATAAACAGCAAAAAGGAAACAAAGTAACTTAATCCATATCAGATGTAGTGTTGTAGCTGGTATTTGTAACAAAGTATGTAGCTTTACCTAAGTTTTCTAAACAGTCACTGCATTCTCCAGAATGTGATCAAAGAATCCAGGATTCTTTAAATCAAAGTTGAAACGGCCTCACCATTCACCAGCCACTTGTGGTCAGACCATGTCTTCCTGGTGGTTTTCTTATTTTTTTCTTGACATCCAGCACAGCGGCCTGAAACATAAGAATAGTAAACTCTGAAAATATTTGTCAAATGAAATATTGGATGAAACACTGATCCAGCTGAACTACACCATTAGACAAACAAAAAGGCCCTGAGAAGTTTCCTGATTTGCCAAAATACAATCGTAGAACAGTTGCATCATACTTCTTTCTGATTCTTTCAGATTCAGCTATGCACTTGGCAGAAAGAGAGGAAATGAAAATAAGTTACATTGCAGCAATTCCACTGGCAATTTTACTGAGAGTGTATTTGTCGCAAGTCTTCATCAGAAGCTCTTTGTTCTCAGCCTCCTAAATTTGAGCTTCTTTCTGCTCTCATGCACAGATTAAATAACTTCTAAATAACTTTTATTGCACTCAGTTTTAACTTTATTTGCTGACTTTAGAATCTAATTTCCCTGCCACACTCCTTTGTAGCGGGTAAGGCTTACAAAATATTTTCAAATGTATGGCTTGATTTAGTTTCATATTAAAGGTAGGTGTGAAGTTGTTCGTATTTTCTAAATGAGGAAACAGGGACAGTGGTGGAGGAGCCTAAAGTCACTTGCCTAAAGAACTTATCTTCCTTCTACAGACCCAGTGACCTTTAGACTGGATTGAACTGAATTGTGATAGTTGCTACAGGCAAGTGAGAGGAGGAGGGGAGAGATCTTAAGGGCCTTTCTCATTGTTGGGGTTGGGGGAAAATATAAAATATCTGACTCTTCACAATTCCTTAAGAATTCCCCCATTGTGATAGAAACTTTATGGACTGGATTTTTCAATTTTCAAGAATCATATTCCAACTTTATTTTGTGAAATACATTAGTAATTCCCATGCCCTGGATCTTGCTTCTCCTCCGTCCCCTACCCCACCACCATCATTCTCTCGTCAAATTTAGTGAACTCTATTCTGAGCTAAGACTAGGCTTACAAAAGAAAGTTAATAGGTGCATGTTTTCTTCTATCCAACTAAAAGGTTTTTTTATTATAAGAAATAATGTTGGCAAGGGTGCATGGAATCAGACGTACGTTCATAAACTGTTGGTGGGAGTATAATTTGGTGCACATTTTCTAAAGGGCGGTTGGCATTGCGTTTTTAGAAAAGAGATCTTAAAAATATGCATACCCGTAGCCCCAACTATTTTTTCCTGGTTATGTCCTAAGGAAATAAACACCATATGTACAGTGCTTTAACAATACATCCACAATGGTGTAGTTAAAAGGAAATAATCTAAATGACCCACAGAGGACATTGATTATAGTCCTCCCTTACTATAGACTATTTTGCAAGAGTAAAAAATTATGTTGGCAAAGAATATTTAATTATATAGAAGTATGTTCACTATGTACTGTGAAGTAATGAAAGCAGATTAAAGACATGGTCATGAAAAAAAAGTATATGTACCTAGAAAAAAAAAGGGAAGGAAATGCACTAGACTATTGGTGTTTGCACATGATTTTAGGTGCTTTTTATGTTTTCTTTGGGGGGGGAGGTCTTTTTCATATTTTCCAAATTGTCTCTGATGAACTCATATTACTTTTGTAATGAGGGAAAAGAAGTTAAGTAAAATAGAGTCGAATTGCTCTAGTTGTCCCAGTTGTCATACTTTAAGTGGGACATACAGTGCTGGCAAATCAAAGAGAGTAATGTAGTAATGTGGAGTTTCAGGCACAGTCCCAAGACCAGTGATAGGATTAGGAGGAAAGGCACCCTGAGTCACCAAACTAAAAGTAGGCCCTCTGTACTTCACACATTCACAGACTTCTGATGATGGCACAGAACCAGGACCAGAATTTGGTTCCAAGCACACCACTCCCAATATTTGGGGACCTCCATAAGATCATGATAATATTCATTGAAGATGATACTGCTTTATAACTCTTTAATATGCTTTTAACATTCAACTGTATTACACTTTTATTATATGCAACTGATGTATTTGCTTCTGGGCTAAGACTGTGTGTAGCTACCACATTACCAAACATGTTAAGTGAACATTGAAAATGTCATTATTCTTAATATATATATATTTTTAAATTAATGTATTTAAACCAAAAACAAAATCCATTCATATGTGACTGTTAGACTCTTGATTATCATTTATCCCTTTCTGAAGATTGGTAATAAATATCTCAGCTTAAATAATATAATATATAGTTTTTGCTTCAAAATGATCTGAGAATGAATAGAGAAGGTAGAAATATATATGAAACAAGGTTGGCCATAAGTAGACAATTTTTGAAGCTAAATGATGGGTTCTTGGTTTATAAACCTTTTTATGGTTTATACTCTTCTATTGTAAATACAAAACATAAAATTTACCATGTTAACCATTTTTAAGTGTACAGTTCAATAGTATAAGTATATCCACATTATTGTGAAACATCACCAGAACTTTTTATCTTGCAAACTAAAATTCTATATCCATTAAACAATAACTTCTCTTCTCCTCCCTCAGTCTCTGGTAACCATTATTCTATTTTCCTTTCCTGTGAATTTGACTACTTTAGGTACCTCATATAAATGGAATCATACAGTATTGTCTTTTGAAACAGGCTATCTCACTTAGTATAATGTCCTCAAGGTTGTAGCATGTGACACGATTTCTTCCCTTTTTAAGGCTGAATAATACACACACACACACACACACACACACACACACACACACCAGTTTGTTTATCCATTCATTCATCGTTGGACACTTGGGTTGCTTTCACTTTTTGGTTATTGTGAATAAAGCTGCTGTGAACGTTGGTGTACAAATAACTGTTCAAGTTTCTGCTTTCAGTTCTTTTGGATATATACCCAGAATTGGGATTACTAGATCATAAGTAGTTCCATTTTTAATTTTTTGAGGAAACTTTGTATTGTTTTCATAGAGGTTATACCATTTTATAGTCCTATCAACAGTGCACAAAGATTCCAATTTCTTTACATCCTCACCAACACTTGGTTACACTCATGTATATGTAGGTATGTATGTTTGATACTGGCCACCTTTATGGATTTGAGATGATATCTCACGGTTTTGATTTGCATATCTCTGATTATTAGTGATGCTGAATTTCTTTTCACATACTTGTCCTTTTGAAGAAATATTATGTTATCTTTGATACAATGTCACATCAGCAGGTGTGCACCAAAAGATAAAACTCAAAACAAAACTTTGAATTTGAGTTTTAGATAATGTAATTTTATATTTTCCATCAAGTTTGAACAGAATTAATCCTTATACTTAAAGAATTGCAAGGAGCTTACAACCTCCTAGTCATAAGGGGCCTCAAATATTATCTAGTCCAATCTCTAGACCCAATAGAAATATAAGTGGATTTCATATAGTAAATTTACGTATATTTCAAACAGGACTAATATATAAAAACCATTAAAAGATTAATATAAAAAGAACATATCTATGAAACTAAATGCTCAATACACTTGATTATAAATACCTGAAAAGACATATGGAAAAGTGACTGCATATTTTTTAAAAAAGGATGAGAGAGATGGCCATCAAAATATTTGCAATGGTTATCTCTAAAAAGTACAATTCATGAATGGTTACTTTTTTTTTAGCATTTTATAATTTTTTTCTTTTTATAATCAGAAAATAAGTGCTGGTTTTTTTCCCCCCCTACTTTAATTCCCCCACTTCCACCCCTGACCTATGGATGTTGCCATTTCCCCTTAAGAAGTGAATCTCTGAAGGTGGGGCATCTCCTCCCACATGCTGGCGGCCTGCACTCAGGGCGAGCACTCCGGGTATGGTCCATGGCTTCACTGGTGTGCAAACCCAGGACCTTCTGCATGTAAAGCAGACGTGCTAAGCACTAAACTATGGAGCCACCACCAATAAGTGCTATTTTTAAAAATTGTTATTTGCTTTAAGGAGATTAGTTTTCCCAAAGTGTGGTTCACTCATCACCTGCATCAAAAGTACATGGCAACACATTTAAAATGCAGATTCCTTCCCCAATTCCCAGGCTTCCTGAGTCAGAATTCCTTGATGGTGCAGCCCAAAATTAGCATTTTAAACACCCTGATTATTCTCATGCATATTAATAAGATTGATAAAGAGTTGATTAGGAGTAAATAAGATAAAGTGCTCCCTGTTTGTACTCTCTCTCTTTTTCAAAAAAAATTTTAATTAGTTTCAAGTATACAGTACATTGGTTAAACATCTATGTAGTTCATAAAATAATCCCCCTAATTGCTCCCTGCCCTGACCCTCCACCTAGCCAATGTATCGATGCTAATTGCATTCCCTATGCCATGCTCCCCATCCCCTTGACCATCCCTCAGCTACTAATTTGTACTTCTTTAACCCTTCACCCCATTCTCCCAGCCTCCTAAACCCCCTTCCTCTGTCCATCACCAAATTGTCCACTATATTTGTGAGTCAGTTTTTGATTAGTTCTTTTTATTCCTTAAATTCCACATTTAAGTGAAATCATAGTGTTTATCTTCCTCTGACTTAAATACTTTCTAGGTCCATCAAAGCAATATCTTTTTCTAACCCCTTTCTTTTCATGTGTAGGAGTATTGTTTTCTTTTGCTTTCTGCCACTCTATCTTTTGGTTGGAGCACTTAATTCTTTTCCATTTAAGGTACATATTGATAGGAATGTAGTTGTTACCATTCTTTATTCCTGTTTTTGATACATGTTTTTTCTTCTTAAAAAAGCCCCTCCAACATTTTTTGTAATACTGGCTTAGTGGTGATAAATGCCTTTAGCTTATTTTTGTCTGGGAAGCTCTTTATCTGTCCTTCAATCTAACTGATAGCTTTGCCGAATAAATTATTCTTGGTTTTATATCCTGGTTCTTCATCCTGTCAAATATTTTTTTACCAAGCCCTTCTGTCCTGCACAGTTTCTTTTAAGAAATCAGCTGCCAGTCTTAAGGGTGTTCCCTTATAGGTAACTATTCTTTTTCTCTTGCTGCTTTTAATATTCTTTTTTTTTTGTATTTAACCTTTGGCATTTTAATTATGATGTGTCTTGGTGTGGACCTCTTTAGATCCCTGATTTTTGGAATTCTCTGAGCTTCCTAGGGTTTTATATTCATTTCCTTCACCAAGTTAGGGAAGTTTTCCATCATTATTTCTTCAAGCAGCTGTTCAACACCATGATTTTCTTCTGTTACACTGGTCAGATGAATATTGGGAGCCTTAATAGTGTCCCATATTCTCCTTAAATTATTTTTATAGATTTGGCATCTTTTTTCTTGCCATTCTGATTGAAAGTCCTGATTGGCTTTCCTGCCCTCTAGATAGGGCATGTGATCCTCTTCTTTATTCACTTTGTTTATTTCTTTGTTTATTCCATTTAATATACTTCCCATCTCAGATAATGTATTCTCCATTTCAGACTGGTTCCCTTTTATAATTTCCATTTTCATTTTTATCCCTTTGTTGTTCTCTATACTTTCCAAAAGTTCATTGAGCATCTTTATAACTACTGTTTTGAACTCTGCGTCTGTTAGATTACTTGACTCCATTATATCTGGATCTCTGTTCTGTTCTGTCATATGGTTTCTGCTTCTTTGTCTTCCCATTTTGGCTGCCTTTCCATGTCTGTTTCTATGTACTAAGCAAAGCTCCTAAGTCTCCCAGTCTTTTTAGTGTGGATTTGTGAAGTAGGTGTCCAGTGGCACAGTCCTGAGAGGGGTTCAGCTGCAGGCCAAATTTAGCCCAAGCCTCTACCCCTCCAGAGCTGCCTGTTAAGATTCAGCAAGCAGTCCACAGAGGCTGTGCTTATAGTTGCCTCAAAAGGCCACACCAGAAATCGAGGCCAGCTGCCTCCAGTGTGTCTCAGCGAGGAGCACCTGACTCACTAAGGATAAACCTGGATGTGGCTTGGGTGGAGCCCAGTTTGGGGTAGGTGGAGTTTCACAGAATCCTCTTGGTGGAGTGACCTGTTATCCAGTTTGATGATATCACAGCTATGGTGACACTGTGTCCAGAGCACTGGTAGCGGGAAGGGCTCAACAGGGAACAATGGATACTCCTGTACTGAGCAAATCTCGCATCCAACAATGTCCCTCAATGCCCGCCTATGAGTCCCTGGTGGCTCCTGCGCGCAGCTGAACAGGCACTGGTGCTCAGAGCAAGCAGGTCCATCACTGCAAAAATCCACTTGTGGACGTGGCCCCTTTAAGAGGTATCTGCTGCTGCCACATCTTCCCTCTCAGCCACTGGGGGCTGGGCAGCCCCGCATCCTCACCCAGTCTTACCTTCTGTTGTTGCAGGGTGCTTTCCTGGATTTCTCCATATTTATATGGCTTGTTCATCAAGATCCCAGGTAATTTTTTCTTGCTCCTGCTCCTTGTTTCCATCACAACTTTGATGTGGTCGCCAGAGGGATGAACAGAGCCTCTATCATCTATGCCATTTTTTTCCCCTCTGTACTCTTTTTATATGTGGGCTAGGATCTTCCTACTAAATCTCCTAATTCTCTTATTAGCATATGAACAAATCAGAAAGTGCACTGGATTCCTAGAAAGTATGGGCATGATATTTTCTCCAGAAAATCTGAATTTTCTTGATTTCTTGATGAAAGAGCTGTTTGAAGGATATAACAACTCTTGGACCAAATGAGACCAAATGGTTGAAGTGAAATTAGGTCATTCAACAGCAATGTTATGAGTGAGTTGAGCCCACGCTGATGCCCTACCTGACCTATCATCTTCATGTTACCCTGCTAACCCTCTAAACTACCCTTAACATTTCCTCATCTGTAGATTGGAGATGATAATGATACCTCTCTTATCAGGTTTTTATTTTATTAGTGCTGGAAACTAAACTCAGAGTATTCCATGCCCTTTATTTTGTATTCACCATGAAGAACTTCTTAATAATTGGTACTGTTACACAAATAATCATCATCATAATAACCGCTATTTATTGAGCTCTTATTATGTGCTAGATACTGTTCTAAGCACCTTACTTAATTTTTATCCTCTTAACAATTATATGAGGTAGTTCTTATTATTCCTATTTTACAGATAAAGAAACTGAGGCTTAGAGAGGCTCAAGATTCACAGTTAGGAAGTGGTAGAATTAGAACTTGAACCAAGAACCTCAGCATTTAACAACTTCACTATACTGCCTCTTTCCAAAACCTTATTTTCTCACAAACTAAATATACATAATGCTTTATGTCAGACCAACTTAACTAAAAATTTTTAATTCCTAAGAATATTTTTTCTTAGTCCTTCATGCAGAAAAATTACTCTGCTAAGAAAATGAATGAAATCTGGATTTTCACATTCACCTGGAGAATAACATCATTTATATCTTAAGTAAAATTGGAAACAATAATGTATCCAAGGGTCACATAAATTATTGAAAATAAACAGTGAAAAGAAGACAGGGAAGAAGGAATCACATCACCCAGGTATGATGTTGAAGGCTACAAATGAATCAAGGAATTAATCTTTTAACAATTAGATACTATTTTAACAACATTAACCCATCCACATCATTCAACATATGATTCACTAAATGAAGAATCTCTCTCTATCCAAGTCACTTTCTAAAAATGCCCAATGTGTGCACCACAGGCTCTTACTTTCCTTCAAAATCCCTAGAATTTGATTGTTTTTGCCTTGTGCTAAATTGCCTGTTGTTTCCCATCAGAGGGGAATCTTCTTTTGCAGGACCTTGAGGAATGGAATGTAGTGTCTCAACTTTTCCCCTCAACCTATACTTCCCTAACTGCAAGAAAGTGTATCATTCTCAGAGGCTGTCTTAGGATTCCTCTGCAGTAAGGGCAAGAAAGTTGACAAGGATGGCAAGAGCTCCCTCCATGTTTTTACCCTGACCAAGTTGGGGGAAACACATGGGTTTAGCTGAGCCATGTATGTGGATTAGAAAAGGAAGCTGGCCATTGCCTGTATATGCTTTGTTAGTAAGTCCATGTCCTTCCATGATCAAGCAGATAAAAACCAGTTTACCTGTTAATGTATATTAAAAAGCAGCAAGGGATTATCCAGCTCTGTAACCTAGATCTCTGGTGAAAATACTGTCTGACTAAAATGTGGCAATCACACTGGGATGCTTCAAGACTCAAGGAATGCAGAATGGGCACTGAGATCCTCTAAAGATTGTCTCAAAATATCCTATTGTTTCTCATACAATTCCCTCTTGTAGCCAAAAGAAATACTTAAGGTTTTTATCATCTCTCAATCTACAGATTTTATAAAAGTAATGGGCATTTCTAAGTTTGCTCATCATGAAAGCACTAATAACAATAACCCCAAGCAAAAGTTTCAAGACAAACTTATTCAGACTGTATAATTACCATATAATAAATTTTAAAGATGTCTAACTCAGTTAATGCAGACATGAAGTTGAATATATGAAACCAAAGACAGTCAAGGAATTAAAATGTGTGAACACAATAGTTAACACTTTATAATGCCACTAACCTTAACAAAGCAAGAGTTTTCCAATGCTTGTGTTAGTCCCTGAAAATATATTAGGCACCACTGGAAGTCCAGTTAATCAAAAAAGGCCATATAATCACAATTTGAGACACTATCCTTTAAGTTGATGAAAGAGCCTAATTCAGTTTTAGTTAGTATGAAACACAGTAAATAGCAATATTATATTCTGGCTATACGAGTAAGTTATAAATCCTCCAAAATTAGATAGGTAATTCTTGTCTTTCATTTACTAATGATTGCTTCTTTAATGTTCCACTGAAAACATATTGGCATTTCTATCTTGTTTCATTATTCCACTTATTAATGGTTGTGTTTTCTAGGTTCTCATTAAATGTTGGACAACTACAAATATTTTTTTTTTAAATGGAGCAAAAGAGAACTTCCAAAAGCTCCACCTAGCCAAGCAGTCCAAGAACCATCCAGTGCGTCAAAATTCAATAATCCTCCAAAACCGTTCTCTCCTGTCTCAGAAGACACTGTCACTTTCAAGAACAGGGAACCATCTACGAGAGGCTGTGTTTTACAGATTCAACCCCGTGCTCTCCCTTTCAGCAGTGCAGCACCTCACCCACCTGGGTTCTATGAAGGTTCTCTTCCTTCATAGACCTACCTTTCTCTTACTCTTTGTCTTCATTTTAGTTGCCCTAGAAGCTGACCTTGTGACAAAAATACTCATACAAATAGTTTGTTTTGGTGGTGATCTCAGGAAATGCTGTTCAGAGATGTAGAAAAGGAAAGGAAGACAGCTAATAAAAGGAGCATTTTCAAGCAGGTTAGTAAACTGGTGCTTAGAATTCTCTTTGGGGAATTCTGGGAATCAGTGTAGAACCCATGCCTCTTGGTTATCTTCTGAGAAGTGAGGGAGCTGGAGATTGACATAACAATTCTAATTGATCATGAGTTAAGGGCTGCTGCTGGGAGGCATTAAGTCGCCACACATAGCCTTCATGCTTGCAGTTGGACCTCTAACCACTAGAGAAAGCCATTGCAAGGTGGTGCAGCTGCTGGCAGTTTTAAAGCACCAAGGAGACATGGGCAAATCACCAATAGCATCTGCTACAGGGGTGTCTGAGATTTTGATCTAGTACGTTGAGATCCATTTTCAAATGCACACAGAATAGGGAAGAAGATTAAAGGTTCAGAAGACAGACTGATTGGTTTGAAAATCTAGGTTCTTCTCTAAGCTTCATATTCCACAAAAAATATTATTGTGGGGATTGAATAATTGTAATTCATGTAAAAGTACCCCAAATTGTGACTGGCACATAATTTATATTCCCCAAAATGATAGTTATTAATATTATGATTAACATCTGATTCCCTCACAGAGACCTAAAACCAAATAGGACGTGACTATGTTCTGCATGACCAGGTTGCCTGGCAGGACCCAGAAGTTTCTGTCTTTCTGCTGCCACAGTATTTAAACTGGCGTCAGTGAGTAGAATGATGAAACCTCTGGGTCTGTGTCCAACTAGTCTAGATACATGGCCAGATGGAGGCCTAAATTATCCTCAGACAGGGAGAGGATTGTCTCAAGTGGAGTGGGGCTCAATAGGTCCCAGAAGAGTAGATAGATCTCCTCAAGAAGGAAAAGGTTCCGGGGCAGGCCCACCTTGTGGTTCAGCTTACCCTCTCCATACTATTTTCCTACCCAGCCACTCAGTCTTTAATTTTTATGTGTATGAGAAAAAGGGAAAGAGGAAAGAACTTGTACTTATTCTTCTCCATAACAAGTTTCAACGCAAAAACATAACTGCCCTTTCAATAAGCAAGTATTTTTGGAATTTATTAGTTCAAATGAAATTACATTGTTCACATGCTCAAAGTATTTTTTTCCAACTGTTTTTCCTCTCCAATTGTGAGGCCCAGACTTTTGGAAAAACTCAAACTTTCATTAAAGTTCAGCCATGCAAGATATAAAAGCTGGGTGGGTCCTGCCTAGGTTTTTCTTTGTTGCTAAACATCTCTATGTAGCTAATAGCAAGAACAGATTTTGGAAAGAGGTGTGGAGGGCACAGAGAGCACTGTGAAACACATAAAGACAACAACAAAAGGAAATTTTGAGAAGAAAACACCATATTTTCTAAAAAGCAGAAAACAATAAATTTTCAGTTCTTAACATAGTGGCTCTATAGTGCAGTGGTCAGCACAACTTTACACTGCTTTACACTCGGAAGGTCCTCAGTTCGCGCCCCAGGTGAAGCCATGAACCATACCCTGGGTGCGCCAGGCCCTGGGTATACCAGGCTCCTCAAGTGCACTGGGGGTGCCAGGCCCCGGTGCATACCGCAAATGTGTGGAGAAGACAGCTCGCCTTCAGTGATGCAGTTCTTAAGGGGAAACAGCAACATCCATAGGTCAAGGGGGAATTAAAGAGGGGGAAAATTAAATTAAATTAAAAAATAGTCAAAAGAAGAAAATAAATATATAGTGCATTTATTTCAGTACAATGCTGTATTTTTCTAAATCTCTCACTGATGATAAAGACTATAATTGAAATTCCAAAATTTTAAAAATGTTGAGCCACTAATATGTACAGACCCTTGATAAGAAATGTGGCCTTCCTTAATTAAAATACACACATATCCTCTGAAATGGGCACTAGAAAGGGAATCACCACATAGAGAAGAATAGCTGGTTTTATCCCGCTTGATTCATTTTCTCCTTGGCCTGGGGTGGAGGGCACTGTTGTCCTCTTTAATATTGGCCTAAGCGAGGACAGTAGACTGGTTTGGTTTGATCCCAAGAGTACTCCCTAATAAACTTTCTGTTCCCTAATCTGCCTCAGAGTCTGCTTCCTTAAGAACACAATTTGTGGCGGATACTCACAACCTAGGCACACATATCTAGACACCTTAACTCCTCAAGTCTAAACTCAAGAGAGTGAAGAAAGAGAAAGTCAAAGCAGAGTATTATTGTCTATATGTGGAATGGTCTCACGCTCAGCTGATTAGTGATTTTAATGAATATTCCTTTGCAGGAGGAAGTCTGCCCACCTCTTTTGAGCTCTCTGAATAATAACTATATCAGAATATGACCCAATAAATACAATGTTTATAAAAATGTGGGTGGTAAGAACATTTTGTTGTGAACTATCTTACTGTCAAAGTAAATAGCAAAAAAGAATGAAGACTGACTTAATTAGAAATGAAAGAAGTACATCTCACTTTGTACAAATGAAACACATTCCTGAAAAAGTGGACTATAAATCATATTTTGGTGAATTAAATTATATTTTAAAATCAGTAGTGAAACTCACCATTTAAAGATTTTTGTGACAAATAGTTTTGCAGAGAAAAAAGTACAAATTTAAATCACTACCTTCCAATCTATTATTTTATAAAACTAGATTTTTCACTTACTGAAATGATTCAAAATCCAAAACTACAGTAAAATATCTAATATAAAATTTCATGAAATTTAATTACTCTTGGCCCAATGTTTTTAGATGCAGAGAGAGAAAATGTCGCTTCAAGTTATGTGTTGCTATAATATTCTTGATGAGATTAGCCAAATTCTTTCTCAGTACTGAAACTTGTATTACTGTTATATTATTGCTCAAAATAAATACATTGACAAAGACATCATTCTTTCTCTTAAATAATTTTAATTCTGATGGTTTGTTTTGGTAATGGATTTAAACTTCATCCCAGATGAATAGCCAATAAGAGAAATAAATAAATAAAAGTTAAGAACTTATTTAGCCTCTTCTGCCAAAGTGTAGATCCCTGTCACTGCTCCCTTCCTCCCCACTCTCTCCCTACCTCGGCCAGATTAGTAGGCACAGAATAACCATGGATAATTTGGTACTAGATTTGGATAGAGGATTGAGCCTTAGCTTAAAGCCAGCAATTCCATTTAAATAAATGAATGTTTGGATACAGTGATCAAATTTAGATAAGATTATATTACAAAGATTTGGGAGGACACTGGTCCTAAAATCACATCTATGTGCCATGGCATGAAGAAATTCCTTTGGAGAATAATAATATAAATTAATCTGTTATTGCAAAGCTACCGAAGCCTACTGATGTGATATAAGAGGCAACAGTCACAAGTACATGGGTCAAGGATATCCCTGGGAGAAGAGGAATAACATGTACCCAGGTCCAAAATACTGACATGAACTTTATTAAGAAGAGTTTCAGATACATATGGATCCTTCTTAGAAACAGGCTCCCAGACTACATGTCACTTCACTTCTCTGGGCTTCTTAGACTTCTCTTGGGAAAAGACGAGATTTTTGGTATCCAACACAGAAGGCAGAAGTAAAAGAGCAGCTGTATTTTCTTGCATTGAGGTCTGGGCAGGCCCATAGCTCCTCCAAGTCTTTTCAGATTTGTTTCAGCTTCTCCATTCTTTGGGTCAGGTGTGTGTTTAACTCTATGAATAGCACTAGAGATTTAGAAGGGCTGAGAGACTAATGCTGATTCTATTCCATCCTTGCGGTTCATTTGTCCTTGCTTTCCCCACTTCACATCCTGATTGCCTGTCCTGTGGACTTTAGCTCCAGTAGTTGACATAGGAACAACAGCATCACACAGACAGCATAACCAGCTCCCATAATTGTATACAGACAAATCTCTATGATAAATCCCTTATGGTGTTTATTTTCATAGCAGTCTGCTCTGAACAAACCATGACTGATACACTTGGGGCAGATTTTTTTTTGTTGCTGTTCTTTTTGGTTTTTACTATTACAAAAAAATGCCACTATGAATGTTCATGTTTCTATTTTCTGGTGTATTTGTGCAAAACTTCCTCAACAATATATATCTAAGAGTACAGAATGCTGGATTGTAGACTATCCAAATGTTCAACTTTATGAGATAATGCCAAATTCTATTCCAGAGTAATTGTGCCAATTTATACGCATACCAGCATTTAATTCTTAAAAGAGTTCCTCTTGATCCAAGTCTTTGCAATTACTTAGTATAGTGATACTTCTTCAATTTAGTCTATCTTAATAGTATATCATGGTTTCTTATGATATTAATGAACACTTAAATAATTACTAATGAAGATAATATTTTTATATTTCTATTCTTTGTATTTCCTCTTCTACAAAATGACTATGTCTTTTACCCATTTTTCTATGGTATTGTTTGATGTTTAATTAATGATATACAGAAGAAGTTCTCTATGTATTCTGGCAACAAATCCTTTAGGGTAATATGCAGTGGTGTGCTGGAGCTGATTCATATGATCTCACAAGAGTGATTTTGTGCATCTCTTTCTAATTCTGTATTCAACAACATCATGTTGATAGCTTGAAATAGGCCTTAGTGGGAGTATTTCTTCTGTGGAAATGATCAAAACCTACAAATCATGCCTTTTCTCCTGAAAAAGCTAGTTTTTACACATTCATCAGCACACCACTAGTTATACATGTTGCAAATACATTGGTTTGTGGCTTATCTACAAATTCGTTTGTGTTGTCTTTTGAAGAACAAAAATTGTTAATTTTAATATAGTCAAATTTGTCTATCTTTTCAGTTTTGGATAAGTTTTTTTTTTTGCATGTGTTTTGCTTAAGAAATTCTTCTCTACCCCAAATATATAAAGCTATTATCTTTGTTATGCTATATTTTCTTTTAGATATTTAAAATATCAGCTTTTATGTCAAAGTTTTTAATATATCTGGAATTGACTTCTTATGTGTTATGTGAGATAGAAATTCAATTTCATTTTCCCCTTATATTGTGCCCGCACCACTTATTAATTAACCCTTCTTTCTGTAGTATATACAAAACCACTTCTGTTATTTATTATGTACATACATGTGTGGGTCTGTTTCTGGAATCTCCACTATTATATTAATTCATTTGTCAGTTGGAGCATCGTACCACACTCTCTTCATTACAACTATTTATAATTAAAGTCTTCAAATTTGATAGGGCAAGTCTTCCTACCTTATTCTTCTCCAAAACAGTCTTTGTTATATTTTGACCTTTGTTTGTCTATACAAATTTTACAATCAGTTTATCAGTTTTTTGGGAAAAAACCCACCAGGATTGGGAATTGAATTACATTGACTCTATAGATCTAATTGGGGTTAACTGGCAGCTTTGCAATAAAGAGTCTTCCTATTGAACATCTTTCATCAATTATTTCTGTAATATGTATTATTTGACGTTCATCAAATAAAGTTTTAGAATATATTCTGTATAGGTCTTATATAACTTTCATTAGATATAGCTTATATTTTGTATTGTTATGGTTAACTGCATTTTTTTTCAAAATTGTATTTTCTGTTTGTTGCCAAATACTTAGAAATATATTTAATTGTGTGTATTAGTCTTCTCTTCAGCCATGTTTCTGAGCTTGTATTATTTCTAATCATTTGCCTGTAGATTCTTTGGGAGTTTCCATGTAGACAGTTATATCTTTATGAATGAAGACTATTCTAATACTTCTACCTTTTACCTCTTTTCCCATCTTTGTGCTTTGTTACTTCTTTTTCTTCTCTTACAGCACTTGTTAAGAAATCCAGTATGATGTTAAATAGAGGCAAATAGGCTCTTGAATTTTTAGGATCTACTTCTCATTTTTTTCATCACTAGGAGTATTGTTTGCTGCATCTTCTGAGATGATCATGTTTTTCCTCCCTTTAATCTGTTAATGTGGTGAATTATATTCTAATTTTTAACTACTCTTGCATTTCAAGGTAATATGATGTATCAACTTTTAAAAATAAACTCCTGGGTTTGTTTTATTAGTATCTATTTGAATTTTGTAGCTGTTTTTGATTGAAATTGGCCCATAATGTTTCTTTAATGTACTGACCTTGCTTGGTTTTGATATCAAGGTTATATTAATTTCATAGAATGAATTGTGTCATAGTCTCTCTTTTTCTGTTCTCTGAAACAGTTTTAAAGATTGGAATGATCTCTTCTTTAAAAACCTGGTATAAGTCATCTGTAAAAATATCTGAAGGTAATATTTCCATTGTGGGAAGACTCAAATATTGATTATATATTTTTAGAGTTATAAGACAATTAAGATTCCCTGTTTTTTGAGTAAGTTTTGATAAGTTATATTTTTCAAGGAATTTATTCATTTCACTTGTTTCCAAATGATTGACCTAAATTGATACATTTAAAAAAATCTATGCCTTACCTTTGATCATGTCATTTTCAGTACTAATATTGCTTATATTTTTTTTTCCTTTTTTCTTGCTCAATTTCAGCGGAAAGTTCTCTATTCTTAAAACAGAACTTTAAATTTTATGGATTCTCTCTTTTGTATCTGTTTACTTTTTCATGAACTTCTGTGTTTATCTTTTCTACTTATACTTGTTTTTTCATGTTGTACTTTTTCTAATTTCTTAAATTGAGCACATAGCTTGCTAATTTTCAAACTTTGTTCTTGTCTAAAATAAGCATTTAAGTAAATAAATTTCCCTTAACCATTTTAACTGTATCCTATAGGATTTTGTAGGTAATATTTTTATCATTTTTTAGTTTTTAGTATTTTAAAATTTTCACTATCACTTCTTTGACACATGAATTATCTATAAGTATGTTTCAATATTTACAAATACATGTGAAATTTTACAAATTTATCTTTTTTATTAAATTTATTGAGGTGACAGTGGTTAATAAAATTATATAGATTTCAAGTGTACAATTCAATAATGCATCATATGTATATTGCATTGTGTGTTCGAGTTAAATTTCCAAAGTTAAATTTTCTTCCATCACCATATATTTGACTCCCTTTACCTTTATCTACCTCCCCCTCCCCTTATTTCCCTCTTGTAATGACTAAACCGTTGTCTGTGTCTATGAGTTTTTATTTGTTTGTCTTGTTCATTTGTTGCTTTCAGTTTTATATCCCACATATGTATGGTTCACAACTTTTTCTGTCTGACTTATTTCGTTTAGCATGATAATAACAAGATCCATTTATGCTGTTGCAAATGGCAGTATTTCATCTTTTCTTATTGGCTAAGTAATATTCTGTTGTACAGACATACCATATCTTCTTTATCCAATCATCTATCAAAGGCCCTTCAGTTGTTTTAATGTCTTGGCCACCATGAATAATGCTGCAATGAGCATTGGAGAGCATATATCTTTATGGATAAATGTTTTCAAATTTTTGGGGTAGATACCCAGAAGAGGGATTGCTGGGTTATATGGTAATTCTAGTCTTATATTTTTGAGGAACCTCCATACTGTTTTCCATTGTGGCTGTACCAATTTACATTTCCACTAGCAGTATATGAGGGTTCCTTTTCCCCCACAACCTCTTCAACACTTGTTATCATTTATCTGGTTGAAGATAGCTAGTCTGACAGGTGTGAGGTAGTATCTCATTGTGGTTTTGATTTGCATTTCCCTAATAGCTAGTGAATTCAACTATCTTTTCATAAGTCCATTGGCCATTTGTATGTCCTCTAGGGAGAAGTGTCTGTACAGGTCCTCTGCCAATTTTTTAAAATAGGATTGTTTGGTTTATTTGTTGTTGAATTGTATGAGTTCTTTGTGTATTTTGGATATTAGGCTTTTATTAGAGGCCTTGTCTGCAGATACCTTTTCCTGTTCTCTTGGTTACCTCTTTGTTATCCTTTGCTATTTTGCTGCCTCAGACCCATCACTTGTACTTTGCTTTCCAGGAGTCAAGTCATTGTTAGTGCTTGCTTCTATATCCTTCCAAAGGTATTCAATGCATTTGCAAGCAAAGATTAATACATATTTATTCTTTTGTAAAATAAAAAAAAAATCCATAGGAGGATTCTACAACATTGTACTTCATCTTTTTTTCTACTTAACAGTATATCTTAGAATTGCCCTAAATCTACATCGATAGCGGCCTCATTTTTTGGACTCATCAGCATTCCACTGTATAGATGTACCATAACTTATTTAAACAGACCTCTTGTTTGTAATGAGAGTTTTTAGTTATTTCACATCTTGTGCTATTGTTAACAATGCTGCAATGAATAAATGAGTATTCCTTTTACAGGCATTTTTGCCCACATGTATGATGATGTGCCTAAGATAAATACCTAGGAGCAGAGCTGCCGGGTCAAACAGAATGCATTTTGACACATATTGCCAGATTGTTCTTAAAGCCGTTTCACCAATTTACACTCTCATCATCACAGGAGTACTCATTTTCCTTACAAAAATATCAGACTTTTGATTCTTTTGATTGTTTTCAATTTGATGAGCAAAAAGAATACTCTATTATTGCACTTACTTTCGATTAAGAAGAAAAGATTATAAAAGTTATCTTAAAAAATCAACAGAGGTTCCACGGAGAAAGAAACATCTGTTGGGGATGAGGGGCAGGAGAATTCTTAGTGGAGGTGATCCTTAAGCAGGGTCTGGAGTTGTAGATGGAGGCATGGGCAGTGTAGGGCGCGTAGCCTGAGCAAGACACAGAGGGTGAAAAATAGTCTTATCAGAAACTTAAATTGTTTAAAGCAGAGGGAACACATCCTGAATAGTGCAGGAAATAGACCTAACAGGCAGCAAAGACTCATGAAAGCAGGGACTCCCAGCCCTGACTGCCCATTACAACCACTGAGGGGCTTTAGAAAATCGATGCCCATCTCAGACCAATTAAATTAGAATCTCCTGTAGGAGCTCCCTAAAACTCCCCAGGGGATATTATTTTGTAGCCAGGATTGAGAGTCACTGAATTAAGGGCATATGAACAGAGGAGTGACAGGCTCAAAAGTGGGCTTATGGAAAGTTTACAGTCTTAGATCGCATGCTATTTACTTCTAAGTTAATTTAGAGGTAAATATGGAGAAAATCATAACTAGTTAGTTCAAAATTGAATTTAAGTAAATTTTCACAGTCGCTTTGGGGAAGGAAGAATGAAAGTCCCAGGATTCCCCAAGAATGAGACTGGGCTCAGGGCGATGGCATCACTTAGACACTAGGTGGAGCCATGGACCATGATTAGGTGAAAAACTGCTTCAAGGAAATAAGTAAAATTTGGACTCGGAGAGAGAAACTTAGAAACTATGTGTTCTGATATCATACTGTATGTTTCATTTAAAAATTTCTTTTATTGTGTGTGCAAAGTTGACTACTTTTCAAATAAGTTATCTGTTCACACAGTTCTAAATTTACAAGGTAGAAAGGGTACATAGTCTTTTCAGTAGATAGTCTCTCTGTACACCCTCAGGTTCACTGTCCTCTCTGCCTTGGACCTCAAGAAGCTCAACTCTAAACCTGCACTGACAGTGTCCTCGAACTTGGGCTTCTGGTAGGGCTTACCCATGGCACAGCAGGATTAAGAGACCTGAGGGTAGGAGAAGAATGTGGTCAGGATATTTATTTCCCCAGCTCCTTCCCTGACAAGTTGTAGGGTCATCTAGGGAAGTCTATGGCTTCTATCTGGTGGCCTTTTCTATATGTACGACTCTCTGGGTTCAGGTAACCATTTACTTGCTTTGTCCCTTAGAGCCTAGGCATGGTAATTATTCCCCCTCTCTAGCTAACTCAAGGGTGGGCACACCACCATTCTTTGTTAGGTGCTTCAGCCCTTTCTACCTATTTGTAAATCATTCTTTAATTAAATTCCTTTCCATTATGCCTTTTGAGTCTGCCATGTAATTTCTGCTGGGATCCTAAATTGTACAGGCCCCCTCCTCATTTTCTGTTCCCCGTCTACTCAGTTCTTCTGAAGCAACTGATTCTATAGGTTACCTATATGTGTGCACATAGAAGCATAAAGGAATATATATCACCCTTATTTACTCAAATTGTAGCACATTATATACCCAGTTCACCATTATAGTTTTTTTAATGTAACAATATATCCTAGAAATCATTCAATAGTAGTATTATAGAGATTTACCTTACTCCTTTTATGGCTGCATTATATTCCATTTTATGGATGTAAAATCTTTTTTTATCCAGTCTCCTATCAATAGACATTTAGTTGTTTCCAGTCATTTGCTATCACAAAATGTTGCTGCAACGTTGAACATGGGTGATTTCTGTATGAGGAAAATGAAACCGAAAGGGATTAAATAAGTTGTCTGAAGTCAATTCTTGGCAGATCCCATGTCATCATAGTCATCAATTAGTAAGATGAGACTGCAGTGACCTGCACAATGGGATCTGAACTTTGCTGAAGGTCCCCTCACAGAATTTACTGCACATTTCCACCTTTCTTAAATTTCCACCCTCATACTGTCATTCCCAGGGTAGTGGTTATAAAAATGGACTCAAGAGCCACAGTGCAAAGGTATGTTTCCTGCTCCATTATTAACTGGCTGTGTGACCTTGGACAAGTCACTTAGCCTCATAGTTTTCTCACCTATAAAATGGCTTCCCACCTCATGGTGTTGCTGAGACCATTAAGAGCTTGAAAAAGTGTCTGGCATATATTAGTAGCCATATGAGCACTGGCTCTTATTGGTAGTGTTATTATCATTCCTTTGGTTTGAGGCTGTGCTTATGTACTAGCATTCATGTATAACAAGAAAGAGCTAACTCATGTGTCTTGCTAATAGTTTATCTTTTAAACAGAGTATTTGAGATTATCTGATTATTTCTTAAGAGCAAATGTGAATGAAGAAATTTGGGTAAGAAATTAGAGAACTGGAACCTAAAATGGGTTCTAAAATAGAAGGGGGTTTCTAAAGATAACTTTGCCCAGTTCACAATTTCATTATGGTTTTCCTGTTCACATGCACTTAAAACAGTGAGATCCACAAATCTATCTGTCTACTGGACATCCTCCCCAGATATCTTACAATTTCCAAAGTAGACTCACTGTTCACAAGCCTTCCACAATTCACCACCCTCTACCAACACAACCAAACCCAATCTTCCTCTCATAGTCCCACATCACATTTAGATTAGTCAATTTTAAAATCCCAGAATCATCCTTAACTGCTATCTTTTACATCTTTCATGGCAAATTTGTTATCAAGTCCTGTAAATTATTTCTTCTTAATAGTTTTCAACTTTATTTTCACACCTTTCTCTTTATCTTCTCTGAGACTACCTTAAATCAGACTTTTGTTATTTCTATGGGCCATTATAGTAGTTAGTCTTCACTCTCTCGCTTTCCCTTCTTTTCTTTTTCTCTTTCCTGCTCTGTCTCTTTCTTCCCTCTGAAAATATCTATTGTAAGGTCCTTACTTACCGGGCCTTGTGCTGGCACAAGGGCTGCAAAAAATGAATAAGATATAAAGATCTAACTCTAACTCTAACCTTAACTTAATCCTAATATTCAATTCATGAAATTTATAATCTAGAGAGAGAGTCAGATATGAAATGTATGGTAAATAATTAGTTCAGGATAACAGGGATCTTGTTTTCTGCTCTACACTTCTCCTGAAAGAGAGAATAGACCCAGCTTTGGGTCAGGGCTTTCTAGTCTCAGGGAAGCATTATAACTTTTGCTTTACAAAGTCTCTTGGATGGTATGAACTGGAGTTTTGGACGGGAAGAGGAAAGGACCCTAAGGAGAAGGGAGAATGCATGAAACTGACATGGATAGGGAATTAAGAAACAAATTTGTGGTAGATTCTGTAAGAGCTGGGATCTGATTGCACTTTTGCACAGTAGTCCAAAGAGGATGAGAACTCTGATTGCACTTTTGCACAGTAGTCCAAAGAGGATAGATGCCTATGGTGGCCTGGCCTGAGCCTTTGGGCAAGAGTAGTGGCAAAATCCCTTGTGATAGAACTGATCAATACAGACCACCTTTGTGGGGACATCTGTGCAGCCCACCAAGAGCAATAGAGCCCAATAGATGCTAAAGGACAGCCAGGGATGGACAGCGACTGACACAGTAGCTAAGAGACCAAAGACCAGGTGCGCCTCCATTTTCATGCCAACATGTAAGTCCTAGGCTCTAAAATACTCATTTGGGAGTCTGGAGGTGGTAATTGCAATTTTCTTTGTCTAAGGCAATAACATGTGGATTTTAGATCATGAGCTTTATTCCATGAGCCATTTCCAGAAGACAGCAGGCTAATAATTTTCTATTCTTTTCTTTTTTAAAAGAAAATAAGCCAAAAAGGAAATATATATTTTTAAAGTCACAAATCAGTTGTGTTATCATGAGCACTCCAGGAGTCTCCTTAGGTCTCAGTTTTCTTATCTATAAAATGTGGGGGATGAGTCCCAGTGCCACTATTCCATTTTATGCTGTCTCATCCAAAGAACAGACTTGATAGTTCAATAACTTGAGGGTTTCTTAAGTTAACCACACTCCCAGTTGAAAAAATAAAAGTCAATGAGGTTTATCTATGTCAGAAGAAGCAAAATTTTTATAATTATTGCTCATTTTCTTAAATTCTTCCTGCAAATGAAATATAGAGTTAGCAGTAAAGTCGAGGTACAGAGTTGCTGTATCAGAAGCACGTGAACTATCTTTGAGGCAGATGGTATGAAACTGATACCCAGGAGACCTTCTCACTTGTAGCTGGTGGCACTGGAGTAGAAGAGCAAGAATACCCCTAAACCTAAGAGACTCTTTATTTTAAATGAACAAGAAAACTCACCTTCCTCCCCCTATGTTAGTCTCCATTATGCCCCTTCAGATAGGGAGCGAACAAAGCTTCATGGGCAAATAGCCAACTCCTCCTGTGGACCTTGGGAAAGGAAGTTGTTAGAAAATGCAGCTTGATTAAATTTGGCATTCAATTACCCATGTGGATAAAATTGGAGAAGGGTAGCTAGAAGGAGTCAATGTGATTTTTCACCTGGGCAAGTAGATTGCTAATTGAGACAATCAAGTATAGTGGTTAGAGGTGTGGACTCTGAGATAGACTTTCAGGTTCCTATCATGGCTTTGCCACTTACTGGCTCTGTGACTCTAGACAAATTATTCTCTATTCCTCATATTTAAAATGGAGATAATAATGGTTTGTAGCTCACAGGAGTATTATGAGGATTTTGTTATGAAGATCAAATGAGTATTTGTAAAGCACAAAGAATAGTTCCTGACATGTGATAAGAACTTTATGTGTTAATTGTTGTTATTATTATTGTTATTTATATGCCAAGCCACACATAGTGACACAGACATTTTTGGTGCTTAAATCAAAGTTTGAAGTTTGAAGCTTCAGAAGTCAGCTTCAAAGCAATACCATATCACAGAGTAAGACATTTAACCACCCATTATGTGGTATACAAAGGAGTTAGATAACTGATTTCCTTAGAGAACCAGGAAAGAAGTCAAGAAAGAAGAGCCGGGTAAGAAGGAAAATGTTATGGATACTCAGAAGAAATGGCTTCTAACTGACATTCTAGATAATCAAATTTCCAGAGTCAATCTTTTTCAAAAGGATATTTCTGAATTGCTTGAGAAATAATGTTCTGGGATTTCTCTAACTTTCCTAAATGGATTTGTGTGTGTGTGTGTGTGTGAGACAACCAGTCTCTGAGAAGGTGATTTTAGCTTCCTTTAAGATGCAGAAACAGCAAACAAGTATGTCAAAAACTTTTCCAACCTGTTTGAAAAAAATTCATGTCACAGATCATTCATTGAAAGTAATTTGACATTTAAGATTTCCAGATTATTTTACTTACCCAATTCCACTAATCCTCAGAGAGTAAGAGCATAGCTTGAATTTGGGTCACTTAATGACTATATGAATAGCTTTTCATTTGTTGATTTTCTCTGTGACTTGAAAATCTACAGCAAGATATTAGTAAGGTTGTGCTAGTTGGTGGCATTGGAGGGATTCTTCTTTTTTGAACTTCTGTGTTTTCCAAATTGAGCTTGCATTTTTTTCAATAATTGAAAACTTTTAATAATTAATATTTGCATTTGGCTTATTTTTTAGAGAGAAAAAGAATAAAAGAAATGAACTAGCCTATCTTCTTTCTAGAAATGACCCAGGAAATAGGTACATGAAATCAGTATTTTATTTTGCCTTAAAAAGAGGAAAGTTTGGAATTACCCAGTTCTTGACTCTTTACGGTCCATAAGTCCTGGGTGATTATCAATGTTAAGTCTCATGATGGAGATGTGACAGAAAGACCTTATCTCTATTTTTTTAAATAATGACTCATCACCATGATCACAAAGCTGGTGCTAGATAACTAGCCCAGAAATTTCCTTAAATGAAAAGATTAGGCCCAAAGTGTTCTCAGACTCTTCTCAATTGTTTGCTTCAGTGGCTCTGAGGCAATAAAGATCTGGGCTTATATTTTGGTAAGAGATAAATGGAAATTTGGAGATCTTGCCCTATTTTCTTTTTTTTCTGTGTGTGTGTGTGTGTGTGTATGTGTGTGTGTGTGTGTGTGTGTGTTTAATTTAAGTTTCACTGTGAATAACATTTTATCCTGAAGTCACATGATAGCATACAGTATTTAAGATTTTCAGTTCCCCTTACTACAGAACTATAGTCATAGCTTCAGTAACTGGCTTTAATGAGAACAAGATGATGTAAGTAGGCAAAGCCCAGGTTGGATTTTTGCAAGGTATCAGTATGTTTCGCAGAGGAATCCCTGCCACAGTCCCAAAGTGAAATTCTGGATATTTTGGCTGAGAAGTACTAGCCTTTGCACATCCTCATTTCATCATCAATGACAGCTGTAAACTCCCTGCAAATCCAGTATCTACTTCATTTCATAGAGCATCACACAGTGCCAGGAAGATAAAAGATGTCTAAGTCTTGTTCCCAACTTCTGAGTTTATAGTCTTGTTAGAGAGACACTTACATGAAAACAACTGAGGAACTCTTGCAAAGCAGATTAAATAAACTACATTTGAAACATTGGATATAAAACAAATGTACAAACAAAACAAACTCATACAGACAACATAAGGGTGGGGAGAGGATGAAGAGGGTAAAAGGGGTCAAATATAAGGTGATAGAAATAGACTAGACTTTAGATGGTGAGCACACAATGCAATATACAGATGATAGAGTTGTACATTTGATGTTATATAATGTTATTAATCAATGTCACCTCAATAAATTTAAGAAAAAAAGAAATTGTGTCAAGATGCTTCTTTACCTGGACTACGCCTTTCTCAACCAAGCCCAGGCCCTTAGCAGTTGTGGGAACCTCACTTTCACTATCTAACACATGCTCTGTTTGTTTCTGACACCCACACTCTAGGTAAATTTATGGTTTTGTTTTTACCTCTTCTTGTTCTCAGAATGTTTTTTGCTATAGAAACTGCTGCCTTCAGTAGCCCGTAAATTATATGACCAAGTAATATTCTCAGGGTCTCACTCATCTTCCCCTAGATCTGAAAACACATAACAATTTGCTGTTGATTCTGGGCAACATATTTTTCTGCTCGTTCTGATGAGTCTTCTAAAGGTGCTGACTGTAGCCCTTATATCTCTGACAAGCACTATGCTAAGAGTTGTATGAGACTTGATTCCTTCTTCAAGGGCCCCACATCTAGTAGCAAAGACAGTCAGCCCATATGAGTGCCATATGAGTGTGAGTTAGAAACAGTCATCCCTTCCCCCTAATGGGGGCAGCTCTGCACCAGGGCTCTGACATGGCAAACGGACAACAGGATGGATTTCTGCCCCCTCTTGCCTTCTGGGTCAGGGACCGCTGTGTAGGGCATAACCTTAGCAACCCTGTACTATGACCCTGGACATGTAAATAGCTTAATATATTTCAGTATGATGAGCACAAAGGAGAGAGGGTCTGACAGGCAGGTAGGTTGGGGAACAAGGGAAGGGTTCATGGAAGATGTGACATGTCAGCTGAGACATGAAGGAGCTCATCCAGCAAAAGAGGGTGAAGGGCAGAGGAAAGATGTACAAAGCCACACAGGTTTGAAGAGCATGGCATGTTTAGGACTCTTCAAGTCATTGATGATGGTAGAGTGCCAAGTGAGGGGGATGAAGGTGGGAGAGATCTGGCAAAACTTATAGCTATAAGACACTATAGCAATGGTTTAGGACCTAGAATCTAGGTCCTTGCTACTGAAAATAGTCTTCTACAGGGCAGCTTTGTCATTACTAGGCAACTTGTTAGAGGTGCAGAATATCGGGCCCCACCCAAGACCTACGGAATCTGAACCTGCATTTTAATTAGCTCTCTATTGGTTCCTGGGCACATTAAAATCTGAGTAACACGGGTGACAGCTGATGAGAATAAAAGGTTTGCTTTGAAGGCATATTCTCTAGAAAATACCAAACATGGCATTTTTCTTACACTTTCACAAATCTACCATTAAGAAATTTACCTTCAGGGTGCCTCAGTGATATTACCTGTAATTCACAGTTATGGAAAACAGAGGCATGAAGAAGTTAACTTGCTTATTACCAGCGAATTAAAACAGAAGAAAGAGAATGCAGACTCCTCTGCTTGCCCTTTTTTTTTCTCTCTGTCCTTTATCTTACTATTCACGCTTGCTTACTTTGAGCCTACACTTGAGAGGTCCAGCAATCACTACGGTTGGAAAGATGAAATGACTGAGAAGCCATCAGCCTTAAGGGAGAATCTAAGCATCATCCTGGAGCAAATGGAAACAACTGTTAAAAAGATCCTAGGAAGAAAGAAAGGTAAACGTCATCTGTATACAGCCCTGTTTCACTCTCATCTCTTTTGCTTCTTTTCTTTTGCCCTTTCATTCATTCAACCATTTAGTTATTTAATGTATATACTGACTATCTATTGTCTGTCAGGCACTGATATCTACATTTTTCTAGTCACTGCAGGGCTTTCTACACACTTTCAGATCTTCCTAGAGATCCCCAGAGAACCTTTCCTCAAAGCCTCTAAAAGCCACCATCATTCTTCTTCTAGATCTTCTCCCTCTCCAGCCGGAACAGAAGGAACAGTTGAAAATAGAAGACTCTGGAGTTTCTGGTGTCTGCTTAACATTCTGTATGTGAACTTTCCTGATTCTTTTTGTCCAAGGGGAATTCTAAAGGCAGAAAAATCCTGGTTCAAGTAGGGCTTAAGCACCTTTGGAAGATCATTATTGAACTTGACTGAGGACTGGCTCTGGTGAGCCACTGGGGTCAGAGCTGGGGTGTTTTTTTGTAAACCATTGACTAATTTCCTGTAAAAGAAAATTGGGTTGAAGAGTAAGTTTGAGGTTCTCCAAGGGATTTGGGGAGAGAGGAAGCAAAAGAGAAATAACACTTTTTCCCTCAAGCTGTTTCTAGGAACTTATTATAGAAACTCTCTGCAATTATAATGGTATCATCACTCTGTGATTAAAAAAAAAATTATGCTACCAAAAAACAGGGATGGCAAAGGGAAGGTACAGAGTGGGCATAGTGGTGTCTGGTTTTTAGATCAAATTCTACAATAAGACTACAAAGAGACCAATTCAGATGCTTATCACAAGCTGGTTGCTGCTTATGTGTTCTCTCTACCTCCTTCCAACTGACACATGGTTCCCCTCTATAAATGTGGATGCAAGATCAGGAAAGGGGAAAAGCAGGGAAAGAAACATGCAAATATTGAGGTTATACCCTATTGCTGTCAGAGGTAACTTTAATCTTTGAGTTGATAAGAAATAATGATCTTACTCAGAGTTGTACAGCAATCATTAGAAAAAGCATGTAATCCAGATCTCTTAATCTTTATTATTTCCTTCAGAAAGTCTGTAGTAATTAAAGACTACTTTTAGCAGGTCTGCAGATTGATTAAATTAAATGAGAGAGAGAGAGAGAGAGAGAGAGAGAGAGAGAGAGAGAGAGAGAGAGAAGAAGAAGAAGAAGAAGAAGAAGAAGAAGAAGAAGAAGAAGAAGAAGAAGAAGAAGAAGAAGAAGAAGAAGAAGAAGAAGAAAAGTAATTTGCAATTAATTGATAGGTAAAGACAATATTGAGGGTCAAATGCTTAGATTTATCTTAGAAGTAAGCTATGGTAAGGCTGTTGTAACAAAAGCAGTATTAGGGATTCTCAAAGTGTAATCTGTGCATGTGTGCCAATCCACAAAATGATACCGGTCTGCAAAGGGCCTATGTGGCCACTCCTTCATAAGAAGACTATAAAACAATTTGTGTTTGACACAACAGATTTATATTAACCTTCTAGGCAACTGTTTGATTCCTCAGGACAGGTAGACATGGATTTGGATCCTTTACTCCTATCACCTGAGAAAGTGGAATTGATTTTGCCATGATCTGCCTGAAACTGACTTTCACCACTTCTTTTTCCTCTGTGGCAGTTTTCTAGGTGGAGAGTAAGTGTCTGAACCTGAGCATCCTGCAGCTCTGGTTTCAGTTACAACTGGAAGTCAGTGTCTGTTTGATAGGCAATTACTTCTGTTTGCTTGGAAACAGCAAGCATTTCTCCTAATAGATTTTTCTGCGTAATTACATTTTGCTTAGACAAATCCTAAAATACATTTTCCTTTGGGATAAGTATAAAGAACTTGGGAATTAGGTAAACATATATTAGGACCTAAGACTTTACCTATTTACTGTCCATGTTACTTTGGACATAGGACTCACATCTTCCATGTCTCATCAGAAAAATAGGGATAATCCTACCTATTTTACAAGTTGTTATAAGGGATTAAATGAAATAATTTGTGCAGAACAGCCCACACAGTGCTTAGCATAGCAGACTTCCATACATGTTAATTTCTTATTTGCTTTAACTTGGGTAACAGGATTGTAGGTAAGGAAGGAAAAGACAGGTATCAAAGAATATAGCCTTGGATTGACAATTTATAGTTCATTCAAGTCAGCTGGTTCAGGACATTTGTACCCTAGCATGTGAAGTAACTTGCATTTTTAATATTATTCAAGTTAGTGGAGAGTGAGCTGCTCTGGTTTGATTCCCTGGAAACTATGCCCAGTGACTTGGTATCATGGAAGGTCCCCAGTTGCTTTGTGAGTGTCATTCAAGCCACCCACAAGGACAAACATTTGAAAGCCTTCAAAGGGTCACACTTCTGATTAATACCCAAATAACTCTGAGCCTCATATCCTCAAGTGACTGTAAGAAGGTAAGCCTCTGACTTCTCCTCCCTAAGGATTCTGGGAATTCCTAAGGGATGCTTACTTTAGGCAACCACCTGGGGCCCCGATGGCAGTTCATCTTATAATTCTTCACTACAGAGAACAGACTGTAATATTCCACAATTTTACTGAAGGAAATGTGGCAAATAACACAAACAAATAACAATGCAGAAAAAATATCAAACGGGGTCCTTTAAAACTTCTCCTACCTCACCTCATAGGTAGGGTATTTTACCCTCAGTTCCTATATCGCTGTCATGTGAGATTAATTTCTCTACAGACAGCAAGAGTCCATTGGCTGTGCCTTTTTCCCAGACCCCAAAGAAACCCAGTCTCAAGGCTGCAATTCTACTCACAGTAAAGACAACCATTTCACATAATCAGTGCCTTTTATTAACAATGCCTGATGTGGATGCAGCAGGTGCTCAGTAAATATTAGTTCAGTGACTGAATGAATGAATGAATGGTCTCAACCTTCCCATGACAGACTAAAATCTTGGTTTTACATTTATGTGAAACTATCTAAAAACTATTAAATTTTTTCCCCTTGGAACTATTATCTCAAATGTGAATTAAAAATTTTCCTTTTAGAGATGTGGTATATATACACAAATGCACAATGGACTACAACTCAGCCATAGAAAAGATGAAATATTGCTATTTGAGGCAACATGGATAAACTTTGAGGGTATTATGCTAAGTTAAGTAAATCAGATGGAAAAATCATATGATTTCACTCATACATGAAATATAAAACAAAACAAAGAAAAACAAAAAAAAACCAACCTCATAGATACAGACAATAGAATGGTGGTTAACAGAGGGAAAGGGGGTGGAGGGAGGGCAAAATGGGCAAAAGGGGTCAAATGTATGGTGACTGAAAGAAACTAGACTTTTGATGGTGAGGACAGTATAATGTATACGGATATTGAATTACAGTGTTGTATACCTGAAACTTATAGAATGTTATTAATTGATGTTATTTCAAAATAAATACATATGTACACACATAAAAATTTATTGAATAAAAATTTTTTTCTACTAAAAAAAATTTTATGGCTTAGAAATAGCAGCTTCTCCTACACCCCAACTTCCTATTTCTAGCAATTAAGATTTCATAAAGGTCTACAGCCTTGCCCTGAACGTGCCTGATCTCGTCTGATCTTGGAAGCTAAGCAGGGTCAGGCCTGGGAGACCACCTACGTAGACCAAGTGCTGTAGGAGTTTAAAAAAAAAAGATTTCATAAAATATCTCCTCCCAGTCTAAGCTGGTATACCTTATTACATAGAGCATTTACTATTACGAGCACACTTTCTGCAAATCCCAGGATATTCACTCTGCATGAAGGCTGGCTGAACAGATTCTGTTATTCCACAATATGTGTTTTTAAGACGAATTACTATACTAGAAGCTAATCATTCCTTAAGCTCTGGCTATATGATTATATACTGACTATGATAGGGACTTTAGTATATTATCTTTAATCACTTCAATAATGCTGTCAGGTATGGTTAATTATTTTATAAATGAGGAAACTATAGCTCAAGGAGACTGACCTGCCTATGGTTATGTAGCTGGTCAGTGGCTTCAACCCCAGCCTGCAATGAAAGGGTTATATTAGACTCAACCAGGAAACTTTATGAAATTACTCCCTATTTCTTGCTTCTCCATAATATTCTGCCATGCACCCTGACTGGTTGCAAACATCTGCAGAAATTAGCCATTATTACTAATGCAGAGTGTTAAAGTATCCTTTGGTGTTCTCAGACTAAAAAGTCTGAGAATCACCACAACATGCTACTTCTCTCTTCTGCCTTCCTCTGTCTGAGACTCCAAAAAAAAAAAAAAAAGTTTCTGAGAAATTCTAGCTCTCCACTCTTACCATTATTGCCCAACGTAACTCCTACTTAATTATGTAAATGACTGCTAGAAAACATAAAACACTACAGCAAAAATTCAAAGCCCTGACACTTGGCTGAGAAGTTCTGTTTGACTTCTCTCTAGTCCTTAAAAGATCACTTTTCCCTCCCTTGGTCTGCTACCACCAGCTCCTGCCCTCCAATGACCAAACCAGAAGGTTCTGGCTACTCCTTTTAATGACTAAAGCAGTTGGCATCATCACTAAGATAAAGGCCCTACCATGGCTGTTCTACCCACACAAACCCCAGCTGCTTTTCCCACCTTAGTCATCTTGTGACATCTCTTCTTTTCACACAGAATATCACCTATGTAAAAGGTTAGAGGTCATGTATGGTCTTCAGGTCACTTGAGGACAGGAAATGTTGTTTTCCTGTCTCTCTATCCCTAGTGCCTAGCATAGTGCTTTGCACTAAATCAGTGGTAAAATAAATGAAAAAGGATAAGTGCATTTTTTTTGCCATTATTGTACCTTCCAAAGATACCCCTGGACCCTATCTTGCTAAAAATGGCCTTTTCTCCCAAGTCTCAGTATATTGCTCTGATTGAGCTAATAAACAAATAGCTCCTAAAGAGCTTCTTATTGCCTAAAAAGGCTTTGAATCCTAAATAAAGTTATATCTAAAGGTGAGAGTTCAGGCAGAAGAATGTAGAAACCAGAGAGATGTGTGCATAAGGGTAAGATAGGGGTTTTTCAGCATGTGTGCATAGGGGGAAGTGTAGGGATTTTTTAGCATCCCTCTTAACAGGCTCAGACACAACCATTTAGTGATTCTATCTGGAAGAAATTTTTTGAGGCTATATGACCCTTAGTTACTGCCTTAAAACCAAGCCCAGAATGTCACATCAGCCCTGACATTATCCACCACGTGAAAGGCAAGACTTTACAAGTTTCTTGTTCTGTGTCATTAGCCTCACTCTGTTCTTGGATACAGAGTATTAAAAACAGAATGTCTGAGTTTAAAAAACACAGTTTTTAAATAATATTTAAATAATATTTTAAATAATATTTAAACAATATTTTTAAATAATATTGAGAAAGGAATATGGCAAGTCAACAGTTCTCAAGGAATCATACCAATGTGGTTTGGAAATCTGGCTCACTTGATGATTATAAGAACTTATTTCAGTTGATGGAGAATAGTTTATTCTTGGATAAGATCGGGAAAGAAAGATTTCTGTCTCTGATATCCTGTGCAATATGAATGAAGCTACACTTTAGAACCAGGCACTTCTTAGGAGGGTAGAGCTAGAAGAGAATTCAAGAACCCTTTCATTCTACTCCCTCTGACTAATCCAAAAAAAGGTAAAGCAACAAGTTTGAAAAATTGTAGGATCTTTGGATAAGAAGGAGACCTTATAAGTCTAATTTCTAAGGGAATAATACCTTCTAGAGCATCCTGAAAAATGGCAGTTCCAGGCTGCTCCTGTTTCCGAGAACAGGGGGATTAACTTTTGATGAATAGCTCTAGTTGTTAGTGAGTTCTCTCCTGTTCTTAGGCGAAAGTCTGCTTCACCGTAACATATACTCATTGAATTTGGCTTTCATGTCCTCCTTTAATAATTTTTCTCTAGGAGAAATACACCCAGGTCCTTCAGGTACTCCTACTCTATGGTGGTTTTCAGCCCCATCACCCTCTTAGGTGCCTCCCTCCAAATCTATTCCCATTTATCAAGGTCCCAGTTAGCAAGTGAAGCCCAGAATAGAACTCTACATGCAGGCTGGTCTAGACATGTAGATACAGCAAGACTGTTTCTAGCCCTGAACAATATCTCACTATCAGTGGTGCTGAAGTTCTCCTTAGCGTTTTAACAATTGGATTTCAGTTCAACCCACATTTGTAGTTGTGGTATATTTGTAGTTTATGAGCATGATAGCACTCATATTACTTTTTATTAAACCCCAGAACCTTTTGTGTATTAACTCTTAACAAACCAAGCTTCTTCCATCTTACGTATGTGGACCAAAAGCAAGACTTTATATTCTACTGCTGTGGTTTTGACCTAGAGACTCAACGTGGAGTTTTAAATTAGAACAGTCTCATCTATCTGACTATCCTCTATTCTCCCTGCTTTATTAATCTTCATATATTATGAGCTCATCTTTTATATCTTCATCCAACTCACAAGTAACAGAGTGGTAAACAGAAACAAGACAATTGTTTAATAGCTGCTTTATCAGCCTGACCTCTTCTCCCAACCATTTAAACTTATTCACATACATATAAATGCAACCCTTTGTTATATTCGGAGCCTATGGTATCTCCCTGAGCTACCAAACTTAAAAAGGAGAGGGGATAAGTTAGGCATTTGCTTAATTTTTCTAAACCTATTTGTTTCCTTATCTATAAAATGAGAATATTTGCCCTACTTCCTTTACCAAAGTATTAGTAAGACTCAACTAGTGCAAGACATTTGAAAATGCTTTGCAAATTTTAACTTGCCACAGAAATCTAAATTATAATGAGGTTGATGATTTGTTACTAATGTTGAGTACAATTGATTTAGGCTTGATTTGCTTCCTTCTTACTCCTGTTTGTAATGTCTGTTAGCCCAGCAGTTCACTTGTTTCCTTCTGCTATCATTTTCAGTTTCAGACCTGGATACACATCAGGGCTTATTGCATGACACCTAGTTCTCATGTGACAATTCCAGTTGAGTACCCAGCTGAGTGTCCAGCATCCAGGGACACTGAGTTTGTTAGAAGAATGACTAAATGAAAGATGAAGGAAGGCCACTTTTATTCTCACTTCTGTACCTTTGCCTGTTTTCATTCTCTCATGGACAGACAAATACATTCAGAGATAGAGAGAGAGACTGATAGATAGGTGGCCAGTTAGACAGACAATAGATAGATAAATAGGGATAGACTAACAGATAGGTAGGTTGTATAAAATACTTTATGTAAAAGCAAGTTTTAAATATTCTTGTTATACCATTTGTCCTCTTCAGGACTAATTTTCAGCAGATACTCACTGGGTGGCTGCATCATTGTGGTGGATAGAACTGAATAGAAAATAACCACTGCCCCAAACACCCTGAGTGCCCCACCACTCTAGTCGTCTCCTGAGACTTGCTCCTCCTTCACGACACCCTGCTATTCCCACACTCTAACAACTCGGGAGTCACTCCAGGCTTAGCAAGGAGCTTCCAGGATGCTTCTCCAGCATTTGGACTAGTGTCCCTTCTGATCGGCTGGTGCTACTGCTGGGCAGGTTGGTGACATTTTGGAATATCAGCCCTGCTCTCATTACTTGTCTACTCCCTTCCAGGCACAGGGCACTTCTCATTCCTTCCCTGCTCTCTTGTGCTTCTCCATCCCAGGCAGAGCTCCCACCCAGTCTGAATTCCTTTGAGTCTTGTGCTCCATTCTCACTGGTCAGATACTTAACTGTATGTGGCCTTGTTTTTTATACAACTTTTCTTGTTTGTTGTATTTCTCTAGCTCTTTATAAATTCCTCAAGGAGAAGCATATCTAATACAGACAACGTTGTCACCTGCTGCAGAGTGATATTGGAGAAAAGTGACATTTTAAAATTCTAAAATTTTTTTTAAACCTATTTAGTTAGTTATGGATGACTTGGAGAGTTCAATAGAGTAAAAGAAGCAAAACAGAGAGTATATGACATAAGTAATGTTGATTATGCTTTCAAAGATTTTCCAATTGGAAGAAAAGATTGAGCTTGAAAAGATGATAGGTTAAATAAAAGCTGAGTTTTTTAACATGAGTAAACTATACATGTTTGTAGTCAAGAGAAGAATAACGCTCCTGATGTCCCTCTTAACACCTCACATACTACTAATGGGGAGTTTAAAGTCCCGAGACAAACTCTGATAGATCCTGGGGACCTTTCCCTACAACAGCCCTGAAAGAGAGGAGACACTGTTGGGGATAGTCCAATAGCATCACAAGTCTCAGTGATGAACACTCACTGAGTAGAGCCTCTGTAAGCCTGGGTTTGAACATTTTTGTTTTGTCTTTTGGGCACTATAGCTAGGGACTGTCAGGCTGGCATTTCCTCCTACAGCTTTCAAATGTCACATTCCAACACTCAGCATTCACTGTTCTTTCCTTCTCTTCATTTTAGAACTCTCAGAAAAGTGTTTGTGTTTTAAAAAGACCTCTTGAATTTTCTGCCTTCAAAAGGGTGGTTCTTGAGGACATTCCTCAGAGCACTACTTGGAAAAGACACAAGCAGCTCTTCATATCACATGTGTGTCATATGCTCCGTTGCAGTCCAGTCATGCAGAGGTGGAGGTGACATTTGGTTTCGCAGGCAGGAAGCTGGCAACCTCAGGGTTTTTTTTAACTTTCACTTTAGAAACCTTTGTTTCTCT
The DNA here is from genome assembly GCA_004027375.1 of Macroglossus sobrinus. Classification (NCBI taxonomy): domain Eukaryota; kingdom Metazoa; phylum Chordata; class Mammalia; order Chiroptera; family Pteropodidae; genus Macroglossus; species Macroglossus sobrinus. Next base: position 361,062 of record PVKZ01000600.1, read on the forward strand.
TTAGATTTGCTTGAAAACACAGGTGAAGCTCTGCACCTGACCTAAGTGGAAAAACATGAGTCGTGTATATAATAACTTGCCAAAAATACCATTATATTTGGTAATTGTGTGACTTGATTTTTCAATTGACAGACAATAAAAGTCTAAAATTTTAAAGTATTAAAAAACTTTTTAAAACTTAAATCATTTAATTTAAAACTGTTTAAATATTACTTTTCAGATTAAAAATCTTAAGTGTGTTTTTTAAAGATCTTTCAAGTACAGGAAGAATATAAAGAAAATAAAAATTGCTGAAAATTTCATCACATCAATAGAGACAGTGATTGTTACTGCCATTCTAATTTTACAATTGAGAAAGCAAAGGAGAGGAAGGAAACAAAGAAGGAACATGAGCTTTTAGATTTTCTTTTCAAGTGTGTAAAAAAAAGGATTCTGTGGAAGTAATCTTCAAAATTTTTTAAAGAAATGTCAAATATTCATATTCCTGGTAACACTCATATTGCCAGGAGTACCATTGCTCTTTCAAAACATCAGAGTGTTTAATTAATCAATAAGCTTTACAGAGCTCTGGTTTCCATATCACAGAAGACAAATATTTAAAACAACATATAAATACACATACATGTGCGTGTGGATGTGTTTATACTTACATACACATTTTTTAATATAGAATGGTTCATGAATTTGTGGTCATCCCTGTGCAGGGGTCATGCTAATCATTCTAATTTTAGTAGATATGCTGCTGAAGCAAGCACTTAAAATAAATGTTTTACAAAAGTACTATACATTACAAAAAACCTTAGTAAATAGAGAAGAGAAGGAAATTATACACAACTCCAGCACTTTAACAAAACCCTATTAATATGTTAGTATACTTCTTTCCGGCCTTTGGACCCATTCTCACTTTTTTCTTCTTATTTCATTTATTCACTTATTCATTTATTTGGCATTAACATTGTAACTGAAAACAAACAATTATTATAAGACCGCCCACTTCATTGTCCCACTCTGATTTCCACCTCTCTCTCTCTCTCTCTCTCTCTCTCTCTCTCTCTCTCTCCCACCTCTCTGTCTCTGCTTATTATTCTCAGGGGTCTAGGGCTTTTATAGCATGTTGAATACAGAGAAATGGCTTTGATATCAATTAGCTTAGATGTGAATCCTGGCTCTACTGCAGACTTGGGAAAATTACTAAGCAACTTTGTCTTAATTTTCTTACCTGTACAATGAGGATAACACCCTCCCTTCGCACCAGTTTCTGTGAGCATGAAAAGTGATCATGTCCATATATTGAGTGGCAGAGTGATGAGCTCAAAGTAAGTGCTCAATATATTGAAACTATTATTTTCACTTAAAATTATATCACAGAAATTATTTTATATTTCTATAGAACCTTCAAAACTGTCATTTTTTTATGGCTAGATAGTCTCTAAAGCAAACACAAATCACTAAGACTGACTTTCATTCTGTTTAACAGATTATTCCTAGTTTGGGGTCATCTAGATAATACTGTAATTAATGTATTTTTTCATATAATGCACATTTCACTTTAGACTATGAATTCCCTTTAAAAAAAATCCTTGGAATGGTATTTTTGGGTAAAAATATGAACCTTGACGTGGTTCTTGTTATGTATCTAAGCATTTTTTTTTAACTTAAAATTAACATAAGCAAGTATAGATTTTGTACCTTGCTTTTTTTCATTCAATGTTATGGCAAACTTTTTAAAAATCATATATATTTATTTGCAATAGCCACTCGCATGTCTTAGCTTTTTCTGTATTTTTGGATTATCTCCTTAGAGTAAGAGTCATATAGCCTCTTACCTATAGACAAATCACACTTCAAAAAATTGTATGTTCTGATTTATATGACTACTAACGATTTATGAGTCTATCAATTTAAAAACATATTCTGGAGCATTATGTGTTATAGTTTAAAAAGCTTTTGCCAATGTAATGATTGAAAAGAGCTACTTAAGTTTTGTTTTGGTTTAAATTACCTATAAGTTGAGCATTTTATTTTTTTGAATTTTAAAGCAAGGAGAACTGAGATATTGGGAAGCTGCATGATTTGACCAACATCCTGATTGTATTCCTCCTCTGGCATTTTGTTGCTTCCTCAATACTTTTGCAACTGTTCTGTTTTAATACGGAATTCTATTTTTATAGAACAAACGAAACTGAAAGGAAAACTTACTACTCTCTTTAAGTTTGCTTCTCCTAAGAGGATTCTGCTGTTGAGAATACACAGTTATTGACAAGTTGTTATAGGAGGTAGCTGATGAATAGTACAAGCACCCTTATAGGAAAACAGTTTGTTTGCATCACCAAAATCTTATCTTAAAAGTTCAGAAAATTTATTCTGTATACTTAGAATGAGACTAAACAATTGATTGTGCTAATCAAACTTCTAAAATACTTTGCTGAAATAAAAAAACTGCCAGTAATGTGCAGATCAAAATTGCTTCAGAACATTCTATTCCCAGAGGAGCGTCAATATAAGATGACAAATTATAATTATGCTATCAGTAACCATAGAATCAGGGTGAGGCAGAGAGGGGAGATGCTGGCTAGAATAATTTTAATCGCTGATTTCATCAAGACTCTGATGCATTCTTCGCCACTGGCGGGGTAGACCTGGTGAGTGGTAGGAATGCATGGGCTGGAAGGACAAGGGGCCGTCTCCATTGGGCATGCTTGGAATTCACTAACACATTTTTCAACATTGACCTCTTTCCCTAGATTCCACACACATTGCCTTCAATTTATTTTCACAATATTAAGCATCTTCTACATGCTAATCCTTGTATTGGGTTCTAGAATTACATAAATAAAAACTCAGTTCTTGCTCCCAGGAACCTCACAGGCTTTTAAAGAAAACTAAACACATATATAATTTTAAAATACCATATGATGAAAGGTTGACTGTGTTACAGATGTAAAATCTCTGTGTTTTTTTTGTTGTTGTTGTTACATGGGTGCCTTGTAAAATCTTGACAAGCTCTGCTATGTGATATGAGCAATTTATCTAATTTCACTGGGCCTTAATTTGGTTACATGTAAAATGGAGACAATAATAGTCCCTATTTCATTGAATGATGATGTCTAAATGAGATGATACATGAAAAGCAATTAGAACAATGTCTAGCACATAGTATGAAAATTAGCCATAATGGTAAATGTAATTAACCTCATAATGGCTCCTAGTAATATGACATTGGAAATCTAATATTTCAAGCTCAACACAAGGAGTAATATATAGTCTAAACCCTTCTTAGTACTTTTAACACATCTATATGCCATGATAGTAGGAAGTATATTATCAGGAAAGATGGGATGATCAACTTCTGAAAACATGACATTTTATCTCAAATTTGGGAGTATTTTTCCTCAGGTGTTGCATATGATAGTGGTACATATCTTGTGCTATATATTCCAGGAAAAGTTCACAGATACGTTTGGGCACTTCCAACACCTCAGCACAAAGGATATCATTTTGATGCTTATATATCTGTCCCAACATCCACCAGACACCATGGTTACATTCATTTTTGGTTTTTCAGGATTGTTATGAATTCCTTGAAAATAAAGATAATGACTTAGCCATCTTGAATTCATAGCCTTTCACACAGAGCCTTGTGGATAATAAGAGCTTATCAATTGTTGACTGAATAACTAAATAGATTTGGTAGTGGACACTGGTGTCTGCCTCTCCATGATCCATTCCTACTTTGAAGATCCATCAGACATTCTACTTTCACTTCAAATATTCTAAATAGAACTTCAGACTTAAGACATTACTCACGTATTCTTTCTTTTTGCTCTAGTGGTTGGTTTAGGATAGGGCACATGACATAAACTTGTCCAGAGTTCATCTCTAGATTTTGGGGAGAATGCTGAAATAAATACTCTGGCTTTTTGTGTGTATGGGTGTGTGAATTTGAACATGAAAGCTTTTGTTATTACTTGCAGTCATCTTGTAGTCATAAAGGGAGACCTTATTTAAAAACTGTTAACAGAAAGGAAGCAAAGTGAAGAGATAATAGAGAGACCCTGGATTCTGAAAACATTGTTAGAATCCTGTGCTCATCTGCACTTTTGACTGTTTAATTACATAAGCAAATGCATTCTTTTTTTTAAGCCAGTTTATATCAGGTTTTCTTTCACTTTCAATCAAATGCTACAAGTGATAGAACTTTGTCTACAAAATACATTTTAAAATAAATTTATTTTATCCTATGCTCATGGCCAGAGCAGTTGTCCAATTGCTATTTTCTTGTTAATCAACAAACATATATTAGGCCCTTTTTTACCTGGTTGTATGCCACCAAGTTTAAGAAAGTTCCTTGTGCTACGATCTAATTTGAATTCATAGTTTTCTTATTTTCTTCTTTCAAGGAATACATCTCCATTTATTCATATAAATTTCAATTCACGTCTGTTCTCATTTCCAGGTCTTCCTTCTTCTACTTTGCTCTGTCATGATGGGGCTGGGATTCACAAACCTCATTTACCAGTCTCCCTTGGCCAGCCAGTTTCCTATTAAGTTCAGTAAATGGAAAACCCTAGGGGATCGGAACATGCGAGGGAATTCTTCTTGTTTCTAGTTCCTGAATGTGTCACTTCTATAGCAGCAGACAGCAGAAATGTAGCTGTTTTCTGCACTTCCAATATTTAGATCTCTTTGGTATCTACTTTTAGCTCTGCCTTCTACTATATTTATAACCAGTTACTAATATCATATCCACTCCATTTTCTTCTGGAATAATGTTCAGGAAGAATTCTAAAGGCTTAGAGAGATAGGAATAATGGAGCAATTTATAATGTGTAACCTGTGCATCTTTCCTTACCCTTTGGTTCCTGAAAAGGTTCAAAAAATATTCCCTTCACTAAAGCATTAAGAAATGCATTAGTGAGGGAGCCCAACAGACTTAAATACCTGCAGGTGGCTGTCTTCTGTAGGCCAAGGATGATAGTGGGAAATGCTGTCACTGAGATGGGATCCTGATTTCAGTGGGGATAATGAGATCCCAGAGAGGTAGCCAGGATTTTTTACTTACAGGAATTTCTGGTGGTCGTTGATCCTAAGAATTAACTATTTGGCCAGACTACCAAAACATTATTTAATCTATATACTAGAAATCTGAATTGAGTTCTCACAACTGAGAATCATAGCTTCTTCAATTCCCAGACCTTATCCATTCCCAGGTCTGAAGCTCCTGGTTAAAGAGAAAGATGGGGCCTTTTGAAAAAAGACCCTGTAACAATGCCGCAGATATTTACGGTAGATCCTCCTCCAAGCCATCCCCCAAAAGGGACTTGAAGTCATTTACTAAGATGCCTGTACATTGGGAGAAATGGAAATACCCACTTTTCATGGGTTCCTAAAACTACTCCAAAATGACACTAATCCATAGGAACCCCAAATGCTACTGTGGTCCACTGGTCAAAACAGAAGCTGATGGGAATCCCTCCTTAGCTGCAGTTTCACTTTCCATGGTTTTAGTTGCCGTAATCAACTGTGGTACAAAAATATTAAATGGAATATTCTAGAAATAAACACTTCCTAAGTTTTAAATTATGAACTCCTTTGAGTATCATGATAAAAATCCATGCTGACCTGCTCTGTCCCATCTAGAGGGTGTCCATCCTTTTGTCTACTGTATCCACACTGTATTTGCTCCCCACCCATTAGTCACTTAGTAGCCATCTTGGTTGTCAGATTGACTGCCACATTATTGCAGTATTTGTGTTTAAGTAACCCTTATTTTACTTAATAAAGGCATCAAAGCATAAGAATAATAATGCTGGAAATTCTGATATGCCAAAGAGAAGCTGTAAAGTACTTCTTTAAGTTAAAAGGTGAGTGGAGAACAATAAGATATTTTGAAAGAGAGATATCATATTCATGTCAATTTTATTACAGTATATTTTTACAATTATTCTATTTTATTATTATTATTAATTTCTTAGTGTGCTTACTTTATAAATTAAAAATTTATCATAGGTATGTATGTATAGGAAAAAATAGTACAGTATATATATAAGTACTGTCTGTAGTTTCAGGCATCTACTGGGAGTCTTGGAATACATCCCGCACAGATAAGTGGGGACTACTGTATAGTGGTCAAGTGATAAATAGAGTTTAGGCCCAATTTTATCTCAGCATGGATCTAAGACTCATGCAGCCATTAAAGATGATGCTTAAGAAGAACAGTCAGTGACATAGGTATGAGCTTATGATACAATGACAAATTTGAAAAAAGAATAGAAAATTACCTTACAACTACAGTTGAAATTATGTACATATATGGATGAAGAACAAATGCCGGCAGAAAAAATGAAAATACTTCGGCTTGGATAATATCATAGGTGATTGTTGTTTGGTCTTTTTCAATTCCTCAAGCTCTCCCAAATGCTATTTTTCCTCCTTTTGTAAAAGGTGCTTTTTTTTTTCAAAAGACTTAGAATTCACCTAGGTCTTGTTTTAAATATCACCATTTTGTATACTTTTTTAGCCAATCATATTAAGGTCATGAAAAGTAAGAATGTCAATTGTAGCCATTCTCCTCAATGTTATAAGGAGTCTCAGAGCCAACCATACATGAGGTATCTATCACATACAACATGCTGCAGCAATGACAAAATCTCACAATCTCTCTGCCATCCAGGAGTTTACTGTCCAAGGGGGAAATACAACATGTACTTAAATTCGCATGATTAAAAACTGAGAAAGATAAATGCTTCAGAGAGAAACAAAAAAAAGCATTGTTTGCCCAAAGTAAGAGCTCATATTTAGTTGGAGGAAACTGGGAAATATTCACTGGCAGAACTGGGTAGAATTTTGGTGAGAATTGAGGTCCCAGAAAGGAGACATTCTGGATAGAGGGGACAGTATAAAGCATACTTGAGACATACAATGGACCCTTTAACTGCTGAAGAATGGAGAGCCTGTACCTGGGACACAAAACCCATGTTGATATACCTTGGCTGGAAATCTCTTGGAGCATAGCTCACTGGTCCCATGAAAGTGGAATTTAGGAGAAATATCCTGCAGCCCTGATAAAGTCTGGGTACTGCCTATTTAGCATGAGTAGTGGCTGGTACATAGGGGAATTACAATGATACTTGATATTTATCAGGTATTTACTGTGTGTCACACAGAGTAAGTACCTGATAAAAGAAAGTGCTAAATACCTTTCTTATATAATTCATTTTTTTTAGATAAGGCATCTAATGCTTAGAGATCAACTGATGTGTCCAAAGTTGCATAACTCATACACAGTCAAGCTGGATTTGGAATCTCTGAGACAGAGCTTACACTTCACCCAGTTTCCTGTAGTGCCTCTCTGAAAAGTGTAACAGTGAAAGCAATCCATGAAAGCAAAAGACCACGGGGTATATGTAACCTGTAAAAAGTTTCACCTGGTAGGAAATCAGGGCATAATAAATATAGTTTCATTGCCCTAGCTCCATCCCTTCCAAACTAAACAGGCAGCCTTAACCAAATGTCTTAACCTCTTTGTGTTTCAGTTTCCTTATCTTTATCTTAAAATGGAGGCATAAATAGTACCTTTTTCAGATGGTTTTGAGAGAATTCATTCCAATAATATATATGTAAAATGCTAAATAATAGAGAGCATATAGTAAGTACTTGCTAAATTTTAGACGTTATGGTAGTATGCTGTAGTACAGGACATTTCTCACACTAGGACATACTGCTTTATACTCTTCCCTGAAGAAGCCTGGATTTCAGGATACTGGATCTGGGCATCCCTCTCCCTATTTGGTATTTTAGAAAATATTAGACCAAAGATGGCAGTATTTTGACAGAAGCCATTATGCCACTGGGTTCCAGGTAGAGTTAAGACACCATCACCCAAGGATTTAGAACACTGAGCATGTATCTGGGGGCATGTGAGGCCCAGTGTGGATAGACTTGTTTCCTTGGGGAGAAAGCCTTGTCTGCCTGCCCTGATCTCTGCAGCATTAGAAGATGCCGCTTCTCTAGCAAGGACCCCAGATGAACACAGAGAATCCAGCAAACAGCTCTGGGATTCCACCCTTCTGAAGAAGGAGTCCAAGTGTACTTGAAAAGGCTTTCAAACATAGTGGGGCCAATTGGCCTGATGGAATATTAAACTTACTGACCTGGATGGGCCCTGGGTGAGCACTTAGCCAAAAGTAGAATGCCTGGAACATTTTGAAGAATAAACAATTGAGTTTAATTCTTCAAAGGAATTCTTTGATTTGTACAGGAAATTGAGAAACTGAAGTGTTATATAGTATGTCTGTTACTCACTTTCATACCCCTTCAGTCTTATTAACTCCAAATTCTTCTTAGTCTGAGCACCAGTTAAAGAGTTTGCTTTAGGCCTACTAACCTAAGACTGTTATACTTGCTAATACATATATTTGGATAGTTCATGGGTCAACTAATGCTCCGAGCTTCATGGTCCCAGCATGGAGACAAAATTTAAATGATTAAAATGATTAAACTGTTGCTGCATCATTATTGACACACACGTAATACAATCCCACAGGGTTTCTATAGTGCCACAATCAAAGGCCCCGACTAGTGAGTATCACCATATCACATGTATGGAAACTGAGCCACCGAAAGGTTAAGTTTAAAGTTATATAGAGGGCCAAAAAAAGAGCCTTAGTTTGGGGCTTTGACCTATTATGGCTGCTCATCTGAAATCTTTGCAGACACAGCAAAAAAATTTTTTGGAAGAAAAGATGTAGTTAAAAAGAAAACCATAAAAAAAAGCAACAAAACCACCATTCAACACGGTGCCATTACAACTAAAACAAATGCTTTGTGATTTAGATCTCACAAAAATATTCAATGGCTTTCTACACAACTTGTAGTTGGCCACTCTGTGTTCTTAAATGCTTTCTGTTAATTAGAACAACTCAGATGCTCTCAAGTTTACAAGAAGCCATAAAACATGTCAATTATGGCTTGACTTTATATATCTGTGAGCTGATAGTCTCAGTAGGCTTTTCCGGTGTTCAGAGGAAGCTACAGATAAAAATAACTCTATTGGCAATCTGTTTTGTGTAATTAGAAATTTCTACTTATCTCTGCTTCTAGAAATTACTTTGGGAACTTAGGGGGAAATGATTCCCTCTGTTTTCAGTCTGGCAGCAAGAAGGAGCTTCAGGACACTCACGGAGTCCAGGACCCAATGTGGTCATTTTCTAAAGTGCAACAGTGCTTGCTCAGAGCCACAGGCTGCAGAAGTGAGAGCTGGGATTGAAGGGGTGGGCTGCCTAACTTCCTCCAAGCACACCATGGCCAGGAACTGCCTAGTCTTGCTGCAGTGTCCAGATTAAAGTGCTGTGTCATACAAAGGCACTTGAAAAGTACAACAAGCTCTGCAGGCCAAGGGATTCTTTTCTAGAGTTCATAAGCTTCTTGAGGATGTCCCACTAGGTTGCTCCAACTCCATGGATTCCAATCTGTGGAGAAAAGTCCACAAAGAAGAAAAAATCACTTTTCAGATTAGAAAATACATAATTTCTCAAAAATAGATTGGAGTGAGGAGCTAAAAATTATTTTATTCTTTAAAAATAGGAAAGCTCATATATCTGCAGGCAGCATGGTTCAAAACCTTTCTTTCTATCCCCTCTACCGTTTCCCTATTCCAAGTCTTCAGCCTCTCCCTTCCGACCTATTACAAGACCTATATTCTTCCATTGTTTGGGCTGCAAAAAGCTCACTACTACTGGAGGACAGTTCATGAGATTCCCCTATTCAGAACTTTGTATCTTTCGCTATTGTGTAAGATATTCCTGTTTGTTTCTGCAGACTCATTTTCCACATTGCTTTACCATGCTCATGCCTCTGGACATTGTGGAATGTGTCATTGGGCTCTCTTCCTTCAGGCTTCCATTGCACTCTTTCCCTCAGCCTAGGGGAAAAAGATTGCCCTGGGTAGAAGAGTGAGGTTGGGATATGCATTCCTCAGCAACCTCCCAGACAGGTTGCAAGCTGACCTTATTCCTCTGTCAAAGGCCATAGCTCCTTATGGGCAATTCTCTCCTCTTGCTGTTCTCACCAAGGTTCTGGTAACTGTGCCTTCTGCTTTCCCCTTCAGGCCTAGGGATGGTCAATCATTCCCTGCTCTTGTTAGTTCCAGGATGCTCAACATCCCTCCCTGATCTACCCTAATGATGCTCATTTCTTCGTAAATAGTAAAAACTTGTTAACTTGCCACCCCTTCTGAGTATGCCCTCTTTTTCCAGCTGAGACTTGACTGAGGTATATGTGCCCAGTAACTAAAATCTAATCTCCTTTGCCAAAATTCATGGTTCACAATACAGCCCCCAACAGTCTTTCCCCTTATCATACTCCTTTTTCTACAGATGTCTCATATCCCCCTGCCTGTCTATCTTTCTCCTGTGTTCCCTCTATCTAGAACTGTCTGCCGTTTCTGTTTCTGCCTATTTTAAATGTCACCTCCTTAATTAAACCTTTTTTTTTCCCTGATTATCCTAGCCTAAAGTGATTTTCTCCCCTATCTCTGAACTTTCCTATATTATGTGTACCTCTTATAAAGCCCTAGAGCAATATAAAAAATATACAGACTCCTCACACAGTTAAAAATTCATGAGCCAAGGTAAGTTGGGCTGTTAATGATTCCTATTCCTCTTCTCTCCCCAGTATAGCTGTGCCTTTTGGACAGGAAGCTTGAATGTGGGGCGGCATTTATAGGGATTCTGAGGCTAGATCACGAAGGTAGGTTTCAAAATAAGGTAATAATTTGAGAGCTATGTGATTTTCCAAATAGGGTCCAAGAAGCACAAAGTACTTTAGAGGCCTTTGCAGGGAACTATGGCAAGGTGTTTATATCCTCCGCCTCCTTCTGCCACTGTTTTCATCTCTTTTGTGAGATAATAGAAAAAATATATTTTTGTCTCTGTTCCTAGTTCCTGGTATAGAGTTCATAAAACCTTTGTAATTTTCTAAGTGATAAGAGCATTAGGAGTACATCTTGTTCTAATATTTGGTCTTTGACTCTGGTTCTTGAGAGAGCTCCTAAGTCCCCTGGAATTTCCTGGGTGATAACAGTGCTTTTTCTAATGAGGCAACTTTGGGTAGGCTTCTGAATAGGAAATGGCCACCCACACAGCCTACCTGACACAGTCTTGGAAAGAGCAGATGTTTAATACATGCTTGACAGTAAAAGAATAAATAGCACTATACTGCTAATCATGAGGCCTTTTGTTTTTCTGTCATAATTTCATTCAAGAAAGTCACTTAATATATCTTAGCCTCAAACTCACCATCTTTGGAATGAGGAAGTCATGTTACATGATTTGTAAGCTCTAACAAACCATAGCTTGATGACTAGAATAACTTTTAAAAGAAAGGGATCAGAATCCAGTTATATTGGTTGATGGCTTGGTTGCCTGCATAAGAGCAAGAAACCATGAGCCACAGGGTTAACTGCAAAAAGAACTTCCACCAGTGGAAAGGGCATGTGACATAGACAAGGACTCAGGTGGGCTGAATTCTGGCTCCAGTCCTTCCACTAAGTTATAAGATGACCTTGTGCAAGTCACCTCATCTCTTTTATCCTTGCAGTATGTATCCATCCTTTCTAGGTTGGCTGGGCTAGGAATCTCTGAAAGGCAATGAAGACATTGATACGTGTTTTCGAAAGAGTAGATGGTATTTCCCTCCCTAAAGTTGACTAGGACCCAATAAAGGGTTCTAGTCACTATGGGTTATAGAGAAGTAAGTGGGGAATGGTTAAAAGGGCTTCAGAAAGTTAGTCCTATACCTATCAAGCATCCCTAGGTACTTAAAAGTGATACATTGCGATAGTTAAAAATGTATTAAACTACAAGGAAAATTCAGGAAACATAAAAGAAGAAAACAATACAAGGTTCCATAACATAAAGGTAGTGATTATGGGCATTTTAATGTTTTTGCTTCACTTTTTTGGGGAGGAAGGGATGTGATAGATATATTAAAAATACTTTAAAAATAGAACATTTATGATAAGTACAATTTTATATGTTACTTTGTTTTCTTTTTATTATATAGAAAGCATTTTCCCATATTATTATTCCTCAGAAACAGAACTGGTTAGAGGTTCCAGTTTTCCCTTGTTTTATCAGCCATGGTAGGCTAGATTATGCTACAATAACAAACAACTCCAAAATCTCAATTTAATAAAGAAAGGTTTGTCCTTGTTTGTGTTTCATGTCCATTGAGGAGAGGCAGTGAGCTGAGAAAAAAAATCCTACTGAAATAAACAAAAAACCCCAAACAGTTTGCATGAAAATCTGGGGTGGCAGGTTCATGGATGAGCATGTATTAGATAGAACTCTGGCCTCTTGGACAACTCCAGGGACCAGATAATAGATTTTAACATAATTTTATTTTAAAGGCCCCAGGAAGTATAATAAATTGACTTACTCCAGCCAATAATGCCTGCCCCCATCTGACCGCTTTGCATCACACCTGTGATAGTTAATTTTATGCATCAATTTGGCTAGGCTGTTGTGCAAGATGTTGGTCCAACATTAGTCTAGATGTTACTGTTTACCGTCGGTTACTTTAAACAAAACAGATTACTTTCCATAATGTAGGTGAGACTCATTCAATCAGTTGAAGACCTTAAGAGCAAAAACTGAAGTTTTCCAGGAAAGAAGGAATTCGGCCTCAAGACTGTAATATAGAAATCTCACCTGAATTCCCAGAGTGCTGGCCTGCCCTTCAGGTTTTGGACTCAAAATTACACCTTCAACTTTTACCTGAATTGCCAGCCTATCAGCCTGCCCCACAGATTTCATACCTGCCAGTCTCCTAGTAGTTCTGTGGTTCTGTTTCTCTGGAGAAGCCTAAAGTGTCCCTCATACCCAATAAGTACCAAGCTTTTGGTTGTGTAAACACTGGGCCCCAGACCTATCCCCTTTCCATTCTCCAAATCAATATCTCCATGTCCTGCTTCCTCTTATTCCCAGGGGATATTATCCAAAATGTTAAGTTAGTTCTTGATAAAGAGTTAATACCTGATGATCAGCTTTATATGGGAGGAAGTTAAAAAGCAACCACTGACATCTAACACAGGGCTATTTGTCTTGACAAAATCATAAAACGATTATGCCAAGTAAAAATAGGCCAATTTTTCCTTTAATACTCTATCTTTATTATTAGTTAATTTCTATATTTTTGCAGTTCTAAACATGATTATAAAGACTTGGATCATTTCAAAAATAACTCTGAATGAAACTGAGACATGTAAAACACAAAATAATATGTCACTATTATATAAGTGTTAAAATATGTATGTATAGGACAAAAATGAATGGAAACACACATAATCACATAATAGTTTTTTTAAAGAGTATTTGCTTCACATTTGGCAAATATATGGCCAAAGTTTATGACTTCTCTCTATCCCACACCCAAGGCAGATATTATTCATCATCAACACACTCCCCACCTAGAAATTGTCTCCCACACCATCCTCATCTCTGCTTTAGGCATTCCTTGCACCTGACACAAGGCTGTTTGCCCTGCTGCATGTAATCTACCCTTCTTAATTTATAGATGACAAAACTGAAGCTCAGAGAGGGGGTGGACCTTATTTAATATTACATATGTAGCTCACAGAAAAACTTGAATCTAAATCTCTTGAATTTTGATCATGATTTCTTTTTTATAAAAATAAATACTTCAGGCATAAAACAAAGTATAGACAATAATATAATGAACATCTGTATATCCACTACCTAGTTTAAAAAGGTTAAATGTGGTGTTTATCGTTTCCAACTGGTTTTGCACTTTTACTTCACATGACTGTTTCTATAAACACTGCTTAGTGGTTGTTTGCATGTGTTTAAACTTTCTGTAATAGGTCATACGTTACCTATATCTTTCTGCAGTCTGTCCTTTCTCTCAAAAATTATATTGTTTGGATTTACCCATCTAGTTGTGGTACTTTCATTTTAATTATTATATAGTCTTCCTATTCATCCAGTATCCTATTGATTCATATTTGATTATTTCCAACTCATTGCCATTAGAAATAACAGTACCAGGAATATTCCTATTTGTTTCTTCTATGATGTACATCTTAGTGGTCCTGACCGCTTTGCATCACACTACGTATTCTTAAGTAAATGCCGGTGGTGGGGGTAGGGTGGGAGAGTGAAGAAAAGAGGAGAAGCATCTCTCTCAGCTCCCTGACTCTCCCTTTGCCCAGTTAGCAGATAGAGAGAGTGACTATATGTGATTGGGAGGTGGGGTTGAGAAGGGGATTAGTCTCATTTCTTTAATTTGACTTTTGCTCAGTATAATTACTTTACTTTGAATTTCTAATATCATTCAAAGAAGGTTGAGGTTTTTCTGTTTATAAGGAGATAATATTGGTTAAAGATGGTTGTGATCCCCTGTTAATCCAAAGAAGTCACTCTGTAATAGTGCAATATCCAGATCCTGTGGCCAGTCAGAGGGTGAGACATTTAGGATTGCAGCCAGCATTTCTCAGTTCCTCAAACATGCTGTCTTCATTATTCAGATCCTAAGCTCTTTGCTGACTATATTTTTTCTCTAGGAGAGAAATCACAAACTAGTTGATGACAGGCTCAATTAACCTATGGGCATATTTCATTTCGTTTGGTATTTGAAATACCTTCAGCCAGCATTTAATAACTAGGACATTTTATATAAAAATCTAGATTTCCATTTTCTCCAGCAACATTAGGCTAGTGCTAAATTGATAGGAAATATGCTCTTCAATTTGTTGCAGTCCCCACAGCTGCCTGTTTGGTCATACAGGAATTTTTTTTACTCATTCCATCACCTGCCTGTCTCCAGTGGGATCTGAGTTTACTGCCTCTGCCTACATGACTTTTGTTATTTCTTCCTTATGCTGGACAGCTGAAGGAGTGATTTATACAAAGACTTCGAGCTCATGAAACTCAGACAAATACTGAGGACTCTCTGCTATGGAAACTCACTCTAGGCCAAGCAGACCAATTTATAGGAGTGCAGGACTTTTGTTTCTCAGGAATAGATGTTTCAATTAGGATTGTCAGTGTTAAAACTTTTCTAAGAAAATCTCATTGCCAATTCAGAGAAGCTCAGTGTAACTTGACTTCAGGTCCAGTCCCATGCTGCACTTGTTTTCTTGGTTCTGTGTCCAGGCATTAGTATACAGTGGCAGGATGTATTTTCATGAATGGTTTTCAAGGAAGTGGTGACTGATAGGGAGAATGCAGGGGCCAATTTCACTCTTTTCATTCTTATTTTGTGCTTATGAGCTGCCATGTCTTGTATATAAGCCAGACACAGCCCCTGGTGTTTGAAGGTTTTCTAAGGCTGTTTTCACAATTGGTGCCTCTGTAATTTGGGGGATATATTCAGCAGAATAATAAAATAAATAGTTCTGAATATTCTGAGTAGCTGATACAATGTTTTAGAAATTTCTATGATTGGCCTATCTTCATATTGGTACACTCATGAACTCATGTGTTACAACATGTAATTCTTGGATTACAAAGGGAAATTCCCAAGAAAACTAAAAACATCCATTTACAAAATGACACAGGCTTGTCAGTCCCCAACACACTGCTTCCCCAAGGTCTAAAATTTTCATCCAACCAGGTTGAATGATTTCTGCAACTCCACTTCTCCTGACCTCACATCTTTTATCTTCTTCAAATTACACCTCCAAATTTGTCAACCTCATGAAGAGTCTTCTATCCCCCAGCATTTACCCTTGACCTACAGGTCCCACCAATGTACTTAATAACTGTTGCAAAAACAACAGCTGTTGATTGCATAACAATTGAATATCTTCCCCTTGCTTTAAAATTTTAACCATGTTTTTAAGTATGTGAGTCTGAATGTCTCATGCAGTATTCCCTTAGAAGTGCTTAGGAATATAAATGTCAAGAGTTACATAATTATTTGGTAGTTGTAACAGAACAATTTCTCCAAAAAAGATAATGGAACAATGCAGGTTTGCGAGAAGAGCTAGCTAAATGCCACTAAACAGGAAGATTTCTGTACAGGCCTAAATTACTCAGCTAATCCATGTGCATTAATAGAACAGTCATTATTTTTTTATTCAAGCCAGGAGAGAAAAAGAAGTGAAAAAGAAAAGAAAAATCATGATTACTTACAGTGCTATTCACTTTCTTTTGATTGTGGTGACATCTTTTTGTTGTACCTGAAGAAGAAAAATCCCAGCAATGGAATGAAAAAACTGTTCTGTTTATGGGCTAGAAGATGCAGAACAAAAACTAAATCCAAATAAATCCACGTATAGAAGTCCAAACCTCTACCATGGCTTAAGACCTCAGTTTGAATAATACCTAATTTCACATGTACCCTCACACTCTGACTTTCTTCCAGGGCTTAATGTTCATCTCCTGCAGTTGCCTGGGTTCCTGAGCTCAGTCCATCCTTAATCCTACTTTTGCTCTTTACATCAGATTTTTAGCATGACCATCCTGGGCCTCTATTCAGCATTGTAGTCTCCTCCAAGAGGATTTACTTTTGAAAGGAGCTCAGTGGAATTGCCCATAGGAATTGCCCTGAAATGTTAGAGTCTCAGTGAAGGCCTCTCTAATGCCTGAGGTCAGTGCTGCCATTCTTTGTGGTTCTTATGTAACCATAACCCAGCCTATTCAAACTCCTGTAAAGTCCTGGCTCAGTCATTTAGGGCATTGCCACTGTAAGTGTGGTGCATGGGCTGGTGCTGGAAGTGAACTGTTTGTTATCAGTCTGTGATAAGATAAGTACAGAAGTACAGTGTAAACATTTAGAAAATTTTATAGTAATTCTTTTACTATGCTATTTTTTTCTGATCATATTTATTTAAATGTCATATTACATTTATAGAATCCAGGAAAAATTTGACTTATTGTTTTATGTCTTTGTTCTTTGTTTCATTTTTTAGTAACTCATTTTTATTATATATTATAAAGGTATCGATTCTAACATATTAGAATTTGAAAAAAAAGAAACTTGTTCTTTACCAGAAAGTTTAAGAAATAGAGATCGGGAGACCCATTCTAGAGATCTGGTCTCTATGTCTGATGACTCCTACTAGATTCTATTCTTGGCTTTGTCATTGGCACAGTAAGTCAATGAATGAGTTACTTTGGGTTGAGACTCTTTCCTTCTATTGCCCCAAAATAATGTATAATGTAAAATATATTCAGCTTGAGCCAATTTTTACTAAGCACTTTTGCAACAAAAAGACTACAAGTTTTGGAGTCAGACAGACCTGTGTTCAAACTCCACACATGACTTTAGGGATATTTTCTGAGCTTTAGTTTCTTCATCTACAAAGTAGACACTACTCTTTGCCTCAAGTAGTTTTTGTGAAATCAATGAATAAGGGTCTAGCAGAATGCTGTCCAATAGTACTTTCTGCAAAGATGGAAATAATTGTATATCTGCTCTGTTTCATACAGAGGCCACTAACCCCATGTGACTACTGAGCACTTACAATGTGTGAACACTTAAAATGTGACCAAGGAATTGAATTCTTATTTAATTTGAATTTAAAAACCATGTGTGGCTAGCATATTGTACAGAGAAGATTAGCACACATACCTGCATATAGTAAGTTCAATGTTTAAAATTTTATTGAACATCTGTATTTGCTAGGTAATGTTTTAGACACTGGACATATGTTGGTGAATAAGAGCATGTACTCATGAAACTTAAAAACCAGCAGATGAAGCACAACTTGACATTATTTTTACCATAGACACTATCTTCTCTAGAGCCCAGATTTGTTGAATGGTTCCCCTTAGGTGGAGATGGTAAACAGAACCTTTTATGGACTGACAGTGGTACCCTCCCAATACACCTCAACTGGTTGCTGAGGCATAAGCGGGTAAATCTGTATAGGAACAAAGGAGCCTTTTGGATGGAAAAGGACCGAGACTGCTACTTCTTTACTTGACTCTGATAGACTGAGAAATCCAGGACAGCAATGGCCATAAGAAGAACTTGACAGAAGGAAGTCAGGACTGGTGTCCCAGGTTCAATATGAAGGCTAACAGCAGGAGAGGCTGTGGCTAAGGCCAGAAGGCCCTCCATCCTTATCAGCCCCAGACGGCCTTGCTTAGGGAACAATTTCAGAACATGTGAAGGGAGCCTGAAGAGCTATCATCTTGCAACACTCTGATCTGTGTGGGGATCTGGACTTGCAAAGGTACCTTTGTGTAGTGGAGGGAGACATCTGAGGGAACAGAGATATTGCATGGCAGGAGTAGAAACAGCAGCAGCTCAAAACCAGGGCCCTCTGGTGAACTGACGTAGCTCCCCACTAGCCTTCCTACCTCTCTGGAAACTTCTGGGAGCTCCTGGGGTAAGTAGGCCTCCTGACAGTTTGTGGGAGGTAGGGAAGTGCATGCTGTAAGAGGGAAACATTGGACTTCTTGCTGAGATGGGCAGGTGCATGCCTGAGTAATAATTTGGGAAATTTAAAGAGATGCAGTTGCATAAGCTTTAAAAACAAGTCCTAGATATGTAATTGTGTACTGAGTATATTGAAAGGAGAAGTAGGCACTGTAGAAGCACCTGACAAAGGGATTTAATGTAATGGATGTGGTGAGGGGGTAGATTGAGGGAAGGCTTGATGAAGTGACAGCTTAGCTGAGATTTAAAGGATGACTGCAACTCAGGTGGTCAAAGAGAAGAAAGTATTTTAAGGAGAGCAACTACTATATATGAGAAATCTCTGATTTGAAAGAGTGGGATGTCTCTGAAGACTAGAAGATCCTGTGGCTAGAGCTTGGATAACAAAGGCAATGATGATGCAGTATAAAGCTGGAGACATGAGTCATACCACCCAGGGTTCACTGGGGCTTCATCCAGTGAGCAATGGGAAGTCATAGAAGAGATCTGAACTGAGGAGACATGGTAGGTTTGAAAATTTAATAGCCTATTCTAGCTAAAAGTGAAAACAGACTACACTGGAGGTGGTAGGACTAGATGCAGGAGACAATTTAGGAGGGTTCTGCTCTAGTCTAGGTTGAACCACGGTAGTGGCAGTGAGTTTGGGTCAATCAGTTGTAAAATATTCATTCTCGTGCCACTTCTCATTCCACAGATATAAAAACCATCTCAAAGAAGTTAGGCCATTTATGCAAGATCATGGAACCAATAAATGGCAGCATCAGGTCCAGACCTAACTTTCTGACCCTGGTTAAAGCTCGAAACCACAGTACCAGCAGTTCTCAACTCTTTTTATGACACATGAATTCATGTGTATGGCAGACACATTTTCACATGTGTATTTGTATTTTCCATTTAAGAAAGCAGATCTCAGTGCACATGAGTTAGAGAGGGGGGTTATTTTATAGGCAACCATGATTTCACTCTGGTTTATTAAAAACAAAAAAAAATTACAAATTTATTTACTTAAACCTTATTAGTAGCAAATCTCTTCCACTGCAGTTGGTACCTGAGCTTTGCACCAACGAACTACTGATATTTTCACTCACTCTTGATGCTGGGATAACGGATGAGGGGAGAATTAGTTTTTCCTCTACCTTTAAGTGTGACTCCATTTTATTCTCCTGAAAGAAGTAGAAACAGAAGGCTCTGCTGCTCATTTCTATGTGACTAATGAATCTCAGGCCCCAGGCCTGGAACCTTTGTAGAAAGCTATCTCTGAGAGGTATGTATGAGGGAGGTAAAATAAGAATGGCAGAAGATTTTAATGAGCTGCAACTACCATTACTCTCTGAGGTTATAGAAGTGAGGTTGCAGAAGTGATTCTGTTTAGTCAAAGTTCTGTCGAACAAGACCTTGTACTTCTACCTTTTTGGTGAAACCTCCTTCCCCTCCACTTCTGTCATCTCTCTCTCTTTCCCCTTTCTTCTTCCTCCTTTCCTTTTCACCTTCTTTCTTTCTGCCCACTCTCCCTTTCTTTTGAGAATAGTCCCTTGGATTTCACAGTAGAGAGTTTTGTGGTTATTATTCAAGCTAATGTCCAGGGAAATGGACAAAAATAGAATCAGACATGTCATGGTAGATGAGAATATAGAAGTTAGATTATAAATATAGGATAACAACCACCTAAAAAAAAAAAACCCAATCCTCAAATAGCAACCGCCCCAAATTTTTACTTAATTATTCCCAGATGTCATGTCTTTTTCTACAGAGGAGGCTTTGTGTAGATCTTGGGAGGAGCTTGTTGAGTGGTGACAAAGGGACAGTTTAGGAAAGCCCCAGAGAGGCCTGCAGATATTCTGGCCAGGGCTTAAAGTCTGCAGCAGGCATGCTCTGTCCCAGCTGGCACAATAGGAGTGGGAAGCTGCTGAAAGACCTCAGGGCCCCACCAAACAGGTGCTTTCCCCCGCCCCAAATGGACTCATACAATTTTCTCCTTTCCTACCCAACCAGGAGATTCAGATTCTTGCAGGTGGAAAATGGGAGCTGGGAGGCTTAGCCCATGGGGAAAGGAAAGATGAGAACTGAAGGAATCATCAGAAAGGATACTGGCATCTCCCCACCAGTGAATTCTGACCACATAGCTGTCTGCGTTGTCAAAATAACACCAATCTCTCAAGGCCAATAACACTTCTTAGCTCAAAGGACAAAGCAAACTATTTCAGCCACAGGAACAAAACATTCCTTTTAAAATATTCAGTGTAAAGATTTTAGCTCACTGAAGACTAGAGCCATTTTCTTTTGGAAAAAGAAATCATTAGGACTAGACTAAAGCAATTCAAAAGCCCTGAGTGGATTTAGTGTGAATCTGGGAAGCTATAGGCCACTGTGAGCAAAGCAGAGTCTCACACTGCAGACATCTGTTCATTTGGTTATCATAATAAAACTAACTTACCTTTTCCAGAATAAAGCTTTTGGTAGAGTTGTTTTCTTAGCCCTATCATTGTAGCTATGAACATTAAAACAATGATGAAGAAAGGGATGAGAATATGAAGCAGCCATGTTGGAGGAATTGTGGGTTGCATCTCACCTGGGTGAAAGAAAAGCACAAGAATTCCATTACATGGTAGCTTTGAGGTAAACTAACAAGTTGGCCTTCTGAGTGGGTTATAGCCAACATGACCAGCTTGCATCGAGCATTTACTTCATGCTAGGTACTTTTCTATGTGAGCTGCATGTACTGGCTCATTTACCACTCACAACCACCCTGTGAGGCAGGCCCTATTATAACCCTCATTTTACTGGTAAGGAAAATGAGGCACGAGAGCATAGAAAATTTTCCCAAAGTTTTACAGTGTGTGAAAGAGCTGAGATATAATCCAGGCTGTAAGCTTCCAAGTTCCATGCTTTGCATCATTCTAACACATCTATCATATTCATTCTCATTCATTCTCATTCTTATTCTCTATCTCTTCCTCTCTTCCTCTCTTCCTCTCTTCCTCTCTTCCCCTCTTCCCCTCTTCCCCTCTTCCCCTCTTCCCCTCTTCCCCTCTTCCTCTCTTCCTCTCTCTCTCTCTCTCTCTCTCTCTCTCTCTCTCTCTCTCTCTCTTTCTCTCACTCTTCCAGTAGTATAGCCCCTCAGCTCAATAATGTCTTCCCCCTCCTCTGTCAAGCACTCATGGTGCTTAGAATCTATATAATTACTTATTCAATTTCAAGGAGTCCCAGATCCTTTTGAAAAAGTAAAATATTGTAGGTAATGTTAATATACAAAATCTAGTCATTGTGAATTACTATAACCAGCCCTTTTCCTTCTCACAGCTAATCCAGTTCTTGACACAGAGGAAAAGCTGAATTTAGTAGAGAGGTGAATGAGAAGAGTAATTTTGGAGCCTGGGGAAAGAAATCCTTGTAAAGGAGAGCTCTGGGTATCTACAGGTTAGAATGAGCACCCCAGACTGACAAAAGAACAGGCCTGGAGGTGGGGTCACTATAGGGAGATGGAAGCGGACCCAAAGTAGACCTTGCCCCTTTCAAAAGCCTACATTTTGCGTCTTGGAATACTCACACAGAATAAATATAATGGCCTGGTCTGAAAAAAACCTGGTAAAACTTCTCAGGAGAAAAGGCTTAGCCCTATCAACTGTTCTCCCCTTTCCCAATAATAGCGCCTTCTGAGAACCATAGACAGTTTTAGTTGAGAAAGGAGAAGATGTAATTTAATTTGAGCCCTTTATCTTAGAATTGAGGAAGTAAGGCTAAAAATTGCTAAATAATCTACCCAAGGTCATCATTGCTCAGTAAGTGGCAAAACCAGGATTGCAAACCCAGATCTGTCTGATTCAAAGCTTAGTCCCCACAGGTATTTATCTCTATCCCAAAGAGTGTAGTGAACATTACAGAAGAATATTGGCTGGATCAACTGCACACTGAATAACCCATGCTTTTTAAAAAAATTATTGAAGTATAATTGACATGCAACATTATATTAGTTTCTGCTATACAACACAATGAGTCAATATTTGTATACATTGTGAATTGATTACCACAATAAGTCTAGTTAATATCCCTCACCATACATGAATAACCATATTGATTACAGTCTGCTCCTTCACTTGTAAGAAGTGCTATTAAATGCATGTAGCTCTATGAGTCAAGGAGTCCTGGGATCCTTACTGTTCCAAAAACAGTAGAGGTCCCTACCTCAGTGCCTTATACAAAACCTTGTCCTGTCAGGTTTCCTCATAGTCCCTTTTACGTACAAAAGCTCTACTCATCCCTAAAGACTTTTTAACAGTGAACCGCAGACAGGATATCAGTCTGCTTAGATTGTAAGTTTTTGGAGTGAAAGTCTTTCTGCAAGTCACCTCTGAATCCCGTATGACACCAAGCGGTGTCAGTCAGAATTTGTTGGGCTGAATTTACCATCTGTTTAGTACCTAACCTGATCTTCCTTGTCATTTGTTACCTCGTGGCAGACTGCTACTTATTCCTCAAATCCGTTCTCCTTTTCTTCCTCTCATATTAGCTAGGTGTCAACTTGACACATGGCCTCTCAGAGACTACATTTCTAAGCCTCCCCTGCAGTTAGATGTGGCCAGCCAGGTAAACTAACCTCAGGCCAAGAGAATGGGTCTTCTGAGTCTTGGCCTAACAACATTGAATATGTCTCTTTTTCCTTTCTGAAGGCTGAAACATGGATGCGACAGTGACCCAGCTTTGACAATTCAATATGGATAACACCCTGGAGAATGTCAGAACAATGTGATGGAAAGAACCTGGATCACTGAAAGACTTTATGGAATATAGCTACTTACCTGCTCCAAACCACCTTCTATCTCTAAATATTACATGAGAGAAATATACTTTAGTCTTGTCTGAGTCACTATATTTTGAGGTCTCTTAGCCTAACTTCTAATATATATTTTTCTAAATTGTTTTATAATATTTGCATGCTACTTAACAATAAGATGACACAATGGGAAAACTGTTTATTTTTTCATTGGCCCCAGTCCTATCTATTCACTAGGAAGCCATGCCTCTTGCTTAAAGTGCTATATTTTTTCTTTTCTGTTTCCATCCCTTCTGAGGGCTAAGGACTTTAGACGTATATTTCATTTAATCCCTGTAACCCCTATAAATTATCTACCATTATGCACCCTCATTCCACAAATGAGAGACAGTTCTAGGGTGGCTCAGTCATATATTCAAGTTCTCAAAGCTAGTAGGTAGCAGAAAGGATTTGAAATTTACGTCCACCTGACTTTGGAGCCATGCACTTGACCACTGCCAGAAAGTCACTGCCAGGTCCCCTGGGAGGGCTTCTCTGTCAGACCTATAAGGATCTTGTTACAGTTATTTCCCGTGCTCCAGCCCAATTATATCTCCTAATGAAAATATAGCAAGTGACTGAGCAGAAGAAACTCTGTTTTAAAAAGAAAATTGTCTCATTGCTCATGTTCTATTGTTTATTCTAGAGTCATGGGAGCACCTCCCACTTTATCACCCAGACTTTTATCACTGTATTTGTTTGATTCATTGACTTCTGGAGAAGCTTGTGGTAGATGACAGAAAGCAGCAGTGAGCAGCGGAACTTATGAGAATGAGTAGAAAGGGAACAGTCATAAGACAACTTAAAATGCGTTTGAGAAGTAGAAGCTAAGAACCCGTGGGAGGATGTGTAGCAGATCATTTGACTGCTCTGATCTGGACAGTCTGGTGGTTGGGATGATAAGATCATCTAAGACTAAGTCTTTAACCCATTACTCTGACATTTATTGAGCACTTATTATGAGCAGAACATTCTGCTTTTGTTTCAATCTGGGTATAAAGAAGATTCATGTGAATGATTAAAATACATGGAAAATAGAATAGTAATGAAAGGGAAAAGACAAGTCCAGTCACAGACAAACAAAGAAATGGTACAAGTAATTGGTTAGGAGGCGAGATGAGGAAAGACTTCTTGTATCCTGAAATTACCTGAGCTGCCCTGGACAGAGAGTGGGCTTGGAGCTGGTTAAGAAGTGAATAATGATATTTTATGTAGCAGACACTGCCTGAGCAAAGAGGTCATAGAGGTGGAGAGAGGTGCAAAGAAGTCTCAGAAATTACATGTTGAGGAAAGGGAGCTGACTAGAACAGAGGATACATGTCAGGGAATAGTAGAATGAATATAAAGCTGGGAAGGATGGGTAAAACTAGGTTGAGAATTTCTAATTGCACAAAGATTTCTCCCTCTCCCTGCCAGATGCATTCATGAGTGATAGCCTAGGAGATCCCAAGCTTTAATGCAGACCTGATAAGACCCTCCTGCAACTGTTGACTATTCAGTCAGCTATGCTGGCTCCTAGAAAAAGAGAGAGGGACCACCTTACTTTACTCTTATCTTCTCATAGCCTCAAGGCTTCCAGAGAAATTATCAGTCGGCCCTTCTACTTCTCTACCTTGAAGGAAAAAACACTGATATGATCAGTGGTGCAATGGGTAGATTCTAGTTATTTCCAAATTCATCTTACCCAGGTCTCTATTTCTCTGTGGAGGGAGATCTTTTTATAAGTGTCCTTCTAGAAAACCACATTCCATCCAAAGTACTGGCCTACACTTAACCAAGCAGGAAATTCCGTATAACAAAGAAAAGTCAAATAAATATGAGTGGACTTGAGCTGTGCAAGCGATACACTATTGTAGTCCTGCCTCACTTCCTCTCAGCTTCATGGATTTTAGACATGGATTAGGTAGAATTCTGGTTGGGTTTTGACTCACTTCATGGTAAGTGATTTATTTTAAACTTATACTTGCTTTTTCTGCCCTGGGGTGATTCTATTGCTATAAATGGCTGTGGGGAGCTTACTCAGTCCATATGCATGTACAGCTCATAGTGGAAGGGAGTTAATATTCCTGGCGATAGCTGTCAATCACTGGGGGTGAAAGCTTACGATTAGTCTTTCTACCTAAAGTCCTTCGAGTAAACATCTTAGGAGGTCCCTGCATATTTGAGTTTTTGTTGCCCATATCAACAACTTTGATCAAATACTCCTATATTTGTTTCCTTTCTTTCCTGTCTTAATTTCCTGTCTTAATATCCTAAACCTCTCACTTCTGCTCCTTGGGATCACCACCCAAATACCTGCATACCAATAAGTCATTATAGGCTCTGTTTTGTCTAAGACAAAAGACAAAAAGTAAACATAATGACAACATAGTGAATTTTCTATAAAGTCAAATTTAATCAGTACTAGGGACCATCCTTTATTCTGAGATTATATCCTTTACTTGTGTGGTAGCATAAATGTTTCCCCTCCAAGATGCCCATGGTCTAGTCCCTGAAATCTGTGAATGTGTGACCCTACATTGCCAAAAGGTTTTGTAGATGTGCTTATATTAAGGATCTTGAACTGGAAAAAGCATCCTGAATTATCTAGTTGAAGTGGGGGGAAGGCATCTAGCATAGTCACAAGGGTCTCTAAAATTTGGAAGATAAATGCAGGAGAGCTAAAGAAAGAGATGTGACAATGAAAACAGAGGTCTGAGAAATGCAGTTTCTGGCTTTGAAAGTGGAGGAAAGGTTCATGAGCCTCGGAATGCAAGTGGCCTCTAGAAGTTGAAAAGATCAAGAAAATGAATTCTCCCTTAGAGTCTCTGCTACCCTGTCAACACTTTGATTTGAGCTTAGTGAGACCTGTTTTGGACTTCTGACCTCCAGAGGTGTAAGCTAATAAGTTTATGTTGTTCTAAGCCCATAAAGTTTGTGGTAATTTGTTATAGGAGTAACAGGAAACTTAAGCGCTTGGTGATAAAATGACTTGTCTCTTATGAAATAATACTACATGTCAGTTCCTCTTATTTGGAAAATAAGTGTTCTTGGCAAAAAAAAAAATTGTCAGACTTCCAAAATTGTTTGAAATTTTGCTGGCGTGTGAAGTTCTAAAGTATGGGATTCAGCATAGCCAGCAAAAGCTTTGGGAGATTTTTTTTAAGAGGCCAGGTTTTCTGTGAACCTCCCAAACCATCTGGCTGATAGCAAAACCAGCAAAGTAATACTCATCCTGCTGACTCAAGGCATAGCGTCTGAGACATAGTGATTAGCTTTTGTGCTACATATTTTCTGTTTCCTCTTCTCTACATTTCATCTATTCTCTACATTTCTGTCTGAGCTCTGATAAGCTGATCTTTGTGGAACATATTAGTGGACTACTCTGTTCCCCAACTTTCAGCTGGGTTTAGCCAATGGGAGGCACCAGCAGGAGATTAGAGGATTGGTAGGAGAATGAGGCTGGAGTATTCATTCACCCACCTTCTGCCCTTTAGAATTGCTGCAGGCCGCAGCATTCCTCTGCTGGAGGCCACACCTCCTGTCAAGTGGTGCTTTCCCTACAGCTCCCTTCTCCAGATTTTAGTAACCTCTCCAATAGCGGTAATTAATCCCCAGGGTCCTTCACTATCCTTAGTAGTTTCTCTAAATTCTGGTCACAACTTTATAAATAGTTCCTTTATTATACTCTTCTCAAATTACTCATTCTGAGTATATTTCTTGCCTGAACCTTGACTGACAGAGTGAGGAAGGGCGGGCAACTCTTACCTTGAGGGTCAATGATGGCTGAGGTAAGTTCCTTCACGTTAGCATTCCAGAACTCACAGCTGAAGTTTCTGCCAGGGTGTGGCTTTAGGCGCAGAACACTAGTGACCTGGTAGAGGCCTTCAGAGGTCTTCATGTGGCTTGTATTGGCAGAAACACTGTTATTTGGCCAGGACACTTCTGCCAGGGGATAACCTTCAGCCTGGCAGGTGAGCTCTACCTCGTCTGTCCCTGGGACCTTAAGGATATAAGTGTTTATTTTCTTGTAGGAAGCTGGACAATAAAAGAAGAAATAGAAATAAGTCATTCTTTTCTGATTCCTGTAGAATTTTGTACTAAGTGCCATATGAAATGAATAAACTGATCATTATCAATATTAAGTAATAATGGCTTTAATTTTTTACATATTTCCTCTATCCAAAATATCATGCTATTTTATTATTGAATTATTTAATTCTTATAACAAAAAATGGCATTGTTGATATTCTCAATTTTTGTTGGAGGTAACTGAAGCTAGAGAGATTTAGTATTTTGCTCAGAGTAACAGGGCTATTAACTGGTGGAGCCAATATTTGCACATTGGAAGTTTGATTCCAACTCTCAATAGTGCTTTATGCCACCACACTCTCTGGCTTCTTATATTACTGTAAATTATCTCACAAATGAGGACTGGAGAAAAGAGAGAAGATAGATAAATAAAATTACTAACTAATCCCGATATCTCACTTTATTCAAAAATTTTTCTAACACCTTTTTCTACTTCTCCCTTTCTTCTATTCCCTGATATTAGGAGGGGAAAAAATGAAGACCTAGATTCTGTCTATAAATAGTTGAAAATTGGGTATATGTATTATTTAATTATCTTCTCTAGCACGTGCACCGGCACACAAACACACACACACACACACACACACACACACACACACACACACACTATTCTGTGCAGAGTATGAATTAATCTGAATGAATTAATCAGATTAACCCCTGCCCTCTGGAAAACAGATCTAAAATAAACACGAGTGACACTGAGAACAATGGTACAAGAACAAATTGTCCATCTCTCTTAGAGTTAAAAATAAATAAGAACTAACAACATATGTAGGTAGATACCAGGGAATGTGGAAAGTATCCTGTTGACTTCTGGTGAAGGGAAGAGAAAGTGAACATTAGCTTTCATTAAGTAGAAAATATTTCCTTAAGAAATAGAATTTCAATACAATCTTCACAGGAAAGATAGATATGTGGTACAGGTATGATTAAACTTTTTTTCTTAAATTGTTGGAAGGAGTATAAATGGGCACATACTTTGTAAAAAGTGATTTTATATTAAATAATGATAACAGCCACATGGAAAACATCAATATGTATGATTTACAAAGTGTTTTCTAGGTGCTGAGCTTCATGCCATTTGCTTTTACGTACTGTAGAGGAGGGAGGAATGTTCATGCCTCTCTCCATAGTTGCCCCTTGAGCACCTCCCCTGTGTGTCCTTATATTATGAGTTACTATTTTGATTAGTTATAGCCAAAGACACTCACTGAGTCAAGTTCACTGGAGAGCAGAGTGACTGCACCTTTAAATGATGTTAAAAACCTGTGACCCTCTGTTGAAGTTTTTGGTGCAGTAAAACATACTCAACTGGGCCTATTGGCCTGCCAGCCTGCCTCAAAAAGCTCTGACATCTTCCCATCTCATAGTTTTCCAGTTTCTGTTTGTGACTGGGTGGGTGGGACAGATTTTCTTATCCATGAGTCTGAATAGATGAGTGATTTTAGGGTCTGATCTGCAAACCTGGACCCTCAGATTAAGATGAGAGAACAAGAAACAAGAGGTCCCTATTCTAAGTCGTTGTTTTCCACTATAAATCACTAGAGAAGCCCCCAAATCAAAAGAGGGGAAAAGGAAAATTATGTGCTCATCTAGTTATTAATTTAAAAAAATAGAATTCATTTCCCATTTGGTATTGATTCTTGTGTGTATAGCTCACTTAATCCAGAACTTGGAGAGGAACAGGAACGAATGGCTCTAAAACCTGGTTCTATTCCCTTCACATACATTATCTCATTTAAACCATACAAGGACCCTAGGAAGTAGGTAAAATTCATGTCTTATTTTGTAAATTTTTTTTTAAACTGTAATCTGGTATGAATGGGGAGGACTCATGCCCTTCATGGCCACAGTATTCTGAATTCTGCATTGGAATCATAAAAAAAAAAATGATTCTGTCTGTAATTCCAAAAGTCTGGGGATGGAGCAACATAGAAGAGGGGTGTGTTTATCAGGGAGTCTTAGGAGTACCCAGAACTAGTACATAAGGAGAATCAGGTTCTGAACCAGCCTACTGAAGGACTTGAACTAGTTAGACTCACCAGTTTCCTTGGAACCAAATTTTGGTCTACCTCTAGAAATCAAATAGTACCTCTCATGCATTCTGAGTACTCTATTTTTTGTTTTATGTTATTTACCTATACTTTTTCCCCCTTGGCACAATGTCCTCTTGTAATCAGTTCATCCTACCATATTGTAAGCTATTTCTGAAGCTCTGGAGTATCTGGGGGAAGTGGAGAACAAATGGATTTTTAGGAGTAGTGTATTATGAGTGAAGGTCTGGCCTGCTCCCACAGGGTAGCTTGGGACAAAAAACAAAAAACAAAAAAACCCCTGATTTTGGTGGCCAAGATGATAGGTGATTCCAGAGATAGGAGGGCCAAGAATCAGAAGATGGGCTGAGGCTTTGGCTTGGGATATATAAATGAGGGGGCTCATGGGAGAGACTTTCAACTAAAAGAAATCAGCAAGGTTTGAGGAAAAAAAAAGGAGCCTACATCTACGTTTATATAGCATTAAAGATGTCTTCACAACCTCTTTTGTATTTAAGAAGTGGCTAGAAAGATCATTATCAGCCTCACACAATGGGGAAGCTGGACTAAGGGTGATATTCTTAGGAAAAGATGAGTAAATTTTTAGAATTTCAGGAGTGATCTTAAAATCCAACAAGCTCAACTTCCTGCTCACTAAGAAATATCTTCCGCAGTGACTTTGCTAGGTAACTATATTGACGAATGTTTCACATACACTTAGAAATAATGTGTATTCTGCAGTTGTCGGGTATAAGTTGTATATATGTCATTTAGGTCAAGATAGCTAACTGTGTTGTTCAACTCTTCTAATTTTTGTTTGTTCTATCAGTTGTAATAGAGATTAGTTGAAATCTCCAAATATGATTGTGGATGTATTTATTTCTCCTTTTAGGCCTGTCAATTTTTGTTTTGTATATTTTGAAGCTATGTTGTTAGATATACACACATTTAGGATCGTTATGTGTTCTTGTCAAATTGATTTTTTTACCATTGTGAAATGTCCCTTTTTATCTTTAATAATATTTCTTTTCTGATGTTAGTAACCTGCTAAATACTAACTTTTGGTTAAATACATCTATGAATGGAAGTCCCTACTTCCAGAAGTAGTCAATGCCATGATTAGACAATAAGGAAGATAAACTTTCATTGGGAAAATCATCTTTATGCCAAGTCAGATTTTGCCTCCTGTAGTGTCAATTTGAGTACTTGTCTGATTTAGTAAAACAACATATGGTAAGCACAGTAAAGAGTTGAAATGTTTGGGCTTCAGAGTCTGAAAGCTTTGACCAGGCTTGAGCCAACAGCTAGTTATATGACCTGTTGAGCCTTCAGATTTCTCATTTATAAAATAGGTATAATATGTTTCCTTAACAGTAGTGTTAGGATGATTAAATGAGTTAGATGCCTAAAACATAATACTCAATTAGTGTTAGTAATATTATATATTACTATCATATAATAATATAATATAATATAATATAATATAATATAATATAATATAATATAATATAATATAATAATATATTATATAATAATATAGTAATGCTGTCATATAATAGTAAGTATTATTAATATTTAATTAATAGTAATAGTAATACTATTATACAATAATAGCAATTATTATTAGCTATTCCATATGGACGAGGCAATCCTTCAGGTATTTGAAGATAACTGGCAAGTTATCTTCATAAATTCTTTTCACCTCTAGATAAAACATGCCTACTTTCTTCAACCATTCCTCACAGGACATAGTTGTTAGACCCAGTTTTAGATGCCAGTCTTTGGATTCACTTTTTGGGGCCAATTTAACATGACCTATATTCTAGATATTAACTAAAGTATAGTGTGACTAATTCTCTCCTATGGGCTGAGCACACGTTAGGCCCAACACAGGGTTTTAATGCAGCTTAAGGTCTTAAAATCAATATTGTTAAATGAACAATTTTCTGCATAGCTAGATTAGCTGTCAGTCACCCTAGTCATTTAGTTTGCTATACATCCAGTTAACTATACCATTATTCAACCTATATTTTATTTCTTTGTACATAACTTATGTGCTGGGTTTGTTTGCCATCAGATCTAGTCCTCAATTTTTCTTTTCCGCTTTGTACCACAGCAAGACTGATGCATGCAGGTTGTGTATTCCAGGCTCTTCATAGCCAATAGGAACATGGTGGGAAGATTGGAGGGCTGGAGGAAGGGAGAAGTTAGGGCATTTCTCCCTCATGCTCTATGCTATAATGGCCTCTCCAGCAACAGCCACATATCTTCCCTGGCTTCATCTACCCCTGGATAGGCCCAATGGGGTTCCAGTGTCTGTCATATAACTCTGGCCTCTGGGCTCTGTTAACCCTGCCTTCTTCTTTCCCTCCAGCCCAGCAGTGGTAACAACTTTTTGCTATTGTTAACTGCTGATTTGCCTCCCTGTTCCCAGGTTGTAGCTATAAGGGCTAAGGAATCTTGCTCATATGAATAAGTTGGTGGGGACAGAAGCAGTCTGGTTACAGTAATGCCATTTTATTCTTTGAAAGCTTTGATTCATATAGCAAAACTTACTTCACCTTTTATTGTCAGCTATTAGTTCTATTAGGGCCTCCTTCAATTTTGTTGAAAACGGAGATTTGATACTTCCTGATTTGCAAAAGGATTTGGTAGTCATTACAGTTTGATAAGTTATCAATATTTCCAATCGCTCTCTTGTTGAGGACTATGGAGGTTTTCACATCACTGGGCAATGTACTGTATTTATGATGAGTGACAGGTAGCTTTTCATGAAGTGGGAGAATGCAATAATAAAAGAGGAAGTGTTCTAGGGGAACCCCAAGAGCTTTGCCTGGAAGGCACATTCTCAGGCACACTCAATTTGGGGAAAGAGTACTTAGGGAAGATCTAGAAACTCATTTTCTAAAACTACCTGTACCCATGCATTCCTTAGAACATCTTTGTGGTCCCCATATACTCCATATATCTAATATAGTTTGAATGGTTTGAAGACCATTAATGACCTAAGGAATTAATTAATTAAGATTTAAAGAATAAATCTTCTCCACATCTGAGCCATCCCTGTCTAGGTAAGGAAGCAGACAAAGTGACTTCCTTGGTATGAGCAACAATCCTCAGCCACAGAGAAAAATTGGGATGACTGACCCCAAATTGTCCAAAGACCCTAGATGCATTACAGCATTCAAATAGAGATCAACTAAATAAGGGCAGTTATTTAGGGGTGTAAGTTCAGAGTACATTAGGAGATCCTGAGAATGTAAAGTCCTCTCTCATCCCATTAATTGAACTCAGACTAACTTCAATGTATTGAAGTTCCTCCCAGTTGGTGCCTAGATGTAGAAGTGTGGTAAAGACAGAAGGCAGTTACATCCAGGCTTAAGGCTTTCCTGATGACGTATGGATAGTTGAGGTATGAGGAGGTCACTAGCCCTGTCATAACTTAGGGTCTTTGAATCAAATCTCTGGACATTCATTGTATCCATACGCCAGGCACCAGGCTCAGTTCTTTTTGTTCATTATCTATTTTAATTTTTACAATAATCTTATGTGGTAGGTGCTACTATTGTTATTCTTTTATAAATAAGAAGTTTTTTTATTTGAGATTATGAAAGGTGAAATAACCCACCCAAGATCATGGGTAAAAACAATATTTACTCTCATGTCTTTTAATTTGTCCTTTGTGCCAGATCATAAAGTCATATCATTGTTGCCGAGGTTATTGACTTTAGAACCAAAATCCACAGCCCCTCCAGAAGAAAGAACAGAGGCCTAAAGGGAGATCGGGAAGAGGCAGAGAAAAACCAGCATAGTTTAACTCA
This sequence comes from Macroglossus sobrinus, assembly GCA_004027375.1. Taxonomy (NCBI): domain Eukaryota; kingdom Metazoa; phylum Chordata; class Mammalia; order Chiroptera; family Pteropodidae; genus Macroglossus; species Macroglossus sobrinus. The sequence continues at coordinate 394,205 of PVKZ01000600.1, forward strand.
GAACAGTCAATGAAGGCTAAAGAAAACAAGCCAATTAACAGAGTCAAATATATTTTTTATAGCTGTTACATGTCTTTCCCAAATGATCTTTCCTAGAACAAATAGAACCTGAAGATTCTCTTTAGATTTGGGTTCTTCTCTAATGTCATGTTGGAGAGAGCCCTGAACCCAGAGGAATGGGGACAGCTATTGACTTAACTGGGCTCCCTGAGGCCACCCACTTTACTTCTCTGGACTTCTACTGCTTCATCTGCAACAGATGTAGTTTGGACTAGAGTAGTGCTTTCCAAAGTTTTTTAGACTGACCTAGAGTGAGAAAAAATATTTTACACAATGAGCCAACACACACACCCTCTAAAGAGTTTCACAAAACAATAGTCAACTACTATAGGATACCCTCTGATATATTGTATCCTATTCATGTTGTTCATTCATTTTATTGGGAGCAAAACACCTACTTGGTTACTGCTCACTAAACTGATATTTTAATCTATTTTTGGATGGCAAACCATGGTTTAAAAAACTCTGGACTAGAAGAATAAGCTATTCTGAAAGAGTAGCTTAATAATCAAGTTAGTCTTCCTCTGAGGCACTGTGAATGAGGCACAGCTTATCTTTGGCACTCTCCCACTTTTCAAGGTCTCATTTCCTGGCTTCCTCCAGACCCGTTTATTCCTGCAACTCCTACCCAAACTTACACTTACCTCAGCTGCTTTATACTCAGATGTCAAAAAATATTTCTGAACAGGTGCTTTTCTTTTCTCTGAGATAGCTCTGTCTCCTTATAACCATCCTCTCAGCTTTTGCTTGAGCTCACTTTAGGTCCTGTGTTGGAGAAATGCCTCCACGGAAACTACTCACCTTTGACTTTCAGAGTCAGGTACTTGAAGTCCCAGGCGCCCTTATAGATGATCACGCAGCGATACTGTCCTTCATCTCTCACTTGGACTTGGGGGAAGTGGAATAAGGCTTTCCCCAGGGACAGCTGCTCCTCCAGAAAAGTGGCACTGTGTAAGGAGGTCTCATTTTCCACATTTTGCAAACTGGCTTTTACATGTCCAAATTCCACATGACCTTCAGTCTCAAAATCACACTCCAGTGTCACATTGCTGCCATGGTCTACCATGTACAGTTCTTTAGGGACTGTCACTGTGAATAAAGCTGAACAGAAAACGAGACAGTCTTTCATTGTATGCCTTCAAATTTCAATTCTGTACAGAGTGGGAGCTGAGGGGACTCACCCTACCCTCGTTTTACAGAAAGTACCTGTCACTATCTGGGCATTAGTTTGGGCTCCTTTCTCTCCTTTCCCCTTTCAGTCTGGGCAAGAGTGGAATTCTTGATCTACTGCTCTGAGGTAGTTTTCTACTCTCAACACTCCTCACCCGTGCAGGTGATAGCTCTCCTGCCACCTATCACCCAGGTTTATTTTATACATATGGATCAAATTAAATCTTTCTCTGCAAAATACTACCTCCTCTCACCAGTGATAATAATAACAATTATCATGTGTTGAGTTCTTACTATGTGTTAGGCCTCTGCTAACATATGATCTCAGTTAGCCTTCCTAGGAAACCAGCAAGGTAGAACCACCTTCATTTTTAGAAAATGAAACTGATACACAGAAAAGTTAAGCAACTTGCCTATGATTGCACAGTCAGGGTCAAACCCTAGTATTGCTAAATCCCAATTGCACTTAACCACCACACCATACAAGCCCATTGTAGAAGCTTCTTCTTTTCTATCAACAAGGGGAACAAAGAATGGAACTAATATTAAGTGTATACCTACTATGTACCAGGCACTGTGCTGTTCTTTATAATTATATCATTTAATCCTAAAAATATGACCATGAAATATGTATTATATTTACTGTTTTATAGTTGAGGAAACTGGCTCACAGAGGTTTGCTTCAGGACATCCAGTAAAGTTACAATTCAGAGCCAGTCATGTGTCTGATTTCGAAATCTGTAGTTTCTCCTGAAGCAGTGTTTTCCAAAATGTGAGGACACACCACCAGAAGTATACAAAATGATTTTAGGCAAGGCCTAAAAGGAGTTAGATTATTCAGAGAGGAATTTATTTTCTCTTCAATTCTAGTCAATCCTCCAAATTACATGTAATTTTCAACCAGACTCACACCTCTAACAATGGATATTTTTCCTTTTAACAAAACTGGAAGCTCCCAGGCAGAAAACAGTATCTGAGTAGATTTTAACAACACCACTTTACTTTAATTGCATTTATTTTTGCTCATGTCCTCTATTTACCAGTACCAGTGATACTGGTATTCCATTTACCACATGGTATACCATTTTGTTCAAAAAATAAAAGCTGAGTTTATTTAAGAATTTTATAAAAACAATAGCATAAAGTGAAGTCAAGCACGGCAAAACTAATGAAGGAGTGAATGTACAAATATAGTGTGAGAAACGGTACAAAATTATGCTGCTTCCATCATTAATGAATGGTTATTCATTACAACTGAAGTGTAGTGAGATCTCGAAGTAGTTTCTGAATCATGACAAAATAGACTGAATTTCTTTAGTAGAACTTGCTTCATTCATTCATTTAATCAGTCAAACCAACCATTCGATAAATATTTGGGGGGGTTTCAAAGCATATGCTATTTAAGGAGTCATTTCTATATAAAATATAGTATGAAAAGAACATTAGATTTAGTGACAAATGAACCTGGGTTCAAATTCTGACTGTATCGGGATTAATCTTGATCATATTATTTAACATCTATGAGTCTCCTTATCTGTAAAGGTACAAGGTTAGCGTCTACCTCTTAGGATTGTGATGAAAACTAAGAGAAATGGCACATGTGCAATAGCTTGTTTTGGCCAGTTGTGGGTTGTCAGCAAACATTAGTTCTTTTCTTTTGTATGTTTTATTTCTTGGGAAAGTGGTAGTCCATAGAGTCCATATATGAAAAATGTATGGTCATTCTTTATTAGCCACAATATTTTATTAACCAGGAAAGCTTATTCCCTGACCATTCTAGGCATCAGATTTCACAGTGTTAAGTAAATTTTGGATTTTCTGTTGTGTAACTGATTCTCATTGTAATTCTCTTCTGACTCAAGGTTTTCTTCCTATTATCCCACGAGTCTTTGAAGGCCATGACCAGGTTGAATTTGTTCTGGTATCTCCAGTGCCTAGCACATACTAATTTCCAGTTAAGGTTTTGGCAAATAAATAACAGAAAGAGAGAGAGCGAGAAAGAAAGAATGAACTTAACCATACTCTCATTTTCCTTTCATCAAAATGCAACTTGCTCAAGATCACACAAATTGGCATTCTTAATCATCACAAGCACACTTGATGGTAAGTACTATACACAAACCTGAGATTGATCAAAAACAACTGATAAATTTACATCTTGCCTTTAACCTTTGTTTTAACAATGACTAGAGCATTACTATGCTTTTCTAAAAGAGATCTATAGCACAGAAATGTATTATATCTACTCAGGATTCTTTTGTGGGTGGGGGCAGGGTGATTAAACAAGTGCTTCTGTATAAAAGAATGCTAATTACACCTGCATTTGCTTGGCTAGGTTGAGAAGACTCTGGAATGATATATGTGAAAAGTGAAGCCATATTTCCAAATTTCCTATATGATTCCACCTTCTGCAAACCAATTAACACTTGTTATAATTTTCACCTGAGTCTCCATAATAGAATCCTCTTAAAGGTAGATCCCTTTATGAAGGGAATCATCTTTAAATTCTTGAGTTATGAAGTCCCCTTATAACTAAGACAGAGCCACCTGATACCAAATCTGCTCTGTCCTGAAGGATGATATTTATTCATTTATCAAATATCTATTAACCTTTTCCTACGTGCCAGGTCCAGGAACTTACGCTACTTTTATTCCCTTCAAGGTACTTCCTTCTCTTATTTTATTACACATGATAAAACAGGAAACAGGGGAGAGAAGAGGGCTTGCAAAGAAAGTTAGTTGTTGACTCTGAGGTATAACAAGAATTAGTTAGAGGACTTTGGGTGTAACATCTATTGAATTTATTTAACAAATTTATTTATCACACTTATGCTTTCTTCTCATGAGAGGGAACGCCTGTAACTTCCTCTGGAATTCCCCATAAGATATAGCAGAACTCCCCTCTTTACTGTCTGGGCCTTTGGCAAAAATTCATTTTTGCTTGCTTCCCCCCACTGCCTTGTACAGTGTATGTGTACAAGGATTGTAGGCATAAAGTATACTACCTGTCAGACAGGTTACATTTTCCAGCTAATGTTTATGAGAGAAAAGAGTGATTAGCAAACATGAATCATGTATCTGAGTAGCTCTGAATAACTTGAAGATTAATTGTTATTTGGGGAGGCTTTTCAACTTACTAATGCCTAAGGATCCTTTAAACTTAAATTCTAATTCTTTTGTGAGGCCAGCATCATTTTTGAAAATTTCCCTGGAAGCTTCTAATGTGCAAAGAACATTGAAAACTATTGGCTATGACCTTATGATCTGGCACTTGCAAACAGATTTTATCATCGTGCCATTCAAAGTGTTGTCCTCAGCTTCACCTGGGAGCTAGTTAGAAATGCAGAATGTCAGGCCCCGCCCTGGTCCTTGAGATGCAGAATCTGCATGTTAACATCATTGGGGGGATTTGTATGCACATTAACATTTGACAAGCAGAATTTTAACACTGGTTTGCAATTGGACTGTTAATGAGAAGTAGAGTAATAGTTAACATTTATTAAGCACAATGAGCCGGACACTGGGCTAACCTTTACATCATTATCTCATGTAATGTTCCCCAAATTCTGTAAGGTAGGAGTTACTATCGCTATTTTGTAGACAGAGAAATGTGTCATATAGTTATTAAATTAAGCTTCAACCTCAACTGAACTCCTGAAGTTGTCAGACAAGGGAAAAAAATTGGAAAGTTTCCATGACTACAAGATTAAGCAGATAAAACAGGTTTTCCCATTCATTTCTGCCTCTTGATTAAATTAAAGGGTAAAGGACTTACCTAGGGCATGAAAAATGTGTACATGCAAGTTCTTTAGACAAATAAAGCAACTGCCTTGAGTATTCCTAAAGCTTTTTAAAAAATTATGTAATTATACATACTTCAATATTATATTGGTCCATTGAGTAAATATTTTAAAACAAAAGATAAAAATCTATGTAATCCAGTTAAACATATATAGGATTAGGGTACATCTGTAATGCTGAAGCCTTTTTGAAAGTTCTTGAGGATAACTTTGCATTTTATTTGCAAGCAGGCATCAGTGAGAGTCAGCACCTGTCACATCTCCAGGAAACACAAAATAAATCATTTGCATTACCTCCCAAGATAGCTTTCTCTTTAAACTAATTTTATACTTTTTTTTCTCATTTAATAACAGAACCTTAAGTTTGTTCAGACTTCCAATCTAATGTACTTGAAAGATGGGGGCTGCTTTAGACAGACACAGTTTTCTATCTTAAAGCAGAAACTAGAGAAAACTCTAGTTTTCTATCTTAAGATAGAAAGTTTGCTCTTGGCACCAATGAGGTACCCTAAGAGGACCCATGCACTCCTCTTCGTAGAAACATGGCAAGGAGACTTTTTGTCTCCTAGAAATCTTTTTCCCAACCTGATTCTTTTGCTTTGTAAACCTCAGGGCTCAGCAGAAGTAGTTTTGGAGGCCGAAGATAGGGTAAGTGGAGTGATCCAGGTTGTGGTCCCCATCCCAGAGTCACCTCAAGCAACACCATGGTTATGTGCCCCCTTACCCCTCAGTTTTTATCCATCTTTGGAGGATGAAGAGGGAAACATCAATGAAAAGAATGAGATTGCAGTAACTTTTTTCTCCAAACATGACAAAATACAAAATAAATATTTCTTCTTAAATGTGTCCGGGTTATAAGATGTAAGGTTTTGAAATGAAACTATAAAAAAAAAGTGAACTATAGTGCTACAATAATAAAAGAGTATGATGTATGTGGAAGGATATACATATAGATCAATAGAACAAAATGGAGAGTCAAGAAATAGACCCACACAAATATGGTCAATTGATTTTTGACAAAGGTGCAAAGGCAATTCAATGGAAAAAGTATAGTTTTTTCAGCAAATGAGACTGGAGCAACTGGATGTCCATATGCAAAAAAAAAAAAAAAAAAAAAAGCCTTAACCTATATATCTCACATCTTATATAAAAATTTATTCAAGATGGATTATAAACCTAAATGTAAAATGAACAACTATAAAATATTTAGAAGAAAACACAGAAGAAAGTCTTTTGGAGCTTGGCTGAAACAAAGAGTTCTTAGATATGATACAAAAGCACAATCCAAAAAGGAAAAATTGAAAACTTTAAAAGATGAAAAGATGAGCTGCAGACTGGGAGAAGATATTTGCATATCACATAGTTGATAAAAGACTTATATCCAAAATTATAAAAAACTCTCAAAACAATAACAAAAAAATAAACAACCTAATTAAAATTGGTCGAATGATTTAAATGTACACTTCAGCAAAGAAGATGGCCAATAGGCATATGAAAATATGCTTATCATCACTAGATATTTGGGAAATGCAAATTAAAACCAAATGATATACTTCTACGCTTTTAGAATGACTTAAAAAAAGATAAAAACAAAGTCAATACCAAGTGCTGTCAAGGATGTGGAACAATTGGAACTCTCATGCTTTCTTGACAGGAAAGCCAGAATGGTATAGACCTATGGAAATGTTTGATGGTGACTTATAAGGTTGCCATATGACCCAGCAATCCAACTCCTAGATTTTTACCCACGTAAAATGAAAATCTATGTTCCTACAAAAACTTATACACAAATGTTTACAGCAATTTCATATGTATTGCCAAAAATAAGAAACAACCCAAAAGTTCCCAAACTGGGGAATGAATAAACAAAATGTGGTATATACATACAGTAAAATACTACTCAACCAAAAAAATTAATGAACTATTGAAACATGACAATATGGATGAATCTCAAATGCATTATGCTAAGTGAAAGAAGTCAGACAAAAAGAGTATCTAATGAATAAATTCATTTATGACTCTCTGGAAAAGTTAAAACTATATGACAGAGAATAATGTGTGCCTGGGCTTAAAAATTAGAGGAGAGTTTTTTCTTTGTTGGTTGGTTTGGCAAGTGATAGAACTGTCTGGATCTTGATTTTTGTGGTGGTTATATGACTACGCATTTTCAAAATTCATACATGTTTTTATGAAAAAATAAATTTTACTGCATAACAATTTAAGATTAATCATTTTAAATTTAATTACTTAAATTATTTCTGCATTAAAGATTTAAATGCAGAAAACATTTAAGATATTGAATTAAGTTAAATGAAGATATTCTTATCAGTGCTTACTAAAACCCACCACCCACCCTAAGAACTAGAACATTACAAATTATATATATCTACTGCCTCCACCAAAGGTAATCACCATCCTAAATATTGTGTTTATCATCCTCTTGCTTATTTTTTAGATTTATCATATATGCACGTATGCCTAACCAACATATTGCTTATTAAAATGACACTGCTTATGTCATCTTCTGTGCTTGATTTTTTGTTTTTCCCTCAACCTTATGCTGATAAAATTCCTAGATGCAGTTGCATGTTTTTGTAATTAATTTTTTTCCATGCTGTATAATACTCCATTCTGCTAATACACTGCAATGTATACATTCTCTTGTTGATGGGCATTTGGGTTATTTTGTGGGAATTTTTTTTGCAATGATTAGCAGTGCTGCTACAAGTATCATTTTTAAAATTTTAAAGTAGAAATCTACACAGAAAGGGTTATAAGGAATTATATTGATCTAATTTGTATATCTTTTCCCCCTTCTCTTTTTAATGAAGAATGCAGGTCTAGGGATGCACAAAAGCAATTAGAGCAGTGAGGTCATCACTTTGGTCACCCTGATAGCCATGGCTTCCTTTGGGCACTGGATGCTGTAGCCTGATTGTTCTTATATGCTTTTTAAAGGATACTTATACTTTAAAAATTATATTTTAATTATACAAGTAATACCTCTTGTATATTTCTTTTAATATACAAGTAAATGCATATTTTTCATTTAAAAAAAAAACTTAGTAAACATGCTAAATAAGATTTTTCTTTTTACCCTTATCCCAGATCTCTTCCTTTCTTCAAACTGATCCTTAGATCTATTAGTTGTTTTCTTTTCTTTTTTTCTCAGGTAGCCTTTATTAAAAAGTTTTGAAATTAAAACTCTTTAATAAGGGAGACATATGCTTGTAACAGCCAGTAATCACATTTCCTCTCAAAGAAAAACTTCATCCTAAAAACCACATCCTCATCCTTGGCTTCAGGTAGGGGCTATCAACTGCTCCTTTTTCTCAGGCCCCTCCCTTTGTCTGTTCTTACCTGCTGTCTGTTGAAGCTGCATCCCCAGGCTGAAAATTAGCAGTAGGAGGAACATATTCTGTACTGGATCTGAACGAGAAAATTGAAAGTTTCAGGGCCTTCTGAAATTTTACTGGGTCTCAGAATTTGGTGATTTGCTCACTCCCGCAAACAGGGAAATGATTCGTAAACAAATCTTTGGGTGAGGCAGTGGACCATAGTAGAGTGGAGCTGGGAAGAAAAGTTATATAGCTTGATTGTCTAGGAGAAAAGGAAGATAGGGTGAGAGGAAGCAAGACACTCTTTACCCATATAAATTAGAAGTTCTTCTTCCTTTTTTAATGGCCTCTTCTGATTATGAACCAGTCCTCTGAATCATTCACACTGGTGATTATCATGTGTCTCTTTTTCTCTTCCACGAAGCCCCGCATAGTTTCAGTAGTAGACCCTTGAAAATTAATCTTGTTTGTCACATGAATAACCCACACTATCTCTTTCAACTGGAACAGAACTCTGGGCATCAGATACTCATAATGCTTAGTGGAACAGAGCTAGATTCTCAATAAATACTTGATAAGTTGACTGTACAGGTAAAGTAGTGAAGCCCTTTTGAGTGCTGTGTTGAAGTTTGCTCATTACCTGAACTACCTGTTACCAAAAGGTTTAGATAGGGAAAGCAGAAAAATGGCTTTGTTGAGTGGGTGCCCAACCTTAGTCCTGCTCCACCTCCTATGGTTCTACATTTGTTCACAGGTTTTTTTCCCACCCAAGAACATCTCATGGTTGAAGGCAGAAGTGCAGGATACATGACTGTCAGCTATTATGTATTCTAAGAGGCTTTCAAAATTGTTTTAGCCATGGAACTATTTCTTCAAGAGAAATTGATTGGAGCCATACATCTAAATCAAGTCAAAGTAGAACTGCTCTGAATATAATGGAAAGCAAGTGGAGGATATGGATGAGAATGACATAATCTCATTTACACTTTTAAAAGAAGACTCAGCTTTGGTGTAGACAATAGACTATTGTTGAGAAGGAGAGTGGGTTGGGCTATAGTAAAAGCAGGATGATCAGTGAGAAATGTTTTTGCAGAGATGATAATAGTTTGGATCAGAGTAGTAGGGCTAGTGGAGGTAAGAAGTGGTTTGTTCAAGGCTTTTTATATTTTTTACTTTGTTCTTTAAATTTATTAAATTTTTCTGGGCTCTCAATTCTGTTCCATTAGTCTGTGTTTCTGTTTTTCTGCCGGTACCATGCCATTTTGATTATTATTGCTTTGTAATATAATTTGAAGTCAGGTGGTATGATACCTCTGGCCTTGTTCTTTTTTCTCAGGATTGTGTTGCCTATTTGGGGTCTTTTGTGATTCCATACAAATCTGATGATTTTTTTGGTTCTATTTCTTCAAAAGCTGCCATTGGTATTTTAATAGGGATTGCATTAAATCTATTTATTGTTTGGGTAATATAGTCAATAATTTTTGACAAAGAAGCCGAAAATATACAATGGAGAAAAGACAGCCTCTTTGATAAATGGTGCTGGGAAAATTGGAAAACTACATGCAAAACAATGGAACTAGACTGCTATCTGTCACCGTATACCAAAATTAACTCAAGATGGATCAAAGATCTAAATATAAGACCTGAAACAATAAATTGCATAAAAGAAAACATACATACTAAACTCATAGATAGGATTTTATGAACTTGACTTCAAAGGCAAGGGAAGTAAAAGTAAAAATAAATAAATGGAACTATATCAAACTAAAAGGGTTCTGCACAGCAAAAGAAACTATCAACAAAACAAAGAGGCAATCAACTGAATGGAAGATGGTATTTGCAAACAAAGTCTCTGATAATGAGCTAATATCCAAAATATATAAAGACCTCATACAACTCAACAACAACAACAACAACAAAAAATCAGATAAAAAAATGGGCAAAGGACCTGACCAGACAATTCTCCCAAGAAGACATACAAATGGCCAACAGACATATAAAAAGATGCTCAACTTCACTAGCTATTAGAGAAATGCAAATCAAAACCACAATGAGATACCACCTCAAACTTGTTTGAATGGCTTTCATCAATAAGACAACAAAGGTTGGAGAGGCTGTGGGGAAAAAGGAATCCTCATACACTGCTGGTGAGAATATAAATTGGTAAAGCTTCCGTGAAAAACATTATGGAGATTCCTCAAAAAATTAAGAATAGAATTACCATATGAGTCAGCAATCTTTCTTCTGGGTTTCTACCTAAAAGTTTTGAAAACATTTGTCTGTAAAAATATATGCACCCCAATGTTCATTGCAGCATTATTCACGGTGGTCAAGACATGGAAACAACCAAAGTGCTCTTTGATAGATAATTGGATAAAGAAGATGTGGTATATATGAACAATGGAATATTATTCAGCTATAAGAAAAGATGATACACTGCCATTTTTGACAATATGGATGGATCTTGAGATAATCATGCTAAGCGAAATAAGTCAGACAGAAAAAGTTGAGAACCATATGATTTCACTTACATGTGGGATACAAAATTGAAAGTAACAAATGGATAAGACAAAAACCTATAGACACAGACAGCAGTTTAGTGGTCACCAGAAGGAAAGGGGAGAAATAGGGTGGTAGTTAAGGATAAAGGGGATCAAATATATGGTGACAGAAGGAAATTTGACTTTGGGTGGTGAATACACAATGCAGTATACATATGACTGTATTATTGAACGGTACACTTGAAACCTGTATAATTTTATTAAACAATGTCACCCCAATAAACTTAATTTTTTTTAAAAAAGGAAAAAAATCTAGGAAAATTTCTAGGTTTGGGAATTGTGTCATTAGGGCAATGCAGGTACTACTTATTAAAATAGAAAAGACTGAGAGAGAAGCAGATTAGGGAGCAGAAATCAAGGACTGTGTTTGGAATATGTTTTTTGAGATGCCTATTAGACATCTAAGTGAAAAAGTTTAGTATGCAGTTAGGTAACAAGGGGTCTAGAGTTTGAGGGTAGAGATGAATTTGGGAGTCATCGAGGTACAGTTATTACTTAAAGTCACGGGGGTTCAGTGACATCACCTAAAGAGAGAAAGAGAAGAGAAAGTGTCAAAGGACTGAGATGAGAGGAATTCCAACATTTGTTAATTTTTGAGCGGGAGGCTACTAGCAAAGAGGATTGAGGGGAAAAGTAAAAAGGAATATTAGCTAGGTCCTTTATTTTTCTGTGTTCAGATGCTTTGACATCTGGGGTCTTGCTGACCATGGATGGATTGCCCTCCCAGGATTAAACAATTCCAATCCAGAGTTTACACCTCCAACCACCTTTAATGAACTCTCAACTCTGTGCCACTACCCAGCTGCCTTTCATCACCCCAGTGCCAGGTAGCAGACAGTAAGGGACAGCCCCTATGTCCCAGAGCCTGCTAAATTATTCAATCTAGCCAGTTCTAAGCCTGCTCACCCACTTTGCCCATTCCTTCCTGTGCACACCACAATAAAGGCTCCTGCCCAGATTTTCCCCTTCTCCTTCTGCCTCCTGTCTGACTCTGGTGCGTCCCTGTATGGCCCCTTGTGGTGTGACATGCCCTTTTCTCTTGGGATCTATGAGTATAAAAAAATATATTTTTTCAATGACAGTCATAGCTAAATAACCACAAAACCTAGAGTTTGAAACAAAATGTTACAGAGGGAGAGGTCAGTAAGCCAAAAGCTCCTCGGAGTCGGAATTAGCAGTATGGAATTCATGGATAATCTGGTTAAGTTTGTGTCAGTGGATTTGGTGATAATGAAAGCCTGTGTGGATTCAAAAGAAAATAAGAGGTAAGGATGTGTGAGACAACAGAATTTAGGCAATTTTTAAGAGAGGAATGCTAAAAAGGGAGAAGAGAAATGTGGCCATAGCTAGAAGAGAAGGTGAGGTCCACAGTGGGCTGTATACTTGCTTTTATTTTAAGGAGGAAGACATTACAGCAAGTAACAACTGGGAACAGAATCGAATGCTTTCCACCAGGAAATGCTCAAGGCACACCTTAGCTAGACCTGAAGATCCTCTTTCTTATCAAAAATGCAAATATATCAGATATCATAAGCGGCACCTACAGGCCTAGTACTTGTCTAGCATTCTCATTTCTAGAGCACAAACGGATAGCACATAACATGTAGTTTTGGCAACAGAAAGGACTTTCAGCTCACCCTTCACTGGCATTAACTTCCCCTTCTTCCTTGCCCATCTAAAGGCACTTCCCTTGCACACTGTCCACTTGAGAGAGACAGACACTGTTGTAAAGGTACTTTCCAACCAGTAGCCTTCTTTCTTCTGGAAATAATGTGCCCCATGCAATGTTTAAGAGCTCAAGCTCTAGAGCCAGAACATCTAAGTTCAAATCCTGGTTCTACAAATTATTAGCCTCTAAGTCCTTGGTCAGTTTATGCAAACTCTTAATGTCTCATTTGCCTATAATGACAATAATAACACCTACTTCAAGTCAGAATCTTGGTTGTCATCTTAAGCCTACTCAACTCTGATCTTGCAAATCCAGTCCAACCCATAATTCTGTTAATTCTACTTCTTGGATGATACTTCCTCTTTCCAAAATTCCACTGCACTGCCTTAATTCAGCTTCTTGTCATTTCTCTTTATACCATAGCACAGTCTCCTCACTGCCATTTTACCCTCTAGTTTTGATTCCTTCTGCTTCATCTTCTGCTTGATGAGGTAGAGGACCTTGGCATCATCCTCAACTCTTTAATTCTCTCACCTGTATCTGATTCATTAACAAATCCTATAGTCCCTTCCTTTAAATATATATAGATTCTGACCATTTCTCACCGCTTCCACATCAGCCTGAGAAATTACCATCTCTTATGCTGATTCCTATAATAGCCAGATGACTAGACTCTCTGATTCTAACTTTGCCTTCCTACAGTTGATTCTCAACACGTGACCAGAATAATTCTTTAAAAATATAAGTCAAATCATGCTCAAAACTTTTTGATGACTCACTATTTTACTGAGAGTAAAAATCCTGAGTCTTTCCAAAAGCTCAGGTAAGAGGGGCTTATTTGTACACTCAGACACTTTCTTTGCTCTTTCTGGTTGAGATTACCTTATGTAAAATTGTGACTGAACCACCCCTCCAGCATCCCCAATTCTCTTTACCTGTCTCTCTTTTTCAAAGCATTCTAACATACCACATTACGTACTTATTATTTTATTGCCTGCCATCTTCAATAAGAATATAATCACTAAAATCAGGGATCTTTGACTGTTTTGCTTTCTACTGTGCCTTCAGCCCCTAGAATATAGTCTGGCATTAGGTAAGGACTCTGTTAATATTTGTTAAATAAATGATCCCTTTACTTAGCAGGCAGAACAGTCTCCTAAATACTGAATCATCAAATTTGACCATTTCACTTCTGCTTAAAAAACTTCAAATAGCTTCTGTTATTTACAAGATGAAATACTCCTTAGTATGGCCTTCAAAATCTAAATCCCTCCCTTATCTGGGACCCCTTGCCTTAGCCACAGAAAAAATACATGCCCTTTTCATGACTAGGACTTCACAGGTTCTTTGAGAATTCTAATCTCTCACATCTGATCTCATCTTATTTTTTTCTAATCTTATTTTTTTCTCTATCTTGATTTCTTCATGAACTTAAAAAAATAGTATCACCTCTTAAATATCTCCTTAAGTAGCCTCACATTCTTACACATTCAACACAAATGGATAAGAATTTCAGAAGTTTCTTAAGCTGCTTCTTCTACCTCAATGGTTTCTGCTACTCACTTCTAGTATTAGCACTTAACTCATTCCTGGTATGTTAATTTGCTGCACTCTGTCTTTCCTACTAAAAGGAGAGCTCTCTGTACTTTATTAGGTCCTCATAATGGACAAATGAGTAAGTGCTTGCTTGCACACTTGACAATTTAGCATCATGCTCAGGAATCTGAGACTACTGGCTTCCAGTTGGCTCCTTTTCTCTACTGGAGAAACAGAAACCTTATTTTGGTCGTTTATTTTAGCCCCAAATAAGAAAGAAATTTCCATTAGAGCCATTCATAATGGAATGGGCTATTAATAGGGTGGTGAGGTAATCAACCTTGGAATTGTTTAAGCAAACGGAACACTTAGAAGCTAGAGTTTCCACAAGAAGTGGAAGGTGATCTCTTTTTAATGCTAAGGTTATGTACAAGGTTGTCTCCCAAAAGAATGTTTCCACAGGTATCTCAGGCCCCTCACCAACCTCTCTCAAAATGTGACTCAATCTTGATAAGCTCTCTGCCCCCTGGGTTCTTTAGGAGAACCTCATTTTCTGAAAGAACAGGTTCTTGGAAACTTTAATGTTAGAGAAGTATGGACTCTTTATACCCAGGCAGGGAAGACCTGAAATAGTTTATTTAGAGAACTGACAGAGTGCATTGCCAAAATTAATAACTCAGTGCAGCATTTACAGAGTATCCACAGGTAAGGTACTCCTTCAGCTAAATGAGCATTGCCCTCTCCGTGAGATGAAATTCAACTGTTCAAACAACCATGCTTCCCCTTTAGTCTTCCCTTTTAAAATTTACCTTTGTTTTGGACATAAATATCTTAACTGTGTGGCCATTCATTTTTATCTTCATTATATATTCCTTATGTACATGTTCATTTTTGCTAGTTTTCAGAACAGAGGGTGCTCACTGTAGCTACCTTTTATCAGGCAAGGTGATCTTTAATGAATATCTTGGAATGAGAGTAGAAAAGTAATTTTAATCAAATGATCAGTATGCTGAATTTTTTAAATTCTGGATAATTCTTAATGAATTTCTGGGTAATTCTTAGCAATTCTGCCTATGAATATGATATAGTGGTTGAGGTCAAATCATGATTTGAAACAGCAGAATGGCATAGGATATAAGATTTGAGAACCTTTTTGGTGGCTCTAGAAGGAGCCAAAAAGGGCTCTCTCAAGTCAAGAGATGCTCAGGCTTAAGAGTGAGAAGAAGCATCCTGGTAATAGTTGATCACTTAAACAGGGCTTAAGGTAAGTTAACGTATATAAGACTTGCCTTATTCTTTTACTCCTCCCCTCTAAAAGGCATTTCAGAAGATGAGTGCAAATGACATCATGGAGATAATAAGTGAAAAATAAATTCCAACTTATAATTATGTGTATTTATATATGTGTATGTAAATATGAATCCAAATTTTGATAATTTAAGCACTTCCTTGTTAGTAACACAAAACAATGTGGGGATTTGCATAACCTTTGTTGCCTAGGTTTTGTCAGAGCAAGTCGCCGGCCATGTTCTCAGCTAGGGAGGAAAAGACGTGGAGAAATCCTCAAGAGTCTATACATATCATCAAGGGGAAGGGTCCTATTTCTATGAACATCTTTTTTTCTTTTTCCTGTGTTTCTCTACACTAACCAAGAGATTAAGCTCCACAAGAGCAGAGATCTCTGTTTTTGTTTCTTGCTATTTCCCAGCACCCTAAACAGCTCCTGATACATGGTGGGTCCTCATTAATACTTGTTGAACGACCAAATATTGTTCCTGTGTGTTCTAAGAACCACAAGTGGTACTTCTGATGTGGTGCTTTGGGAGGGGTGGAAACTGGAAATCATCAAGTTCTCTAATATCTGAAGCTCTTGGCCAAACACAGGCAATGAATAGAATGCTTGTGGGTCCTTGGAGAAGGTATGTGAAAAAATACTTTGTAAATGGAAAGCATTCTTCACATTCATTCTCATCATCACTTATGATGGTGACTGGTAACCTTTGCTCTAATATTTCATGATTTCCTAACATGACCACTCCTTTCACTATCCAAGAAGATCTCACTTGGTAAAAGTCTACCCAATCTTTAAGACTCCCTCAGGGCCACTTCTTTCATAAATCTTCCCCCCTGAGCTTCCCAAACAAATGCTTCCTGAACTGTTTTACCTCTCATGATACTTCTTGTCAATTTATATTTAATGGTTTATGTCCATCTTTCTCCTTAGTAGATGTTTAGACCTTATTTTGTTTACTTCTACATAAGAAGTACTAATAAGAATTTATACAATTATGTCGGGAAGAAAAAATCAAGAAAACTTTTGTAATTCTGAGACGTTTGTAAGCAGGAAACAAGGAAAACTTTCCAAAGCAAAATTTGCAAGAGGATCAAAAATCACTGTAGGGACTAGAAATTTTATTTTCTGATTGCTATAGTCTCAGTTTCTTGACAATTCACTTATCTGCTAAAATCTATTTGTGAACTACTAGATGAAATGAAATGTATGGTGCTGCAATAATGTAGAGAGGTTTTCATTACTTCTTTCTTTTTTTTTCCAAAATATTTACTCTATATTTAATATGTGCCAATCTCTGGTATGCAGAGATAAATATGACAGTCACAACCAATGCTTACAAGAATTCTCTGATCTTAGAATAACCAAGGCATAGACATTTTATGGAAATATTTCAAGAAACCTAGCAAATAATTCCTTTTTGTAATAATAACTAGCACAAAAGATCGTGTTTGTATAACACTTTATTCTTTGCTGAACATTGTCAGTCTTATTTCATTTGACTCCTCACTCTCCTGAAGTGTCTAGCACAGCCCTCGGCATCTACAACCTCAATAAATTCTAAACTGAGTTGAAATATTTGAATTAATCACTGTTTTTGAAGCAAAATGTCTAAGAGAGGAATTGTAATTAGCAATGTTTTAAAATTTCTATTTGAATGACTTTGGGCAAGTAATGCAGTTTGCCTCAGGTCCTACCACTTCCTATTGTATTACACCCAGCTGGATTCAGACATTTTTATTACCTACGAGTCCCTACTGGACAGTTGAGTTGCATTAGCCATAGTGGCTCTGCTTTCAGAGGTGCATGAGTAACTTTTCAGTATAATTATTGCATCTCTAAACCATTTGCAGCATGAATAAACTACCTGTAGCCTTAAAATACTATTCTAGTCAATTTAACTTTAGTTCACATTTAACTTAAATTCAAATTGCCTGTCAACTAAGTATTTAGCCAATAAATACTTTACTCTCACTTTTTGCAAGTCTTTGAATTAGACTGGAGAATCAATAGAAAGATTCACCTAAGAAAGGGTCCCTGCCCTTAAAAACATTATAACACAGCCAGACAAAACAAATACTAATAAGTGGTGTAAAAAGTTTTGCATAAAAATGCAAAAACCCTGATCTATGGCCATGCCACCCTTAACAAGCGCCATCCCATCTGATCTTGGAAGCTAAGCAGGGTCAGGCCTGGTTAGTACTTGGATGGGAGACCACTTAGGAAGACCAGGTGGTATAGGCATAAAAAATTTAAAAATAAGGGATTGTAAACTGACAAGGTCATTGCAATCTGTGAGGTCAACTAAGGGTTGCCTCACCTAAAAAAATTTTTAAAAGTACAGAAACCATGACAGTTGACTGGAAGAAGAGAGACTTCCCAGATGGGTGGAATTTTAACTGAGTCTTAGAAGCACTGGTAGGATTCACAGAGTTGGAGCTACTCTTGTGGGCACTGCAGATGGCCCAGAAGCAAAGTCTCAGAGGTGCAAACACATAGGCATGTTGAGGGAGAAAATGAACAGCATAATTTGGCTGGAAATATAATTGAGAAGAGAATGTTGAGGGGTTAATGCCAGGTAGAGCTGCCAATAAGGGACAGTGATAGTCACTAAAAAACCAAGTGACAATACTACAGGAGTGTTTGAAAACATTAACTCTGTTTTGTTTTTTTTGTTTGTTTGTTTTATTTTGTTTTGTTTTGTTTGTTTTTTAGTATGAATAAAGGGAGAATGGACTTGAAGGCCAGCCATAAGGGGCTTATTGTATTCAACCTGCTATTTGATAAAGCCCTTGATATAGAGACAGAAAAAGAGAAGAAAGAGAAGGGAAGGAAAAATTTAATAAAACAATTGACAGAACCATTGACAAAACAACTGATAAGGGATCAGCCATTCAGGAAAGAAAGAGAAGCAACAAGTTGATTTGCAATTTTGAGACCACACTATCAAAACAATATTGATATCGTGGGGGGCGGGGCAGAAAATACAACAGCAAGAGCTGATGTTTAGAGGAAAGACAATGAGTTGGATTTGAGTCGTGAAGTAATGCAAAGCATTCAAGGAAAATGTAGGTATAGAGTTTGAAACAAAATTCAGGGTTAGAGATAAGGATAAAGAAGTTATTCCCAATATGGAGATGGTGGTTGACAATGGGGAATAAATTAACTCTTTGAGTGGGGAGAATTTAAAGAGAGATGATGAACTCTGAGGAATGCTCCAAAATTTGGAGAGTAAAATTTGGAGAGAAGAGGGCAGAGAAGAATTGGTCCTCCATCACAGTGTCTCCGACCCAAGGGAGGAAAACCCCAAGGAGCAGAGGTAGGTGATAATAGACAGGTCTGGAGAATAAGAACTGAGAACAGTCCCTAGGGATGTTAGAAAGGATTAGAAGGCATTGAGGTGATTGGATTGGATAATCTTTTACATTCCTTGATCTATCCTGCAGGTCCGTGAGTTGATTTGAAAACTAGGGGAAACACAAATAACCTAAAGGAGCAGGATGTGACAGAATAGGAGGCCAAGCTGCAGTTGTCTCATTATAGGGTAACCCAAGTATGCAGCAGTTGAGGCAAATGTTATATTCGAACATTGCCACATGAAAAAATGTTAATACAGAACAATCTATGTATCACTGTCCAATGCATTGTAAAGCAAGTCAACCCTAAAGCATGACCTGTAATAGCATCTCTGAAGACACCTGCACCATCTTCTTCTCAAATCAATCCCCTGTATATTACACAAACACCCCACCTCCAGTGATTCACCTGCAGTTTCATCAAATCAATTAATTCAAAAATTTAACAAGAACTCAAAAAGCACCTGTGTGTGTTGTGAGGTACTGTGCTGGGCATTAGGGATTCAGATAACCTAAAAGGTGTGATCCTTGCCTATGAAGAGCTTGAGTTTGATAGAAAGGCTCAAAGACTGGAGAAATCCATGGAAAAGACCCCTTGAGGCAGCAGACCAGGAAGATCCTTCTAATAGCAAGAGTTCAGGCAATGAAGGTGAATAAACCAGTTCCGAGTGGCAAGAGCAATATGATTAATCTATTTATAGTATCTTAAGCTTGGGAGGGAGCTTGGAGAACACCTGGGTCTACTGGCATATGACTCCTGATACAATTGTGTGATTATTGCTCATACCGAATATTGTTACTGTGCATTTTGTCAATTTATGTCTATCATTCCATTCCACCAAACCATAGAATATCAGGGTTAGAAGACCTTATTAATAGGCAATTTTGCTCAAGCCTCACTTCCCCACTTCAACCCTCTCTCACATGAATCCACTGTTATCTCTTTTCTACCATGTGCACCCAAGTGGGAAGCAATAAATAGCAATAGTTGCAATTTTCCTTCATTTGGTAACCTTTCTCTTATCATTTTATATTTAAAAAATAAGCATTTTAGTAGGCCCCAAGTCACACTTTTGTTAAATAATGATTGCCTATGGTATAAGTTAATGTAATTAAAATTTCGATTTTTTTTAAAAACAGCTTATCCTTAGAGCATAGCTTATAAACACAGGCTAGACTGGAATGTTGACTGTCTGCCAAAAGGATGATTGCAAATAGATGTCATATGTAGGAAAGAAAAATTTTAAGTTTCATTAACCCACCAAAAACTCTAAGCTGAAAGACAATCTCAAAAATAGTCCATTTTCTTCAATACACGTTTATTTTGTACAGAAAAAAATATCTTACCTCATAAAACTTCCTAACAAGAATAATAAACATAGGTACAGGCAAGAGAAATCTTACTATTTGGGGGACAGGAGAAAGTTAGCTTATTTGTGCCCCTGAGCACAATTTTTGTGGAAAAATTTCTCCTGCCTCCAATGATGTGCAGAGAAAGTGTGCCCCTACTTACCCCACTGTGACAGCCTCATCATGTTCTATAACACCAACTCAAAGTACCAGAAAAATCTCAACCCACTCAGTACTCACATCAGGACTTGGCGCTGCTCCTCAGGCAAAGACACAAAAAGAAATAAAACAACAAAAAGTTGCTCTTTAAATCAGATTCCTTTATAGAAGCCAACAAAAAGTAAACAGGAAAACAAAACAAAAGTAAACTGAAATAAAAACCAAAAATACCCTGCTGCCTAGACCACTGGAACAACCAGTAGCTCCAAGCCAGGATTCCTTTTAGCTGGAAGAGGGACATACAAGGATGAATAAGGAAAAGACATCAGGTATTGGAGTAAGTACATTAAGCAAGAGAAGAAAAAATACCATCTCCATCCGGCTCAGGCTCCCTTGTAACATGACGGTAATTAAAACCAGAACTGTTTGTGACTGAAGCCCAGCCTGCTGAGACCTGGTTTTGCTTTCACATTTGCTTTTCTAAACTCAGCTGTTGAACTGTGGGCCAGGGCTTGTTTGTTTATAGCAAAAAGGAGGTCCAGTCTCATTTTCTGAAAGGAACTCAGATGAACGGGAGGACGTAAACTACTGATGAAGCACTTTTCCTGCTCCGCCTCCCCACCATGACACTAAATAGGAAAGAAATAACTAGTGAGATGGCTTCTTATTGAGAAAAAAGTTACTGAAGGTGCAAAGTTCTAATTTCAGTAAGGCCTAATTCTTCAAGTGGGTCTCCCAGGTGCAGGACTGAGTCAGGGAATGAGAGTGGAGAAGGTAGCGGGTGGGAGAAGTTGAATTGGTCCACCTTAACAACGAACGGTAAAAGAGGGAGGTTGGGAGGGAGTTCTGGGGTCCTAGAGGGAACATATGCTGTCCTCTTCCCCTCTCATTCGTGGGGAGAAGAGGATGCTGGACACATGTCTTTGAAGTTTGAGAGTGCCGTCACATAGAGATTCCCACCTACTTCTTTCCTGTTGTCTCTGGAGGGGGAAGGTTCACTGGAGCATCCCCTGCCTACGTGGGGGCTCTTTTCAGGGATGAAGAAAATGGGGGCACCCCTCATCCAAGGCCCCTGAGCCCTCAGTGACCACTGAAGACCTCAACAGTTACTGTGACTTCAGACGCCACAGAAGGGAGGGAAATCAGAGACACAAGAGTCCTACATCCTTAACAGGCCACTGACTTTAGACTGAACCAGCTGGAGCCTGGTGGTGGGTGTGTGTGTGTGTGGAGGGGGTGGGGGTAGGTAGTAATCTCCTCCCCCACTCCAAGATGGCAGAGCCAAAAGTTTAGCCTGTTCTGAGAGAGGGCAAGGAGATTTGAAAGGGACATGTGATTGGACCTTCATTTGAGACTGGACTCTAGCAGTTCTCCAAAGTCTTAAGCATAGAGTTACTATATGACCCACCATTCTACTCCAAAGTATAGAAATAAAAATATATGTCTACACAAAAACCTGTACATGAATGGTTATAGCAGCATTGTTCATAATAGCCAAAAAGTAGAGAAAGAACTCAACTGTCCAGCCATTCATGAATAAACTTTGATATATCCATCACAGTGGAATATAACTTGGCCTTGAAAGGAATGATGTACTGATACATGCTACATTATAGACGAACCTTAAAAACATTATGCTAAGTGAAAGAAGCCAGTCACAAAGTCCATATATTATATCATTTCATTTGTATTAAATGTCTGTAATAGACAAATGCTATTTGTGGGTATGGAGTAAGACAGAAGGATGCCTGATAGAGGGTATGGGGTTTCATTTCGGTATGACAAAAACATTTTTAAATTGATTGTAGTGATTATTACACAACTCTCCACATATACTGAAAACCACTGAATGGTACACTGTAAATGAGCGAATTGTATGGTATGTGAATTATATCTCAAAAAGCTATTAGGACACATGGGATTGGACTGGGTCATAACAAGTGACCTGTACATTATAACCTCTACATTATGGACTGAGATAATGGTGAAGGTCACTCTCTACCCAACTGGCCAGGAGCTTTGACAGAATATTGTTGACAACAGTTATTAGAAAAATAAAACAATCAAATTGGTGACATAAGGATGGCTGAGCATTTGAAATGGGTCTCAGAGGTATCAAGTTAGTTACCTCATGTGAGAGAGAGCAAAATGTAACTGTGGGAGCTGATATGTATGTGGGGAGGCAGAGAGCATCTTCAACCATGTAGCTCAGAGAAGTTAAGAGAGTGACTGAAGAAAGAAGCAAATGAGAGAGACAGCCCTGATTAGAATCCTGGTGCTTCCTCAGTCTGGGTTGTGGTCTTAGCCTCAGGTTTAGCTACATACTAGAAGCTTTTAGCTTAAGTAGGTCTGTTCCTGCAGACAGTTCTAAAACACAAAAAAAGCATAAGTGTCTGAGATTTATTTATTGCTGCATGCTGACCCAGGCCCGACTTTGTTTTTAAGGTGGATGGGGGTCAGGGGGGAAAAGGACAAGGTAGACTCAAGGAACTAAATAATAGATGTACTTCCCAAAGTCTCTTCTTTTTCTTGATCCTGGCTCATCTCTGAGAGGAAAAGACTGTTGGACCCAGACACCTGGGTTGGCTGTAAGATGAACTTGCTGTGGTCCTAGCAACTTGGGACTAGAGGATCCCCAGAGTCAGCCTAAAATTCTGCACCCAATTTCAGTGTCTGTGTGTGGGGTGCGTTTTTCCCACACCAACCAAGCAATTCTAGGACACTAGCTGCATGTCTTACAATTTAAAGTCAACTCAATTCTGACGTTATCTTCCTGGAAGTAAAATCAGATTCCACAGGGTGAGGACTCAGTGTCACAAGACTGCTCTCCAGGTGAGATGCTAATCACAAGTACAGATTGTGATCTGTGCTTCTGATTGGTCAGCTACAGACAGAGGTTCTCATGACCCCTTACTTGGGCTCAATTAATTTGCTAGAGCAGATGACAGAACTCAAGAAAACTGTTTACTCACTACATTATTGATTTATTACAAAGAATACTAAAGGATAAGAATCATCAGCCAAATCAAGAGATATGTAGGGCGAGATCCCTAACAAAGGAGCTTCCCAAAAAGAGGAGTCTGGGCTCAGCACAGTGGCACAAAGGTTTCTGGTTCCCCAGCCTGGAAGCTCTCTGAAGTTTTTCCTTTTATGTTTTTGTGGAGGCTTCTTTAACAGTCATGACTGATTAAATCATTGGCCGTTGGTGATTGATTCAACTTCCCCCTATCTCCTCCCTGGAGGTCAGTGGGGTGGGACTGACAGTTCCAAACCTCTAATCTCCTGGTTGGCTTTTCTGGCAACCAGCCCTCAATCTTTGGTGTATCCAACTGCTATTTCATTAAAATAAGAAAAGACACCTTTATAGCTCTCAGAGGGAATTCCAAGGACTTTAGGGGCTACATTCTAGAAATGGATAAAAAGACCAAATAATATATTTCTTACTGCAGATCACAATGTCATAGCTTGTTCACTCAGGGACTTCCTTCATAACGAGGTGGGAACAGGGGCTGCTGATCAGGACAATATGTTCCCAGGACTAAGTGGAGGAGGAAGTCTATCTCCTGAAGCCTGGACCAATATCCTTTGGTCTTAAGATTTGGGAAAGTAGATGCATTGCTTAGTGCAAGTGGAGGGAACATCTGAACTCAATCTTAGGTAAAGGAAATCAGAGGTTCTCGCACTGACTCTTTGGTTTCAACTCGGTTTCTTTTTTTAATAAGTGAAATGATGATTCAACTCTTCAAATACAGTTAAAGGAAGGAGACAGCTGATTCATGTTTTGTAGTCAGATTATTGATTCCCAAACCTGACTGCACATCACAATCCCCTGGGGAACTTTAAAAACATAGACACGTCTGGGCACTACCACAGACCTTCTGATTTAAAATCTCCAGGGGAGGGGCCAAGAAATCTGCATTTTTCAAAACTCTATAGTAACTACCTGACCTGAGAGACTCCTTTAGGGAATCCCTGAGTTTGATGACGTTGGTCACAGTAATCCTAGTAAAGAAAAGCGATTAAAAGGGAGAAAAAAGGGTTAGAACCCAAAGACAAAATAATGGCTATTTCAATATGTGGTCATGTTGGTGGTAAAATGCCTGAACTAAGAGAAGGAGTTTGACATTTTATAACTCATACAGAAGGCCTAGAATTTTTTGAATTAGATAATTAACATTAAATAGGAACTGCTGGTCCCTTTTGCTTAAGTGATATGTGTGGACAAAAAATGGGCCACATACCAAACCTGACGAGCTCAGGGGAGGCCTGCATGGAAGGCCTTGGAAACTCAAGAGACTGAAAGTAATCACACGGAATGACCTGAACATAAAAATTCTTAACCAAAAGCAGGTTATGGTAGGTAGTCACGTCCTAGCCCTATGGCTTCCTTAACTTAAAAAGGTCAATCTTTAAGGAGCCTGTGTATTATCTTGTTGCTTCTAAGAGGACCCATCTTTGAAATGTCAGAATAATCTTTTCCAACCTCTCAGGTCACAACTCCTGCATCAGAGCAAGAGAACTCAGAGCCCCTCATTGTTATCTTGTTCTGTGCATACCATCTCTGTGTGCTGTAAATGTTAATTAGTAACTCTCTTATACCCACCAATGTAAAAGAAGTCTGTGTTTCTCCATTTAATCTTTTTATCTAACCCCAGAGATTTCCCTGCTTTGCCTTCTCCCGCTCCCTTAATCTACTATCAAGGGATTTCATGTAACGCCCCGCCATGTCTCTTCCTTTTATTCTAATATATAAAATAAACTGCAAACCTACAATTTTCTGGAACGTTTCCTCAATCCATTAAGATTTTGCTTCCCGGCAACTGTCATCAGTTTGGCTTAAATAAACTAATAAACTCATAAAAATTCTCTACAGGTTTGAGCATTTCTTACATCAACATGTTAAAAATTAGTGACTCCTTTCTTTGATGACCATTCTTATTCTAAACTTGTTGCCAGATGAGACGGAAAACAGAAAACAAAAAATAAAGAAATTAATATGAAATTATTACTTTCCCTAAATATTACTCTGGAATCATAAGCAGTTCATAAAAGATTTTTATTAACTAAACAACATTATGTTGCAGGCACTGAGGATGCAGAGGTTCACAAGACATTGTCTCTGCCTTGAGGGGCTCATGTCAAGTGTAAGGGGATGACAAATGAACAGAATTATCATACAAAGTGGTAAATGAAGGCACAGAAAATGCTCTGACGCTGGCCCACTGTGGGGCACTGGGGCCTGTCTCTCAGCCTGAGACGGTGGAAGGGGGGCAGTATAGGTGCCACAATACAAGTTAGTACTAGGTCCATGTGTGATGTAGAGAGGGGACTAATTAATTCTAAACTGAGTGGCTTAGAAGGCTTCTTCGTTTTATAAAATAAGAAACTGAAGCTTGGAGGGGTTAAATAAATAGGTGGCCAGCAGGAGTCTGAAGAGCCTTCAGGAACAGCAGAAAGAATAAAACAGTCACTCCCTTGCTCCTTCTCATAAACCCCTTCCCTGAAGATAGGGAGCAGGCAAACTGTATGTGGAACAGTGCAGGGGTCATGATCAGAGGCCTCTGTTCAAATTTCTGTTTCATCTTACACCAGCCCTAAGAACTTGAGCAATGGACTCTCTCTTTTATTATCCATAAATGGAGATCATCAAAGGCCTGCCTCATAGCATCGTTGTACAAATAGTTTAAGACATAGAAAGTACTTTGAACAAGGCCTGTTGGCACATAGTAAATGCTCAATAAATGTTAGTTATATTATTTGTATGTTATTACCTGGTTGATGTGGCCAAACCCAAAATCTCATTTCCCAAACATGATTAAAACCTAGCTCATTTTTCTCCCAGAATTAAAATATTCAGGGGAGGGCAAGTAAGCTGACGGTCAGCTTGTGGGTGGGCAAATATTTGGAGCTGTCCTGACAACAGGTTTCAAACATGTTTCTATGCTAGCAGATAATTTTTGAGGCCTAAGAAGGGACTCTGTGAGAAAATGTACTGACCTCTTTGTTAGTACACCAGTACCCTATGATTTCTTTGACTATCGGGCTTTTCTAGGAAATCCAGTGAGGGAAGTTCAATTAGTTGTAAATGTTACTTAACTATTAAGAAAACTTCTTTTAAAAATTTTTTAAAATTATAATCAGCATACAATATTATATTAGTTTCAGGTGTTTAACATAGTGATTAGACATTTATATAACGTATAAAGAAATCACCCTGTTAAATCTAGTATCCATCTGACACTGTGCAGTTAAAACAATATTATTCTACATCTAAATAAAATCATAGGGCACTTATCTTTCTCTATCTGATTTACTCCACTCAGCACAATATCCTCTTTGTCCCTCCATGTTGTGGCAGATGTTATTTATTTATTTCTATGACTGAGTAACATTCCATTATATATATGTACCATCTCTTCTTTATCCATTCATCTATTGATGGACACCAAGGTTGCCTTCATATCTTGACGATTGTAAACAATGCTGCAACAAACATATGAATGCACATGTTCCTTCAAAGTAGTGTTTTTGGTTTGCTCAGATAAATACCCAGAAATGGAATTACTGGGTCCTTCTTTGTCTCTTGATATAGCCTTTGTTTTAAAGTCTATTTTGTTTGGTTTAAGTATTGCTACCCTAGATTTTTTTTTTCCATTTTCATGAAATATTTTTTTCCATTCCTTTACTTTCATTCTGTGTGTGTCTTTCAGTATGAAGTGAGTCTCTTGTAGTCTTATGTAAGAGTCTTCTTCTTTGATCTATTCAGCCACACTATCTTTTGAGTGAAGCATTTAATTCTTTTTCATTTGAAGTAATTATTGATAGATATTGTTAAGGGTGGAAAATTTTCAAGTGAGCCAACTAGCTAAGTCAGCTACAGGGAAGATATATCTTTAGATATCAGAAGTTGTCCTACTTGCGTGGGAGTGGTTTAGGAGGTGTATTGTATAAGATATGAAGATGGCCAATGTCTGCTTCTGTAACCCACTTACTTGTTAACCAGGGTGTGGTACTAGGTGATGTATTGTGCTAATGGCCAACTTCTGCTTCTGTAATCTGCTTGCTTATTCTAGGCTTCATAACTGCCTCACTATAAAACCCCAGGGCTGATCTCATCTAACCCTGTGTGGTAGAGTCAGTTGCCCGCCAGCTAATAAAGGCTCATAATTCATCTTAATTGGCTCCATGGGTCTTAGAATTAATTGATCACACCACAACAGATATGTAGGTGTTGCCATTTTATTATTCATATTTTTGATACATATCTTTTTCTTATTCTTAAACAAGTTCTTTCAACATTTTCTGTAATACTGGCTTGGTGCCAGGGCAGTTCTAAGTGCTTTATGTGTATTAACTCACTTTATTCTTATAACAATCCTAGGAGGTGGCTATGCTCCTTGGTTCCATTTTATAAATAGGGAAAGTGAGGCACAAAGACAGTAGATAATTTACTGATTATCACGCTGAGTAAATAAGAGAACTGAGATTTAACCCCATTGTCCAGCTCTGGGTTTTGTTTATTTACTATTATTTCTCTTCATGTCCATAATACTGGGCATCTGTGATTATATCTTCAACTAGACACTCCTGAAGTAATGTGTGTGTGTGTGTGTGTGTGTGTGTGTGTGTGTGTGTGTGTGTGTGTGTTGGGGTAGCCTTAGAGAAGGTAATGAGAGTTTTTGAGACTGTTGTAAAAAGTGAAACCTCTTAAGAGTGATCAAAAGCTGATAAATAAGAGGATTGAATGAAGCCTCTCCAGGCCTGGGAATGAGAAAGAGAACATCTTTAGTGGCAGAACCCTGGGGATTCTAGCTGGGAGATTTGTGACATTAACTGATAGAGACATGTTTTGCATTAAAAGTAGGTGTGTAAGCATCTTTGCTTTTACTCTTTGTCAACTCTAGTTCCTTTACTTCTCCCTGTTTCTTCTCTCCTTTCCTCATAGGCTGCAACTGCTTTGTATAGACATACACACTCTCTCTCTCTTGCATGTACATGTTCTGTGTGTATATGTTTATATATATATGTATGTATATATATACATATGTATTTTATACACATATAATTTGTCTCCACAAATTGGTAATTTTCTAAAAATGTTATTAAGTAATCAGATTTGATAAACATTTTACTCCATGCACTCCGTATCCAAGTTCATGAAATTATGATCTCATTGCTCAAGAAAACAGAAAAATTATTTTGTCAAACAAAGTACTAAAGACTGCCAGAGTCCCAGTCAAAAGGTCTGAGCTATAACATGATAAAAAGAATGAAGAGACAGGGATGGCAGAAAAAGTGCTATATACAAAATTAACTCAAAATAGGTATACATTACTAAATGCAAGAGCTAAAATTATAAAATTCTTAAAAGAAAATAGGGCAAAAGTTTCACAACATTGGATATGGCAGTGATTTTTTGGTTATGACACCAAAGGCACAGACAACAAATTGGACTTTGTGAAAATTTTTAAATTTTGTTCATCAAAAGACAATGTCAAAATAGTAAAAGGCAACCCACAGAATGAGAGAAAATATTTGCAAATCATATATCTAATAAAAGACTAATATCTATAACTGCTAAAACTCAACAAGAACAAAACCAACCCGATTAAAAATTGGACAAAGGACTTGAATAGACATTTCCCCAAAGAAGAAAGAGATGGGGGTATCTTTTGCATTGCATAAATACCTACAGGATGGAAGCCTTCGTGGGTGCCATCACATGACTAGGGCTACAGATAAAAATAATTACAATCTCAAGTGTCCTAGCCCCAAGACACACATTTCAAACACACTGATACTACTTTAACAAAACTTCCTAGATGTAAAAACAAATGATCTAATCAATGTAATAGAACAGAGTACATACATACATACATACATACATACATACATACATACAGATATAGTCACCTGATTTATGATAAAGGTGACACTTTGATACAGTGATGGAAAAGATGGCCTTTCTAATAAATGGTGTAGGAACAATTCGTTATTCATATAAAATGATGTATTTGACCCCTACCTCGCATGATATGCGGAAAGTTAATTCTGGAAGGATTGCAGATGTAAATGCAAAAAAATAAAACAATATAAATTTTAGAAGAAAAAATGGAAGAGATTTTCATAACTTTGGAGTAGGCAAAATTTGCTTAAATGGAACATGCAAAAAAGTAGTAGCCATAGGGAAAAAATGGTAAACTATGTAAATTTAAGAACTTTTGTTCGTCAAAAAAAATCCACTAAGAGAGGGAATAGATAACCCACAAAGTATATTTTCAATTCATATATTTGACAAAGGACTTATATCTAGAATCTATTAAGAATTCCTACAAAAACTACCTTGGTAACCTAATAGAAAAATGAACAAAAGGTTTAAAAAGACAATTTATAAAAGTTTATTGCAAAATGGCTGATAAAC
The DNA here is from genome assembly GCA_004027375.1 of Macroglossus sobrinus. NCBI lineage: Eukaryota > Metazoa > Chordata > Mammalia > Chiroptera > Pteropodidae > Macroglossus > Macroglossus sobrinus. Next base: position 423,916 of record PVKZ01000600.1, read on the forward strand.
ATATAAAAAGGAGCTCAACCCTGTCATTAGGGCGATGCAACTTAAAACCATAATATGATACCTCTTCAGATCCACCAGAATGCCTAAAACAAAAGAAACAAAATACCAAATGTTGGTGAGAATGTGGGGCAAATGGAATTCCCATCAGTTCCAATTAATGTTGGAAATTCAAATTGGTACATTTTCTGGCAATTTCGCACTATACCTCAAAAATTCCATTTTTATATATAAACCAATGATTCAACAATTGAACTTACCAGGTATACGTTGAACAGAAATGAGTTCAAAGATTCATCACAGATGCATGCTAGAATATCTATAGCAGCACTAGACAGAATAGCCCCCATTGCTTGGAAAAACAAAAATATATAAGCAAACAAATGTCAGACTGTTTCTGGAGTTGTCCAACCTAGGCATCTATCGGTTTATACTATATGACTCCCAAAGCATTAAATTTTTAAACCTCTTAATTATTAGATTCGATCAATTATTCAGGTGTAGTGTAGTGTAGAGTTTAAGAGCATGAAGTCAAACTTGTATAGCTTACTAGACACATGATTTTGATCAAATTACCTAAACTTTCTGTTCCTCCATTTCTTCATCTGTCAAGAGTAGATGATTATGACAATACTTTCCTGATACAGTTTTTAGAAAAACTAAATAAATTAGTAAAGTACTCAAAACATTGCCAAGCATGCAGTAAATATTTTTTAAAAATTAATACTATTTATTAAATATCCTTCATATGTCTAGTGCTGACATGGCACCAGAGCAGATGGAACTATAAAAATAATCATATCTGGATTAGAATCAATGAGGCACCGAAATACATGAACTAACTCCCAAGGGTTTGATAAAATCTAACTCAAGCGATAGCAAGTGTAAAGATGAAGTTCAAATTGCTTTAATTATTTTCAAATTTTTGTGTCTATATTTCTGACAAATACTCTTATTAGTGTCTTTTGTTTGTTTTGGAAGGAGGAGGAGTTATGCCCATAACTCCTGATAATAGGTTTCAATTTTTGTATTTTTAAGGGCAGTGTGAACATCTGGGTCATCTTTATATTCCCCATAATGCCTTCGGGGTACAGTAAGTGCTCAATGAATATTCAATAAAAAGAGTAAATTCTCATTTATGGTGTGCTCATTTCTATGTAGTTAGAAAATAAGTTAGGTCATTATTTTTTTTATGTTTTATTTTCAAATGACAGAAATTTAATCTGAGGTATCAAAAGAGAAATTCTTTTCCACTAAAAAGCTGTTTGTTCTGAAATTAGCAAAGAATGAGGCATTTTTTAAAAAAACAAAACAAAACATGGTTTATCCAAATAAACATTTACTAAGTTGCCCCTAAATAAGTAATGTTATCCTATGTAAGTAACTTGTATTTTACATTAACCAACATGAAGGTCCCGGATGAATAAAAAAAAAAAATCAATGTCAGAATTTTAAATGTGCAAATAGAAAAAGAAAAAAAATTCTTTCTAGTTAATTTGAACACTATGAAAAAATTCCAAAATTATTAAAACTATCAACTTAGACCATCAACACAGCACAACTTCATTTTTTATTATTATTATTTTTTACACCTACAGCGCCCGGTCTTTTAGGTGGTCTCCCATTCAAGTACTAACGAGGCCCAAACCTGCTTAGCTTCCAAAAATCAGCATTGATAATATTAATAAATAAAATGATTGCACCATGCATCATTCTAAGCACTTTATTATGCTGCTTCATTCAGTCTTTATTTTACCCATTAGAAAAGAGGCTTTGTGAAATTAAATTACATACCCCAAATCATAGAGTTAATAAAATTGAAACTTGGGTCTGACCAACTCCATGTCTTTAAAGCAATCTCCCGCTCTTCCCAAATATATGTACATTTCTCAATACAGCTAGGTGTTTTGCCTTTCATTGTCACCTGGAATGAAGCAACTTTTACAGTAGTGGTATGTACAAACAGGTGTTTTGTTTTTTGGGTTTGTTTGTTTGTTTGTTTGTTTTCAGTTCTGTATTAGAAGCCTGAATCATTTTAACCATGTTTTAAAGTCCCCAAACACCATTCAGTGTCCTAAAAAGAAACTCTTTTTTTAAAATCTCATATACATCAGCATTCACAAGTTTCCCCAAGCTTGCTAAGTCATCTGTGTCCAGAAAGGAAAAGAGGTGGTTGACAGATGAAGCCTGCTTTCAGTCACTTGCTGTTGCTGATGGCTCTTTTCCTTCATTATCCAAGCTTGACATGGCGTTTTCTTTAATTCTCACAACAACAAAACTTCTTCTAATCAGTTTCGGTTATGTAAATTTTATTGTTTATTAAATAACTTCTCCACAATCTTTCCCTTTTTGTTTTTTATCACTGCAGAGCATTCAGGCGAAAACAGCTTTCTGAGTCTTGTCAAAGGCTTGATGCTTGATCTTGAGATAGACAGCCAGAGTTTCCTGTGAAGAAGCCAAGATGCTGAAAGGGGAAGCCAAGTTTTGGGGAATTTTGATAGTCACCAATATCCCCTACAATCCTGACCAAAAGCTTCACCTTGCACTTATGCAAAAACTTCACATTACACTCAGTCCTCAGACTGGATAAATAGAAGTTGGGATGGTTTTTGCAAGTTTTCCCAAGGTCTAAATGTTTTAGTTACATCATATCTATGGAAGCATCTTTCATGTTTTTGGCAGCAAAAACAGTGGGTTGACCTTGTCCATTTTTTGTTTATAATAATATCATTTATGTCATATGGATCTAAAACCATAGCTGCTTTCAGAGGCTATAAATGAATGGATCATGCTCTCATATACTAGAGCTATACTGGGAGTGAGACCAGTGAAAAGTAGGGGGAAAAAAACAAATGAAAAATATTTTTCAAATCAGTTGGGTTCAAGTCCAGACTGAAATCCAGCAGAGGTTGAATTTAGTTGTTTAAATTTCCTCATCACTGATGTTTGTATTTGGCCTTATACATTAATGAGAGTTATCATTTCCTTCAAAGAATGTGGAAGTCCCTGAAGGGCAAATAATTGAGCTCAGACCTTTCAAAACTATAGTTTATTCATTTAGAATAGATAATATATTTACATGATTTCAAACTCAAGAGATAATACCAGTAAAATTCTCCCACTGGAAACCCAATATGCCACCCCGAAGGCAACCAGTTTCACCAGTTTTTTATGTATCCTTTCTCATATATACATTTTGCATATACAAGCAAATATACATCTACATTTTTTCCATTTCAAAAAGTGCAAAATGTTTATCTGGAAGGATACATGGGGTACATAACATACAAATTAAGTGTATATAGTATACATACTAAGTACCTAGTATGCAAAGTATTTATTGTATACATATTGCATATATAATATAACATACTGTACTCGGTTCTATACCTTCCTTTTTTATTTAACAATAAATACATCTTGGAGACCTGTTTCATATCAGTACAGAAAGAACTTTCTTATTTGTTTATGTGGCTGTCTAATATAGTATCTATTGTTTTGATGTGCCACCACATTTATTTAACCAGTTCCCTTTTGATGGACATTTGGGTTGTTTCCAGTGTTTTGCTATTACAAATAAAGCCGTAACAAATATCTTTATACACATGTCATTTTGCACATATGAGAACATAGCTGTAGGGTTAATTCCTATAAGTGAAATTGCTGTGTCACTTTTAATTTTAATAGATATTGCCACATTATCCTTTTTAGAGGTTATACTAATTTAGATTTCCACTAGAAATGTAAGGAACAACAGATTTTTTTGATCACTAAACTTATCGTTTATGAAAAGAAATAGAGCTGCTTTCTGCATTGCTATTGTCTAAATGTTTTGGTCCAATCCTCCCCCCAAATTCACGTGCCAAAATCCTAACCATAGAGATAATGATACTGGGACAATGGGGACTTTGAGAGGTGCTTAGGTCATGAGGGTGGAGCTCTCATGAATGGGATTAGTGTTTTTATGAAAGAAACCCCAAAGAGATCTCTTGCCCTTTCCACCATGTGAAGACACAAGAACCAGGAAAAAGGTCCTGACCAGAACACAACCATGCTGGCAGCTTGATGTTAGACTTCTCAGTCTCCAAAAATGTGAGAAATAACTTCTGTTGTTTATAAGCCATCTAGTCTGTGGTCTTTTGTTATAGCAGCCTGAGTAAACAAGACACACATCATCAGAGGTAGGCTCTTCTCCATTTCATTCTCCAGGGTCCGAGTTGAATCTGGCCTCCTTGTTAACGTTGACTATCACCTAGGATTTCCTCCCTCTATTTTAACAGCATCTGCTATCCTCTCTTTTCACTGTTTTGAGACTTTTTTTTAAAAGTTTTATTCTCTAACAATTGAATTATTACTTAATTCTTCATGAAGTTATGTTTTGTCTCCTCTGACCATAAAGTCCCTGACAGCATGAACCATGTTTGCTATTTCTTTAATTTCCCTGCAATGCCCTGTAAATGCCTGGCCTGTAGAAGATGCTCAATGGTAACTATAACCTATTGAGATGTTTGTAATGAAATGTGGGAAATGTGAGTGGAATCTCATGTATTAAGGTGGTACTTTCTCTGTCTCAGTTTTGGCATGGACTGGGAAGGGAAATTAACCTTCACACTACAAAGAGAGAGAGAGCATAGATGAGAGGGAATACACAGATAAAAATCAGATTAATATATTGAGCTATACAGCAATCCTGCCACAAAGCTTTCTTCTGTAAACCCATTTACTTCTTATCTTGAAAATCATCCCCTCTCAAAATGTAGGCACTGGAACACTTCTGAACTGAGTTCACTATCATCGTAGTTATCCCCATTTGTGTCAAAGAATTGAATATAGAGTATGTGATACTTTGGTCCCAAGCCTAGTGATCACGCAAATTTAGAGATTGGGTGGATATTCACCTCCCTTCACCTCCCCTTCAACCAGGTTGCCGCTGCCCATTTCCTTGGGCCTATCCTTGCAGTGGTGTCCCTTCTGTAGGGTCAGGTCTTAACATTTCTGACTCCTACCCTCACCCCATCATCCTCTGGTTTCTCATCTGACCTGAAAGGGTCCACAGTCCAGACTGTTGCCCACCTCCCCAGCCTGATTCTCTCTTCAATGGAAGATGGGATTTTACACTGACTAGAAGGAGGAGATAGGGAATCTGTGTTTACAAATAATATTTTCTTGAATGGAAATAGATATTCTGAACTTCCTGTCCACCCAATTGACTTTTCTTCTATAAAATCTGCAATCCGATCATAAATTGCTAGGGAAAATGGAACCAAAATATAATAGCTTTACAACAATTAAGAAACTAAGAAGCTTATATTTTAGTCAATGTTTGGCTACTTACTCTCCACTTAAAATTAAAGTAACCAGTCAACATGGCAGAATTAGTAAATCCTATGCTTGCCTCCTCTCATAACCACATCAAAATGACACCTAAACTACAGAACAGGCATCATTGAGCGTTGCCTGAGGTCTAGCTGTACAGAAGTAGTCTTACTACTGGGAACATAAAGAAGAGGCCACCTGGAGACTGGTAGGAAAGGTGGAGATTTGGAATAGGCTGGTCCCGCACTTGTGTGTGTTGGTTGAGAATCAGTAGGGTTATTTTAGCTGCAGAAGTCCCTCCAGAAGAGCATACCGGGCTCCCCAGCCCAGGATCCCAGTGTCAGGAAGAGAAGTTCCCCACTTCTCTGCTGAAAACCAGCAAAGATTGTGACTGAGACAGAGAGGATAAAGTTGCAGATGTTCCTCTTAAGGGGCCTGGGATACTCACTTGCTGACGGTCTCACGCACTATGAGCTCCAGTGCTGGGGACGCAGTTTGAAAAGCACCAGGGACATACCAGGAGGAACTGGGTTGTCTGGCTTCAAGGCGAGGGCTAGAGGGGTGGCTTTCTCCTTGACAGGAGTGCTGGCAGAATCCATTATTGTTGAGCTCTCTCAACTCCTGACACGCAGATGCATGTGGTGCCATATCTGAGTCTCCATCAATCTGGCTAAACTGATTGCTCTGCTTTGGAGATTCCCTGGGACCCCATGCCTCCTAACTTGCCAGCCCACCCAAGCTGCCTTCAGTGACTTTCTGTACAAATGGCCTGTCTCAGCTCATGCTCTGGACTTTCTTTAAATCTGTCAAAGATGCACAAAACCCAAACGAGTAGCTTCTGGCCTTGGTGTGCCCCATACCTCTTGCTGAGCAGCCCTAAGCCCAGCACTAGTGGCAACTAGCCTTGGTTCACAGCTTGACCTCTCAGGGCACCTCCAAACCTGGCTTGGATGGCCACTATCTGTGGATTGCTTGCTGACTCTTGCCAGGTGGCCTTGGGCAAGGTGCCTGCTGAGGCTGAAGTTGGCCTTTTGCAGGGCCCTTCCCAGGAGGTCTGGGGCCAGCACACCTGGTGAAATGCTTCAGAATGAGCCAGAACACCACCCAGGGATTCATCCAAGGACAACACACCCAAAGGGCAGACTGGTTAGGCACTAGAGCCCTGCTAAAGTGAATACTGCTCCAGAAGGTCAGCCCCTCACTAGCCAGTCTTCACAACACATCTGCCTGAGGGTCAATTTCACCCATTGACATGCAAACAGCAGTAGGGTACACACAACCCATACAAGGGACACACCTAAAGCTCCCAGCTCAGATGACCAGGGAAGACTGCACTGGACCCTACAGGACACTTACTACATAAGGCCACTCTAAGACTAGGAGACATAGCAGCCCTACCTAATACATAGAAACAAAGACAGGGAGGCAACCAAAATGGGGAGATAAAGAAACATGTATGAAATAAAAGAAAACAAAAAAGCTCCATTAAAAAAAAAAAACAAAAACTAAACAAAATAGAGATAAGCAATCTACCAGAGCTCAAAACACTAGTTATAAGAATACCCAATGAACTTAGGGGAAGAGTAGATGAACTCAGTGAAAACTTTAATGAAGAGATAGAATATAAAAATGGAAATAGAAAACATTAAAAAAGAACCAGTCAGAAATGAAGAATACAATAACTGAAGTGAAGAATACATTAGAGAGAAACAACAGCAGATTAGATGAAACAGAAGATCAAATCAGAAATTTAGAAGCTAAGGTAGCAGAAAACACCCAATCAGAACAGCAACAAGAAAAAGACTCCAAAAAAATTAGGATAGTTTAAGGGGCACTGGAACAACATTAAGCAAACCAACATTCTCATCAGAACGGTACCAAAAAAAGAAGAGAGAGCAAGGAATTAAAAACCCATTTGAACCATGAACAAGCCCGATGCCTTCTGATCTTGGAAGCTAAGCAGGGTCAGGCCTGGTTAGTACTTGGATGGGAGACCACCTAGGAAGACCAAGTTATAAAAATTAGTTGTAAAAATTTTTTTAAATAAAAATTTAAAAAAAGGATTGTAAGCTGACAAGGTCCTTGCAATCTGTGAGATTAACCAAGGTTTGTTTTGCCTAAAAAAAAAAATTGAAGAAATAATGATGGAAAACATCCCTATTCTGGCAAAAGAAATAGACATACAAGCCCATGAAGTGCAGAGAATCCCAAACAAGGTGAATCCAAAAAGGCCCACACCAAGCACCAAGACACACCATAATTAAAATGCCAAAAATTAAAGACAAAGAGAGAATCTTAAAAGAAGTAATAAAAAAGCAGTTATGAACAAGGGAGCTCCCACAGGACTGTCAACTGATTTTTAAAAAAATTTTGCAGAATGGATTGGCAAGAAAAATTCAAAGTGATGAAAACAAAGACCTACAACCAAGATTACTCTACCCAGCAAAGCTATCATTTAGAATTGAAGGACAGATAGAGTTTAATCACCATCAAACCAGTACTACAAGAAATGCTAGAGGGACTTCTTAAAGACTAGAAATCTGAATAATATAATGGCTATAAATACATATCTATCAATAATTACTTTAAATATAAATGTATTAAATGCTCCAATTAAAAGATAGGTAGCTGCATGGATAAGAAAACAAGACCCTCATGCTGCTTACAAGAGACTCACTTCAGATTGAAAGACACACAGAGAATAAAAATAAACAGATGGAAAAGGATATTTCATGAAAATGGAAACGAACAAAAAAATCTGGGGTAGCAATACCAGACAAAATAGACCTTAAAAGAAAGACTGTACCAAGAAACAAAGAAAGAACCCAGTAATCCCATTTCTGAGTATTTATATTAACAAACCCAAAACACTTGCATTCATATATTCATTGCAGCATTGTTTACAATAGCCAAGATATGAAGGCAACCTTGGTGTTCACCATTGGATGAATGGATAAAGGAGAGATGGCACATATATACAATGGAATATTAGTTGGCCATAAAAAAGAATAAAATTTTGCCATTTGTGACAACATGGGTGGTCCTAGAGGTTGTTGTGCAAAGTGAAGTAAGTCAGGCAGAGAAAGACAAATGCCATATGATTTCACTTATGTGTGGAATCTAAAGAACAAAATAAACAAACAAAACAGAAACAAACTCATAGATACAGAGAATATTTTGATGGCTGCTAGATGAGGGAGGGTTAAGGAGGTGGGCGAAAAAGGGGAAGGAATTATGAAGTGCAAATTGCTAGTTACAAAATAGTCATGGGGATGTAGAATATAGCATAAGGAATATAGTCAATAATATTGTAATAACTGTGTATGGTGTTAGATGGGTACTAGATTTACCGGAGTGATCACTTTATAAGTTATATAAATGTCTAATCACCATGTTGTACACCTGAAACTGACATAATATTGTATGTCAATTGTAATTAAAAATAAAAAATTATCTTGAAATTTATTGTAATAATCTCATATACACATTACTTTTAAATGGCTATTTTGTATTATTCTTTTTAGGGAAAGATATAAGTAGATAATCAGCAAGAATTACAATTAAAACTCTTTTTTTAAAGCTTCCTAGTAACATCACTGTATTATGCAGTCTTATTTAATTTTGCCCTCTTAATGTTCCAATTTTCCTTGACTTTGTTGATTTGGCAGCCATCCAGGTAAACGTGGTGAACTTGTTTGTTAAACCTCATTGCCAGCCCATGGCATGAAATAAGATCATGTATGTAAATCTCAGTGCCTGGCAAAGAGTACATGCTCAATAAATGGTGATTATCATTATTAATGATAAAACCTCACCACTAACAATTGCTTCAGTTTGGTCAAATATTAACTTTTTTAAAATACAAGTAATTCCAGAACTATTTAAATTATAATAGGGTATGTTTGTTTATTTTCTTGAAAATATTGGGTCTTAGGGTAGGAAAAATTATAAAAATGGAATATATCTGTCTTCACAAATTTGGCCAAAGATAGCAATAATGCAAAAGTTAATTTTAAATTCTAAGTTTTAAGATCCTAATAACTTATATGCTTTCTAAAATATTTAGATAAAATATATTTGGCCCACTGTGGCAGATAGGTACATGCTTTAAAATGAATGAAGTAAAAGTTTAATGAAAATTTATGGCACATTTTCAGGCTAACTTCTCTATAATATGGATATCAACAATGTCACAAAATTCCAGCTAGAACCATGACCCCAAAAGCCAGCCAGAAAGACTAGTCAGAAAGGTAGAATATCCTGATGCCCAGCACTCATTTTTATTGCTTCGATTGCCAGAACTTGGCATAAATATTATACCATCATCATTTCTACAGAGATACTGATACTCCTTTTTAAAAAACATGTAAAATCTGACATACATTCTTAGAAATCACCATCACCTTTTGAGAATGTCTGATTCAGAGAAATGATCAAAAGTCTCTCCAACGTGACCTTGATGACTAAGTATTTAAGCTAGATGACACATTAAAAGTTCTACAGTTCCTTAAGTGACAAGTGTTGTCATTTTGTTTTAAAAGTATAAATTCTCATCTAGTCCCACCCTCTACCAGGCCTCAGTCCTCAACTTGGCTTCGTTCTAGGTTTCTCACTTCCTTTCCAGAACCTGAAGATTGAAAGACATCTAGCTTCATATTCATTGGCTTACATATCCATGTTTACTGATCTGAGAAGCGTACTCTCTATAAAGAAAAGCCCCTTCACTTCCCTATACTTTCCTTGACCATTCTTCTTCCACCCTTCCTCCCTCAGATCTTCAATTTAGATGACACAATTTTCACTTTTTTTAACATTCTCCTAAAAGAAGTGAGAATAAAATTTTTCAATACCTTCTTTTAAAAAATAATTTTTTTGCTATTTTTCATCATACAGTATTCAAGAGTATGCTGTGTAAACACAGAAGCTATGAAAAGAACTAGAAAGGTGGCTGCAGGTATTTCAAGTAACTGTCTCCACTGGGATGTTAAACTTGGAGTGGTTTTATAAAACATGTAGAAAACAAGAAAATGGACATGCTGGTGTGCTAGAAACAAAATAAATAAGAATATTTTATTTAATTAATGCAGGTGTTAACAATGACAATCAAATGCAAAATCATCTCTGCCTCTCATTTACAATAAAACACAAGACAAACGGATAAAGTGTTTTACAAATCCAATGCCATGAAAAGGCATTAAGACTTAGGAATGAAGTAAATAAACTGTATATTTGCTCAGCCAGAATCCTCGCTTGTGCTTCATACAAACAAGGAATATTGTACAGATGAACATGTGCAAAAAGATAACAGAAGACATTCTGTTGGAGATTCTGTTTCTTCAGCCTTGACATGTGACAAAGCAGAGAAGGTTTTCCTTGTCATCGATCCAGTTATCTGGCTAAGAGGGAAGGAATACTCTGGGAGCTCTTGAGAGGCCATTTGAATCTCAGTGTCTTTGGAAAGCAGCATCTTAAGAGGCCTGTGTAGTGACGAAAACTGGCAGGACCAAGGGTTTAAGCACAGCTCATATACCTTTACTAGCAAGTTGAGGGTCTAGGATCAAGACAATCTACTGGAATTTACAAAAAGAGCATGTAATTTTGCAAGTGCAACATCAAGGTCAAGTTTATCTCAAGTAAGAACAACAACAACAAAAAAACAGTTCCAGACATGATTCTGTCATATAGAATTAATAATAAAGTCACTCTTTAGGACTAAGTTGACCTAGTGTACCATAGAGAACCCATGGGTTCCACTCCAAGAAACTCAAAATAAACCAAATCCAAACTCAGTCATAAAGCAAGTATTCAATGAATGCTGATTGTCTAGGTGTATCACATATTTAACATGTACTAAGTCTTATGAAAGATACTAATATTAATACAAAAGTGACCCAGAAACAAACAAGACATAGTGCTGACCTTTGGGAACTTCAAATTTGTTCAAGCTTCTACATAAAAAAAATAATATATTAAATAAAAAATAGCAAAGTGCACAGCAAGCACATAATTTGTTACCATTTATGTGGAAAAGAAGAAGAAATAAAAAATATATACTTTTTCATATATTTTCACATATATTCATAGAATATCTTCAGAAAAACAAAAAGCAAAACGGTTGCTTCTAGAAAGGGAAAGTAGATGATTAGGAGGATGTATTTTAAATCATGGAAAGGTCTGAGTTCAAAATTCAATTGCATTTAAATAAAATGAACTGCTAAACAATACCAGACAGTATATAAATACGCATCAGATTGTATGGCAAAAACAAATAAATCAGGGGTAAATATAATGATAGAAAAGAAATTCAAGAGTTATTTTCCACAGTTTTTTAAAATATTGACTTCTCATAAACTAAAATTGCTTTATTAAAATGTTTAAGTATTTTCAACTGTCTAAGAACACGCTGACTGGCCAGAGTGTCCCCTCCTTTTGGAAATATTTCTATACTTTCTTCCTCACACTATCGTTCTTCTCTAATACCTTATGCTATGACACTGCACTAAATTGTAATAATACATTTTCTTATCGATCACCCCATCATGCTATGAGCTCCTTTAAGGGAGGTACTTTATCTTACTCACATCCTGTAGACTCATTGCCTGGAACAGATATTGACATGCAAGGGCATTTCTTAAGTGTTTGTTGAATGAATAAATTTCTTAAAACACAGCTATAAATTGTATTCTAAAAGGACAGTAGGTGACAGCCTTGGAAATCTGAGGTCTGCTGTTTACTAGCTTGGGCAAGTTACTTTACCTCTCCATTCCCTTTGCTCTGGAATGAATATAATAATAGAGTGTACCACAACACAGTTGTTACAGGGATAAATAAGATTATGTACATAGGGTATCACATAGTTGTAAAGCTGTACTTAAATGTAACAGATACTACCATGAGGTGTCTTACCTTGAGGTCTGAAAATAAGATTATTTGAGTCTTCCAAAGTATCAGTGAGTTACATAGGTAATATCAGATACAAGACAATGGTTTGTTCTGTATGCTTCCTATGTACCAATAGTTATAGAGGATACAATGCACCTTACAAATACTATACATTTTACAGGACAGGCATAAGTCATTAAGCAATAAGTTTAGTTTGGTGATAAAATGTTAACTTCTGCAACAACATATCTTCAAAAGAAATCATTTACAACCACATTCACATTGACAAGATTTCCACACACTCAAAATAAATAGAAGTAACTGATACTTAAATACTGTTGCTACATTGAGACTCTCAATCACGCAGAAGACAGATGGAGACACTGAGTGAAGGTAACAGGCACTTCTGCAAGAACTGACCATTAAATCAGGGAATCTCCACTTGCTTTCCCAGGATGAGCGATGGACAATTTGCATGGAGGCTCATTATTCAGAAGTGTCCTTTCCCTCTTCTGTAAACACCGGTGAGTCTCCCAGTCATTCTGAAGTACCAAGGTTTCCTTCCAGGCTATCCCTTTGTAACTCCACCGTTCTTCATTCTCTTCTTTCCCAGCTTCCATTTTCAGTGCTTGAGCTTTTTACATCCTGCATCATCTACAGTCCACTGGCCCATCATGTACCTCTGGTCATGCTTAGCCCCGACAAACTCAAACACAGGCTGAGATTCCCTGCTTTAAGATCAGAAGTTTCAGTGCTGGATTACATCTCTTCAAATTGTATATCTGAGGAGTAATAATGAGAAACATATTATATGTGCTAAATGATATAAATTCACAAGAAGATAAAGAGGCAGATTATATTTTTGCCCAATTACCTTTACCTTTACAACCATCCTGATTTTCCCTGGTACTGTCTGAGTCTTAAAACTAAGAGTCCCATGTGCAGAGAAACCCCTTAGTCCAGGGCAAATTGGGATGGTTGGTCACCCTAGGATAATCCATTTGACATTCATTAATTTACTTTATAACACAAAGAACTACTGCAGACCACATAATGAAACCTGCCTGAGCTTGTCCATGCTAATTAGACTACTTAAAACATGGCTTTCTTATGAAGTTTGATTTCTAACCACATTAAAAAGAATTTAAAAATCTTAATATAAATTTCTTCTTAGTTCAATTAGCTGGGTGAGCTTTTATAAATGTAGACATTTGTGGCAAAATGGAATTAAGCAGACAGGTTAAGGGTAAGTTTCTAAGGTCAAGCTAGTAGGCCTCAAAGCCTGATTTTTGTCACCTATCAGCTGTATGTTTGGGGCACCTTGCATTATCTTCTTGGCCCCGTTTTTATCTACTATAAAGTGGGGGATGATCCTAATATTTATCTTTTTGATTTGAGGGGTGGGGGGAATTAAATGAGGTACTGCACATGAAGCAGTTAACATAGTACCTGACACATAATTTCTTTCTTTCATTCTTCCTTTATCTCCCTTTCCCTATGTCTCTCCCATCCATATAAGTCAGCTTGGTCCCCTGTAGCAGGGAGGAGTTAGGAGTCAAAGCAATAGAAGTCTAGAAGAGAACTTGTCCCCTCCTCACCTGCTGTACCCCTCCCCCAATACACACGCAAAGCTGCTCAACAAACATTCCTTATGCTCCACGGCCATCCCTAAATCTTCTCAGAGGGTGGGAAGGGTTCTTATGTTAGAATTATGAGGCAAAAAGAAGTCAGGAGTTCCAACAGCTAGCATTCTCTAAAAGGTAGAGGGATTATGGCTGATGGATCTCTCCCTGTTACTGCTTTAACATTTTGTTTCCTTTTCCTTCAACTTCCCGATCCCTGCTAATATTCTTACCATTTTGTTTCTTTGACTTCATGTCTTGAGTGCCACATTTTTCCACATCCATCATTCTCACTTGAAAAAAAAAAAAGTCATTTTTATTTCTCAAAACACAACTCTACATCCCACACAGTGACTCAAGTTTTAATTCCAGGTTCCTACGAAATGTTTTTAATCCCCTAGGAAATCTGGTAGACTTCCTTACTACACAGGTCCCAAGCCCTGAGGTTGATTCAACAGTTTAGGGCACACGCTTTTGCTCCTAGATTTTCTTTAGGGGTATATACTTTTGTTTTTCATCCTTCCCTCTGAGATGGACTATATTTTGAGATATTTTATTTTGCATTGCTTTTCTAGCCATTTCTAATGCTAATTACATATTACAAGGGAATATTCAAAATGCAACAGTCACTCCCTTGGACAAATCATCTCCATTTCAGAATCCTCCTATCACTGAAACTTGATCTTTGTATTCTGGCTGACTTTGTTCTGTTAAGTATCTAGTCATTAACAACAGCAACCTTCTCTCCCTCAGTTACACCAGGGCCCCAGATTCACCCACCCTCTTCAGGGGTTGTGGGGAATTTCTCAACCAGTGGAACTCCCTTCTACTTCCCTGTTGACATGAGATAACCCTAGGCAAATCAGTGTTGTGTCCCTTGGTATACTTCTCAAAGTTCTGGAGAAACGATTACTCTGAATCATCTTAAAATGGGAGAAAGTTATTTGAATAGGCTTATTTTCCTGGATTTTAATTGTTGTCATAATAGAGAGATAAGCACATGCAAATTATTTTGAAAACTATATAACAGCCATAAATCTGACAAAATACTCTATGGTAGAAGTGTTACAGCTCAACATAAGGAACTATTTTTATAACTTAGGGTGCCCAGAACTAGTTCAATATAACAATGCATCTTATAAAAGACTAAAATGAAATCAAAACCAACAGGCATTTTAGCCTTCTCTTTCCTGTAAGTCTATGGTTATCTGCATAATGAAAAGAAACTTACACCTGGTCTTCTTCAACCTCTGTATTCTCCATTCTCCCACACCATCCTGTACCCAGCAACCCTGCTCAGCTTCACTGTAATTGCTATTAAACAGTGGACTGCCTTTGTGTCACCTTGCAAAGGCAAGTCATGTCCTCCTGCAGCCATGACCCAATTCTCACCCCCTCAGAAATGCTACTACAGTGTTCACTGCTGCCCTCCAATGTAGGTGATGCCACTGAACAGCAAAATGAGCAGGACTGGAGGGAGAGGTGAGGCACAGGTTTACATGGTGGCATAGCTAAAATCTACTTTGCACAATTGAAAATTGGCCCTAAAAGTGAAAGCTAATAGAAAGGCAGCATTTTATAAATCAGTGTTTCCTAGTGGGGGTACCACTAGCATTTAGGGTAGGATGGTTCTCTGTGACACTGCGCTACAGATTTAGCATCCTTGGCTCTGCCTACTAAGTGCCATTGTGACAACAGCACCCCCATACATTCCCCCACAGCCACAGTAGAGACCACTAAAATAAAGGAAATACCATTTCTTTTCAGACAGATGACTGTCAGGGCTACAAGTAACAATGGAATGATTCCCAGAATTGCCAAGTGAGTCCTCTTGTTCTCTGGAAACTTAAATGATAGTTCTGAAAAACAAAACAAAAGACAAATTTTTGATGGAAAGGGGTAAGGAGAAGAATCATCCTTGAAGTATAATTTAGGTTAGCTTTAGGTTAATTTTCTTAAATACTAAAAGTTTCTGGCCAGTTGAGTGGCTGGAATAGTGAAATGCCTCTGATATGAAAACAGGAGCAGCATGAAAAAGTGGAAGAAGCTCAGGCTTTGGACAGATGACCCTGGGGTTTAAATTCTGCTGCCTCACACTAGCTTTGACATCTCTGACAAGTCCTTTAACCAGGATACAAAATGAAAACAATAATTTGTGCAAAGCTAATGTTTGTACAGTGCTTAGCACAGTACCACAGGGAGTGGCTGCTCGATGTTAAATGACAGCCTTGATTATTTCACTTTGTTTTGCATTCTTTACTATAGATGTTAACAGCCTATTCCAGTACTGCCAAAGAACTCCTCCTTCCCTATGTCTGTGGTCATGATCAGGGACCAATGTTTGTTATCTTTTCTTTCTCCACAGTCTGAACATCTTGGGACATCTAATCATTGGTCCTATGCAGGGGAAGTATTTGCCTGTGGTCCCTTGGAGCGAGATGATCAGAGAATGCTAACTCCCACCTCCCACCATTAAGTCATGATCCCTGACTACCTAGTAAAGACACAATAGCAGTCAACCTTTATATAGTAGCTCATGGTATATAAGGCCTGCTCACATCTATTTTATTTGAGTCTCAAAATAACTTTATGACTTAGGTGTGCCTAACTCAACAGGTAGTTTTTAAAAATTCCCAGGTTATGGATGAAGAAACAGACTCTAAGCAGTTAGGTGAGTTGTCTGAGGTTTCCCACCAACAGGTTGTCATAAAACAGCTTTTAAATGACAGGAACCCATTAATGCGGTTCCTACCAAAGTGACTCATACCCCAGTCAGAGCATCTTTAATTATCTAAACTTCTTTTGTTATTTTTATTCACAGGACCATCCTGGATAATATTTTCCTATTGCTTGACTTGTCTACCCAGTGTTTTAGTTGTTTTCTCTGAAGTACCCAAAGCTTTACTGTCAACATCTGTTAGGGGAGGGGTGGGAAGAAGCGCTTCTTAGAACTCTTCCAGCTTTACATTAACATCATGCTCGCTCACCTCACTTTCTTTAAAGGTCTGAGCTTTTCATCAGACTGTATCCTACCTTACTCACTTTACCCACCCTTGTAGGGCAGGGAGACAAAAAATAGTTAAATCTGTGTAGGCAAGAGTCTCAAATCATTATCATACACTGTAGCTCATTTATACATATGATAACCTTGCTCAGTTGGTTATAACCGTATAGGGAACTGAAGCATGCAGAAGTTGAATAACTTGCCCAGGGACACACACAGGCTTATGTCTTATGCACTAAGCAGACTGCCTTGAATTGGAATGTTATAGACTACCTTGGGGGAGGCAGATGGGGAGAAAGGATCTCTCTCATTTGGAATAAAATAGAAAAGTACATTCTATTTGCTTCCTGCCACAGAAACACTGGAGGGAAGGGGGCAGCTCTTTGTGCTCAGATTTGGATTCCTGAAACATGACCTGAGTTGAGTATTCCTTTCAGGTACTCCCCAGATACACCAGCCACAGGAGTATTTCCTGAATGGATGAGACTGACTATTTTCTTGTCTGTTTCCTGGAGACTGTCTTATCCTTCTATGAGCCTCCAATGCCTGGCACGTAGGCCATATTCAATAAACATTTGCTGAACGTTTATTAAATAGCAATATGACTTGGATGAATGCAAGTGAGGAAGAGGATGCATTTTGCGAGTATAGTGCTGTTCAGTCATTCGTTTATTCAACAATGAATGCCTACAATGAGCAGGCATCATGCTAGGTGCCAGGGAATAGTAGTAAGCATATTTTGAGACATTCAGAATATTACCTGGGATGACCAACTCAGCTGTACTGTTTTCCTCAAAATCTAGTCTCCGAAAAGTGCAGTAGAAAATCTCATTAGCTGTTGTGTTGATTCTAAGCGTGCTGGTCACATTGAAAAGTTTCTCTTCCCTCTTGGAATTGGCAACGGTGGTTTTGCCACTCAGGACTTGTTGGTCACTGTTTGTCCAGATGACTTCAGCTTCGGGGTAACCCTCAGCCTGACATGTTAGTTCATGTTCAGAGGTGACTGGATCCACAGAAATTATTTGGTTGATTTTGCGGTATGGGGCTAAGTCATGAACAAAAAGAAGTCAGGGCTTTTGCTTAGCACAGAACTAGATGTGTGTCTACATTAGAAAGATTATCAATCCAGGCTGGTTTTCATAGAAATAAGCATAATGTTCAGCTGTCTCAGCAGTGAGGAACCCCAGTTAGTTCTGCCCCAATTCTTCATACGTAGGCCGAGTTTGGGCTTCCAGGAACAGCTATCTTGCTATATGTATAATATTGCTATTTTTATTGGGCTCAAAATAAGTATGTAATTTTTTTTTTAATTCTCATCTTTAAACCAGTATTCATTCTATCCAAATATAAAATATGTCTGTTCATTTGCTCAAGTATTTGTTTGTTTCCCAGTAAAGTTTTATAGTTTTACATAGGGTACATTTCTTCTTAAATTTATTCTTAAATATTTTTTTGTTGTTATAACGCTGTATTCATAAACATGAATCTCTCAGCTGGCCAGCACTATTTCCTTAGACAATTTAATAAACAGAAAATCCAATTTTGATGTGCCATTCATTCACTTTTTCAACTTTATGTCAATGATCAGAAATTAGGTATGAAAATTGTATAATATCATTATAAAAACTGATATATGTTCCTGGATGAAACTTTTTAAAGTTTAAAAATATATATTCTTTTATTTTAAAATAGTTTTATATTTATGGAAAAGTTGCAAAGATAGTACAGCTTCCCCCATTGTGAGCATCTTAAACTACCATGGTACATTGGTTATAACTAAGGAACCAACATTAAACTTCACACTTTGTTCCTTTTCATTAGTTTTTCCCTAACATTCTTTTTTTTGTTCTAGGATCTCGTCCAGAATGCCACGTTATAACACTTATTTTTAAAACATTGTTTATGCTGGCTATTTTAATAAATCACTTAAATAATTATTATATGCAAAGAAGAACACTTGATTAAATTTTAGATTGTTGGTTTGAGAATCTTTTAGGATTAAGATACCCAGTGTATCGACTATTATTTAGTGTAGTCACCTCACCTAAGATCTTTACTCATGCTTATTCATTATAAGTATGTTAGTATGTTATTATTCTGTTGGCATTATCTTCATTTTACTCCTAATACTTTGGTATAAACACTAGTGGTCCACCTAAAACCTTAAGTCTACATTTGGTCACTGAAATCATAACATGGCTTTATGATATATTCACAGAGATTTAACATAAAACAGCCAGGAACAAACAAAACTTAAATAATGATGTGATTTTTGTGTGTGTGTGTGCTCTTATATCAATAAAACCACCAATAAAAACACTGGAAATCAACATAATCCCAATTTAAAAGCACATAAATAATGGTTCTTATTACCACATGAGTCCTCAACCTTTCATCTGTTATATTTAAGAATTATTAAAAACACAAATACACTGATTATACTTCATGAAATAATATTACCACAACAGGGTCTCATTCATATAGCACATTGCTTGATTTCCAGGCAATTAAAATTTCAAGCCTAAAATCACAATTAATGGTAAAGTGTTAAAGGTAAAATGTTGGCTTGTTTACCTTTCCATTATCATTTTTAATGGTCTAAGAATGAAGGTTATTTCATGCCTAGCCATTATCATTTTTAATGGTCTAAGAATAAATGTCATTTCATGCCAAGGCATATATATATAAATGTGGTGTACCTATAAGGGCCCAATGAGTGGATTCATTCTACTTGTTGATTAAATATCCACTATATTAGTCTCTAAAGTGGGGGCACATGTTTTAAGGTATAGAAAGAAAATATTAGAACTTCCACTTATATCTATTTTTATCATAACAATTAAGAAATAAAATAAGCTTAATACACTTTACTGATTGACCTGGGCCTCACTTTGTGCTACCCGAGGGTCTTGATGGAAGCGGCGAGTTTTATAACACCGAAGGGAAGACAGTGACTCATTTGGGCTTATTATAGATTTTCAGATTCTCTTATATAATTTTAACTAAACTTGCTTAAAAAATAAACAACTAATCAAAAAGTTTCCCACAAAAAACTGAGGATTGAAGATAATACTAGTAATTCAAGCACAAACCAAAGGAAATGTCAGGAAGACTCATTTTACCACTACTTTATGACATTAAAACAGTAAGTAACTAATTGAACCTCAAGGCACTGGTTAAAAAAAAAAAACCTCAAAATTGTCAAGACTATCTCCCTTTGTTAATGATCAATTTCACCTAAGTTACATTATAACTTAAATATTAGCTATGATAGTGAAGCATCATAATTAGAAAGAAATTAAAAATATTTATTAGATTTTATTTCATCCTTTTAAATTTCCATTTTTGTACATTTATAGTGTATAAGGTATTAACTTGAACCATATGAAATTGATGATGTTCAATTTATTTTGCCTTTTAAAAATGTCAGTTTCTTATGCTATAACCTGTATATTAGCACAAGTATATTCTTTATAACTACACTCGCATACACACAGATATACATGCATGTTAGTTTAACATGCTTTACTGATGGGGTAGGTAATCAAAAACACTTGCAGACTCCTGGTGAACTTCATCTAGAGCACACATAGGTTGATGCAAGTGTCACATCAAGACTGAGAAGAGCTCACGGCAGTTTTGAAGTCAATGTACAACTTGATACACACTCTGAGAGTACAGATACAGGCAGCAAAACCTGCGTATTACCGGCACAGACTTCAAAGCCAGAGCGCTTACATTTAGAAGTTGGCTTCGCAACTTAGTAGCTGAGTGAACTTCGTAAAAGTGCTGAATTTCTTCGGAATTCAGTTTACTCACCGTAAAATAAAAATAACACTGCATATCATTGCATCTAAGATGCCATCTATTGACAGACACCCTCAGATTTCAGGGACATAAAATGTGAAAAACATGCCTCTTAGACATGATGAAGCCCTTACCCATAGAGTCATTTGAGGATTAAGTGGGTTAATATAGGCAAAGTGCTTAAGACAGGGCCTGACACATTAGTATTACATAAGTGTTCATTTCTACTACTATTACTAAGAGAGCTGCTGCTCCTCTACTACTACCACTGAAATGCATACTCATTAGACAGAACTGATAGTTCCTGTACATTTTCACATATTCAAACCCGTTCATGTTTAAAAATATTTAGGCTTATTCTATTTGAGGAGATAGTACATTCATTCATTCAACAAATACTTTGTGTGTGTTCTCGTTGCACTACTTTCACATGCCAAGTCCGAGGGACACAGCAATGAATAAAACAGACCTGAATTGCTGCCTTTGTGGAGTATGTGTTTTAGAAGGAGGAGAGAAACGATAAACAAAATAGATCGGTACATTTATATGATATGTTGCATGTGTTAGATGAGTATAAATGTTATAGAGAAAACTTAAACAGCCCTGACTGGTAAATTTGGGGGAGCAATGGGTTTAGTGGGAAATGACAGCAGATAATCCTTGGTCCACACGAACAAATTAGCTTTATTGGGTTAACTATGCAATATTTGTTCTTTCAGTTGCCTAATCTCATTTAAGATCTTGAAAGCATAAAGGGCACTTCATCTTCCTGGCTATTAGGTCCAATGATTAAGGAAAAACGGTATTTCAGTTTAAAGTCAGATGCCAGAGAAACTGGTATTTAAACTAAAAAACATGAAATGTGGAATAATATTCGAAGTGTTAATAATACTTGAGTTAATCCAAAACTAAACTCTTTCAAATTTCAGTTTCAAAATGCTTCACCTTTAAATTTCCATGGTGAGTAAACTCCCTGTGGGGAAGTTGTGTTACCACATGTTGGCAGTGATGGGAAGAGAAGCCTGTGTGTTACTGTGAAATCATTTGCATACGAAGGGAACTTGGGAGTTCTGTCTTTGAGACATGTAGTTAGCTCACAGGAGATGGACACCAAACTCCTATTGGTGAAACAGCCTCGGTGCAATTGAAACCTGGTGCCTGGCTTACTCTCAGTGCAGCACAATTCAATGCCCAAGATCATTGTAGGCAAATAACAATAAGCTGGATTGGGAACATAATGCCAAGTTAGTAATTTACTACACAAAATGCAATAGTCAAACAAATCAGATGTCGGTCATCTGTTTTGCTTTACTAGGGATCCCTCTTTGGAATAACCATCAGAGCAAAAGACTTCCTAATGTTTCCAAAAGGGACATTACAGAGCCCAGTTGGCCTGTAAGAATATCTTTTCTCACTACATGGACAGCTGTCCCACTCTCTGCTACTCCCTATAGGTTAATGGGAGACATTTTCTAGAAGCGGAAATTTACTCTATATACTTCTTTCTACCGGACTGCCAAGCTTATGCTCTTCCTCTCCCCTCAAAATTCAGCAATGTTGGCTGTTTATAGGGTTAAGTCTTGGTAATTTCTTTCATGCCTTGAAACAAAATAGGTGCTTGATATTTGCTGATGGACCGAAGAAAAGTTGAAAATCTTAACTTGGGATCTCACTATTTTGCTTTGAAGAATATCACTGTTCTGGAGAAGCATATAGTAAAATATAATTAAAATTAAATCTATTTCACGGCACAAGTAACTTTTTCTTGATGACGGTAGCATCAATTGAGCCAGAATCAGAGACCCCGTAATGAACTACAAAATAAATGCATTTCTCCTAACTCCTATATAATTTTGATTTTGAGTTTATAATGATCAGTTATCCCTTTACAATAAATGTAAACTTTTTCTACTTATATGATTGACTTTCAGGCTGATGGTAGTTAGTCTAGGAATGGAAAGGCCAAGGAATGATGATTTAATTCTAGTAACATATTAAAAGGTCATCATGTGAAAAAAAGAAGCAGGAAGATAATTTCAAAACTAAAAGTAGAGAGGGCAGATTTCAGCTCCATATCAGTAAGTAATTTCAATAGGCTATGGAAGGGAGATCCAAATGACAGGGGTGTCATTATGGGAAGTATATAAGCAGAAGATTCTTCGGGGGATTTCTGTTCTTTGGGAGTTTGGATTAGCTTCTCTTGCCTGGGATCCTTTCAGCTCTCAATTCTAGAAATCTTAACAGCGAAAGCGGAGATGGTCAGCTAAGGTGTTTTCCTTCACTTAGCTAGTGGGCACCCAAAACTTTGAATCCAGATGACTTAATGACATATTTGTAGGTTAGTATCCAGGAATCTGACACTCACAGTTCCTTTTTAACACTCTATGACAACATTGGTATAGATTTTCAAGATGAATGTATGCCCACTGAGCATAGTTTATATCATCTCTAAGGAAGAATAGTTTCCTTTATACTTGATATAGTTATTTTTTGCCTTCATAGATTAACTTCAAATCTCTTTGAATGGAACCTTACAGTGGTTTGTTTTTAATATATTTATTTGGGTTTGACATAGAGAGGCAGATGAAGGAAATGCTGGCAGACCTAATAAAATTTTAAAAATAGCAGTTGGATAAAAAAAAAATCCTGGAGGGACACACAAATAGCAACTGCCTAGTTATCTTTGCATGCCATGGAAGATGCCTGGTATAGAGAGGAGGGACACTTTTGTAATTCATTTTATTCCTTTCCATAGTATCTGATTTATTTGAAAGTATATGTATTACTTTTCTAATAATAATAATAAAGACTAGAAATTTATTTTTAGGAAAACTGAACATACTATAGAATACGGTCCTATCATGTTTGGCCCTGGATCACTAGGGACTCTCAAATAGGAGGTGCTCAAGAAATGCTCAGTGGGTAAGCGTGTGAATGAATGAACGGACTGCTGCTATGGAGAGGAAAGTTGGGCTTCCAAGAATGAAAAGTTCACAACCCAGGATATGATTTTAATAAGGGTTGGGCCTCTTTAGCTATAATAATTCTTACCATGGACTTTCAAAGTAATCCGTTTGTAGTCAACGCCGCCATAGCTGATCAAGCAGTGGTAAACCCCTGCATCCTGCAGTTTCACATCTGTGATCTGAAGTGCAGCCTTTCCCAAGAAGAGCTGGTCTTTCAACAGCTGGGCCCTCTGGCTGTAGCTACTGTCCTGAACATTCAGGTCCTCCTTCCCATATACAAACTGAATAATTATTTTATCCTCCATTTCCCAGTGGACAATTAATGCAAACAGGTTTAATTGCTCTTTTACTGGGAATTTGCATTCCATTGTCACATTGCTGCCATACTCTACCACGTATAGATCCTTGGTAACTGTAATAAAAAATGCTGAAAAGAAAGATGACCAGTCTTCAGAAGGTAGAAAATTCCTCCAAAAAATGATAGAATGAGTACACTGTTTATAAACACTTTATCTGGTCACTATGTGATAATTACATGTAAGGACTAACTTTCCTAAATACATGTTTTATCCAGTGGGCTTGAAACATGTTTTGGGGTACTATATCTCATCCCTAAGTTAGATAATACAATTAGCTAAACAAGTTGTTGTCCCAAAATTCATAAACATACATTGCTATAGAAATACTATATGGTGATGGGGTACTTATAAGGAGAAGACTTTGTTTCATATGGACATCCCCAGAATGTCCTTTGACTGGATACCTATTTGCCTTCTGCAAAGTCTGAATGAAAGACTGACTCCAAGACAGTCATATGCTGCTTAATGATGAGGACATGTTCTGAGAAATGTGTTGTTAGGTGATTTTGCTGTGCAAATATCATAGAGTTTACTTACGCAAACCTGGATAGTACTGACTACTACACACCTAGGCTATATGTTGTAGCCTATTGCTCCTATGCTACAAATCTGTACAACAAGTTTGAATGAAGCATAGGACAAAACAACATGAGTTTGAATGAAGCATAGGACAAAATGATGCAATCAAGAGACATGGTAAACACAAGACCTAAGGTTACAATCAGCATAACATAGCATAATGTTTAATAGCAAACTTTTTTTATAAGTAGGAAGAGTGCACTCTAAAATGATGATAAAAAGTATAGCTTAGTAAACACATAAACTAGTAACACATTCACTTATTATCAGTAACAAGCATTATGTACTGTACATAATTGTCTGTGCCATGTTTTTACATGACTGGCAGCACTATAATTTTACAATGACTGTGACATCACTAAGAGATAGAAAATTTTCAGCTTCATTATAATCTTATGGGACCACAATGTCTTTACGCAGCACATGTCTGTAATCTGCTCTTTTTGCTGCCGTAAACTCTTGATCAGTTGTTTCGTCAGAGGTATATGGGTCTAAAGATTTAGGGAGGGTCTCAGGATGATGCCAGTACTATATTACCCTGGCATCCTCCATGGCACTATAATTCTTCCTCAGAACATGCTCCTTGGGAAAAAGCAGGTCACAGAGCAAGATGGGTAAAATGATCCTGCCTTTGTTTAAAACAAACAAATGAAAGTATACACATAGGCCATTTTTCAAGATATTTTCAACATTTATATCTGGGAAATGGATAGCGAATTAGTTTTGTTTCTTTTAATTTGTCCATATTGCCTGTATCTTTGTCCAATGATATGAGTTTATAAAATGTTTTTGAAATAAAGAAGGGAAAATAGAATATCCTATCTATTAAAAAATACATCCATTTTAAATTATTTTAATTTTTAACTTATGGTTAAAATATTTAAAATATAGAAACTAACAAAGAGATTGGTGTCTTACCTTTCAGCAAATGACAGTAGGCCATGAATGTAAAACCACTAAATGTCCTCATTTTTCTGAAATGACCTAATTATGGGAAGTACAAAAAGAAAAATGTTTTACTCAATAATTGAATACCTAGACATTATGGGACTTAGCAGTTCTAATTGAAATAGTCTTCTGATAACCAGATAAATACTGACTTCTAAGTATGGAAATGCAGTAGAGGATTCAGAAGTTCAATACCATTACTTAATATCCCAGAGCCATATAAAGCCAAATTTTAAAAAGCTACTATGATGAGAATTTTAAAATTTAATTACAAGCCCTGAAAAAAAACTTGTACACTCAAAAAAGAAGAAAATATTACAGAAAAATCTTCTCAACTATTTCATGTTTTTTTCCGCAGTATAACATATCTAGAAATCCAAACCTGCCTATACAAAATTTCAAAGCAAGGAGAACCTGACTTCCACATCTCCCACCTCTCAATGATCTCCCATCCTAGCAGCTGAATACTTTCATTGTACCCTTTAACTAGTCAAGCTTTCCACATTACTATTCCATCCATACCAGCTCTCCCTCAGGTGCCATCCTTCAAAAATCTCCTCTTCTGTCCAGATAATAAATTTATTATTACAGGTAACAAATCCTATTTCTACAATAAACTGATTCCACTAGTAGCAAGGCGAGTGAGGAGAAATAGTTAGAGTTGACTAATTCATACTAAGATGTGAATGACTCACAGCCACTCTTCAGGAGTATCTGCCTAGATTCTCTTCTTTATTTTGTCATCCTGTTGAAATTCTCCCAATTCTCTCTCAGCAAACATTAATTGATCATATTTTCTGTGCCATGTACTATTTTAAGTACTGGGGATATAGCAGTGAACAGAAAAAAAGAACCCTCACTTTTCTCTTGGAGCTTATATTCAAGTAGGGAAGTAAATAAAAAAGATTTGTGCTATATTTCAGCCAACATGTTTATTTAATAAGACATTTTCCCTCTGATTACATATACATTCATACACTTTGAGAAGAAAATTAGCTTTTCCTCTTACGGTCTCTTTGACCTCAGTATATACACAAAAACTCACAAATGATCGACTAATAAATGTTACTCATATATAAGGTAGAAGAGCATATATTAGAGGCATTAGCCTCTAATATATACATGGTTCTTAAAAATCAATAAGAGAACTACACACAACCCAAAATGAAAATGAGCAAAAGATTCTAATATACAGTTCAGAGAATAAGAAATGCAAGTGATATCCAAACAGGAAAGAATGCTCAATCTAACCAATAAAAAAGTATAAATTTAAGACAGGGAATATCATTTTTCACTTATTAGAATGACCAAAATTACAAAGACTCCTAAGATTTAGTTTTAGAGGATAAGAATGGGTTTTCTCATCCACTAATAATCAGAATATAAAGTTGTATAACCTTTTTTGGAAAGCAATTTGGTAATCTCTATTAAAATTTAAATGCATATGTCATTTGAGCTTTCACTTCCTCTCTAGAAATATTTGCTACAAAAACAAAAACATGTACTTATAAGAATAAAGGTATGGAACTTCTAATATTAACCCAAAACTGGGAATACCCTAGATAACCTAAGTGGTTAAGTAAATTTTGGCATAGCATATTCATACAATGTAATATAATTAAGTACAGAATAAAGTACATGTATATGTATTGATTTTGCAGAGGTGTAGAAAGTAAATTGCAGAACAGAAATCTACTTTAGTTAAAAAAGAAAAAGAAAAATGTGTGTGTATTTAAAAATAGATGTCAAGAAAAATCCATATCAAGATACTGATAGTGACTACCTCTAGGAGTGAAATTAGAGGATAGGTAGGTTTTCACCTCACTACAGTTTTGTTTTGTTTTGTTTCTTTTAATGAAGAAACAACAAAAGAAAGAAAAGGAAAAAATGGGGAGATGAGATTGTGAATGATTCCTTGGGAGTTTTTTTTGTGTCTAAATTTTCAAATGAACATATTTGTTTTACTTTTATTATCAGAAAAAAATAAAAACAAAATTCAGCGAACCATTTCACCTTGCCAAGCTGCAGAATATCTGGCAGACATAGTAGTAGAGTAGAAAGAACCCCAGAATCTAAAACATCTGAACTGAGGTAGAATGATGACATTTGTTTACATTTTTCTTCATTATCTTCATTATTAAAATAACTTAAACACATTACAGAAAATGAGAAAAGAAGGGGAAAACCACCTACTAGTCTATCACTTTAACCCTGGTAATATCTGAAAACATTTTTGGTTGTCAAAATGGGGTGAGGAGGAAGGTTGCTATTATCCAGTGAGTAGAAGCCAGAGATGTTGCTAAGCATCTTAAAACTCACAGAACAGCCCCCATAGCAAAGACATATTTTGGCCCCAAATGTCAATAGTGTCAATGCTGAGAAAACTTGCAACCCCTGTGAGCATTTTAGCATATGTTTTTCTCTAGTCTTTAAAAAAGTAATAACAACCTTATATATTTAACAGCCATTTTTTAAATTTAATATTATGACAAATATTTTCCATCTTAGTGCGTGATATTCATAATTATCTTATTTAGTGGTCCCACAATGTTTAGTTCCTTTCTTGGTAGGTATAAGATTGTTTCCAACTTTAAAAATGTCAAAAGTATTTGTGTATTCTGCAAATATTTGTTAAGTGCCTACTTTGTGTCAGGCACCAGACTAGGCCCTCAGGGTAGATTTCCCTAATTATTGATCAAGGAGAAAGAACATTTTCCTGGTTCTTGATGCATGTAGATAATTAGTACCAGTTACACTGTACCTTCATCCAGCACTAAGTGGTGTTTTTAAAATATGTCTTCTAAGTTGATTTAAAGAGTAAAACTTGAAAAAAATAGTTGTCCATTATTAGCACAAGAAGTAATCAGCAAAGGCAGAAATTATCTAAAAAAGAAGTAAAACTTGAATTTTTCACATGTTTGTTGATCGTTTTAGTTCTTTTGTGAATTTTCTGATTAGTTTTTGGCCTATTTATATTATTGATTTCTTATCAACCTGCATGAATCCTTCATGTTCACATACATATGCATATACAAAAAGGGTAAATAAAAAGAGTTATCATATTCTTGCTAGTGTGAGGTGCATAATTCTTATTACTCTCCTTACTATCTGCTCTGTAGATGCGGATGATGATGGCATTCAGACCTGTGAGAACACAAAGGTTGTTGGAATGAGGCTACTGCCGCAGCTGTTCTTTCCTTGGGCTAGAATTGATATAACAATTATAAAATACGAATGCAAAATTATAAACACAAATATACTTATCGGGCAGAAGAAAACTTAAGCAGAAGAAAATTTAAAGCAAAGAGCTGTTGAATGAATCAGAGGGACGTTAAATCAACTTATGGATTACAACTAATTTTGGCAATGTATATCTGAATTCCCAGACAAGAACTGAGACAAAGAGCAAGGAAATGTGAACAAGAGAAGAAGTGACAGTTCATTCACGATGGGGAAGCAGGTTTGTCCCTGGGGGAACCCAGTATATGACTATGGGAATGATACTACTTCTCTATTTCCTAAGTGTAAAATAGGAAGAAGAGACAGGAAAATAATTTAAGCTTTGTTTCTTAAAAGTAGGAGCAAGGAGTGTCTTGATATGTGCTGGTTTTTCCCTGATGTCTATCAATTATAATTTGATTTCAAAAAATAAATTATTAGAGTCCAAGTGAGCTGAAAACTCATTCCATTAATAGATCAAGAGAGTTGATCTATTAAATAGCTACTAAACTATCAAACTATATTAAACTCAACTAAATCCTGTACCCAAACTCCTTCCACTTAGTGACCCTGAAAAACACGTATACATTTCCCAGGTGTGACTTTGATTCCCTACACTATTTCTTTGGCTACCTTTAAAACAACACTCAAAATGCTGTCCTTTAACCTCTGCCTATAACCCTCTTCCACTGAAAACAGGTTAATTTTTTTTCTTCAGAGTATCATAATTCTTAAAATCTTCTGGCTACTGTCAATGTAAATTGGCACAATCTTTCTGGAAGGCAATTTTCAATTTGCATCAAAAGGCCATTAAAATATTCAGACTTTTTACCTAAGTAATTATGCTTCTAAGAGGTTACCTGAAGGAAATAATCAGCAGTGTCCCAGAGAGTTATATGAATAATGAATGTTCAGTGAATGGCTAAGGTAGTGAACCACTGTAAATAACCTTTATGCCCAGCAGGGAGAATTAATTTTGTGTAGTTATCTAGCACCATGGAATACAGTCATTCTTTTAGAAATCACATTTTAGAAGCCATTTAATCCATAGAAAATCATCCACCATATTTATATACATTTATTTTAGGTGCAAAAAACAAAGTGGAACAATGGTACTTGAAGTATTCTTTGTGTTATATGACACACCCAAACTGTACTTTGACATTAGCCAAGGCCAACGTATCAAAGAAATATTTTAATAAGAAATATTTTAACGTTTTTCTCCCCTTAGGCTCTTCTCTTCCTCCTTCAGGACTCCTTTAGATCCCCGAAGTAGATAGAGCAAGAACTCACATTCCAGGATCCTGGATCTTACAGCACGAAAAGACCTTAGGAGATGCTGCAGGCACACTGACTTACCCAGAGCATACTGCTAGTGAGTGACTGAAGATGGACTTGTACTAACGTGTTCCAATCTCCAGCCTAGAAATTTCCCTCTAGACTGCTACCTACCTCAGGATCATATTAATGAATGCGCAGAAACATATACTTGTAAGACTGACATTAAGCAAAACTAAATCCCGCCTGGAGAAAGCACAACGTGTTACCTGTTCTTATTAACCTCGATCGGTAACTGGCTCTATTGCCCCCACCCCCAAATAACAGTTTCCCTTTTCCTTCTCCTCTCTCCACCTCGAAGAATGGGTCTACAGACCATAGCATTTTTTTCAAGTACCGAGTGAGATGGCCAGAGATTCCGGCCAGTGGGCGAATCACCAGGGAAGAGCGCTCCCTACCTGCGGGCGGGGAGACTCGCCTGGAGCCGAGATGAGTAGCGGAGCCCATAGGAGCAGCGAAGCCCGGGACTTAAAGCTCCGCGAACTGCGTGCTCACTACCCCAGCGGATGAAGTCCCCGCCCTTCTCTGACGGAAATTCTCGCTAGTGGCTGACTTGGGAACTCGTGCGTCCCTGGAATAAAAAAATATATATATCTACATAAAAGAAACCAAAAGTGAAACTTAACTACTGAGGTTTCTCGTAAATAAGGCTTTTCAAAAGGAAATCTTCAAGAAGCAAAACATCGGTATGTTTTAAACCAAAGTTTAAACAAAGCAACTTCCGAAATCATTACAAAGTTTTCAGATGTTGGTTTTACCTTCAGAATCCAGACACCTTAAATTCTGCCGTCCGGTTTCCCTCCTTTTTGATAAAAGCTTTTAAAAGAAGACAGAACATCTTGACATAACGATATGATTCTGCAACATAGAGAAAGTAAAATGACAGGTCAATATGGCTTTGGTTTTTATTCTAGAAAGTAGGTGTGTGTTTATAATAGAAAATGTATTTTTAAATGGTGTATTGTAAGACTTCCTCAAAGTTCCTCGACATAATGAAACTTCAATTGCCTTGTCATTAAAAGAACTTCCCGTCATGAGTTACACCTGGTAAGAATGCTCTGGATCTCTGCTATCTTGCCATCCTTGGGATGTAAACTGGGGTAGCACATTCTAGATGAGGGTTAAGAAAACCCTTCTGGTAACTCTAATCAACAGATGACCCAAACTGAAACCACGTGGCATAATTTACTTGAGCATTCCTCACTATCGGACTTCTAGGTGCCTCTTTTTCTCCTTTCCTACTTCCTTCATCTTTCTTTCTTTGTAATTTTAAATTTATATATTGAATACTTCATTGTCAATTCAAAATACTGCATAATAAATGAATACTGAGATGTCCATTGGCTTGGTTATGGCATTCAAGTAAGTATTTTCACATTCTCAGAATAGTACATATCTTTATTTTTAAACTTGGAAAAATACTGAAGATGAGATTGCCTTGAAAATCTGGTGGGGAATATGAAATTCTCTTTAGCCTCAATAAAATTGTAATAGACTGGTGCTTCCTATAGCAAATCTCTCTTGAGGCCACATAGTGAAATAGAGCAGTGTTTTCTCAAATTTAGTTCCTCTAATATTTTCTATTTAATCTGTTTTACTTTTCCTAAAAATGACAGTCAAGACCTAGGACATATAGTTAATGACCTGCTAATGTGGTCGTATAACTGTCAAGTCAGAAAAATTAGACTTTAGAGGTACCTACCACTAACTAGTTGAGTACTTTGGGGAAAATAATTTACTGAGTAGTCAGGATTAAGTAATACCTCCTTAGATGGCCTCGACAATCTATGAATGATTTTTCTAAATTGGGAGTAAATGTTTAGTTTTATTGTTTGTTTTACCAAATGTTGGGAGCCATTTCTGCTGCCTGTCTTGAGACGGGGTTAAAGTTGCCTGCAAGCTAGAAATTTGCAGGGCAGGTGGGCTCTATGCAGAAGGAGGAAGTTTGGCTTAATGTAGAGTTGAACGTTCCTTGCCCTAGGGAATGGGAGACAGAATAGGATAAAAGAGGTTGTGAGAGAATTTATGTAAATGTCAGCAATTGTTAGAATATCTGTGGATTTTGCTTCCCCATGCATTTCCAAGAGTATAAATATGCTGTGCTTAACAAACTCGGGGCGCAGTATTTACTGTTAGCTCTCCCGACTCTATCTCTTTGTCTCTCTCTCTGTCTCTCTCTTTTTTTCTTTCTTTTCTCAATCCTCACTCCCCCTCTCAGGAACTGTTCGATCTTAGCCAGCGGGCTCGGGCAACCAAAGTAATGTTCAGGGCCTGTATAATGATCAATAGAAAAAGCAGGAAGCAAATAGAATTTGCCTTTCTCTGAAGTTGTTGATGGAAATGGAAGGTTTTTGTTCATCTTGGGGCTCAGTGATTTACATATTAGTAATCTGAGGATTTGCAATCTTGTTCATCTCACCCACCTGTTTCCAGCCTTCGGCCATTCATTTTCCTCACACAGTTTATCAAGCTTCTCAATGAAATTTTCCATGTACTCTGGAAAGAGAAACACTGGATGTGTTTAGAAAAAAAAAAAAAGAGGTTTTTATCACTTAAAAATATATATGAAAATAAAACAGGGTCATTAGTACCAAAACCACATGTGAGTTTTGCAATTTGGGCGAAGTGGATGGAGAAGTGCTAAGATAGGAGAAGAGCAGTGGAAGCCAGAGCCGAAGAACTGGACATCCCGATCATCTTCAGTATTGCCGTTTCCCATTCATGCCTCTCGTTCATTTTTAGGAGTAAAAACTCATCACTGCCTGCGTGCTATTTCTGAGTGTTTCTGAGTGTCCCTTGCATCACAGTTGACTTGAGGTGGGTGTTTAAATACAGATTTTAGGGCTCTAACACAGACCTGCTGAATCCAGTTTTCTGGAGGGTGGTCCGTATAAGGTTTACAGAAAAAAAAATGAACCGAGAAGTTATAACTCTCCTTCCTCCATCTAATTTGGTTAATTGGTATCAATACCACCCTTCACTCTACCTCTGCCCATTTCACTTCCACTTTTGCCCTCAAACAAGAGAGATGATTCTTGTCTGTCCTGATCTTAAAAGGATAGATTCCAGGGTCCTACAACTGTGCCTTAAGTGATGCTAGCAATTTCCTGGTGAAGAAGCAATTTCCAGTAAGCTGTTTTGATCATCAGAAACAGAAAATAAAGATACTCAAAACAAAAAATATTGGCAAACTGCTTAATTTGCATTTAATATTTTTAAATGCATTTTATTAATATATAAGGACAATATCCACAATCATACAAAAGCCAAATATCTGTGGTCAGCCTCCACAAACAATAATGATATTAACATATCTTAAAGTCATGCTCATAACCATTTCTAACACAATTTTTCATGGTAAAGAATTCAATTTAGCTTTGAGGGCATCAGTAAGGCCTGTATGTTTTTCTTGTCATTTTTTATAATATATGTATACTTTTTAATTAAAATCCTTGCAAATTAAAAGCTATTGCTCTCAAATTATATATACAAACAATATCCAGATTCGTCCCCATGTTCTATTTTTGATTGTGTAGGGTTGTGAACCACCGCCATGTTATGCCCATTTCTCTGTCTCTCTCTCCCCAACCACCAACTCTTACCTTCTGTTGCCTCTACCTTTGCCATCTATTCATACCCCCATACACTGGTGCTAAACAGACTTCACGGATCAGAACAATTTGCCCTGGTAATACAACTATTTAAAATACAGGTGAAATTAAATTTGTGGATGGCCAGAGGGTAGCAGCTGTCATCATTTGATGCCCATACTCAGATGCTTCTCTCACTTAGACCGCATTTATCTCCTTCCTTACTATTCCGAGCTAGAGGAGAGCTGGCCAGGTGACGATCTCTTGCCTTCAAAGGGCAGCTTCCATGCTGTTGGTACTTTAAAACAAAGATGAGGCCTCCAACAATGTCCCCTGTCCTCAAGGAATTCATGAATCAGGACATAAATATTTATGACTCAGATAAACAATGTGGGAACTTGGGAACATTCTATGATAAATAATTTAATTTCAAGGAATCTCAATAAATAAACTGAAGGCCGCTAAAACTAGAGTTTGCAGATGGGAGATCCTCTTTCAGAGGATACTAGAAAATATTTTTTTGATTTAATAAATGTCCTAGAACTAAATAACCTAAGTGGATGGTGTAGAAATAAAACAGTCCCCCTATGAGTCATTTCACTTGATTTAAGGATATGATTCAGTTCAAACGTCTCTTGTGGAAGTGCCTGAAGAAGAATTATTTTTTACCCACATGTGATTTTAAACTAAGAACAATATCAGTTCTAAAACTCTTTAAAACCCCTACTTGGAAGGGAACAACGGATTTTTGTTTTCTGGTATGAGTAAGGGGTTATTCAAAAACCCATTATAATCACATCCAGGTTAACTGGCTTGAGAACCTAATTAATCTGCCATTATTCATAATAGACTCATCATAAAAGAATGAGTAGTTTTTTCTTTTCTCCACCTTTTCCTGAAAGGATATCAAAGCCTTTCTGTTCTGAGAGATTCCAAGCATAAACTAATAAACAGAAATTTCAGATACTGAAAAGTCCTACTTAAAAGAAGGAAAGAAAGGTGGGACAATGAGGTAGAATATCTGGAAATGAAGCTCCTTAAGTTATGTTGGCCAGGCAAGGCTTCTCCAAGAAGTGGTATTTGAGAAATGAATTATTAAAGCAACCATAAAAAGATCCGAGGAAGAGCATTCCTGGCAGAGGGGTCAACAGGTGCAAAGGCCATAAGGAGGGAATAAAGTTGGCAGGTTCAAAGGGTGAAAAGAAGGTCATTGCGGCTGGAGTGTAGAGTGAAGGGAGGGGTGGTGGAACAGATTATATCATGAAGGACCTTGAGGACCAAGGTTGGATTCTAATTGCAGTGGAAAGCCACTTGGTGAGTTAAAACAGGGGAGTTACCTGATGGATGTTCTGAAAATATCACTCTAGCCATGATCTAAAGAATGAAGTATATATATAGAAGGGCCAGCATGGAAGCCAGAAGACCTTTAGGAGCTGTTGCTTAAACTAAATTTTGGAAGCAGAACTAACAGAGCTTGTTGACTGATATCAATAGTAAAGGAGAAAGGGGAATTAAAGATGATATATATATTTTTAATATGCTGTACCAGAACAATAAAAAAGCCAGAGTTTGGGGCTTTCACAATATTTGCGAGTTCTCTAAATTAATCTAAAATAAAACAACAGCTCTCCTGTTAAATTAACATCTGAAAACTGGTTTTAAGCAGTCAAAAGACTCATAATTTTTTAAGAATAAATTACAGTCCTTTCTGGAAATGGAAAGCTGGTGGAGGTATGCGTGCAGGGGTTCATAGCCTTGGTCTTGTTCCTGAACCTTGCTATTAGTCATGCTACAAAATGACTAGTCCAGGTCACTTTCTAGTAGAAGCTGAAGAAATTCACAGGGAGTATTGTGCCAGGGATGAGAGAAAAAGTTTCTCAATTATGTTGACAGCATTCTTTTTAAAAGGTATGTGGAGAGAAAGTCCCATGCTGAGAAATGCCATCAGCTAAGGCATCAGGATTAAGGGGTGTATGTGTATATGAACTCTGTTTGGGAATGAATTGTTTGAGGGATGAACTGTTTTTGGGGATGAACTGTTTTATTTCCTTACAGAATATGGAAGAATGGGGAGTAAATAGGAAGCATGGGCTCATTCATGCTTGTGCATGAAAGAACCAAGGAGAAATTTGTCAATTACAGACTAGAGTTTCAGACATCTTATGACCCCAAGTGATGGCCCCCACCCCAGAAATTCCTGCTGTTTTTGTACTAATCGGAGATAACTCAGCAAAAGAGAAGACTGTATCAGCATTTTAAGAGAGAGATAGGATAGTGACACTCAGGCTTCAAACACTGACGTAGACTTGGAAGTTAGAAAGAATGTAGGCATACTTCTATCCCTTGATGTCCAGCTCTCTCAAGGCAAGGCCCTAAACCCCAACCCAATAACACAAGATGCAGTTTCCCAAAACTTAGTGAGGGCTGACCTAGATCTGGGTAGAAAAGATGTCCTAGTTTGTTTCTAGTGTAGTTAGGTTGCTCTCAAACAAAATCATTGTTTACTCATCACTGTATTTCACATATAATCCTCACTTGCTTCATTTGGGTAAAGGGGATAATTAATGCCTGCTGTAACCACAAAAAAAAAATTAACCTAATTAATGCATCCTTTTCCCCGTGTTCTTGGAAGGCAGGAGGAAGATGGGGAGTTGACATGGGGTAGAATAAATTCTAAAATTGACATACTTGTTGCCAGGTTTGCTTGGAAGAAACTTGACGGATACTGCGAGGACAAGCTGTGCAGCACTTCCAGGGATGCTTGCCATAGGAGCAAGAGAAAAAGAATGAACACTGAGATCTGAGGGTTTTTGGTTTTGTTTGTTTGTTTGTTTGTTTGTTTGTTTGTTTTTTATGTCCTGGGGTGGCACAAACCGATGTCGTCGTATCTTATGAAGAGCTGCAAAGGAAAGGGGCTATATAATAAGGTCATTTTATGCATCAGAGTTGAGACCGGTTTCCTCTTTTTTTTTTTTTTTTTCTTTTTAAGGCACTCTGTAGGAGACCAGGCTGAATTTCTTAAAGGTGTAGGAGGCTGAGAGTCACCGTGAGATAGCTTATTGAAGTCTATAGAGGCTTAGCGAGGCTCAGGAGCATGAAGTCTCACATACTTAGGTGACCGACAAAGTTCACTAAGTTTAAGTGAGATTGTCCTTGTGCTTCTTCTGCCTTCCCTCAAAATCTCACAGCTGAGTCGCTGCAGTTTTGATTTTTTTTTAAGTGGACTGGTCATTTTCTTTCTTATTTTAAATTAAGTTTATTGAGATAATATTGGTTAATACACTTAGCGGTTTTGAATTTGCCTCTATGACCTGCCTTTGCCCAGCACTCGGCGTAGAACACAGCAGGTTTGG
This sequence comes from Macroglossus sobrinus, assembly GCA_004027375.1. Lineage (NCBI taxonomy): Eukaryota > Metazoa > Chordata > Mammalia > Chiroptera > Pteropodidae > Macroglossus > Macroglossus sobrinus. Next base: position 460,896 of record PVKZ01000600.1, read on the forward strand.
TCCGCCGCGCGGCCCCTTTAAGGAAGCCCAAGGCTGCGCTGACTGACTGTGGCGGTCAGCCAATCCGCGAGGCGAGGCCGGCGCTGGCCGGTTCTGCAGTCCCGGAGCTTGAAGGCCTCCGCCCTGATCACCGTGACCCCGCGCCTCTGCCGACCCCTGCCAGGTGAGTGAGCCGCAGCCGCGGGGGTGCAGAGGGCGCGTGCCCGCCGCGCCGGGCGCGCGCTGCCAGTGAGCGCCCACCCTTGGCTCTTGTCCTGACCCGACGCTCAAGGACTCCTGGTCTTTCTTGTAACATTGTAATGGAGTTGGGGAAAAGTAAGAGCATTGTCAAGGGAAGTCAGCACATCTTGCAGGAAGTACCCAAGTTACAGTAATTGGATTTAGACAGCGCGGGTGGGGTTAAATCAGGAAAAACCACCGGAAAGTTGTGGGTTCCGGGTTGGAATTTGCAGGGGAAGTGGCCTAGTTTGAATGGAACGCGAAGACGTTTTTAATGGTTGTACTTATACAACCAGTCATAAATGCAGGAAGTTACTGTACAATTTGATCAGATAATGAGTCAGCGCAGAAATTTGGATGACACAGGTCACAGGATTATCCTTTCTATATTTACTTTTTAAACTAAAATCAAATCCAAGTTCCCAGTGGTGGCCCGAGGAAGGCTGCCTGGAACTTGCAGCCCCAACACTTCCTGGAAATACCTCTTCCCATTGTAATCTATAGCACAGCTGAGGCAGCCAGAGCACCAAAGACCCTTTTTAAGGTCTCAGGAGTAATCAAAGTTAAAAGGAAGGAAGAAGGGACTCAAATCAGCATTCTCATCCCTCTGAAACACACTGGTGTCTAAGTTATAAGTATCAAGACATTTGTCACCAATGATAAAGTGTTGGGATTTTTGAAAGACCTTATACAATGGAGTGACTTTAAAGTTATTCCCCTTGCTTATTTTCTACCCCCAACCCCGTTTTATTGAGAAGTAATTGACATACATCATTATATACATTTAAGGCATACAGCATGATGGTTTGTGTATCTCATAACAGCAATATTAACTATAGTCATCATTTCCGATATATATTTTGTAAGTGGAAGAGAGAAGACTGAGTATTCTGGACACCCTAACGAACCTCACAGGCTTTGGAAAATGGTTTTATTAGGGTGGGGAACGTTGAAAATTCTGGACTTCAGGGTGTAGTTTAGAAGGTGTGCACTCATTTTCAGGTGTGATCTCCCCTGAGGACTACGGAGAAGCTCATCTCCCTGCCTGGCTTCTAACTCTTCGGAGCATCCCCTAATACATCCAAACTACAATCCAGACCCAAGAGAGCAAAGTCCAGAAAGAGGTAAGCCTAAATCCTAACTTTCTGTATAGTTTTCCTTTCCTATATGGCTGACATGAGGACTGTCCCTGCACTTCATGGGAGATCCCACCCCTTCATAATAGGAGCACTGTTAGAGACATAGCTCTGTGACATAGAGGGTAGGGGAGGGAGGGAGAGAGAGAGAGAGAAGGAATGGAGTTTGAGGACAATTGTTTATAAACGTTTGCAGTGTATGTAAAAATTCAGTTGTTCACTCCTATATGCAGAAGAAAAATAAAAATGGCAAGTGGCCTGAACTGTGCTTTCTCTTGTATCACTCATTGCTTTCTGCAAATTTTTATGAGAAAGATAACCATGGAGACTGCCAAGATAGATAATATATTGCTTTTGCCTTCAGGTAAGTTCTGGCTTGCTGTTAGAAACAGTTGACATGAGACTGTCCGAGTTTGCAGAAAGGAGAGAACTTAAGCTAGATCTCCCCACTCTCAGTGGCTGGCCTCCAACTCTTGTCACAGAATGGAATGGGGCAGTGGCAGAGGGGGAGGGAAAAACCTCATGACCTCCCTGGCCTGTTCAAGTCCTCTTCTCTCTGATGTGTGATTTGGCCTCCTGTGCCCAACATTAAAGCTGATTCTGATCAGAAGCCCCTGTAATTCTAGGGTATGTCTTTGGCCAGAATATAGGAAGCCACTGAAGTCCAGCTTGCAGTTCCCACTCACCTAGAGCCCCATATGCAGGGATAACCCATTCCACCTGTCATGAAATGCCTCCCACCCCGCCAACATCTCCCCAGTTAGCCAGAACCCAAGATTTTCTCATAAGGATAAGGAAACTAGAAGCTCTTCTGGCTTTCCACAGAATACTGTGAATCTTGGGTAGAAATCATTAAGACCAGCCACTCAGTCTTAATGCTTAAAGCTTCACAACCTTGCTCAACAGCCTATCAAACAGAATCAGCAGCATTGTTGAGGAGGGTAGAGCAGTGTAATTTTCTTGAGTTTTGTGTTCTTCGGAATGTAAAATCAACTGAAGTTCATCTACCTACCAGCTGGATTTAGAACAAAAACTGGAGTTCTGTTCTACCTAGAATTGACAGCCCACTTAAGAACTTCTTAGGTGAGATAAACAAAATAGACAATACCATATACTTATTTAAAAGTTGTGTTTTCCAGGACATTTAATTATCCTTATGTTTTTCTCTTTTGAGAACTTCAGTAGTAGCCTGAAGAGAACAAATTGAAGCTGGAGGAGAATGGCCGAGGGATGTCAGCAGTGAAATGTCAGCAGTGAGTAAATGAAAATAGGGAGTGTGTAGGAGAGGGGTAGGGAGTACAGGCAGAGTATAACGACTTTGAGACACCTAAAACTTCCTAAAACACAACTGCAAGGAACACAGAAAAATCTGTCCTCAGGTGCACAGTGTATCTTCTCACTTACGCCTCTCAGAAACAAAGGTTCCATCATCCAGCTGTACAGAAGGTAAAAGGATGGATGGTATCCTCCCTGTCCCTCACAAAGGAGAGAGTTCTTTTCTGTTTTTGTTTTTGTTTTTCCTTAAGTATGCAGTTCTTCAAGATTTGAGGAAGCAAAATCAGAAAATATAGAGCAAAAGATTTTAGAAATCATCTAGTTCAATCAGCTGGTCTTGGGTGAGTAAATGATGACCAAGTTAGTTAAGTTTGTACAAGATCAGACAGCTAGTTAGGAGCAAGGACCAGAATCCACACTGAGTTCCCAGGTCAGAGGTTTTCTTATTTTTACCTTATGACAAGCTCACAATAGCCCAAAGCAGAGCATATGAGGATGCATGTAGAATATATTGTTTTAAGCCTCTTTGCTTTTTTATATTTTAGGTCAAGATGGGGTTTATATTTTCAAAATCTATGAATGAAAACATGAAAAACCAACAGGAGTTTGCGTTAATGAATGCTCGACTTCAGGTACATTTTAAAATAGTTAAGCTTTTATGTAGTTACAGTGGTTTAAGTTTCTAACACATGTGTTCCATCATTATGTTCTTTTTGAACCCCAAAGGGTAAAATGCTCTTGGGGCTTCATCCTCAAAGCCAAGATGCAATGGATTATTAATTATCTAGTGGATGGGCTTATTTAAATCTCCAGTCCTGATCCCCTGTGACTATTTTTCTTTACATGGCAAAAGGGACTTTGCAATGTGATTAAACTAAGGAGTTTGAGATGGAGAAGATCCTGAATTATCTGGGTGGGCCCAATGTAATCACAAGCGTCCTTATAAAGGAAAGAAGGAGGCAAGAGGACTAAAATTGGTAAGGGGGGGTGAGAGAGAGGACCAGAAGTGAGAAGTGGGAAAGGGAGTGAGAGAGGGAGGGAGAGAGGGGAAGAGAGAGGAGAGAGAGAAGAGTTTGAAGATGCTATGCTTCTGGCTTTGAAGATGCAATAAAGAACCATAGGCCAAGGAAATCAGGCAGCCTCTAGAAACTGGAAAAGGCAAGGCTACAGATTCTCTCCAGAGGGAATGCAGTCCCACCAACCCATTTTGGACTTCTGACCTCCAGTACTGTAAGATAATAAATTTGTGTTATTTTAAACCACTGAGTTTGATAATTTGTTATATAGCAATAGGAAATTAATAAAGAGTATGAAAATTTAAGGCTGGATAGAAAAGATCAAAGCAAAGTAGAAGACTGCCTAATTGACTAATATAGGTTGTCAGAAAGTATTTTAAAATAAACCAAGTGTTAAAATTTTGACTAGAATTGTCTTCCTAAAATGTCAAAGATCTCATGGCCCTGGGAGTAGAAGGTCCTGCTGTGCATCAGTACAGTGAGTGGTTAAAAGTGAGGACTAAAGACAGACGGCTTGGGTTTGAATCCCGTCTCTGCCCCTGACTGTATGACTCATGCTTCAGTCAGTCTCCTCATCTGTAAATGAAGGTGATAGTATCCCCTTCAGGGGGTTATTTTGAGGAGTAAAATAGAAATATATAGAAAGTAAACAGAACAATGCCTCAAGTCTTTAGAACAGTGTCTCTCTGTAAATATTAGTTGTTGCTGTGGTTATTATTGCTATTAAAGAATGATAAGAGTGGCTTGTGCAGGTTAATAACTTTTAGGGGAATGGAGCAATTGAAAGAATAGGCAACTGATTTATTGTAACAGCCAAGTGACTTAGGGGGGGACCAGACATTAGGTATACAAACCAGCCAAGAATGTCACATACTCAGTCCCTGTCCGAGACCTGTGGAAACTATAGGGCTTTGGCTCTTACATCAGTTCCCATAAAGTCAGGGTCTTTAAAGGATCTGGGATTTTCCCCTGCTTGCAAGCTAACAAATTAGCCTGTTAACTCTTTTGTGGACGTTAGCAGAATTCAGGAAATACCTGTGTCAGAGACAGAAGACTTTATTACTCATAGCTCAGCAAGCAGTATAAGCATGAGGTTGGTGTCATGCTCCTCAAGTCTCACAGAAGTGACAAAGATGGGTTTAAATTGGTGCATTCAGTGGGTTTGTGGCACATTTGAGAAACATTGTAATTGGGGGATCTACTGTTTTGTAGTGAGTAGTGAGCTGGTGGAATCGGGGAAGGTTACCTCATTTCCCAAGGTTTTTCACTGCAAACACAACTCAGAAATGGCCTCAACAGTCTGGGCCTTGTCCTCTTGGCCTGCCTTGCAATACTATGCCAGGTCATCCAGGGCCTATGGCAGATGGCCCCTCCTGACAACATGCCCCTCTGCCCAATTGACCAGAACTTTTAGAACAACCTCTACTTCTGCCCACTGATCCCAGCAACCATCACAGCTAGTGCTGAGGTGACACTGTCAGGAACACTATCAGCAACACCATTTTTCAGCTTGGCTGAATCAAAGGCGAACCAGGCCCAGGTCTTTAGAAGAATCTCTGTGACTCGAAGAATCTCTGAGCCAGAAGCTGTGGTTCAGGTGGCAGAATTGGGGATAAAGTTTTTCCCAAAAAAGTAGTAGCTACTACTTTATGCAAAACATATTTTAATTTGACCGGCAAATGGACCATTTCTTTGTAGTTATCTTTTTCTAGTTAACTCACCCCCAAATGGGGATGTCAGGCCTGAGAATCACAAGACCGCCAATAGTCAAGTATTCTTTTTAACAAGAGCTCAGTAGTAAGCCAAGGGTTGCCTTACATTTTTGAAAGGGGCATGTTACAGGTTGAATTGTGATACCCCACCCCCATATATACCCCACTACCTCACAATGTGACCTTATTTGGAGAAAGAATCTTTACAGAGGTGATCAAGCTAAAGTAATGTTATTAGGGCAGGCCTTAATCCCGTATGAGTGGTATCCTTATAAAAGGGGGAAATTCGGACATACAGACATGCATACAGGGAGAATGCCATGTGAATGTGAAGCTGGCCATTTGCAAACTAAGGAGGCCCAAAGAGATCCTTCCCTCACGACCCTCACAAGGAACCAACCCTGCTGACACCTTAATTATGGACTTCCAGCCTCTAGAACTGAGATGATAAATTTCTGTTGCTTAAACTACTCAATTTGTGGAACTTTGTTATAGCAGCCCTAGAAACGAATACAGGATGTATTTGGAGCTTGTGTCCAGCAGGTGGCGCCGATGTACTGGGCATGGCCTCTGGAGATAGGCTGTGATTTTCTTTCTCTTTGGGATTCTATATTGTTTCTACTAGATCAGCGATCTCCAACCTTTTTGGCACCAGGGACCAGTGCTCCTATAAGAATCTAATGCCAAATGGTCTGAGGTTGAGCTGAGGTGGTGATGCTAGTGCGGGGGAGAGGCTGAAAATACAGATGAATCTTCATTTGCTAGCCCGCCGCTCACCTGCTGTGTGGCCCAGTTCCTAACAGGCCACAGACCTGTACCAGTTCAGGGCCCTGTATTAAACAAATGGAAGGGGTCAGGGAATCCCTGAATGGGAAGGTATCCTATCATCACTATAAATATTTGCAATATAAGCAAGTAACACATCAATTTCAGTATACATTTATAGGTGGAGGGCACAACCGCAGTATCTTGAAGCAGCTCAAAGGCCAATTTAATTTCCTTTCCTCACGGCGAACTTAATTCAGACTCTATCAGTTGAATTCCAGTGCATTTTTCCCCTATGGGAACATGTTCAACATAGGTACTTCAGGGGTTATCTTAACAGTTTCAGGAGATTATGTTGTCTCCCAGGTGGGGCAGACTGGGGAGGGCAAAGGGGCGAGGATAGCTTTTTGCCCTTTGGCCCCTTATCCCAGAATAGGCACTGTTCCTCCCTTCCCCTCTGGAGAGCACTGGGGTTCAGAAGCATCAGTCCTTACCTTCTATTGGTGCCATCACTCAGCCCTGTGTCAACGTAAGGAATATCCAAACCTGTAGAGAATTCTTATGAGTTTATTTAAACCAAACTGACAACAGTTTCCTGGAAGCAAAATCTCAACGTATTGAGAAAACACTCCAGAGAATGGCAGGTTTGTAGCTTATTTTACACATTAGAATAAAAAGAGGAGATATAAGGGGGCTTACATGAAATCCATTGGTCGTAGGCCAGCGAGTAGGAGAAGGCAAAGCAGGGAGATCTCTGGAATTAGATAAAAAAGCAAAATAGAGAAATACATACTTCTTTACATTGGTGGGTACAGAAGAGTTAAAAATTAACATTTACAGCACACAGAGATGGTATGCATGGAACAAGATAACAATGAGGAGTTCTGTGGTCCCATGCTCTAGAGTACTGGATGTACCATGAGGGGCTGGAAAAGATAATTCTGACATTTCAAAGGTATTTTATCTTAGATACTAAAAGATAATAGGCTCACTTAAGGTGAAAATTGATGTTTGTCAAAGGAGCCATAGGTCTATGACGTGACTACCTACCATGACCCGCTTTTAGTTAAGAATTTTGATGTTCAGACTCTCCTATGTGGTAACTTTTGGTCTCTGAGTTTGTGGGGCCTGCCATGCAGGCTTCCCCTAACCTTATCAGGTTTGGTTTGTGGCCCCTTTTTCGTCCACACCTGTATCCTCAGCACTTTGTTCCAACCTGGTGTTTAGCTTACCCTCCAGCTAAATGGGACCAAGTAGATTTGGGTACCTCCATTCAACCATTCAACAGAGCCATAAACATTTAAGTCCCTCTCCTTGCCACCCTGAAGTTCCCCCAGCACACTCATCCTTCTTTCTTAAAGCAACTGAAGTTGGGGAAGAGATGGAGGGAGCGAGCAGAAGCCTTTGTATCTACTTTCAGTGTCAAGGGGCCTCCCACCATTGGGTTCAACAAGCAAGTTTCCAATGCTTTTTGACTACCTAAAGCCTCAGTGCTGACACCATTATTTCAGCTTTGGGGACCCCTTTGCTCATCAGCCACAGCCATACTGCATATCTGTTGGCTGGGTGTGGGGCTTGTTGTCCCACGGTGATAACATCCTTCCTCCCCCAGAGGAGAATGTGTCATATCTGGGTGACCTGTTTCAACCCTACCTTTTATTGCTCAGCCTCATTTAACACCCTCACCACCACCTAGCCGAGAGCTTTTCCTACTGGATCTCAGGAAGTCTTTTCATATCCAATAACCCACCAATGAGTGCTCTTATCCTTTCTTTTTCAGAATGCCATGGCTCTATCACCATCTCATCTTTGTCACCAAAACAGGCAGGCCTTGTGAAGAGTCTGAGAGTTTACCCTACTCGCAAGTTAGCTTGTTACTATTTCACAAATGCAGGTTGAAGACTTTGTTACTCACACCATAGCAAGCAGCATGAGCATGCTTATGATGAGCATGACATTTTCTATGCGCCTCACATCCCATGGAGTGGGTGGAGGTGGGCCTACGTGGATGCTGAGATGAATGTGGTGAGTTGCTGACTTAATTAAGGAATAGCGAGCTAGGGAATCTACCACTTTTATAGAGGGTGATTACTTCATCCCTCAAGGTTGCTCACTGCAAACACAACCCTGAGAAATGGCCCAGGTAAAGGCGGTCAGGGCCTTCATCCTTGGTGTACCTAGCAAGAAAGTACAGGAATGTTCAGAGCCTGTGCGGATTGGTCTGCCAACATGTGCATTGGTTAAGATTGGTTTTTCCTTGTCAGTCAGGATGTACTTTATTATTCATCTTCTTTACTTTATTATTCATGGTTGAAGCAGCTTTGCAACTCTAGAACTACTTGAATTCTGTTCCTAGAACTCAGCTGGTTTGAGGGAAGCCTAGAGGAAAACATACTCATCTGTAGCCATTTTGAAAGATCAGGTTGGTTCTTGAATGATCCCCATTTAAAGGAATTAAATTTCTAGCATCATTCTTAGGGTTTAGAGCCCTGAGGACTGGGCAGGACTCTGCAAATGGAAGGAATGGGCCACTGGGATGAAAGACAACACATCTTTGTAAGTCCTTCAAAGGGAAGATTTTTTTAAACTCTCAATTGAAACACCGTGCCTACTAATATCTTTAACCTACTATGATCTTTGGCTCTTTTTCTCAATAAATGGCACCTCAGTGAAAAGGATAAATAGAAGAAAGCAAGAAAATACAGTGTTTGCTTTATAGAGAATCCTGTGGTAACAAGGAACCCAAATGTAGAGTAGGTAGTGAAGAGGATAGGAAAGCAACCACGTCTATATCTATAAGCAACTGAGAGTTGGTTTAAGAACTAGAAGTATCAGTGGGCTTAACCAGGAAGTGCCTTGAATAAAAGAGGTAGAATGACCAATATAAGTTCACTGACAGTGCAAGGAAACCTACATTGGCCTAACTCTGGTGTTTGGTTTTATAGTCATCTTTTCCATCTCCGCTACCTGCTCTTAGCCTCCCCATATATCTCACCTATAACCATTGTCCTGAGGTTCATTTTTTTGTTCATTACATAACATAAAATTCACCATTTTAAAGTGTACAATTCACTGACATTTAGTGCCTTTACACTGTTGTGCGACCATCACCACTATTTAATTCCATAACATTTTCATCACTCTAAAAGAAAACTCCATGCCCATTAAGCAGTCCCTTCCCATTCTTCCTTGTTCCCCCAGCCCCTGGCAACCACTAACCTGCTTTCTGTCTATGGATTTGCCTATTCTGGACATTTTATATAATTGGAATCATATAACATATGGTCTTTTGTGTCTCACTTCTTTCACACAGCATAATCTTTCCAAAATGCATCTATATTGTAGTATGTATTTCATTCCTATTTATGGCTAATATTATATCATATTGATATACCAAGTTTTATTTATCCATTTATTGGTTTATGGACATTAAGGCTGTTTTCACCTTTTGGCTATTGAGAATACTGCTGCTATGGTAATTCTTTTACAAGTTTTTGTTTGAACATTTGCTTTTCAGTTATCTTGAGTATGTATCTAGAAGTGGAATTGCTAGATCATATAATTATATGTTAACCAACTGAGGAATCTTCAAAATGTTCAAGATAGTGCCAACCTGCTGGTGTCTTTCTCTACCAAAGTTGGAACACATGGAAATAAGTTAATTTAACTGTATCATAAAGGATTAGGTCTAAATACAAAAAATCTTCAGCAAGTCTCATTAAATGTGGAGCAAGATATCAACATGTCTGCGATCACTTAGAGGAATTAATATAAATACTCTTAAGACTTAATTTTCTGTATACTATCTGTGTTCAAGAATTGTAGGAATTGAAAGTAAAATAATTAATAAAGGTCACTGGTGTAATAGGCACTTACTTCTACAAAGGTAAACAAATGACAAAGAAAGGGCAAGCCACCATGTGGATCCTTTGCTTCCTAGCCCTTCCACGGTTCCAGGACCTTTGCTATGCTCAGTTCTCCAGGGGGAACACACAGGTTTTAGGTTTGTTTACAAACTTAAACAAAACCAATAAATCAAGTTATAAACTATCAAAAAGATTTTTTCTTTTCCTCCCTCAACTATAATTTTATTATCATAAAACTGATCAGAGTGAATTTTAATTCATTTTTAGTTCTTTATTGCTTGAGCAAGGTAGAATTACTTGTTTATTAACTCAGTAAAGCATTTACTGAATGCCTAGTATATGGAGGGTTTGGGGCACAAAACTATTAAAAATGATCCTATAGCTTAAATAATTGTTTTCTTTATAAATCTTCATAATATGTGTGTGCATACATGCACACGCACATGCACACACACACACACACACTCACACTCACACTCACTCACTCACCCCACCATATTCCAAAAAGACTTTCAGTTAGGCTTGCTGTTAAAATCTTTAGACTTCTCATCTGTGTCATTTCTACTTTTCTTCTCCAAGATAATTAAGAATGTAGGGCAGTGAGAGAGGTGGATTTTAGAAAGAGAAAAAAAAGTAGCCTTGTTAATATTTAAAATAAGGGGAACTATCTGAATTCTTGAATAAATTTACTAAATGCAGAATAATGAATCCACATTTTAAGAAATGTTTCAGTTGAAATAGTTTTAGATTTGCAGAGAAGTTACAAACTAGTACAAAGAGTTTATGTATATCCTTTGTCTAGCTTCCTCTGATATTAACAATTTACAATGATCAAAACCAGGAAGTTAGCATCAGTTTAATGCTATTAACTAAATTACTGATTTTTTTGAAGTTTCACCAATTTTTCTCCAAATGTCCCTTTTATGTTCCAGGATCCAATCCAAGACCTCACATTGCCCTTAATTGTTGTGTCTCCTTGGTCTCCACTCTGCAATAGTTCCTGATTCTTTCCTTGGCTTTCATGATAAGCACTTTTGATAAGTACTGGTCGGTTCTTTAGTAGTTCTCTCACTTTGCGTTTTTTTCCAGTGTTTTCTCATGATTAGATTGAGGTTGTACATTTTTAACATATTATTCTTAGACCACAGTATCTTTGTGACTACATTATATCAGAGGACACCTGATGTTGATGTGTCTCATTTCTGGTAATGTTAGCCTTGATCTCTTGATTAAGGGGGTAGCTATCATATTTATCTACTGTAAAGTTACTTTTTTTTCCTAACTGATAAATATCTTTGGGTAGATACTTTGAGACTGTTAATATCTTGCTTCTCCTCAATCTTCTGCCCACGCATTTAGCATCCATTGGTAGGATCTTACATGCAGCAATTATTACAGTGGTATTTGTCTAACTGTGATTTTTTTATCTCCTTCATTCCATCTACATTTATTCACTTGAAAAACTGTCCCTTCTCCATATATTTACTTATTCAATTATTCATTTAAATTTGGTCTCATGGACATTTTATTCTATGGGTTATGATCTAGTACCATCATTATTTATCTTATGGCTTAAATTGTTGTTTTGGCTATTGGGGACTTTTTCCAGTTGGCTCCTATGTCCTTTTGACATATCCCATCTTGTTTTGAATACTTGCTTATTTTCTGTGATCATAAGATATTCCATATATACTGCCTTTGCCTCAAACCTGGAATTAACCACTTATTCAAGGAGTCTTGGCTCCTTTCATTGGAGAATGATATTTGGAAATCAAGATCTGGGCTCTCAGCAAAATCTGTACAAAATCTGTACTTAGTTAGGTCTGTCTCTAGACATGCTATTTCACTGCCCAATTTGTTGCTTCATATACCAGTACTACACTCTTTTAATTATAGATGATTTTTATGTTCTTATGTTCTTATGCCTAATTAAGTTAGTTTATATCGTTGTAGCTTATCTTTTCAGCGTTTCCTTTTCAACATTTATTGCATGTTTACTTTTTCATAGAAACTTTAGTTCAACTTGCCCAACTCTATAAAATAGTTTATTGATTTTTAATAAGGACTGAATGCATTTATAAATTTATTTAGTAAGAACTATTGAGTCATTCTATCCAAGAACAGGGAGTATTTTTCCATTTGTTTGAGTCACTTTTGATCTCTTCCAGGAATTCATAAATGAATTACAGACTAAACCAGTTTTTGTGTGTGTATGGAAAAAAGAAAAATTTTAAGTTAAAATTTTCTGTAAATTATAAAACTATTCTTACAGTTGAATTCCTTCCATATCTGGCCAGGAATTATTAGCAGTGCAGTTAATGGACATTCTTACTCTGAAATATGCAAGACTGAAAGGAGGGAGAGAGAAAACAGCAGAACTTCCAGGCAGGTTGGGGTGACACAGTGGGAACTCTAGAAGGGAAAACTGAGCCCCATACTGCCTGCTGGATTTAAAGGCAGGATATGGCTACTAAGGACTATCGATTCATTCTCCTTGTGTGCAGTGGAAAGTTGATAGGCTTTGGAGTCAGACACACCTGGGGCCGACCCTGGCTCCATCACTTACTGGTTGTATGACCTTGAATAAATGACATACGTTCTGTGAGTTTCAGTTTTATCACTAAGATGGGGAGAAAGATACCCAAAAACTAGCTTGTATAACAGAAGATGTTCAATAAATGTTCCTTCTTTCCCATTTATCTACTTTCCTCTCTCGTACTTGCTCATAGTCACTACTTTACTTTTTTCTTCATCTCTAATTTTATTCTTTATTTTTCATTCATTATTTTTTTATCTTTCCCCAACTCTATAGCTTCAGTTCTGTAGGAAGGCATTTGTTTTTCTAGTTCTTTTCCCCCCTGTCTTGCGGGATGATTAGCAGTTTAAATAATCAATCCCAGTAATGATACCAGGAGGCCTATTAGCCTGTCAGGCCCACAGCCTCTCACTGGCATTCCCGATCTCACTGAGAATGCTCAGCCCTGAGCCTCTAAGAGACATCTGCAAGTGTCCCCTCAAGAGCCATGGCAGAACTTAAGTCATTCCAAAAGGTTCTTGTGACCTGACCCAAAGGACATAGATTCTTATGTGCCTACCTTGGTACAAAAAGGAATTGGTTCTTGTTCATTACTTTTGCACAGATGAGATTTCAGGGTCATTATGCTCTCTTTCTTTTGCCCCAGGAAATTTCAGAACAAAAAAAAAAAGTCTGAGTTTAAAATGGGTTCACTAAATACCAATTTACTTGTGATATATATTGCAAAGGAACAGGCACAAATTTAGAAAGATTCAGAATAACCAGGGGAGTCGGGTGGAGGGAGAGAGAATAGTTCCTCTCTTAAGAACCATGTATTTAAATCTGACTGACTACAATAGCAATTTAAAGTATGCCTTTATTATAGCCATTGAATAAAAATATTTCCTGTTTCCAATTTTTCTTGTCAAGAGATTTGACATCTATTTCAATACTTAGGATTTACTTCACAACTAATACTGATTTGTACATAACCATAATTTCTAATTAAAATTAGGTTATACTGTTCCTGTCTGGAAACCTACCCCTCCCTTTGAGGTGTACTATCTTATCTCCTTATTGCCTAAATTTCACAGAGCTGCAGCCTTCCATCGTGGGCCATCTCCTTCTAAAATATACTTTCAATAAATCTTATTTTTTCTCAAAAAAAAAAATTATCTTCAATACTTTCTAAGACTTTGGGATCTGATCCAAACCAGAACTCTGAAAACATTCTCTCAGGCAGAATCAAATCATTATTTCATATAAATCAGGTCACCACTTTGCTAGTTATTTTCTCTTTGATCCCCTCTCCCTGTTCCACTTAGATCCATTCTCTGCCCCCCTCTCTGCCCTGTGTCTCCCAGGCTCCCTTGTCCTGTGGCTTCAGATTGGACTCAGCTTGAAGGCACCAGCAGGAGCCTGGAGGGTGGGAAAACAGTGAGTTTAGGACGTGGGTTTGGAGGTGACAGTGGGTTCCTGAAACCATAGTCTTTCAGGCCCTGTCTCTTCCATGGCTCCATCTCTCACTGGGCTCTGATCAACAGTGCCTCCCGCCCTCTCCTTCTAGAACAGCCTTCTGCTGTCTGTCAGGGAATCTCACTATCTCTTGTGGTTACCTTAAACCCTTCCCACAATCAGTACAGTCCCTTCAGTAAATTTTTCTGTTAAACTCTTTTGAGAGAGTGTGCTCTCTACCTCCTGTCGACACCATGCAATCAAAATAATGAGTATGTTCACGTTTTTTGTTATTAACAACTATCTAAAGTTTAAAAGATATCTGCATTTAACATTAACGCTAAAAATAGACTTTTTAAATTAATGTTCATTAAACTAACAATGCATCTGGTAATTGTAGATTTAGTGTGATGCTCCAAGAACTATGAGATACATGCTAAAATTACAAATTTAAATTTCAGGTCAGGCTTTGTTCTAAGCTCATTTGAGCTCCCTGACTAGTTGGTAATTTAATTTTCGATCCCTACCTTGGGTGTATAATCAGATGAGTTGAGAAGTTTCTATACTGACAAAAGAGAAAAGACCTAGAACTCAAGTATGTTACATGGAATTTACAACAGAGCAGCTACTCCTTAAATAAAATTCATGTTTCCTTTCAGATATAGATATTGGAACTATAGAGAATTATAAAACCACAACTTATGTACATATCTAGTGCAAAGTTAAGCAAATAAATACTAGCTTCCACATATTCAGTTTCTTCAGCCATCTAACAGTTAATAATATAACATCAAGCTGAAGTAAGTAATGCTGATTTATTTCATCCATGCGGGGTACATATTGGTCCCTAGATGAAAGGCTATCTTTATGAAGATAAAATATTCTTGTTCATTTGTGAAGCTTATTTGGTATTCTGGAGCTATTTCTCATCCTTCTCTGGGATACAGACCACTGTACTAAATGTGAACCATATAAATTTTCTACTTCAATCTGCTATATTCCCAATGCCATGCAACAATTACATTAAATACAGTTTCAGCATAAAAAATTTAATGTAGTTTTATAAAGAGCATACCCTAAAACATAATCGTTACAACCCTTCCTACATATAAACTTCTTATTGCTTAAATAATTATTTCTTCATATTTTTGGTGAGCTGCTGTTAATTTCTATGTTTGAATTTATAGCAATGGCTATTGCACGGAGTAGATAACAGAACATTTAACTTTTGTACTTGAAAGTGATAGCCTTAATTGTTCACATCGTCTACTGCCATGCCACACTGAACATGCTTGATCCTGTCTGATCTTGGAAGCAAAGCAGGGTTGAGCCTCGTTAGTACTTGGATGGGAGGCCACCTACAAATGCCAGGTGCTGTAGGTGTTTAAAAAAATTTGCTCATATCAATCACACACCAAAGAGAGAGAGAGACAGACAGACAGACAGACAGTCAACTCCAGCAACAGCAAATTTTCTTTCCTTTGAAAAATAAGGTTTTAGAGTCAAAACATAATTTAAAAATTCTAACCCAATTATTTTATGATCTACCTAACTTGGTTTCTAGGTTTTTGAGGGTCAAGTCTCCCAATACCCCATTTCTATTCTTGTCCTTAAACTTAGGCATGAATTTGAAAAGCAATGCCTCAGAACAATGTTTCTGAGAAAATATGTTAAAATGACATCATATTGCTGCCTAGCACTGTAATTGACATGTTGGAATTTCTATTTGCTTCTTATTAGTGTTTATATGAAAGATAGGATCCCAAAGAGAATATTCTGTTACTGATATAGTCATTCAATGCTTATTGAGCAATGACACTGTAGCAGGCCCTGTGCCAGTCAATGAGGATATAAAGATGAAAAGACAATGTTGAGTAGTTTTATAGTATTTATGTGTTCTGAAATGGTTCACATTATTTCATGTAGTGCTTTTCTTGGAAGAACAAATAGTTGGATCATTTTCAGTAAAGAAAAACCTTTTGTTCTCTTTGAATTTATTTGGTAAATTAATGATGTTAATTTTAAGTTCATGGTTATATTCAGTTCAAGTATATTTACTGATGATAAGTTAAAAGAAATATGTGAGCCATTAAATTTTGGATTGATTACATTAATGATAATATAATTATATAATTTAGAATTTGAATTTTTGGTATGTATGGGCACATTCACTTGATTTTTAAGTCATTATACATGGCTTGGATGCCACATTATATAGTATAAAATATTTTCAGTTATATACCCAAAAAGGAAATTATTAATTTGAAGCCATATTTGTTCTGAGGAAAATTTGAACATGAAAACTTCAAAGCTTAAGAAATGTTGAAATGAGTAATTATAGGTGATTGTCCTCTCTTGAAAAGTCTTTCCGCAATTATCTATATCTTTATAATATGTACAAACAAACAAAAGCACAGTGAGAGATATAGCTGTAGACCCTGTACCTTAACATAAGCAACTGCTAATCTACTCGCTGGCTTTTGGTAAAAGTTTTTTTCTGGTGGTTAGGAATGTATTTTAGCTGAATATTTTCTCTATATTTTTAGTATTTGATATTTGCATAGTTGAAGGCTTTGGGAAATTAAAGGCAAAGAAAATTCTATTAGGTTAGATTTTTTTAAAAAATAGTTAAAATTAATTCCCTCTTAAGTAATTTTGTTGGTATGCCCCTTTAATAAATACATCAATTGAACTGTTTTTAAGAACTGTCATTTTCAAGAAGTAGAAACCTCAAATGCATAACTATTAAGGAAAATCTGCCTATTATGATAGATAAAAAATAAGAATGAATAATGTTTAGAAATAAGAGATGTAGGTAAAATGAGAATGGCATTGGTTTTGTCCACTTTATGCATTTCATTAGATGAAAAACAACTGCCATTGAATACTGTGATTTGGTATGATCACGTACGTGCATGAGCTCATGTGCTTGCTCTCTGTTGTTCTCTTTCTATATGTTTAAATATATATGTTTAAATAAATAGATGTGTTTGAATAAATATACACATTTAAATATGATATAATTTTATCTAAAATTTCTAATGTTTTAGATATGGACCTCATAAAGCAAGTAGATGTGCCTCCAACTAATAGTTTAAACAACATGAGAATTATTGTAGGTTATTTGGTAGCTTAATTTAACTTTGGGTGGTAAATACACAATGTGATGTATTATTGAATTGTACACTTAAAACCTATATAATTTTATTAACCAATGTCACCCCAATAAATTTAATTTAAAATTTTAAAGACTATTCTTCTGCTTATAAAATTTTAAAGACTATTCTTCTGACTTGTCTTCTATTGTCTTTAACTCATAGATCATAGAGTTTGTAGGAAAATCAATGTATGTAAACTACTACAGTACTTAGCATCTGGAAGACCACATTATTAGTGTATTAGCTGCCACAATGAAGTAGAAACAAGCATCCTGAAATTTCTTAAGGATTTTCTGATTTTATTTTTTGAAGCATATTTTAGTTCTAATATTTAGTTCAAAATATTGTAGAATAGAGGACTTAGCTTTGTGCACAGTTAGGGTTGATGCAGAGGAATGTTAAATATCAAACTAAGAAACATGTACTTTTTAAAATGAAGGAATCCAGGTCAAAAGAAAATTTATAGGACAACATCATTACCTTTTTTGTGCTCTGAGAGTATTTTACATGCCCAGGTAAAATTTAATCATTTTATTACTGTATTGAGGGGAAAAACTTGTATTATATTGTCTATAGACCTTTAAGTAATTGTTCATCCTGAAACTCAAGAGATTGACAGATTACTGTGATCAGTAATTTTGTGGCTGTCTTTAATAGTTTTAAAAAAAGAAACTGAAGAATCAAAATACAGAGGAAAGAACCAACATAACCGGTTTATAAAGATGGTCAGAATGTGGTCTCTCCTACTATGTACAATTATTCTTACTAAGCTAGCTCCCTTTTATTATATTCTCTTTAAAATTAATTGTGGTTTTATAATTGTTAAATTAATTAGTATAAGATAAGCCTGTAAGGTCATTAGAATCTGAAGTCATAATCAGGAACATTTTAATTTCAAATTGTTCTGTAAAGCAATATCAAAAGTAATAGAGATAGGGAATTATTACTATAGAAAAGTGTAAAATTCTTTTTAAATAGAGTTTTATATTTGTGATTTGGGGTAGAGACTATTAAGGAAACTTGTACATTTCTCTTTTGCTTATTTTTTCTTAGTTCTTAATATTTAGGGAAGAAGGGTGAAAAATGAATGTACATTTAGTTAAATGATGCTTATTATTGGTAAATTAATAATTGCATTAATGTAATTATCCCCTTATGGCTACTGAAAAAGTTTAATAATAAAAGGTATTAATTTGAATTTTTAAATGTATTTGGATCTAGACATGTGACTTTAAACAGTTTTATAAAGTATGGAGTAATTAATAAAGTTTTAATTGATAATTAACAACGATCAACTTAAAGATGTTCTTCAAGATTTTTTGCCCACAGAGAGGCTGTGATTAGATTTTTAACTCTATGCTCAGAGTTTTTGAAGATACACAATCTTGCTTGTTTTCACAATTTATCTATGATATATGGAGATGATTGCCTCTATTCTCATCAGTAGTACAGCCCCAGAATACAAGATTTGTTCATAACCATTTTAAAAAATAAACTTTAGCATAATTTTAGATTTATAGAAAAAGGAATATAGAATTCCTGAATACTCTACATTTATTATATACTCTACAGTCAATATCTGACATTACTATAGTATAGATGTCACAACTAAGGCGCTAATACTGAAATATTACTATTAAATATTTATATTCTGTATTTTCCTAATTTTTTTTGCTGTCCCAGAATCTAAACCAGGATACCACATGACATTTAGTCTTATCTCCTCTGGACTATAACGCTTTGTCAGCTTTTCCATGTTTTTGATGATCTTGTGAGGTTTGAGAAATAATGGTCAGGTATTTAGCAAAATGTCCCTCAGTTTGGGTTTGTCTCATGGTTAGATTGTGGTTATGGGTTTTTGGATAGAAGACCACAGATGTAAAGTTCCCTTATCATATTACATCAAGGGTACATGCTACTGATGTGTACCATCACTGATATTAATCTTGACCACTTGGTCAAGGTAGTGTTTGCCAGGTTCCTCCACCCTAATGCTTACCCTCTCAGACTGTACTCCTTGGAAGCAAGTAACTGAGCAAAGCCCACCATTGGGGGGACAGAATTAAATTATACCTCCTTGAACTTGACAGGAAAGAATCTACATAAATGATCTGGAATTCTTCTCTATAGGATATTTATCTCTTCCTTTAATATGGATTCAGATATTTATTTTATATGTTGGGTCATAATACAATACTATGTTATATATTTTGCTGCTCAAATTGTTCCAACTTTGGCCACTAAGAGTTTTTTTAGGTTAGCTTCTGTGTCCCTTTGACATAACCCATCATTTTTCTTTTTTGAGCATTTATTTACTTTTTGGCACTATAAAACGCTGTAGCTCATTTTGTATATTTTCTGTCCCAGTCTTAGGTCGGCTATTTCTCCAAAGAGCTCTGGCTTCTTTTATTGGAGAGCAGTATTCTAAGCCAAAATCTGGGTGCTGGGTGTGCTCATTGCTACAGGGGTGTGACCACCTCTATGCCTTCTCAGTGGACAGAGTTAGGAAATGTATGTACTTAAACGACCATGTATAGCTATAATTTTATCTCTGTTATCTATATTAAGCTAAAAATGAGTTTATACTGATGTCACTGCCTCTAATCCAGTACACCATGGTTTGTTTAATCTAGTGTTTTCCCCTTTCTTTTTTGTAATCTCACTCTTATAGTTAAAAAAACCTTACTCTCACCATCTGCCATGAATTTGTTTGTTCATCTTCAGTTATTCATGTAGTTTCAGAATTGTTAACCTATACCGTGTGAGAAGTAACTCTAGCAACTAGAGTGCAGTATTTACGCACAGTTCCTTTTGACTTTAGTTTAACAGTTTCGGGTCATAATACCATTTTCCAAAGTTCGATCAGTTCCTTTTTTTTCTATACACATCAGTGAAGATATGCCATATATTTATAATATAATTAGATTATTTTGTCACAGTCTACATTCCATCTTGTGTATCCCCTGACCTTCTGAGTGATTTATATATTTGTATACAGTATGGTTCACTCTGTGCTGTTAAGTTTTAAGTGTTTTGACAAATGCAGAATGCCCTGTTACCACCATGACAGTACCACTGCCCTTAAAAAGCCTCAATCTTTTGAGAGTTCCCAGAGGATTAGTTTTCAGAATATTTCAGCTTGATCTTTGGAGGGAGGGAAAAAAACCAAAAACCTAGGTTGTGAGTTCTTTTATCTCAAGCACTGGTTCTTAATCTTAGCTATACACTGGAATTACCTGACAACCTTTAAAGAATACTGGTGATTGGTCTTGGTTTCATGGGTCCCTCTGGTTTAATTGGCCTGCAGTATGAGTCTGGGCATTGAGATTTTGAAAAGCTCTCCAGATGCTCACAATGTACAGCTAAGGTTCAGAACCACTGATCTTGGGTTCATCTGTGTCATGATTGGATTTGGCTGCCTTTTGATAACATATGATTAATTGATGCATCTACATCACTTTGGGACATATTATAAACTAGCATGTCAGTTTTTTGAGTAAGTTATAAAGCAAGGATAAATTTCACATGCTAAATGTGTGCAAAAACACTATTTTTGCTAACTCAAACTTCAATTTTTGCTGCCAATGGAAAATTAAATTTTGACAGTCAAAGTGACTCAATTGTTTCTAGGTTAAAACTAACTCACTTCTTTGTAGACAGAGTTGAAATCATTTTGGCCCCCTTTCTTTTTCTGTCCATTTTTAGGTTTGAGTCCAGTGATCTCAGGTGTTAGGGAAGGTACATCTGATTGGGGGAGGGACCCAGTGGTCCAGGGACCAGTGCTCCAATAAAAATCTAAGGCCTGATGATCTGAGGTGGAGCTGAGGTGGCGATGCTAAGGAGTGGCTGCAAATACAGATGAAGCTTCACTTGCTGCTCACTCACCTCCTGCTTTGTGGACCAGTTCCTAACAGTCCACAAACTGGTACCAGTCCACAGCCCAAGAATTGGGAACCCCTGGTTTACATCATGAATTCTATGCTTGCTATCCTCTATGCTTTGCTAATAATACACCATGCCAAGATTTTAGAGTTAAAAACAACTTTACTCTCTCAAGAATCTGACTCTTTCAAAATAATGGGCTTGGACTTTCAGATTGTTGCTGCTTTTGTGTTTTCTAAAAATCCATTTAGAAATCCAGTCTCAGTCTGTGTTCTGGGCTGTATATTTCTACTCCAAAGCAGTGAAAGGTACTTACTAAAGTTGCAAAGGACTTGAGGCAACAATAAAATTGTGACAAAGAAAAATATTAATGTCTCAAAATAATACTCCTCTACCATTATATCATAGTGATATGGGCCTGATACTCTAAATGAATATCAATTTGGAGTTGGATGAATTTGGAAGGCAAAATGATTTCAGTGCAAGTTGTAATAAAAGCCAACATGATGTATCTTCATTTATAAACACACAGATCTTTCCTCATGTGTGATATAATAAGCTGAACATGAATTTTAGGCTTGGATAAAAGCTCCAGACCACATGTGTTCAAAACTTCAGGACACAGAAAAAGAATATCATATCATACATATTTCAGAAAGATTTCATTGCCAAAGTGACAATTGGGGATAGCTGTCCAGAGGACTTTAGTAAAAGTCTATTGAGGGAAAAAAAATGAATTGAAGCAATTGAAAAGTAAAAATTCACTGGAAAAGCAAATTACTAACTCTGTGCTCAAATATAAAAGATGAGTAACCACACTTTTTTATTTTGTCCTCAGCTAGAAAGGCAGCTAATGATGCAGAATGAAATGAGAGAAAGACAAATGGCCATGCAGATTGCTTGGTCTCGAGAATTCCTCAAATATTTCGGAACATTTTTTAGCCTTGCAGCAATCTCTTTAACAGCTGGGTATGTTTGTTATTTACTTTAAAATTTACTTAAATAATTTACTTCTGTTGTGTTAACCATGATAATATTAAGTTGGCCAAGATAGGACTTTGGTCCAAATACTGTATCATGTGAACAGAGTAACTCATTTATAGTTTAGTCCTCTAAGGTAACTCTACAGAAACAAGGTAGTAAGAGTCAATTCTGCCTTTACTTTCTTAGATTTCTTCTGTCCTTTTCTATATTTAGTTAGAAAGAGGATTGACTTGACATGAGATAGAAGGAGGCTTCTATAAGTTCATCTCCACAATCCCTAAAGGATATATAGCAATACTTAACCATTTATAAAATGAGCAATCTGAGGCTCAGCATCAAATAATGATGAGCAAGTCATAGACCCTGCCCATGAGAACTGTAGAATCTGGTGAGGGATTATAGGTAAGAAAATCCTATTTTCAAAGGAGACTCAGATGAATTAAGTAACCTTTGAAGTGAAGGACATTTTTTCAAAAAGCAGGTGATTTTTTTTTTTCATCGAGTATAGAGATACATATTTACAGGTCATTTCTTGATACTCATTCTTCTTTGTTCTTGAACCAGAGCAATAAAAAAGAAGAAGCCAGCCTTCATCTTTCCTCTCGTTCCATTAGGCTTTGTCTTTACCTACCAGTATGATTTAGGCTATGGAACCCTTCTGCAAAGAATGAAAGGTAAGTCTTGATAAACCAGAGTCTATTTCTGATTCATTATCTGGTTAAAGGATCTCCCCCTTTTTCTGATCCCTTGAATTAAGAAGATTCTGATAAGACCTTATTCCTGACCAACATTTCAGCTCTCATACTGTGGCAATCTGGAGCCAGCTCAGACTCACTCACAAGAACCAACTGTCAAATTTTCAGAAATTTTGTAAGCTGGTTGTTAAACATAATAATTATCAAAAAGTAAATTATATAAACTTACAAGAAGCTAAATAACAAAAAAAATTAAATTATATTTAAAACAATGGTAAAATACTCAGAACTCATCAGTTTCTAATTATTTTACTATTATCTATAGTCTTAAGTTATGAATATCTATTGTATCTATATGGTATAAATGCAGATACAATATACAGACATAATAAAATACAGATACAACTCCGACTTCAGTGACTTCCCATTGGTACCTTGAAGTTGATCATGGAGGGAGTATTTACACTATGGAAATCTGCAAATGTCAAATCAAGGTTTGACTTTTGTTTGTTGTTTATTGTCTAGATGATGGGTTGGAAAACTATGGCCTGTGGGCTGCCCACCTGTTTTTTAAAATAAAGTTTTACTGGAACGTAGACATGCCTATTCATT
Organism: Macroglossus sobrinus; assembly: GCA_004027375.1. NCBI lineage: Eukaryota > Metazoa > Chordata > Mammalia > Chiroptera > Pteropodidae > Macroglossus > Macroglossus sobrinus. Next base: position 484,186 of record PVKZ01000600.1, read on the forward strand.
TCTGAATCATCTGTGGCTGCTTTCCCATTACCAAAACAGAGCCGAGTCATTGCAACAGAGACAAAAGACCTCAAAAGTCTAAAATATTTACTGTCTGGCCCTTTAAAAAGTTTGCCAGCCCATGTTCTAGATTTAAGATAGTGATGAAGGATATGTTGATAATGCAGATTATGCTTAAAAGTGTGTTGTGTCCATAGCCATTACACTGTGAATAGCACAAAAAATTGAGAAAATACTCTCTCAATATTTAAAAACTGTTACCTGATTCAACAAAGTTGTTCACATCATTTTTAAATGAGTAAAGTTCCAAAATATGTCATTGTTTAACTTTTCTCCTACCCATTAATGTGAAAGTAAACACCGACCATCATTCATATTGGAATTATACTCTCATCATCTGCTACTGTAGGTTAGCTATGAATACAAGAGTTCAGCACAAATCAGTGAAAATATTCTGTGAGAATCAATTTGCTTTATGGAATTTATGATACAATGTATTGTACATTTTATTACTTATAAATTGTGTGCTACATATATTTTATATAAGTAATGTTTATAATAAACTTATGTACATAATAAACTTATATACATTTTTTCTCCCCAGAGAGCTGGTTGTTAAATATTCACCAGCACTTTGTACTCTCACAGAACCCTGGCTCTTATCACCCTGTCAAATAGCACTGATGCCGCATAGAAGCCATTTTGCTCCAAGAAGAGAGTTTCCCGTTAGTCTAAGATAGCCATGTCTCCCAAATTCTCCACACTCATATGATAATCCCTGTGGCCCCCTTTTTCAAGCCTTCAACCCAGAGCATATTGGAAACAGTAATTTCTCAGGCCTTCATTTTTGCCTCTCTCTTCTCTCCTGAGCTATGAGTCTACCCTTGAAGCTCTGTGGGGACCAGTTTGGTTGGGAAAGGAGGAGGTACAGGCTTGAGAGTAGGGAGAAATCTCATTCCTGTACCTAGAAGGGATTATATGTTCTTAAAAATTCTGACTTGAAAATGGAAATAATCTTTCCCATATAGATACCACATTAAAATGTCTTTTGTAGTCAGATATTATTGGTATCATAATTCATATATATTATGGGCTAAATAAATGGTTTTTTGTTGGTGGCCTATAAATTGATTTGTATGAAAAAATGTATTCTGAATTATAAAACACTGACCTACAAATTAATTTTAGAGTACAATACCATTTTAAGATGGACGTTAACTATATACAACTGATTTGTTAATGTTGAAATTCATTTCAATAATTAGCTCAGTTTCATATTACTCATTTGCTAAAGAATTCATTAGTCTGAGCTCAACTATGTCTCATTGTTTATATGGACATTAGAATTCTCAATGCCTCATAAAAATTAATATGTACTATTAAGTTTGCCAACTCTTACATAACATTGAACTTATTACTAGTAAGAGCAAGTCTATTTTTTAGGAATTTATTTTTATAAATAATATCAACCCCAAGATAACCATTTTGATTGTATATTGTGGAAGTACTTTTATTACAGGTCCATAAAATTTTAAAATTTCAAGGCATGTTGTAGGAATTTATTTATTTTTTTAAAAAATGCAACTTTAGAATCCACCAGGAAGCTTAACCATATTAGAAAGTTTAAGTTAACATTTAACCCTGTTAACTAGTGATGACCCCAAGATATACAATCCCTGTTTGATTGAATTTATCATCAACCATTCTGTAAATACATACTGAGATTTGCTGTATGCAAGACACTCTTACATGGAAACATTTAGTCTGTCATCAGTGGCCTGCTTAATTATATACAAGTTATAATGATCTTTACTAACTATTTAAGATAGAGGGAAAAATGTTTGCAGATGGTTAAAATGCTGTAATATTTGAAAATTGTAGTCTGCTCTGTTGGGTTTGGAGTATAAATTAATTGTGCTAAAAGAGAACTTAAAACATTTGCCTTTATTCTCAAAATTTATGAAGTATCAATGTGCATTATAATTTTTTTATTTATTTTGCTAATTAGTCTTTAACAATAAAGGATGGCAAGTCAATGGCCCAAGAAATTACTAGCTGTTATCTGAAAGAGGAATTGTTTATGAAAGTTTGTATATGTGTCTGTATGTATATATACAGACTAAAGAACAAATAATATTATTTTGGGTATTCACTGATAGTTTCAGGTCAAACAGCTTTCCTGAAAATTTAGAATTTTAGTAAATTTTATTTTCTCTTATGCCATTTGTGATAAAGGGGCAATAGGAAAGATACTATATGCAGTTTCTCTACCTCAAACCCCTTCAAACAAAACTAATATTTTTCATCTTGAGTTTCCTTCAAGGAAAAAAATATTACTTGGTATGCTTTCTCTTCTATATTTTTAAATGTTTTCTTCTGTCAAATGAAATCCCTGGATTCTGATTTCTCTCTCTCAGAGTTCAGAATTCATCACTCTGTTTCTGTTACCGGCAATCAGATGTCTGTCTGCGTTGTTTAAAGAGTCCAGGGCTCAGTACTTGAGTACCCCATGAAAGATTTGCGTGGAGGTCGGTCGCTCACAGACGAGAGATGGAGTAGATAAACAGTGGCAAGCACAAGCAATTAAGCAGTTAACATTTAACCCTGTTAACTAGTGATGACCCTAAGATATACAATCCCTGTTTGATTGAATTTATCATCAACTATTCTGTAAATACATACTGAGATTTGCTATATGCAAGACAGCAAACAAGCACCTCCATAGAGGACTGAGTGCCTCGAGAAGCAAGAAAAGCAATAGCGTGTGTGTTTACACAGAAAATGAGGAAGAATGTCCAACCTGTTACTCCTCCCTTTGTACTTCCGGCTCCGGGAATAGGGCATGCGCAGTATGTGCCCATAGGTGGAAGTCTTTCACCTGCATCTTGTGGATTTGGGGGGCAGGCTCTTGTTCAGTTAACTATTTTTGCCCATGTAAGTCAAGCGCCCTCAAAGTAAGGTGGCATAGTGGTCAATTGTGATTTATCCTCCCTTTTACACAGGCTCTGGACATGGTTGGTTTAACCTAAGGAAAGCAGAAACTATAGGACCAGGATATCGTTGACTTATATCCTGCCTAGGCCATCTGGCTTGATTTATTTTGGCCTCCTGGGGAGAAACTGTTGATTTATTTTGGCCTCCTGGGGAGAAACAGTTTGGACAAACTGTTATCGTGTTATCGCGTGGGAACTTATAGGCTTCTATTCTGTAAAATTCAAGTGAACATAACATCCTGTTATGTACATTTTATTTTATGGGAACTTACATGTTTCTGTTATTCAGTGAAGTTCTTGTTCCTATTTATAAATTCCTGCTGAGTATTGTCTTTTAACCCTGTCCTAATGGCCTACCTTTCCTTGGCTCATAGCTATGTATCTGCCTACTCTAACATTTCCTTTGGGAAGTCACTTCTGAGGACAATGGGTGAAATATTTAACTTTAAGACTTGGGAGGATCCCTCCACACAGTACTGTAGCTTGTCACTGGAACATAGTAAGTAGGCCTTCTCACGAAATGCTGAGACCCCTTTGTCACCTTGTGTATGTCTACTTTATTTAAGGTGAAGCCGAGAACATACTGGAAACAGAAAAGAGTAAGTTGCAGTCGCCAAAAGGAATAATTACTTTTGAAAGCCTTGAAAAAGCCAGAAGAGAACAAAGTAAATTCTTCATAGAAAAATGAAATCATGTTTACCCACCAAATCTCAAAACACAGAATTGTTGACTTGAATCATGGTTTTTACAATTTTTTAAATGCTTGAGATTCGGATATAATGAATTTTATTTTTTAATTTTAAAAATCAGTTTTGTTAAACTATTTTAAAATAAAATTTATAACATTCAACAAAAAATGGAGGTTCTCTAAGTAACTTTCAGATTTCCTATGTATGTATAAAATAAATAAATGTGAAATTAATAAACTATGTTGTTTTGAATTCCTGAAAGCAAATGTCTTGTTGCTCTCATTTCTCTGTCTCATACACTTTCCCCATCCTATTCCTCTCAGGGACAAATACTTCTTTTAATTGGAATTTTCAGTTGTGTCCTGTCTCCACAGGATGGAAACAATATTAATGACTTATTTTGCTTACTATGGCCAGGCACTGTTCTGAGTGTTTTGCATATATCCTTGTAATCATCTCAACAATCCCATGAGGCAGGCATCATTATCTGGATGTGGAAACTGAGGCACAGAGAGTTTTAATGACTTGTCCAAGGTCATATATAGACAGAACTGGGACTTGAACCTAGACAGTTTGGCTCCAGTGTCTATGCTCTAAAAAGCCTCAAAAAGTTAGGCCTTAATGCATTCTTGACATGCCAAGACAGGTGTGAAAGATGAAAGGCAAAAACATTTAAATAATGACTCAGCACAGTTGCTAGAGAGGTGGGAAGGAAGGGGAGGTTGAATAGGATGCCTGTTTTTTTATTTCCACTCATCAGGAAACCTATATTCATACAATAATCTGATTTATACCCATTCCTATAGTTGCAAACACTACACATAATACACTAATTCCAAAGATATTTATTGACACTATAGTCAGGGACTGCTCTATGCACTTGGGCTACATGAGTGAATGAATAAACAAGGTCACACTGAATGCCAGAGGAATGTGTTCTAATGAGGGGTGAACTGGGAAGAGGAACAACTAAAGTTGGAAATAAACAAGATCATTTCTGATTGTGAGAAATGCTTCAGCAGAAATGAAACAGGGTAAGAAAATGATTAGAAGGCTGTTGGTAGGGAGGACTACTTTAGATCTGAAACAGTAAGGACTGCTTCTCTGCAAAGGTAACATTTGAGCTGGGAACTGAATGATAATTGAGCTCATCCTGTGAAGAACAGATATTGGGACAGGGAAAGAATCTCTAGGCAAAGAGAAGAGCCAGAGGCCAGGCTCCGGGATTTACCAAAGAATAGAAAGCAGGCCAAGGGAGAAAACCAGATGAAATCTAAAGGGGAGAAATAAGCATGAATACAATGGTTGGTACCTGCAAGCAGCTAATGACATATAAACATATGGCTCTGATACAATGTATATTGTATCAGAGAACCTTGGGCGAGGTCTTGAATGAATTGAAGTTCTCCTTGAAGACGTGGAGGTGAAGAGGAAGTGCATCCTAGGCAGAAGAAGGAGATTGACTAAAGACAGGCTATGTGTGCCAGCTCTAAGGATTTGCTGCTGGTTGTTAGATTTGCCTGGGACAAGACCTTCCTTATTTGGAGGACTTGTTAAGAAATGGGCGTGGAGGCACAGCTCAATTCCTGAAGGGGCTTGGGAGTAATAACAAGGAGTCTGTAGTCTATCCTACAGGGACTAAAATGACAAGTCAACCAAGTTTATATGGTATTCTACCTAACTCAGTTTGTGTTTGGGGATAATGTTTTAAAGTATAGTACTTAACTGCACTTTGTAAAATATTATAGCAGTATCCCAAATCTACTCAAAACAATTTTAGTGACAAATACTAAAACTATTATCAAGATGTTAGAGAGGGAAGGAAGATCTTTAGAAATAGTCTAATCCACGCCCTCATTTTACAGTTGAGAAAATGGAAGTCCCTAGTGATTTACCCAAAGTTTCACATCTGGTAATGGTAGTTTGTACTAAAATCCTAGTGTTTGATATCCCTGGAAGAATTCTTTCCAATGCATGCAACATGCTTCCTGACTCCAAGAGGAAAGTGACAGTTTTACATCAGTGCATCAAGGGGTGTGGAGTGCAAGTAAAGTCATTAATTGCATGAGCGAGCTGGGTAGGGCAGTTTGAATGAGATGAAGATGGAACCAGAGCCAGCATGTGCAATGGACACAGTTTTGCTGAGAATGAAAGATGGCAGTGAACATATACTCAACGTTAGTCACCAGCGATAACCTAAGTCGACATGACCTGCTGGCCTGGATCAATGACTGTCAGCAGCTGAATTTGACAAAAATTGAACAGTTGTGCTGCCTGTCAGCTTATGGGTATGCTGTTCCCTGGCTCCATTGCCTTGAAGAAAGTGAAATTGCAAGCTAAGCTAGAACTCTATCACATGCAAAACTTGAAAATACTACAAGCAGGTTTTAAGAGGACAAGTGTTGACAAAATAATTCTTGTGGACAAATTAGTAAAAGGACAATTTTAGGACAATTTTGAATTAAGTGGTTCAAGAAGTTTTTTGATATAACTAATGTGGAAAAGACTATGACTCTGTAGCTGCCAAAGTCAAGAAATGGCTTCTCCCTTGTTGTGCCAGCAGCTCTGAACAAACCAAAGAAACCTCTCTGCTCTAGCAATGCAGCTCCACAGAGGCTCATTGCAACACACAGAACTACTGCAATCTCTAAGGCTGGCCTGGGTGTGGTGAGAAAGAATCTTGACGTGGGCAACTGAGGTAACAAAGCAGCAGAGCTGGTACAGCAGGTCAACATATTAAAGCTTACTGTTGAAGACTTGAATAGAGAGAGAGATTTCTACTTTGGAAAGCCAAGGATCATTGAATTGATTTGCTTGGGGAGAAAGGGGGAAAACAATTTCATATCACAGAGGATTGTGGACATTAAACTATAGATGAAGGCTTTGTGATGCCTGATGGAGGGGTCCCACAGGAGGAACAAGAAGAGTGTTAACAGCCTGGACCAGCAAAGCAACATCCAAATTCTTCACTCCAAATCATGTGTTTAACTGTAAAATACTTTCTTTTATTATTTGTAGAGGACTCACTGTTTTCTTTTCATAAGCAAAGAGTGCTTCTTCTTAAAGTGCACTTTGTATAAGTTTCACTCTTTTGCTGGTAAGTTTGAATGAGGAGCTTTTACTCTGTAGCAGAGCAGTATTAACATCTAGTTGGTTCACCTAGGGAACAAAGAGGCTGACCATGGTGGGGCTCACAGAATGGATGCTGGTAACACTGATTACCAGAGAAGGTATTCTTATGTGATATGCTGAGGGGAGACCTCAGTAAAGAAATATAAAGACTCATTTGAATTTTAAGCTAATGTGAAATCTCGTCAGAGAACATTTTAATAAATAAATGCCATAAGAGTATCTAAAATACGTTTCCGTACTTCAAATGTAAAATGTAGCCTGACAGATTTTGTGTGTTTGACCTTGTATCTGAGAAGGAAGTGCCAAGACTTTGGAACCTTTAGAATCTACTGTTCTTAGGCCTTGCAGGGCTGCTCGAATCTTCTAAGGCCTACCCTTGACCCAGAAGGAAAGTTAAAAATCTTGCTCTGTAAAGCCATTTGGTATCCTTGACCAACTGCATTTCTACTAAGAAGCAAGAGGCATTGTTGCCTGAATGGATAAGAGGGTGTGTTTCATCCCTGAAATGTTTAAATTGAATGTCTTGATTTTCATTGAGCATTTCTCTGATAATTTTTTCAATTATCTCTGAAATTTCTATGTATTGTATTTTTTTGGAAATGAGATATGTTCAGTTTTTAAATCTAACAACTACTTTTGGGGACTTGTCCATATTTCTGAGATTTGAATGAGTGCTGATTCCTATTTTACTGTCTTTTAAGTTTACATTTATCATGTTTCTCTTCTGTGCTCCCCTTCCCCACTGGTAACTCTTCTTTGGCTCCTTAAAGTTTGCTGCTTAAAGTGGAAGTTGAGCAGGCAAGTGATCATGCTTCAAGTTCTTTCTGGACCTCTGGCAAAAGAAGTCATCTGCGACCTTGGGATCTTCAATGCTGGGTGCTTTTGGTACTTGTTTTTCACAGCCTTCCACTGTTACTGGAATACTTCAGCAGTGCACTTGTCTCTTTGGAGATAAAATTTGTTAGTGTGTTACTGCTAATTTTCTTTTGCAGAATATACAGTACCATGTCTGAATTACTAATATTTAAAATATTTCATTCCTTAACACTCCCTCATTGCTTTGCCCACAGCCTATTCAGTTCCTTTGTTTGGCAGAATTCTACAAAATGTATGTCACCACTACTGAGATTGTTCAGGCCCCTGATGTATTTGTATTGATTTATTTCCATTAGTAACTTGTCCTAAAATGTGTGTAGAAAGTAGGCAATAAAAATATAAGCAATCTGAATTTGATACTGTATTTTATAGACTTCAACAATTTTAATATATGTTTGCTCAAATGTGATATTTCAGAGACACTAGCCAGAGCCTAGGTAGTTTTTCTGCTCTACTCTTTAGGAAAAGAAACAAACTCTTGCTTGGAAAATATAAGGCCTGTTATTCAGGCATTGAGGTGTCTCTTGGCCTTGGAGAGTGTCTGTTCTGCAAGAGTGGTGGAAACACTCTCTTACATTTGGCCTTGTGGATGCCTATAGGAGATTTCAGAAATAACCGGCATACTATCAACTGTCCAGTTTGCAGAAAGTAGTTTCTGATATTCAGGCCTGACTATTTAGCTTCTCTGCTGATTTTTCTACCAGTAACTTTGGGTCAGTCATGGAGTTTATGAAGACTGGAGCAGTAATTGGGCTGCAGGTGCTCCAGGAAGGCCAGACTTCCAGGGGACAGAGGAGAGGGAATGAGAAAGACCTAGAAAATAAGAGAGCTGAGGAAGAGCAGTCTTCATGAAGGGATGGAGCTGACTTAAATGCCTCTCAAGAATGGCTTCCAGAGTTCAATGACTGGCTTGGTTGGGAGAGCTGAGCTCCACAGGAACCAAAGTCACCCATGGGATCCCCTCACAGACCAGTTTTTTGTTGTTGTTGTTGTTGTTGTTGTTGTTGTTGTTGTTATTGTTGTTGTTGTTTCTTTTTTCTTTTTCTTTTTTTGTTTTGCTAACTTGTTCCTCTGGCTACTCGGATGACAGTAAGAAGTTGGCTGGAGCAACATAAATTCATCATGACCACTGATAAAAGCAACTGGAAACTTATATACACTGATATTCAGTAGTGTTGCTGAGTCTGGGGTTTAGAATTCATTTCTGGTTCACAATTTCTCAGTCCACAATTGTCTTGGTGTTGAATAATAGACTGCTAATCTCAGTTTATTTTTTTTCTTGGAGGACTTTCTCTGTGATCAGCAACACTCTGTAGATGTTTTCGGCTCTGCCTGGACATGAGAGACAGGCAGATCCTGAGCCTGAACCTGGTTTTGGCATTTCATTTGGTGTCAGTACAGAATTCAGGATGTGACTATGTGAAGTCATATCTTAGGGAGGATTGATAATTTGGAATTCTAGCTTGGTGAGGGTTAGAAAAGACTATAAGGAAACAACTGTTCAATGTATGTATAAATCAAAGGATTAGAGATATTAGGATATTGAAATGTGATAAGGGAGGTCTCTGAAAAGCTATCAGGATATTAGCATAACATGGTTGGGCTTCGAGGAATACAGAGGACTGTTTTTCCTTTCCACCATTCCTACACCATTAATTTTCTGCTAAGAAATATCTGATTTAAGTAGAAGGTAGCACCTACTCTATCCGCCAAAGTGATTTTGAAAAAGAGCAAGAGAGAGGGAGAGAGAAACTAGGAACCCAATATGCATTCTGAGATATCTGACAATTTCACATCTTCTTAAAATATTCCAGAGAAAACTTGGCCTCTGGAATGCTTTTCTTTTCATCTTCAAGAAACTAAAAATTTTGAAAGAAGTCCAATTAATGCTACCTATTTTAAAGTAGCAATAATAAAAATATACGTGGGTTTTGACACAACTTGTGCCTCTAGATAGTTACTTCTCTGAATTCAATAGCCATGAGAAACACAGAGTACTAGACTGACCTTCCATCCAGTTTCCCTGTCTGAACTGGAGGCTAAGGACAAGCCCACTATCCCTGAAACAGCCTGAAAGTCTAACTAGGCAGGCAAAGTGGAGGTCTAATCAACTTTTGACTTCCATAAGTTCTCTTCAGCAATTCAAGCAGAGACATCAATTTCCTACTGGAATAAGAATGTTTTAGGAAAAGGAAAGTTCAAATAGCCAGCATGAATACCTCCTTTGTTCTGCCCCCTAATGGATTTAGCAAGAAATTATTCAGAAATAGAAGGGAGGAGTGAAATAAATGAATTTTAACATTTGTTATCTGACTAATTCATATATTTAAAATTTGCGGAACAAAATTACTTTTAAATTGTAATGGTATTAATTTTATAAGCCAGATCTTTTTATTTAGAATATGAGTATAGAAGATTTCACAAAAGGATATTTATGCTGATTGGAGAAAAATACTCCAGTGAGTTGTTCTGGCAGTGCCAGTGAGCAGAGAGCAGGAATTCAAGGTCAAAGCAAAGAACAAACAAAACAAACAAACTGATAGACAACCAAAAAGGGTGGTTATCAGAGAGGAAGGGCAATGAGGGGACGATGAAGAGGGTAAAGGGGTCAAATATATGATGACAGAGGTACACTAGACTTTGGGTGTTGAGCACACAATGCAATTACAGATAATTATAATTGTGCACTCGAAACTCATAGAATGTTATCAACCTATGTCATTCCAATAAATTTAATAATAAAAATTGTCTAGAACCTTAGACAAGTTATAAAATACATTTCCCTTTCTATAACATACATTTTCACCATATTAATTAGCATATTATTATTATTACTGACATTAGCTCTTTTTTTTTTTAGGTTTTTAATTTTTTTTTTATTTTAAGAAAATATATAACCAGGAATCACTTTATTTCTACTGTGTAAAAATTATCATGATTTATTCAAGATCTAATTACATCAAGATAAACTGAGCTTTCTTACAGTTTAGAGACTACATATCTTTGTAAAGCTAAATAAGCTACTTGCTGAATCTTTTACGTTAATTTTCACATTAACAATTGTTTAATGGCTTATTTACTCACTGAACTATTTTCTCAACATCATGTAAAATGACTGAAAGACTGAAGTCTTCAATATCTATGAAATAAGTACATGTATATTAATTACAATTAGAACACTTACTTTCTTAAAGAATGGCTAAATCATTGTCTGTGCACTAGAGTTGACAAAATAGATTTGCTTGAAATTTTTGTTTCAATTTTGCTAGCAAATATCTATCATACTACTTAGAAACTATTCACCAGTCTGAAACCTTTAACGCACATCCCACATCTTAATCATCTTGAGTTGAAGGATTACCATTTTAACATTGGGTAGCAGAGCTTCCTTGAGGCTACTGATGAAGAAGGGGGCATCAGTTCACTAGCAACTGTTCTAACCTTGACTGAGCAGGCCTACAAATCAATCTCATCCATTTGCATATTCATTCTGATATTCAACAACTAAACAAGACCTGGGTACCTGGGTAAAAAGATCATTTAAAAAATAGACTAAAAATTATTCTAAAAGTTAAATTTTCCTTTGACAAATCACCAAGGAACTTCTATCTTTGAGCTAGAACCCACAGATTCAGTTCCTTTGTACAGTCCTTACTTACTGCATTTTTAATTTTAGATAGCGGGGGACAAGGAGAGAGGGAGAGAGGGAAAGTGAAAGACGGAGGAATGGAGGGTATAAAGAGAGCTTATTACACAGAAAACATGAAAAAATCTAGAGAATTACAAATTAAGAAAATGCAATGAGAAATACTTTTATTCTCTTTTCCAGTACTTGTTTACAACTTTGCCTTCTTGGAAGAGAATTCATCTCCTCAAGCTGAAATGCTTGAGGAGATTCAGATCTATACATTTTAGGAATTGCTTATCTGCCTTATTCACTACCCATCCAGGAACAAAACCAGAGAAAATCTGTGTTGAATCTTTTCAAGTACTAAGCATTTTTTAAGAGTTCATCTTTAGTGGTATCAGGTAAAATATATCTATGCTTGTTAGCAAGTTAGTCTTGCTTCAGGAAATTTGGCAAGATTTGCCAGGTAATGACGATTCTTTGGATCATGTAATATGGGAGACTGGGCCTTCAGGTGGAAGCATTCGTTTTGGAACATGTCCCCTCAGAAAGGATAGAACAGATTTGCGTAACATTTCCACATTTCTTGTATCATAGAAGGCTGTAGTAACAACACCATCTCTCTCTCTTTTTTTTTTTCGATTGCAGCAATGGCTAGTTCTGAAGCCAACTGTACTTCAATATTAATTGTTTGCCTTACAGGTGTCAGCACACTCCTTTACCTGCTGGACACCATATTCCCTTTTTTGTGGCTGGATGATCACACCTCTCCCACTGACAAAGTGGGTTAAGTTAATAGCAATTGCTGTTCTAATGGTGTATAAGGCAGGGCCTTTGGAGGGCAGTTTCTTGTATCAGAATTCCATGGGTAATTTATGGCCATCTTAAGTGGTCCATAGAAACCAAGAGGCATGAAAAATGTTACTACAGAGAAGGTAGCTTGGAGATCACTAACAGGAGTGCCCTTTGATTTCTAATTAGATAGATTCTAGAGCCTTTTGTTGGAGAGGGCCACATTCCAAGTGGGCTGATTTGTTATAACATCAGTGAGATTATGTAAAAGTTGTAAATATAGACTGTGGCTTCTACAGGCCAACAAGATCTAAAAGACGTTGGATTTACATCAACACTGTGGGTGCTAAGAGGGTCAATATCTGTTCCTTGACAGTATCAGTGATGGAGCAGCCCTGTTTACCACATAATTTTCAGGAATTTAACAGAGGTGGTGGGCCTTGCACCATGTATGGGGAAATGGCCTGTCCTCTTTTTTGTGGGCTCCTTTGTGAGTATTTGTATGTTCTTAGTGAGTGTGTCAAACTGTCAATGTGATGTCATATCTGTGCTCCTAGAGAAAGATGGATATAGTTGAGATCTTGCTTGAAAAGACTGTATATGATGGCAAGGCTGCTAAGGTACCCCATCGGTAAATGTGTGTATGTCCCTTCAGAGGTGAAGGCAAACTGCAGCTGAGAGACTATTGATGTAGGCATTGAACATATTAGTCAAATTTATAATATCAAATTATTTGCCAGCCCCTAAATGCGTGGAATAAGTAATTTCAAAAAATATTTAGAACTGACTATTGGAGCACATATTTCGCTTTGTCTTTAAAAATGATTCTTTGGGGCTCTTTATTGTTGTGTTAAGAATATAAAATGCCTATGTGTGAATATCTTTAACAAGGTTTGTTTCATTATTTGTTTTAAGAACACAAAATGCCTTTCAGTTGTGCCTATAAAGACTGTAAATCCTGTATTTGCCTATCACCTTAAGGGTAGAGTAAGCACACATATCTGGCACATGTGCTGGACAAAGTTGCACATGTTACTTGACTACTCTCAATTTGCTTTCTTTCTCTGTAAAATGGGAGAATGGCCACCTAACTAGACAGCTGTGGGAACTCTAAGACCACCTATGTAAAATAAAATATTAGTCCCTCAAAAAAACATTACATTTTAAACAAGCAATTATTTTGAAGGACAGCTTTGCAAATGTATTATTTTTTGCAAGGACTGTCAACCCACAAAAATACCTCAAACCTCACTTTTAAAAAGCCTCTCCCAAATTGCTTGTCTTAGTGAAAACCCATCTAAAAGTACTACTTCTGACCATCCAATAGCTTTGGGTAGGTGTTTTTTGTTTGTTTGTTTGTTTAAGAATTACACAATGCTTAGCATTTGACCAATGCTGAGTGGGCCTTGTTGAAATTTGTAGAAATCTAGAAATTATTCTATCCCACATCTGTATTTATAATTAGGTGATTGTTGAGTTATTATTTTCATTCAAAGGGTCTTCCTCCAATTCTGTAATTAACCTGGTGAAGCTGAGGTATGAACATGAGCAAATGAATTATTGAAAAATGAAACTATTTGCACTTAAAAGTTACTTTCCATCTAGAAAAGGTGTTTAATCAGCATACAACTTAAACTATATTGAATCAACTTTAAAAAAAAATAAATTAGAAAGTGTTAAAAATTACCTCATCATGTGTTTGTCCTCTTTACCAGGGCCAAATTTCAAATTCTCTATAGTTGAAGACCTAACAAAATTGCTCATATCACCTACGGGACTAGCCACTCTTGACTAGAGAAACTCCAATTTGGTTCCTGCAATAAATGTTCTTTCTCTAAAATCCACCTAATGGTAATATTTTAATTGTCGGCAAGTTTGTGAAGACCCATCTTTAAGGTTTTCTAAGTACAACTATATTTTTACACTGCTTTCAAGCTAATGGCCAGAGTGTGAAAGTACTTTTCTTTCTTCTTTGGCTATGGCCTTCAACACAAGTGAATTTGTCTATAACAATTTGTTACAAAACTTTAGTTAGACCAGAACATCTTTTTTCATAGTAACTTTACATCTCCAGCACTGCTGTGATTTCTTAATCAGCTGTTATCTAGGGAAATGTTCTTGTGACTCCTTCAAGTGGACCTGCACTTTTAGCAACATCCCATTTATATTCCTTCCCCTCTTATTTTCCCTAACTTGATCCTATCTTGCTCTTTACTGTCCCTGATCTACCCCAATAATCAGAGAATGGTAGAGTACTTTGTGCTCTTGGACTTCCAATGCAGATATCTTTAGAACTTAATTCAGTGGAATCAAGTGGGCAGAATCTCCGGGAAATAAGCTGAATGGATGGAAAGAGAAATCATATCAAACATACTTTTCAACAGGTTATAAATTTCTATTACACATATTCCTACTGGCATGTGCCTAAACTATACAAACTTGGGATGCGGTGAATATGGAGGAGATGGTGTTAGGTTTGGTTGGTCTAGTTTTCTGATGACCATGCTCACTATGTTGGCACATACTCAGTATAGCAAAAGAGGAATATGCCAGCATATGTAATATTTTTACATACTATCATCATAAGATACATATTCATTGCTTCTTGTTAATTTACTATTTTAAAATTTTTTTTGCCTACGAAACGCATCACTTATTTTATATGTCTAAAGGTTCTCGTGAAATTTTGAGAAGATCCTTAATTTTTAAAATTGCTAAAAGAGAAGACTAAAAATTACTGGTTGGTCTAATATCCTTTTGTTTACTGTACTTTTTTAAGCAATATGTAATCTAATATTTATATATTATACTGATTCTGACTCTGTTAGAAAACTATGTAATTTTTGTGATTTTGTATTTCAAAAGTATATGTCAAGGAGAGATTTCACAATTGAATGTTTAAATTTGAAATATGGGCAGAAGAAAGATTCCAGTTGCATGTTATATGTAAAACTATTTTACATAGCCATGTGTATCATATTTTTAAAAATCTTTAGATGTATTTTTGCAGTACCTGGAAGAAATATTTATTTTGAAACTGGTTTAAGAGCTATATGTGATTTGCAGGTCATATGTTTAATGACTGTTTCATATCCAGCTATCGGTTTTTACCACCAAATCCTATTTTATCTAATATGTTATCCAGGGAATGCTTCTAACCAAATAAAATGAAAAGGCTTATATCATTGAAAATAAATTACCTTACCAAATACAGCAAACATAGAATACAGTAAGTGTGTGTGTGTGTGTGTGTGTGTGTGTGTGTATAATATGATTTTTGTTCTGTAACTTGTGCTACCAAAATTTTCTTCCTAGAACTGTGGGATTTCATTGCCTTTTTTTCCTTTTCTTTTCTGTTTTTGTTGTGCATGTATGAGTGTGTGCATGTGTGTGTGCTCGTGCACTTGTGTGTGTTCATCCATCTCTAGAGATATAGAATACAATCTCAAGTAAATCTTAATACAATCTTAAACTATTCAATTAGCTGGTTATTATCAAACTACCTCCCAGAGGAGTTGAAGGAAAGTCATTGGAGAAAGTGCACGGTAAACTTAAGATATTGTGCAAGCCTAAAGTGATGCATTGAGAATTTTAATGTTTTTGCAAGGATTTTGATAAATATTCATCAGTTCTTCCTCTCTTGTCAATAATTAATCTATTCATTCATTATTCATTCATTATATATTTATGGATTGATATGCCTGATACCAATTAATCTAACTATAATCTTATTTAGATTAGAAGATTATGCTGCAAATGTTCACACTGGGAAACACTGGATTATGAGAACATGAATGATTTCTATTTTATTTTTGTTGACATAATTTAGTGCAATGGCTCTGCCTAGCTTTATAATAAAGTTTTCAAATATTGAAGAATTTTCCATAAGTATACAAAATGGCTTGAGGATAAGAAAAGAGAAAAAAATACAACTAGAAAAGGGCCAAGAAGGATGGACAAATGGAGGAAGGTGGGAAGGATAAGCCTAAACTGGGAGTGAGGGGTGGAGGTGCGGGATCGCAAGGAGGTGGGTGGGGAAAGGGAGGGGCAGAGTTTAGACCACTGACTGAAGATCTAAATGTTAGTCTAAGGGCTATAAAAGCTTGGTGGAACCAAGAGAAAGCAGCCTGAAGTCCAGGATTGGCATACAGTCAGAGGCCAGCAGGAGACAAAGGCTAAAACGCCCAGAACAGGAGAGATTAGGTCCGGGATGCCGCGCCTGTTCTTGTCCCACCTTCTAGGAGTCTGGCTGCTACTGAGCCAACTTCCCAGAGAGGTCCAAGGCGAAAACATAATTAAGCTGTGCGGAAGAGAATTAGCTCGTCTCTGGATGGAAATCTGCGGCTCTTCCAATGTGGGGAGAATGGATCTGAGCCGGAAGCGGGTTTCGAGGGCATCTGTACAGCCTGCAGGTGAGAGCTCCCGCCCCCAGTCGCTCCACATTTCCCATTGGTTGCCGTCGGGCTGCTGACCAATTGGAACGGCAGCCCACACAGCTGGGCTCCAGACTTCATTGACAGCTTGAGCTAAACCCAGACTGTGAAGCTGCGGGTGCCTAAAAGTTTGGGCTTTTCCCTCGTAACTTGCTTTTCTGGGAAGGCCGTCACTGAGGAACTCACCAAAGGGAGGGAAAGCAGTGGGAACAGCAAACGGTTTCACCTGAGAGGAACTTGGTGCCTTTCACCTCGCGGCAGCCCGGGTGACCGGGTGGAGTAAAGAGGGGAGCTACAGAGGAGGTAGGGATGCCCAAAGGCCCGCAAGAGACAGGACGCACTGGGGCCAGACCTCAGAGTCAAGGTATGTGGACCCGACCGCGGGATTGCTGGTGGCTGGGAAAACTGGATAGAGCATCTTGACTGAGAGGACAGGGGCCAAACAGGTGTGAGCTAGTGATGAAGCATGTCTGAGGGGCATGGGGTAGAACTCAGAGGCTTCCCATAGGATCCCGGAGTGGTAAACATGAAGGGCCTCAGATTTAAAGACTCTTCTCCTTTGTAAAAAAGCTGGGCTGTGGCCTACGCCATCGAAAACTTACTCTTTTATATTAATTTTATTTTTATTTGTAAATTTCACCAAAGGGGAGAGCCTACCCTCCCACCTCTTTGAACTGGGTCTTGACGTTCATTTGTGAGAGAAGGAATTGAAAAGAAAGAAAAGGGCCTGATTGTCTAAGGGAGAAACTGAAAGGGACAGAGAGTCAAGGGACGTTTGCTCTTCAGACAAACACAGCTGAAAAGAACAGAAAACTCAACTGTTGCTTCAAGCATTTGGAAGCTGCAATGCCTGCTTAATAGATCAGAGGGCTGGAAATTCTGCCTTTTAAACTTCATCTGGAAGCAGTAATTTTCCACCCTAGAACATCCAACAGTTTAAAATAATTAATGTGCTATTCAAGGGTTATTATCATAACTCAGAATTTACTTAGTAATGGAAAAACCTAGGTAAGAAAAATTAATCTGTGATTAGACCGAGTGTTTTCTATGACAAAGATGACTTCAAATATGTCAGGTAGAGCCAAAATGCTTCGATGAAAGCATTAAAGGGACACAAGGAAAGGCGACAGAGGGTCTGAGTGGACTAAAGCAGAACCTAGGTAATGCAGTATTTTAAGCTTCCCAACTATAATAAACTAAGTTGTTAAGGTATCAAGATACTTGCTAATGTTTTGATATTTAATTCTATTGAGGCAATGCTTTCCTTTATGTCTGCAAAATTTTATAGTTTTTCTAATATTCATTGACATAAATATTTTCTTCTCCCCCTTTTATTTAATTTAGAAATCATGCCGTCCTCCATCACCAAAGATGCAAAAACCTTAAACATGTTGGAATTCATTCCTGCTTCACCACAAGAGCTGAACACAGCCCTTTCTGAGAGGCAGACACCATTGAAAGAGCTACAACAAGCTGCTTCAAAGAATTCATATCTTAACTCTGAAGAATTTAAGAAAATTACCCTTAATCGACAAATTGAAACAGAAGACAAAAGTCTTTCAGAATTAAAAAACATAGCCTCAAGTAAACATTTCTCTCCAAAAAGATACAAGGTTAGCATAGCTAATAAGTGTTGTAATTTTGGTTGTACCAGAAAAGAGATAGCTAGGTACTGCTGAGATAAAGCTAATTGTGTATTTCACCTAATGATCATTTGTATTCTCACAGGCATTCACATTCACTGATGCCTCCCTCACCTCCACTGATTATTAGAATATGAATAATCATTAGTAATGTTTGGGTTTTTAATTTTGCATTATTGTAGTATCTGCTAATAAATACTTGTGTGCTAAAAAGTATTTTTGTTTTTTTATTAATGGACTAATTACTTTATTGCTCTTTTAATGCTGTTAACTTAAAATGACAATAAAATCTTTATCACTTTACACACAACTCAACTTAAAAAATTGTTTTTAAATAGATAGCTTAAAAAACTCTGTCTTGCATTAGTGAAAATGGATGCTTATTTTTGAAATTTGTATTTGATAAATTATTACCTGTCACTCACTTTTTCCTCTAGACCCAATATCCAAATATTCTTTCACTACTTAATATTAAGCAAATTATTTTAATAGCAAAAGAAAAAATGAAAAATAATTAAACTTATACAATGCCTAACACCAGGTATATAAAGTGGACCAAAATGTTTTTACTGATACTAACTCTTATATAAAAGTCATAAAATTTAGGCTTTTCTAATAGATCTTAAAAGATTTGTGTGTTGTATTGAATTAATAATTGCAAGCAATCAGATTGGACACAAAGCAATTTAATTCAGCTGAGGCTATACAAACTAAAGTACTTTTCAAACTAGGGTTTTTCTCTTAATTCTACCATCTAAGACACTAAAAAGTAAATTATGTTTTTTAAGGAAGAAAATGAATAGAAATACATAGAAGAGGATGAACAACTCAGTGTTATAGAAGAACTGGTTTAGCAAGGGAACATACTTTATATTAACTATTTTAGAATTTAAAAACCATTTCTGTAACAAAATAATTGTGAATTGATATGAAAACTTGTTAGAATAGTAAATTAACAAAGTTATCTTAGTATTTAGCCAGTTCCTTCAACTTACACACACATAAAATATTAGACAGCGTTTATAGAAAATGCACTCAAATAGCAAGTAAATCTCCATCAAATGTCTGTAAACAGAATTTAAAGGGATTAAGATAGCAACTGCTATATTTCAAATCCCACACATGATTAATAATAACCAGACCTCTAAAGTTTATTAAGTTCTCACCAAGGCCCACTTGTAAAACTTCATAAATGGCTACAGAATCTCAGAGGCCACATGACATCTTGGACAAAGCCAGGAAGAATGCTGTTTGGAATAGAAAGTCCAACCCAGGAAAACAAGGGCAGTGACCAAAAAATCTACAGCCCAGACAGGACAAAGAGGCATCCTTGGACACCAGAGGCATCTCCCCAGACTCTGCCCTGGCCCATGTCCCTCATCTGCTCTTCCACAAAAGCCCTGGAGGCAGGGCCCTGGTCCAGAATCTGCATTCATTACCTCTGATAATATGGTCACTTTTTTAGTGGGACAAAGACAATCTGTGATTAACCATCTACTATAAACACTCAAATTCCCAGTTGACATCATTAAGATAGCTAATTTTTGTGGTACTAAAGTTTTCCTAAAACTCTCATGAGAAACTAATGATTGTATGCTTAATTTGTCTCTTGTATAAAAAAATTACCATTTATATATATTTGTCAGTTAGAATTGTGTTCTTTGTAAATAACAGAAAACCCCATAAGAGTACTTTTAAAACACCTATAGAGTAAACATCCAATCCTGTCTAGCATGGAAATGATAGCAGCAGAATCTTCCCACCTTTCCAGTAAGCTGCACTTAGCATATAGGCCTTCCTCCTCATGGTCCCCAAATGGTTGCTGTCCTCTGGGTCACAGTGTGCCTATTTCAGGCAGGGAAAGAATGAGAAAAAGGAAGGCTTAGTGCCTGGATCAGAAAAGCAAAGGCTTTGTCAGAAACCTCCACCCGTGTACTTATTTTGCTTTGGCCAGAATTATGTCGCTTGGATACTAGACCTACAGGAGACACTGAGAAATCATTTCTACAACTTAACAGCTTAGAGAATTGAGATAAGCAAGGGAGAAGGGTCTAGAAAGGAGGTAGTCAACCTATAGCTTTTTTCATGCTTATTGCTCTTGTGCCTACAATGACTTTTAAAGAAGTTAATGTTTATTCACCTTCAGCATGCAGATTAACTCCAATTGGAGCTGTATCCAAGGGTTACTACAATGGAACCAAAGAAAGAGGGCTTCAGAAACCAGTCATGGGTAGGAAATCAAGCTCCAGCATTTGCTAGATATGTGCATGGCACATTTGTTTCTTCTTATAATAATTTTCTTTTAAGGATATATGAAGCCTTTGATTGCTACTCAAAAGTCTGTGAATGTTAGATTTCCCTGTGACCTAGTAAGCCCACATCTGGCACATGTTTTAGCCAAAGGTGCTCTGCACAACTATATGACCACTCTCAACTTACTTCATCTCTCTGTAAAATGGGAGAATGGCCACTTCACTGGACAGTTGTGAGGACTTCATAAGACTACACCTAAAGTGCCTAGTTCACAATAAGCATGCAACAAATGTGCGTCCTTTCCCTCTTTCTCACTTCCGATCTTATGTCTGCTTAGAGATGCTTCATTTAGCTCTCATGCATGAAGGTGGTCAGGCCACAGGAAATATATCCAAACAGTTTCTGACCCACGTGAATTGAAGACTATGTCTTTTTTGTATCCTCTATGGTTTTGCTTAATATATATGAGGTAAGCCATAAATGATGGTCTGAATAATTCTTGCTGCATTTTTCAATTATTCTTTATATAGAACTAAGCTGATATTTGTCTTAGTCTGCTTAGTCGATATGTGTCTTTGTCAGTTTGGGATGCTATAACAAAGTACTATAAATTTGATGGCTTATAAAGAATGAACAATTTTTTTCTCACAGTTCTGGAGTTTTGAAGTGCAGGATCAGCATGCTAGCATGTCAGGTTCTAATGAGATACCCTTTCAGGGTTACAGATTGCAGTCTTCTCATTGTATCCTCACATGGTGGGAAAAGGGTGAAAGAGCTCTCTGGGGTCCCTTTGGTTGAGGCACTAATCCCATTGATGAAGGCTCCACGCTCAAGACCTAATTATCTCCCAAAGGCCCCATCTCCTAATTCCATCACACAGTGTTAGGATTTCAATATATGAACTTTGAGGTTACACAAACATTCAGTTTATAACAATACTAAAGTAAATTATTTTGTCTAATCACAGAATTGCAAAGGATAAAATAAGAGCAATTCAAAAACACTATGTAACACTCAAAAGGAAATTTTTGCATTTTTAGGTTAAATAGATGTACTATTTATGAAATTGGTCATTTAAAAAAACATTAAATATTTAGAAATTCATCTTTCACAATGTAGATTGTATATTAATTCTATAGACCACTCAGTTACTCCTGTGCATTGTCTTCCCTGGGTGCAAAAGAAATTAAATGCTTCTCAAGATAACATAACACTCTCAAGATGTGAAAAAAAGTTGTATAAAAACATGAAATGATTTGTGGTTATCATGATGTATTGAACTGACAGACTTCAATCTATTTTTAAATAATTTTTCATTTTTCATTGCTTTATTTCAGCTTAGTAAAGATTCTACTAAATGTTATTTTAGATGAAATAAAATTTTGTGGGCTGCCACTGACCTTTTAAAAATAGACTATTTTTTAGAGCAGTCTTAGATTCAGAGCAAAATTGAGTATGTTATGGAGATTTCTCATGTACTCCCTTCCTCTACATATGCATATCTTCTCTTCATTATCAAAATCCAGCACCAGAATGTTACAGTTAGTGAATCTACATTGACACATCACTTTCACGCGTGTATGAAGGCTGAAGTGGTAAGGCAAGGGCTATAAAATCCTGGTGGAGGCCGGCAAGGAAAGTAGCCTGGACTCCAGGATTGGAACACAGATGGAAGCCAGTAGACACAAGCAGATGCAGTCTACACTGAAAAGTTAAAACGCCCAGAGCATGAGAGATCAGATACAGGATGCCAAACCTGCTGGAAGTCTAGATGCCATTTAGCCAGTTCCACCAGTGAGATTGTAGTCTTCTCCCTAAATTTCTCCCTAAGCAATTATATGACAACCCTCTTCTCAGTACAACAGACAAGTTCTGTGGGCGCCATTTCTGGAAGAGCTCCATTATCCCAGAATAACTGGCACTGGAACCTGGACCACCCACCAGTTAGCTCTCCCACCCCTTCATCCTCAGCCCATTTACACTTCCCATTTGGTTGCCCTAGGGATGCGGACCAATCAGAAACGGCGGTGTCCACAGGAGAAACAATAAGGCTGGAGACTTCATTGTCTGCCAGCACTCAGTCCTAACTCTGAGGTTGCTGGTCCCTAAAAGTTTGGGCTCTCCCTTGTAACTTGCTTTTCTTGAGGTCTCATGGGGGATCTCATCAGAAGGAGGGAAATCTGTGGGAATAGCAAATAGCCCTACCTGAGAAAGACTTGGTGCCTTTTATCTTCTGGCAGCCAGGATGATGGGTGGGGAGAAGGGGAAAGCCACAAAAAAAGAGGTAAAGGGCTCATTGCAGTACTGTTTGGATGTTTAATTATGCTGAAGCAATGTTTTCCTTTTCTAGTATGAAAAAATATTATAATTTTCCTGATTCTCCTTGATATGAATATATTTTCACATCAACCCCACCTTGCCCACTTTTTAAATTTAACAGAAATCCTGCTGTCCTCCATCCACAAAAATACAGAAATCTTAAAGATTAAGGTGGAATTAATTTCTAACTTGCTATGGGGACTGAAGCCATCACTGTCTAACAGGAAATCATTAGGAAGCCATAACGGTCAGGATAAATGACAGAAATCACAATTATGGCAGTTCTTGTTTAATCTTGTCATGTAATCTGTGTCAGAAAATGTTATAAATATACTTTGTTGAATGTTATGGTAACTATTTAGTTGCTATATATTCATTTGTATTTTTGATTATACCTTCGGTGAGGTCCCAGACAGTCACCACTTATTAGAACATGAAAAATCATTATTAGTGTTTGAAATTTTTATTTTACTGTAAGACAGAGTCTTTCAGGATTTTTAATTGTGTCAGGTTAATATATTTTTTGCCAAAGAAATTTTTTGTCTTTTTTATTATTGGTATAATTATATCAATTACTTTTTATCTTGACTTTAAAATTATTATAAAGTCTTTATCACATTAACACAATAACTCACTTTGAAACTGTCTAACTCCAGGTACATAAAAAGGCAACAAATCTGACTTTGTCAATAGACCACATGAATACAAAGCCACAAATCTTGTAATTTTCTACTTCAGTCAAAGTGGGTATTTTTTTGTCTTATTTACATATTCTCTGCAAACAGTCAGACTGGACACTAAATCTCTTTCATTTGAATTTTTATACCCAAATAAATTTAGTTATTTTTTTAATTTGGAAAAAATTTTTATTTTATTTTTCCCTAGTTTTCTTGAGATATAATCAACGTACATCACTGTATAAGTTTAAGGTGTATGACATAATGGTTTGACTTTCATATATTGTGAAATGGTTACTGCAATAAGTTAACTTCTGTCATCTCCTATAGGTAACACAAAAAGTAAAAGCAAAAACAGAAAAAGAACTCTTTTCCTTTCAATGAGAACTCTTAGGATTTATTTTTATATATATTATATGACAGTGTTAACTGTAGCCATCATATTTTACATAACATCCCTAGCACTTATTTATAACTGGAAGTGTGTACCTTTTGATTAATTCCCCATCCCCAACTGTAATAACTTTTTCTTTTTCCTTTTTAGATTCCACATATAAGTGAGATCATACAGTATTTGTCTTTTTCTGTCTAATTTATTTTACTCAGCATAAGGCCCTCAGGGTCTATCCATATTGTCCCAAATGGAAGGATTGCCTTGCTTTTTTATCGTTGAATAATATTCCATTGTGTATGTGTGTGTGTGTGTGTGTGTGTGTGTGTGTGTGTGTGTGACAAATACACACACACACACAACTTGTCTACTCATCTGATTATGGATATTTAGGTTGTTTTCATGTCTTGGCTATTGTAAATAATGCTTCTATGAACATGAGGGCACAGAAATCTTTTTAAGTTAGTGTTTTCATTTCCTTTGGGTATACCCCCAGAAAAGGAATTGCTGGATCATATGGTAATTCTGTTTTCAATTTTTTGAGGATCGTATATACTGTTTTCATAATGGCTATGCCAGTTTACAATCCCATCAGCAGCGCAAAAGGGTTGTTTTTTCTCCACATTCTTACTAGCATTTGTAATTGGTTGTCTTTTTGATGATGGCCATCTAACAGGCATGAGGTGATATCTCATTGTGGTTTTGATTTGCATTTCCCTAATAACTAATGAAGTTGAGCATCTTTTCATGTATCCGTTGGCTATTCATATATCTTTGGGGAAATATCTATTTAAGTCTTTTGTCCATTTTTAAACTAGAGAGAAACCAGAGTAGAAGCTCCTTTTCAGTGACTCACAATGCTGGCGGGGGGGGGGGGTGGATGTCCCCCCTGGGCTTAAACTGTGGGCTCAGGGGAGACCTTTCAGCATGGTACTCTACTAGCTTGAGGGAAGGACAATACAGTTAGCATGTAGCCATTCCACTTACACTTCTAATGCAGTAGGTCTTGATCTCTGTACTACCATGCATACTTCAGCCTCACTCTTGTATTCTAAGATTCTCTTAGTGGTATCTTGTCCATGAATAGTTGTTAGTTGTTCTTTTTGTGAGGGAGGGCAAAATCAAGAACAACCTATGTCACCATCTTGGTGGCATCATTTCTCAGTTGTTTTTTAAACTAGAGTTCTTTCATCCTTTTATATCATAGGATACTATCAAGAGAGTGAAAATAATTTCAAGTCATATACAAGATAAGGGTTTAATATCCAGAACATATAAATAGAAAATAATGTTTAGGAGAGATTTTTAGTATAGGAAGACACCTTCATTTTCAAATAATTAATTACTTTGTAGAATAGTATCGCATACGAACTGTTCTCCAAAGTCAGTCAACCTATAAAAATTCCTTCAAAACCTCAGTTTTGAAAAGCCTTTCTCAAACTGCTTGTCTTAATGAAAACACATCTAAAATCACTGACTCTGACCATCCTACAGCTCAAGATAAGTATTATGTGAAGAGTTATACAATGCCTAGTATTTGAGGAATGAAGACTGGCCTTCATCTAATTATAAGGGACCTACATCTTTGAGGGTGAAGGGTGGGGACTAAGTATTTATTAGTTTATTTCAAAAGTACCATAACTTCCATCAAGTCCAAGTCCTCATGCTTACCTGAGTTGAACAGACTAACCAGACTAGATTTTGAACACAAATAAATAAAGTTTATAAATATGTGGTCCTATTTGCATTTAAAAGTTTATGCATACTTTGAGAGTTACCTAATGAGCCCAGTAATCCCCAAACTATGTTGACTTGTTTAAAAATTTTAAAAATGATACAAACTTCTGATCTCAAAATACAATGAACAAAG
The DNA here is from genome assembly GCA_004027375.1 of Macroglossus sobrinus. Classification (NCBI taxonomy): domain Eukaryota; kingdom Metazoa; phylum Chordata; class Mammalia; order Chiroptera; family Pteropodidae; genus Macroglossus; species Macroglossus sobrinus. Next base: position 509,882 of record PVKZ01000600.1, read on the forward strand.
AATACCATGAATTCATCATAAAGATATAAATTTTTGTTTGTGAACATGTATTAATAACATATTCTTCCTGGGATTGTGGATTCTATTGCTTTTTCCTTGGGGAGGGGGTTGTATGTCTTGTGGGTGTGTTGTATGTTCTCCAGTCTACATGGCCTTGCTCGAGACTTCATTGGCTACCCACACTGAGTCCCACTCCGTTTGGTGCAGATGTAAGTAATCTATCAAAATAGTGTCAGGGAAAGTCAAAAGTACCACCATGCAAGCATTAAGACAATCATGATGAGTTCACAGAAGGGCTGACTGGAGGAAGCAGAAACTTGGTAATATTGCAGTACTTCAAACTGCCCAACTCTAAGTAAACTAAGTTGTTTAGATGTCATGGGAACTTGCTGATACTGTTTTATGTTTAATCATATTGAGGCAATGATTACCTTTTGGTCTGTGCAAAAAGTTTTTAATTTTCCTGATTCTCCTTGACATGAATATTTTCCCACATTTCCCACCACCCTTTTATTTTTTTAACTTAACAGAAATTGTGACATGCTCCATCAACAAAAATGTAGAAACCTTAAATGCAATGTCGGGAAACATTCCTAATTTGCCACAGGAGCTAAAGACAACACTGTTTGAGAAGTAGCTGTCTTTGAGAGAGGTACTAATTTACCAACAAAAGGAAAAGGAAGCTACTGATATAATTAACTTATGTTGTAACAACAAAAACTTTTCTTAAAGTATTCACAATATCTTCATGTACACTCTCAATGATGCATTTATTTAGCAGTGTCCAAAACATTCACCACTGATTACTAGAGCATGAGAAAGAATTAACGTTAACATTTTTTATTTGTTCTGTAACAATACAGTATTTCCATGTCATGCTTTCTCTCAAAAATTAATCTTTTCTCTGCTAAAGAAGCTTCTTTGTCTTTTTTTTATTAATGGTATCATCACATCAATTGCTTTTAATATTATCAACTTTTTAATGATTACAAAAGCTCTATTATTTAACCAACATAATTCATTTTCTACACACCGAACACTAGGTACATACAAAAGTAATAAAATTTTAATTTAATCTTGTCAATAAAATGTGAACATGTAATCACAAGCCTTGCAACTTTCTACTTGAGCCAAAGTGGAATTATTTCTTATCGAAATAATTTTTGAAAACAGTCAAATTCAACACAAAATACATTTGGATATTTGTGCCGAGATAAACTCAATTGTTTTTCAATTTAGGGTATTTTCATTTTCTAAGAGATTTAAGTATTTTTAAATGACATGAATGAATAGTTACACAGATAACAATAAATAACTAAATGTTTTATCTTAGAAAAGAACTAGATTGGTAAAGAATGCATTCAAGTTCACCATTTTGTAATTTACAGAACATTTATGTAAGCAAAATAAAGTGAGAAATGATATTACACATCTATTAGAATGGTAAACCAGCCTGGTATCATTCTAGTATTTAGTCAGTTTCTTCAACCTATACACCCATACATATTAGCCAGCATTTGTAAAGAAAATGCACTTAAAACAAGCGAATCTTCTCCACCAAATGTCTGTCAACATAATTACAAGAGATGAAGACAGCAATTCCTATATTCCAAATCCCAAGACATGACTAATCATAACAAAGCCTCTGAGGTTTATCTGTTTTCCCAGAGGTCACTGTAAAGAGCTTTTTCTTACTAAGGGGACAGAAACCAATAAAATGTAACTCTTCAGGGAGAAAGTCAACATTTTTCAAGAGTTATACTTTCATCATGGAAACTTTGTTGCTTATTTTTACATTTTCATTCACATCTTATTTATTTTCCATTACATTGCTCATTGTCAATTCCAGGACTCCATTTGCTCCAGGGCCCGCTGTCCACCCCACTAGTTCTCATGTCATACTAACTGATAATAATGAGGTATTTTAGCACCATATGGTGACTCTGTTACTTTCATCTTCCAGTATGTACCACTACTCAGCCTATCTTTTCCTCTATTTTAGATTGAAAAGTGCCCCGAAAATGTAACACCTCTATTTACCTGTGTGAGCTATGACTCATACCATTTCTATTTCTAAAAGATTGTGTCTATGTGTAACAGGTATGAACTTGCAAGCACAGTCTTTGGTGTGCAAAATATACCCAAGTTCTTTATATTTAAAAAATTAATACAAATCCAAATTCTGTTACTGAATTGGGAATTTAGCATCACACATTATTCTAATGGAACTATCCATTAAGCTGTGCTTGAAACCCCAAAGCACCAAGGCATTAGGTTCCCTAGGACCCATAGTTTTCAATGACTGCCACCATGATGCCTACTACCCTAGCCTGCATGGTCCCCTCAATTTAGTGTTTGCCTCTCTTGCTGGGGATCAGCAGAACTTTGCCAAGTCTGCTAGTTTCTCTGCTCAAGGTCCTATTTCCCTAGATGTACCACCCAGTCATCCCTTCTGAGGTCTTCATCTCTCCAGGTAATCTGTCACTGAGCAATGCACATCAGTAATCTGTTATTTCAGTACTCCAGACCTTAATCCTCTTTCCAGTATAAGGAAAATCAATATCTATCTATGTATTTTTGTATCTATCTGTCTCTTGTTCATTAAGGACACTTGCATAATTTTTAGCTGACTCACATATTTATAGATTATAAGAGAAGCAACTTTAAGCACCTTCTGTTTTTTGCCCTGCAAAATTCTATCAGGTAGGGAAACACTAAGACTGGATACTTGATTTAAACTATAAGAAGAAAGAAAGTATGGGAGGCTGAATGGAAACATACAGGGAGAAAAATAATATCTTAATTATCTTGCATCATAATCTGAACTTGCACATTATCAACCTCTCCTGCATGGAAATCTCCCTCTGTTTCTAATATTTCTTAATAAATAAAACTGTCTTTGCATCAGCCCTTCCTCTGTCAAACCAATAGTACTACTCCTAGTTCTTCGCCTCTCATTCCCTTTGAGACTCCGTATGAACTGTTCCCTACTTGACTCTTATCCTGTTGAGATTCTACACTGGCTTTCAATCTCAAAAATTTAATCCCCAAAATTCTCTTTTATATCTCTTTGATATTTGACTCCACTGATACCCTTTTGAGAAGTCTCTTTCCTTTTTGCTTTTCTGAAATGACATCATTCTGTTTACATGCTCTTTAACTCATCTTCCTGTCTCCTTCTTTAACTCTTTTCTCACTTCTTCTCACATGAACCTCCTCCATCTTTTTTTCTGTCTTGAAACTGTATACCCTGTTCATCAGTCAAAGAGGTAATTAATTTTTATTGCTTTAACGCACAATTCTATTGTCAACTTCTAGATCTGGGTCTCTGAAAGAGATACCTCAGCATATTTCCAGCCCCACATTTCCATTTGCCTTTTTAGGCAATTCCTCCTGACTGCTTTACAGTCATCTGAAATTTATCATGTCTACAGCTTTACTGTAGGATTAAATTCCCCTCATGATTTTCCTCAATGTCATAAGCATTTTCATTTTCTACAACTTATGGCCCTGGTCTTTTTAAATTCCTCTTTCTCTCTCCCACCTCCAGCTTGCATACAATGAGTCACAAAATCCGATGATACTTTCTTTAAAAATCACGTTTACTGGTCCTTTTTGTTTATTTCCACTCCTTCCATCCTATTCCTGGCTCTCACCAATTCATGGATCAATAATGTGGACTTCAAGTTGGTTTCTCCACTCTCAATTCCTCTGCCTCCTCTTCGGTAAACATTAGAGTCAAATTGTTTATCTTAAGCTTCAATTTCATCTTGTCTATATCTTATACTCTATACTCTCTCTATGTGATAAAAAGAATAAAATTCAAACCCAGTCAATATTGTAAGGACCTCTTTATTCTGTAGCCACACTACATTTTCTACTAATCCTTAACACAACTATTATCTGGGTTCATTTCTCTAGAATATACCTTGCTCACTGCTTCCATACCTTTGCACCTGCCATTTTCTATCTTCTATTTTTCCTGAAATGTCAGCCTTCTCTTCTACTTCTCTGTCCATCAAAGCCCATTTAAGTTGTCTCCTCGCTGAAGCCTTCCAAGACCACTTCAGCCCATACCAGTCTCTCTCTTCTATACATTATTTTACTTAAATTCTCCACAGTTGATTTCAACATTTAATTAGTAATAGTTTTACTCTATTATGTTTTTGACATAATTAGAATAAAAGTTTAAGCTTCTTGTGTTTAAAGGTATTTCATTTATATCTGCTAGAAACCAAAGAAATTTTCTCAACTGGAGTAATGGAAAATATCTTCTTTTAGGACCAGGCCATGACTATATTGACTGTGTACTATCTTCTGTGTAATAGAAATAAAAAAATAATAATAATTTTAAAAGCACTTTCTTAAACTCTTGCCAAATTACCATTTGATATTAAAAAATACATTTATTTTAAAGAGCATTCTACCTATTATCTCATTTGATTCTCATATTCTAACAACATATAGATGGTAGTAATTATAACAGCTAAGATTTTTGAATATTATACACCAGAAAGTGCATTTTCACATTTATTATCTCATGTATTATCTCATATATCATTTAACCATTTATAATAGCTTTGCCAAAATGTACTATTATCTACCTTTAACCTATGTTACATTTTTATATTCATGACACATGAGTTAAATGGGGTATATGATTTCTGCAAGTTTGTATAGGTATCTAGCCTTAGTAATCTTTACTACCAATAGAGTGAATCTTAAAACCCATTCTGAGACAATTATTTTCATTGTTTTTTGTTTGTTTGTTTTCGTGCACTTTGGGCAGAAGGAGGTCCAAATTATTATTTTCTCTAATTCAGGGTTTTAGTTTCAAAAGATTTGCTTTGATATTATAATATCATGTACCATTTTCACCAAACTAGATTCTTTATTTTTATAATTTTTTATGACAAATTATAGTTATAAAAAATAAGTGAAAATATAAGGCTCCAGAGACAAACTGACTATTTCTAGGTCCCCAGGACCCATAGTTTTCAGTGACTCAGGCCTCTGACCCTTACCAGATCTGCCATCTTTGGCAAATTTCTTCTTTTTAAAAAAAATTTTAATTAGTTTCAAGTATAGAGCACATAGTTAGTAAAATGATCCCCCCAATTGCTCCCTCCCTCCCCTGACCCTCCACCTAGCCAATGTATTAATGCTAATTGTATTCCCTATGCCATGCTCCCCGTCCCAGTGACCATTTATCAGTTACTAATTTGTACTTCTTTAACCTTTCAGCCATTCTTCCAGACCCCCTAAGTCTGCTCCCCTCTGTCCATCACCAAATTGTCCATTATATTTGTGAGTCTGTTTTTGATTAGTTTGTTCTTTTTATCCTTAAATTCCACATAAGTGAAATCATGTAGTGTTTATCTTTCTCTGTCTGACTTAAATACCTTGTAGGTCCATCAAAGCAATATTTTTCCATTCCCTTCCTTTTCATATATAGGGTCTTATTTTCTTATTCTTTAGATCACTCTATCTTTTGGTTGGAGCACTTAATTCTTTTCCATTTAAGGTACTTATTGATAGGAATGTAGTTGTTACCATTCTTTATTCCTGTTTTTGATACATGTTTTTTCTTCTTAAAAAAGCCTCTCCAACATTTCCTGTAACACTGGCTTAGTGGTGATAAATGCCTTTAGCTTATTTTTGTCTGGGAAGCCTTTTATCTGTCCTTCAACTCTAACTGATATTTTTTGCCATGCCCTTCTGTCCTGCATTGTTTCTTTTGAGAAATCAGCTTCCAGTTTTATGGGTGTTCCCTTATAAGTAATTATTTCTTTTTCTCTTGCTGCTTTTAATATTCTTTCTTTGTATTTAAACTTTGGCATTTTAATTATGATGTGTCTTGGTGTGGGCCTCTTTGATCCCTGATTTTTAGAATTCTCTGAGCTTCCTGGGGTTTTATGTCCATTTCCTTCACCAGGTTAGGAAAGTTTTCCATCATTATTTCTTCAAACAGCTGCTCAACATCTTGATTTTCTTCAGTTACGCTGATCAGACGAATATTTGGAGCCTTAATAGTGTCTCATATCCTCCTTATTTTTATAGTCTTGGTAACTTTTTTCTTGCCATTCTGATTGAGTGTCCTGATTGGCTTTCCTATCCTCTAGATAGGGCATGTGATCCTCTTATTTATTCATTTTGTTTATTCCTTTGTTTATTACATTTAAAGTAGTTCCCATCTCCGATAATGTGTTCTGCATTTCAGACTGGTTTCATTTTATAATCTCCACTTCCATTTTTTTTATACTTCCATTTTTATCTCTTTGTTGGTGTTCTCTACACTTTCCAAAAGTTCATTGAGCACCTTTATAGCCAGTGTTTTGAACTCTGTGTCTGTTAGATTGTTTGATTCTATTATTCCTTAATCTCTGTTCTATTCTCTCACATGGTTTCTGCTGCTTTGTCTTCCCATTTGTGCTTCCATTCTGTCTCTGTATCTACATACTAAGCAATTATTTTAGGTATTATATTTATTTGTACCACTATTAACATTGCTAAACTAAAAATGTAAAGGATTAAACAATGGAAATCTCAGTTCCCCTATCAACATACAAACACAAAAAGCTAAAATGACTTGAGAAATATTTTAGTACAATTCTTAACAATCCCATATTTTATCTCATAAATAAAATTCTCATTTATAAATGCTCAAATGTTGTTTACTAGGCAGCTCCTATTTCCTGACAATGTTCTGGAATAAGGTACCTAGGATGGCATACTAATAAATAAGTCAGAAATTCATTCAGTAACAACTTATTCATTCAAAATAAGTCACTTTGCTAATAATTGTTCAATAAATTCACCAAATTTTGATAATAAAAATAATAAGTAGTATTAGTAGTTAGGATGTGTTCATTCATTCATAAATGTTTATTAAGGGTCTGTTTAGCAGGTACTTTCCAAGGCATTGGATAATAAATATTAAACAAAAATGATTCCACTCATTCATGAGCTTACAACTAGTAAAGAAGAGATAATTATGACTTTTTCAAAATTCACCATAGTGCAATAAAGAACTATAATTATGACATAAGTATAAAATAGGGTATAAAGGAACATGTAGTCATTTTTCAGCTTATTCATTCATTTGTTATTAATATTATTAATTATAATTATTAACATTAAGTTATCACTGAGAACTAATATGTGCCAGGCACTGTTCAAGGCAGATAATATCAAGGTAAACAAACAAAAATCCCTGCCTACATGGAGTTTACATTCTGATAGGCGGAGATGGATAGTAAACATATAGAGAAGAACATATATAGTTGGTCAGTTTGTAATAAATGGTATCAAGAAATACAAAGCAGGGCAAGGGCATAAAAAGTGCAAAGAGAATGAGAGTATAAAACAAATTTGTCAGTTTCTGACATTGCTTGAGAGTTTTTTAAATAAATCTCAATATAACGAATATTTTCATTTCTCACATGATTTCCCTGATAAAGTTCTAAGACTCATGGCCCACTGTAGTTTGGATATTAGTTGTTTTTCAAGAAAGGCAATGAAATTGTGCTTATCAAATTACATCAACCTTTTAAAAAATCTGATTGCCAGTTAATTTAACATTACTGATGCCACTAGGAAGCAGGGCAAAGCTGAGAGAATGGAAAATAGTGAAAAAGATATAGAGTCAGGCAGAAAGGCGAGGGAAAAAATGTAAAGGGAAGTGATGAGAACATTGACAACTGCTGACGCTTCTCTGAGACTTTGGCAACCTGAAGTTGACTACTCCTGAGACGGCCTCTGGCTGCCCCCTTGTGGCTCGTAGCACATCCTTCCGAGTCAATACCAATAAAATTTTATTTAAAATAATAAAGCCCCCCGTACTGGTTGCGCTGCACTTTCTTGACCTCTCCCTCTTAATTTGGCAAAATCCGTTATTCTTAGGGTTTCCTGTCACAGGCTAGTTACAACTTGGCAATAGACTATCTCTATAATCTATAACCAAAAGAATCGTATCATCATCCAGGTACCCTTGGCCCATTTCTCCCTGCGGAACTCATAGAAATTTTCTGAAGCTCTGAATGTTTCTTTAAAATGCACACATATTCTAGCACATGTTTCAAATATTTCATTTCCAACTGTGCGTCAGGCACTGAAGTACAATGGGAAGCAAGAACAGGCACTGGCAGTGCCTTCATGGAGTTTAGGGATTTGGGGAAAGAAGTTATAAAGCAAGCACACGAATGTGAACAAACCTCCCGAGAAAAAAAGAGACGTTTCTATGAGAAGTGTCGTCCCATTAACAACCAGGCAAAAGGAGCTACACTGGAAGGAGATACATCTTTTATGGATGGCTTTTTCGGTTTACTGGGGCCTCGTGTTCCACTTGACCAGTCTCTCCGGTGAGGAAGGCGAGATAAATGACGGCCTGAGAGCCGGGGTAGCGCGGGAAGCCCAGGCGGCGCCGCTGTCTCGCGCCTCGGCTTGGCGTTCTCGCGAGGTCTGCACGCGCTCAGCCCACCTGCGGGTGAGTGCGCCGGGCGGCGGGCGGCGGGCCGTTAGTGCGCCGCAGACCTGGCTGCGCGGCCCAGGGATGCCGCGGCTCCTGGGTTTGTGTCTGCTGTGGCTCGGGCTCCTGCTGCTGTGTAAGCAGAGCGGCAGCAGCAGGGCCAGGAAGCTGTGCGGCAGACACCTCCTGAAAGGAATAGTAAAGCTCTGTGGCGATGCCGACTGGAGCCACATAGGGGGAAATGCCCCTTTCACACAGCTGCCTTTCCAGGCCATGGGGAAGGTTGAAAGCTTCGTCCCCGACCGGTTAGAAAGCTCCCAAACCACTTTCCCAGCCTGGGGGAGAGGCACACGCTCAGGTAAAAATCTAAACCAAAGGCATGTTTGCTCATCTCTATACGTTTCTTATCCCCGAGTATGCTCTGCCAGATGGTGAGCTTCCCCAGGAAATGGAATTTGTGCCTAGTACACAGGTAAATAAAGAATTTTATAAACCAGTATATTGTGGATATAGAACACTTCTAATGCTTTTTTTTTTAATTTAGAGGAAATAAATATATACATATATGTCTACATATTTATGTAAGAATGCTGCTGCTTCTTAAGCTTTCCCTTTCTGGAGTACTCCTGTCACCTGGTAAACTCCATAACTTAGGTATCATTTTCCCTGTGAAGTCACCCTTGCATGGCTACTCCATTCTTCACCCTACCACAGTTATTAACACTTAGTTCTATCTAATTATCATCGGGACCAGCTGTATAATTGGCCTGGCCAGCCCAGTGCAAGATGAAAATGCAGGAACCCTTGTTCAAAAAGTAGGAGTCATTAAAGTTACTAAAATATAAAGCTTTTTTCCTTTCTTGTGCATATCTTCTCTGTTTACACATAGTGCACTGCCCCATCAGACTTCACATACGAGTTTCAAAGATAAAATTATTAAGAATTTCAAGACTAACAATAGGGCATTAAACAAAATGTAGGGTCTTCTCAGCACTGAGTTAGTGCCACTGCACAAGTCTCATTCCCACAAAGCCAGCCTCCTTCACCATACCATAGTATAGGGACTATCTCATGCATGATTTTATCTGAAATGACTAGCAGAGAGCCTAGCACATTGTATGTGTTTAATATGTATTGCTTTTAAGTAGTCCTTAGGAAGAATATTCTTGTTTCAGACTATTATCTTCCAACTGTGTTTTTTTGTGACTAACATTTTGGTTCTAATACACTTTGCCTTTTTAAATGAAAATGCACTTTATAAGTGTGATTGAAATTATTGTCTTTTATAAGTAATTCAATTGATTTGACTTGGATAAATTTTGCAAAAGCCGAGATTTCTGAAATTAAAGGACTACCATGCCAAAAAAGAGACCCTAACGTAGATACTGAAACAAAGTGAAATAGTCACTAGCTCATTATAGGCACTCTTAACTTCTTTTTAATGAATGAAACTTATACGATTAGTGCTGCCAAGGGAATGAAAACTTGTAAAGACAAAAATAGAAACTAGCCGACTGAATCTTGATCATTTTCCACCATCAAACCTACCTACACATAAACTCACTTTATCCTGCTCTTATAATGAGGTGTCTCTCCCTGAAGTCTTTAACCTATACATTAATTCAGTGATTCTCACAGATTAACGTGCATATGAATCACCTGGGGAATACCATTAATATATAGATCCTGATTTAGTAGGTCTTGGTGGGGCCTGAGAGTCTACATTTTTACAGGCTCTCAGGCGATGCTGATGAAACTTTTAGATGATGCTTTTAGAGTAACAAGCGTCTTGTACACCTCTCTCTCTCTGCCTTATTCTTTTCTCTCAGAAGTACAAGGAGGACCATCCCTTTCTACTTCATGTTGGGTGGGTATTTCTCTCACATCAAATAATGTGCTTTCACTACCTGTACTACAGTCAGAAGTTTACTTTCAGACATCCAAGTTTGAGTTTAAAAAGAACTTGAAATCCCCTTTCTTAACAAAGCTTACTTAATTAAAGAAAAGTCAACTCTAAAACTCAGCTGATTAATGACCCCTTTGTAACAGGTCATTGTTCTAAAATATATGGAAGAAGGAAAATTGGGTTTAGGTTATCAATATGAATTTGTATTAAATTTTTAAAATTATTAATCTAAAAAGATGACATTTAATCTGTCCTATTAATTTCCAGTGAATAATTAGAAGTTGTAAAGAGGTGTTTCCAATATAGGATTTCAACATAGAATATATAATTATGCCATTTCTTTTACATATGAATGTGACTGAAAAGTTAACTTTTATTTAGCTTATACCAGCAAGACACATTTAAGTGTTAGATCAAGTCACTTCTCCATAATTTTAATCTTCTAATGATCTATTCGCATCTGACACAGGAAACGATAGTTTGATACACTGATATTCAAAAAAAGTTTTCAGAGCTACTCATATATGACTTGAATCTGAAATTGTGTACTTCTTGTTAGTGGATCATGAAGATATGGGCCATGTCTCCAAGACCTATCCCAAAATGTGACACCATGAAGCCACATTTCTGGCTGAATGTGATGCTTCCAGCTCTTAGTGCTAAATGAAACTATTAATGTTTCATCACCAGCTTTTTTATAATCCATAATGTCTGTTCCAGTTGCACTGACCATATATTCCCCTATTCTTGGTCTTCATTTATTCTTAATTTTTGTTTGTTTTTTTAGATATCATTATCAAAACTGGTCTGTGCAGGCCCCCTTTCTATATATTAATTGAACAAAATTTAGTGCCTATAATGCGCTAGGTATTTTTCTTGGTGCTAGAGATATAAAAGTGAACAGTGTCACTCAGGAGACAGGGAAGGCTCCTACCCTCATGAAGCTTACAGAAGGGTGAAAACACAATAAATATAAGTGAATTATACAGTATGTTTGAAGATGATTAGTCCATGTGTCTTCTTTCTCCTCTCCATTCTCCTCCTCCATAGAAAGCCATTCTAATGTGTTTATTAAGTATTTTGGTTTGTATATTTTTGTAAATTATACATAGTTTCCAATACAAGTATTTTCAAACCATATCTACATTATATTTAAGACTTATACCTTATTGTTGCTATATGAACATTTAGTCCCATGCTTCGAACTACTGCATAATATTCATATGCATTACCCACATTTTACTTATTCTCCCACCTAACCTATAGGGCCTTCAACCCCCAGCCATTATAATTAACACTGCAGTAAACCTCTTTGTATGTATGTTCCCATATAGACCTGTGTGGACATTTATTTGGGATATATATCTAGGGGTATAATTGCTTTGTTATAAAATTATGTATGTTTAATTTGCTTGAGATGCATCAGATTGCTCTGTAGAGTGGCTACACCAATTTAGAGTTGCACCACTAATGCATGATGATTACTGTGTTCTCATATCCATGTCAATAGCATTATACACTTTTTAACTTTTGCCAGTGTGATAGGCATGAAATGCCATTTCGCTTTTATTTTGCTCTGTGTTTGACACTTCTTCATATGCGTAATAGCCTTTTGGTTTTCTTTTCTCAGAAAGTTTTCTATTTATATATTTTGCCAATTTTTTTTGTTCGAATTGTCATTTTCCAGTTGATTTGTAAGAGTTTTTCAAAATCTAGATACAATAGTAATTCATTGTTGGTTTTTAGATATTGCAAATGTTTTCTCCAATTCTGTCATCTGTCTCTTGGTGTTGACAGACTTAGTTTTTATGGAATTGGTCAGTAAGTGTTTTGCCTTATTGCTCATACTTCTGGGGCTCATTTTTGGTTCTGTTCTGGCTAGGGATACTATCTTAGTTTTCTCAATAAGTCTTGTTTTTCTCTACATGAGGAACTAGTTTCCTGAACACCATCTACTAAATAGTCATTTCCCCACACTGATTTGTAGAGCCACCTTTATTGCTTATTAAGTTTGCCTGAGCTCCTTATACTTTTTAATTCATCTTTATGTTTGCATTGTACCATTACTATACTGTTTGTAATATTATCATTGTAGGATGTCATTTATCTGAGAAGGTTATTATTATTGAGTCTCCAATGTTTATTTTTTCTCTTAATATTGACTCAGTTAACCTTTATTGTTCCATGTATATTTCAGAATAAGTTTATTGGATTTATTTTTTAAAAATCCATCTGGAATTTTAATTGGGATATATGGAATATATAGATTAATTTGAAGAGGACTGACATCTTTATAACAAAGTCATCTCAGTCAAAGCATGGAATTTCTTTGTATTCTATTATTAGAATTTTAAAGTTTTCTCTATGGAGATTTTCTCTATTGTTGGCTAAGTTAATGCTTTATTCTTTGTTTTTATTGCTATTGAAAATACTATTTCTATATATAGAAAATTGTGGAGTTTTGCTACAGAGAGGAGAAAATTAATTATATTTTCTAGTTAATGATTGGTTAGAGAAATGCAATTGATTTTTATAAGTTAATCTCTATCCAGTAATTATGCTGAAGTATTTTAATAGTTCTAATAGTTTGTTTCTATAGATTTTTTTCTATAGACTATTCTATCATTTACAAATGATAGTTTCGTTACTTCCTTTCTAAACCTTAGACCAATAGTTTTTTTTTTCTTATAGCATTGGCCAAGTCTTCTAGCACTAGTAAGTAGCAGTGCTAGAGGGATATCTTATCCTATTCCCATTTTTAGGTATAATGTTTGTAGGTTTATGCTATATATCTTTACTAAAATAAGAAAGCTTGCTAAGAGATATTTTTTTTTGTCATTATAAGTAGGCCTGAACTTTATTAAGGCCTATTTTTCAGGCATCCTTTTGCATAATCATATGATTTTTCTCTTTTATTAATTAATTCAGCAAATACTTATAGGGTACCTGCAAAGTGCCAGGCACTGCTCTAGACCTTTGGAATATAACAGAATGAGAAAAGAAGAATGAATTAACAAATGTAGAAAACTATTGAGTTTTGCTACAGAAAGGGGAAAAGAAATAGGATGGTAACTGGTAGGGTAAGTAGGACCAAGGACGTGGTTTTGTTTTTCTTTTGTTTGTTTTTTTTTAGTAGGAGAAATATTTGTTTGCTGATAGAAGTAATTCAATAGAAGTGAATAATTGATGAAGGACATAGAGAATTGCTGGAGTGATATCTTGGAGTAGGCAAGGGGAGGTGAAATCTAATTCATAAGGAGAGGAATTGGCTTTAGAGTGGATAGTTCACCTATGGAAAAAAGTAGGAATGCAGAATGTATGGGTACAGATGTTAAGAGATAAGCTTTAAAAAATGGTGAAGAAAAGAAATGCAAGTTCTCTTCTGATTGCATCAATTTTCTCATAAAGTAGAAAGCAAAACCAGCTGAGAGTGAGGATGGGAGTCTGTTAATATGGTAACTTGCATTGATAGATTTTATGATCTTGAACAATCCTTGAATTTTTAGGGATTAAACCCTTAATATTTTTATAAAATATGTTTATAGATTCAGTTAACATCTTATTTAGGACTTTTCAAAGAAACAATTGGAAGTAAGATGGGCTTATAATTTTTTAAAAATCTTATATTGGAATAAAGATTATACTATCTTCATAATATGAGCTGGAAAGCTTTTGCTCTTTTCCTGGAACAACTTGTATGTGATTAGAATTTACTGTTCTTGAAAAGTAGGTAGAACCCACCTCTCAACTCATCTATGTCTGTCCTTTATAGGAGCTGATAACTATGACTCTCCTTTTAACTTCTGTTCCTTTAGTACATATCCTAAAGTTTTAATGTTCTATAGTTCCGCATAGGCATTTATTAAATAAAAAGTTATTAAAGAGTGTTCTCATTAGAATCTAATTACAAGAGACAGAGATTCACCTAAATAACTTTTTTTTTAAGTGAAGATAGTTATTATAAAAACAAGATCTAGACCTGGAAAGTCTCTGGAAAGCCCAAGGGATCACATCAGCTATAAAAACCTCCCTTCCCCACTCTCTTTCTCCCTCCCTCCCTCCTACTTCCTCCTTCTCTTTTTCCCTCCTTCCATATTTCCTCTAGTATTTATGTTCTTTTGTAATTTTAGCTTGTCATAACAAGCTTCATAGTATTCTTTCAGTTGTGGTTGTCACTAACTCATCTTTTTCTTATTACTTCTTAGTTCTCATTTCAAAGAAAGGATATTTGATTGGGTCAACTTATGTTTTCACATGCCATGGATTGCTAGCCACTGAAGTAGATTGGTTTCTTTGGGGTAGCTGTCAACCTCCAGTCTGTTCAACTGTGGCAATAGGGTGAAGTCTTATGGTTCAGAACATGGCTGCCTAAACGTTAGCTCTGTGGCTATAGGCCAATATATCCTAGAAGGGACTGTAGATAGGCAAAGGCAGTGATAGAAATTCAACAAGCCTCCAAATAATAACTTTCTGAAGTTATTTTCTTTCCAATAATACTGAGTTAAGAGCAGTATAACAGTAACAGTCAGTTCATTGAAAATATCACCACTTCTTCATTTTTTTATATTTCAGTGAAGAACAAAATGGCTTCTACTAACCACATACTTATAATATGTTCATAAAAAGACAACCCAATTTGAAAATTGACAAAGGATTTGAATAGCTATTTCTACAAAGGGGGAAAAGAGATTTTCATAAGCATATGAAAAGATGCTCAATATCATTAGTCATTAGGTAAACACAAATCAAAACCATAATTTAAAACCATTTCACATCTGTGAGGAGGCTGTAATAAAAAAAAAAAAAGGAAAATATCAAGTGTTGGTGAGGGTGTGGGGCAATTGGAACCCCAGTATATCAGTGGTAGAATTGTAAAATGGTTCAACCACTATGGAGAACATTGTTTATACCGTTTGGTGGTTCCTCAAAAAGTTAAACATATGATCCAGCAGTTCTACACCTAGGTATATGCCCAAGAAAATTGAAGACATATATTCATACAAAAACTTGTATGTAAATATTCATAGCAGTGCTATTCCTAATAGCCAAAAAGTGGAAACAACCCAAATGTCCATCAACTAGTAAGTGGATAAATAAAATGTGGTATATGCATACAAAGGAAAATTATTCAGCCATAAAAAGAATGGAGTACTAATACATGCTACAACATGAATTAACCTTGAAAACATTATGCTAAGTGAAAGACACCAGACACAAAGGCCATATATGGTATAACTTGATTTCCAGAATAGGAAAACGCATAGAAATACAAAGTAGATTAGTGGTTGTCAGGGGCTGGAGGATGAGAGAAATGGGAGTGACTGCTTTTGAGTATGGAGTTTCTTTTTTAGGTGATAGAAATGTTCTGGATTACAAAGGAGTAATGGCTACACAACCTTGTGACTATACTAAAAACCACTGAATTGTGTACTTTAAAATGCTGAATTCTATGGCTTTGAACAGTATCTCAATAAAATGGTTTTTCTGCATAAAGTGCAAAGGTTTGTAAGCCTTTTTATATAGGGTAACACTACCTATAATATTTTTGTTTAAAATACACATTGCTTTTAAATAACCATTTTATTATTTAAAATATAATTACTTGTTTTTACTAATTAGCTAACTTTAGTTTCAGTATTATGATTGAATTTTAATAAAGTAGAATTTTTTCTTATCTCTCAACAGTCTTTACTTCTGCCTCTGAAGAAGAAGCAATAAACACTTTGGAGATGCAGTCATTGCCTGCGTACCGGTATAAAAAGGACAACTTGCTACCTAAAAGGACCAGAGAATTTTCTTTATCACAAGATGTCAATTCATATATTCGTGAAATTGTAGGATATCAGAAGAAAAATACAAATAAAATGAAAACATTAAGTGAATTGTTTTGGGGGAATCATCCCCAAAGAATACGCAGAGGATACTCAGAAAAGTGTTGTCTGAAAGGATGTACAAAAGAAGAACTTCTTATTGCATGCCTTCCATATATTGATTATAAAAGCTTAAAGAAAGGAGAATCAGTTGTGACTGAGATATACTAACCATCATAGGAATTATACTAACTCAATAAAAGATTAATATGTTTATTTTAGTATTTATTTATTTGTAATTGTCCTTGTAGGCTCTCCGCTATGAACAACACCTGAATGTACTTGCAAGTACTTGACAGTACTTTATGTTGCTAATAGGAATCTTAGTATTTTCTTTGTTGACTCCTGTTTTTCATAATGTTGTATGTGAAGATGTTACTGGCGATAGCATGATTCCATGTAGACATCTAAGAATGACCTGTTCACCCTGTCATTATGGTTGGAACTCTTTTAAGCTTCATTTACATGGAGTATCAAATGTTCTGCATTCCATCTACATGACACACAGACTGAGGCCCATGGCTATTAGGCTCACTCCAGTATGCCAATACATCTATAGTACCAACTTAAAAATAACTAACCAACTACCACTCCCAGTAGGAGCTCTTATACTATATTTTTTTGGGGGGTGAGGAGAGGAGCGGATCAAATGCTTTTCTAACCATTCTCTTTTTCCATAAAATAGGTACATTTTTAATTCCTTGAGTTTTAATTCCCTTGGGTAACTGGTAGAAATCTAAAAGTTTCTATTGAGAACTTAAAGGGGGTTAAATCAATTTATTTTGGTTATAAAATCTAAGATACTCTGTCTTGCTTGGAAGGTACGAATATAATTAAAGTGACACTCTACTCTGGCTTGGTCAGAGAAGAGTGTTGACCAAACTAGCAGTGTCAGCATCAGCTGGGAACTTGTTAGAAATGCAATTCTAAGGTCCCACCCAAAACCTACTGAATCATAAACTCTGAATATGAGACTCGGCAATCTGTTTTTACAGGCCCTCAAGGTCATTCTGAAGTAGGTTAAAGGTCAAGAACCACTGTTAATAGAGTAACTATAAGGATATTTTTGAAATCCTATTTATGTGCCTGTCTATCTCAACTCAATATAAATATTATAACATTAACTTTTTGGTGTTTTTTTCTACTTGATGTCCATATATGAATTATTTTTAATTCTACCAATTAGAGCAATCTAAAAAATCCAACGTGATATTCCTTCTTTGTACCTTTAATTAGTGGATAAGCATCACTTGAAATCTTTTTCCACTTTATCTCCCAAAAATGTGCTGTAAGGTTCTCTTCAATTAAAATTTTTACTCTTATTGTACTCTGTTATTTCTTAGGACCATATAGGTCTACATCATAGACAATTACAATACGTTAATGTTTTTAAAAATTTGTGTCAGGGTATAGTCTACATTCTTATCTTTCTACAGATAGGGAGCCACCTGTTTAGATACAAAATGACAGATTATACATCATGGTTGAATAGTGGAGTAAGCCTGCTAGGCATTAAGTAAAAATGCACCATTGAGAATTGTCCATGAATAGGCCAAAATATTGTGATACACTGAGCCAGTTTGAAGAATTATATGTCTGTACTTCTAGTTTAAGAATAAAAATACACTTTATCAGCTTACTAATATATACACATCTAAAGTCCAAATTAGAAAATCATGAGATTAACTAAGGGTGTTTCTTAAATAGCCATATACTTCCTTACACATTTTAATAATTTGTATGTTAAGGTGTATTTAATTTGCTTTTTGGCTTAGTGCTTGTTTTTGAATATTTATAATTATGCTAACTATGATTTTGTGCATTTGGATAGAACACTTGCATTTTTCTTACCAACTCCTTAGAGAAATCCTGAAGCAGGAAACAACTGAATGAAAGCTGAGATGCTCTGATACTTAGCAACTTGTTGAAGCTTCTTCATGTTAAGTTACTTGATAGAGCTGGATCAAAATTTTAATCCTAGCACCTTGTTCAGTACTCCTAATGACAATAAAATCTTGCACAGAAATTACCTATACATTTTTGTTTGGAGTGCATTTATTTGGCCTCCACTTTGTTTTGCTTGGCATCAATATGGCTCTCAGGCCCCAAATCTCCTGTTTTTTATTCTGCTTTGTGATGCTGGGACTTGAATCCAGTGTAAACCATACTTCCTTTATTAGCTGGTTTCCTGTTAAGTTCTGCCAACAGGACACTAGAGAGAGACTCCTTCCCCTTTTGCTTCCTATTTTGTTAGCACCCCCCACAACCCTTCTGCACACTGGTAATGACATTTGGTTAGTTTTATCCTCAACTTACGTACCCAGCTTCATCACCTTCCCTCTGATACCAACACTATTGGACTAGATTCTCTTTCTCAAAGGTCTGAGGCTCATCTCTGTGGGTACCCTCCACCAACCTCCTACAATACAAGCACCAACTACACATTCTCCTCAGAGATCTGGATCTCAGCTCCAATGGTGCCCTCCTTTCAAGTTTTTCGGTTTAGGTTTTGATAACCTCAACATCTTTCCTTTGTTTAGGCATGGTAGCTGCTTCCTAAAGCTTTTTTTTTTAATCTCCAGGTTACCTTAGTGTTTGACTTTTTTCCATTCAGTCCTCTAACACAAGCTAACTCTTTACATTAAAATTTCTGTTAAAATACCTGATGCGGTTACTGTTTACCTGAGTGGGCTCAAATGATACAGTCCCTGAGAGTGGTTCGGAAAGGTTTTGGATTGGTTTAGGGCAAGAACGGTAAATGGGTTTCATCTTAAATGGAAACTCCCAATAGTTAGTACTGCTTTGCCAGTTTGCAGTCCGTCCTTCAGATAACATATCACCTCACGTGCAGTTTAAGACCGCTTCAAAAATGTTCTTTAATTTCCCCGTCTTTTCTGCTATTTCTGTTATATCTTCCTTATTTATTATAAACCACACATTTTTATTATTTTGTTTTAAGTAGTCAATTATTTTTATCCATACATTTTTAATGAGATTTTTGCCATTATGTACATTTTCTTTACTGACTTTTACATTATCATGTAACCATCAAATATCTGTAGTACAATTTAGACCCTGGCTTCTTAAAATCAGATACTTCTGATCACTTTTATAAAGTCTTCTTACATTACAAACTCACGGTCAGAATAAATAGTAAATACACTTTCTACAGTGCAAGCTTCTCAAGTCTGCTTTATTACAGCTATCTGAAAATGTCATAATTGCTTCTAATAACATTTTATCACACTTTATAATGGCACCTTCATAGATTTTTAATGTATCTAATATTGGATATAAATAAATCAATATATATTTTCCTATTTACCTGGTGACAGCAAAATAGGATTCATTGTACTTGTTTGTAGCCATAATTTTAACTTTGCAGAATATCATATCATCCATTTGATTAACTCCATTAAAGTCTTCTGAATCTATCAGTTGAACTTATTTTAGAAAACCAATATCCACCAATGGCATCTATTTATCCATAAAAATGCATGGCTGGGGCGGGGAGGGTCAAGATGGAAGGCTAGATAAATGCAGAGTTCGCCTCCTGCCATGGCTGCATTAAAATTACAACCAAATTTAAAACAATCGACTTGGAGAATAGAAAAACACATTACATACAACTAAAGATATAAAGAAAAAAAAACACATACAGACAGGTAGTAAGTGAGGAGACATGAAGTGGGCTGGCCCCAAACCTGCAAGTGGCAGTTGAGCACCAGGCAGAATAGTGACTATAGAGGTCCTCCTTAAGGAGCAAGGGGCCCTAGCCCCACACCGGGGCTCCCCAGCCCAGGGTTCCTGTGCCTGGAAGAAGAGTTCCCACAGAATGTGACTATAAAAATCAGTGAGGATTCCACACATTCAGATGAGACTGAAGGAAACTAAAAACCCAGACATCCCCCTTAGACTCACACATAGACTCACTTGCTCACAGACACTCACCCTAGGCTTTGGTGAAGGGTCTGCAGCTTGGGAAGTGCAAGAGACATATGGGGAAAGACTGAGTTTGTAGCATGGGGCAAGAGCTGGAGAGACAGCTGCTATTGTTCCTTTGTTGGCCCCCCTTTGGTGCTGTCTGCAGATTGGTGCCATCTTGCCTGTGTTGAACATTCCCCACACACAGCCAATTCTGAATCTGTGCTGGCCCAGTGAGATTGGTTTGCTCCATCTTGTGACTCCCTGCAACCCACCCCCTCAACCCACAATTTGCCTTAGGCAAGCTCATTGCTCAACAACCACCCCTACCCTGTGCTATTATTCGTAGGTGGTGCATTCCACAGCTCTCAGCTCAGTTGGCCTGTGCAGGGCCTGCACATACCAGTCATTGATGGGCAACCAGCGCTGGCCTACTGCAGTATCTCTTGAACAAATCTTGGGGGTTTGTGGCCCAAGATAGGCAGCAGCTTGCCTCAATGTGATCTGAGATTTTTGTGAGAGGCCACAGGCTTGGCTCTGGCACCCAACCTGAATCTCCTTTGGCCGATACAATTCCCAGGGTCCTAGCCCTACCAAACTCGTGTATCACCCAAAGGCTCTTTCAGCTGTGGAGTCTTATGGGAAGCCAGCAGGCAGCCTCAGAACTTGGAGGTGCCCTGGACCATTTGCTAAACTGCCCAGGCCCAGTATGGGGGGCAATCAGTCATAATTCACAGTGTGGTCTCTCACTTTTGCTGCAAGATCCAGTTCAGGCAGCAACTACTCATGGAGCACTTTGTAGCTCCAACCAGGTTGCCCTGAGTGGCGGAGGCTTACCTTGGCCTGCCTGGGAACCCCTCCCAAGGGGCCACAAAACCAACAATCCAGATACTAGAGTCAGACCACAATAGAGCATCACCTAATTAGCCCCACAGAGAGGCACATCCAAAGGGTAGTCTCAACAGGTACACAATCCAGGGCAAATCCAGTCCATAGGATCAATCCCTACATAGCAGCTCATACTGTGGGCATGGCCAATCCTCCCCGTCAATCAGCCCGAAGGTCAGTCCCATACACTGACATGCTAATGGCAATTAAGGCTTAGCCACAGCACAGAAACACACAATTGACCCAAGAAACACTCCTGGAGCTCCTAGCACAGGTGATAAGGGAGACTACACCACAGGGCCACATATAAACCCCCTGGCTGAGGCCGGGAGATGTAACAAACCTACCTAATACAGTGAAATGAACACAGAGAGATAATTGAAATGAGAAAATGACAACAACAACAAAAATGACACAAATGAAACAACAAAAGAAAACTCCAGAAAAAAAGCTAAATGGAATGGAGGTGAGCAATTTACCAGAGACAGAGTTCAAACACTGGTTATAAGGATGCTCAAAATCCTTAGGAGAAAAAGAGATGATCTCATTGAGGACTTCAACAGAGAGATAGCAAATATAAAAAAGGACATAGAAATCATAAAATGAACCAATCTGAAATGAGGAATACAATAATTTAAATGAAGAATATACTAGAAAAAAATCAACAGTAGATTACATGAAGCAGAAGACTGAATCAATGATTTGGAAGACAAAAAAAAAATACCCAATTAGAACAGCAAAAGAAAAAAGAGTCTAAAAAATGAGGAAATATTAGGAGACCTCTGGGACAACATCAAGCATACCAATATTCACATCATGGGGGTATCAGAAGGAGAGGAGAGGGAGCAAAGAATTCAAAACCTCTTTGAAGAAATAATTACAGAAAACTTCCCTAACCTGGTCAAGGAAATAGACTTACAAGTCCGGAAAGTTCAAGGAGTCCCAAACAAGAGGAAGCCAAACAGGCCCACATAAAGACACGTCATAATTAAAATGCCAGAGGTTAAAGACAAAGAGCGAATCCTAAAAGCAGCAAGAGAAAGGCAGCTAGTTTCTTACAAGTGTATTCCATAAGAATGTTAGCTGATTTCTCAACAGAAACTTTGCAGGCCATTGAGATTAGCACAAAATATTCAAAGTGATGAAAAGTAAGAATGTACAACCAAGATTACTCTATCCAGAAAGGCTATTGATTAAAGTCAAAGTTGAGATAAAGAGCTTCTCAGACAGAAAAAAGCCAAAGGAATCATCATCAATAAGCCACTATTACAAGAAATGTTAAAGGGACTTCTTTAAAAAGAAAGGGGGAGGGAGGAGACAAAGAAACAAAAACATAAATATGAATAATGAAATAGCAATAAATATCAAAAATCACTTTAAATGTAAATGGATTAAATGATCCAATCAAAAGATCTCGGGATAGCTGAATGGATAAGAAAACAAGACCCATACATATGCTGTCTACAAGAGATCCACCTCAACTCAAATGACACGCACAAACTGAAAGTAAAGGGATGAAAAAAGATATTTCATGCAAATGAAAATGAATAAAAGCTGCAGTGGCAATACTTATATCAAACAAAATAGACTTTAAAATAAAAGTTATAATAACAAACAAAAAAGGGCATTACACAATGATAAAGGGATTGATACAACCCTAATAAACATATGCACCCAATATAAGAGCATCTACATATATAAAGCATAAAGGGAGAGATCACCAGCAATAACAACCCTAATAAACATATGCACCCAATATAAGAGCATCTACATATATAAAGCATAAAGGGAGAGATCACCAGCAATACATTTATAGTAGGAGTCTTTAACATCCCATGGACTGATCTGCCAGACAAAAATCAACAAGGGAACAGCAGCCTTAAATAACACACTAGATCAAATGGATTTAGTTGATACTTTCAAAGTGTTTCACCCCAAAGCAGCAAAATATACATTCTTCTCAAGTGCACATGGAACATTTTCCAGGATAGACCACATGTTGGTCCACAAAACAAATCCAGTAAATTTAAGAATGAAATCATATCAAATGTCTTCTCCAACTACAATGGTATAAAACTAGAAATCTATTACAAGAATAAAACTGAAAAATACATAAACACATGGAAGCTAAATAACATACTACTAAACAATGAATGGGGTCTATGGCCGTGCTACCCTGAACAAGCCTAATTCCATCTGATCTCGGAAGCTCAGCAGGGTCAGGTCTGGTTAGTACTTGGATGGGAGACCACCTAGGAAAACCAGGTGCTGTAGGAGTAAAAAATTAAAAAATAAGGGATTATAAGCTGACAAGGTCCTTGCAACCTGTGAGGTCAATCAAGAGTTGCCTCGCCTAAAATTAACAAACAAACAAATATTGAATGGGTTAACAATCAGATCAAGAAAGAAATCAAAAGATACCTAGAAACAAATGAAAATGAAAACACAGAGACTGAAAATTTATAAGACACAGCAAAAGCAGTTCTAAGAGAGAAATTCATAACAATACAGACCTACTTCAAGAAACAAGAAAAAGCTAAATTAAACAATCTACTTATATGCATGAGAAAACTAGAAAATGAACAGTAAACAAAGCCTAAAGTGGGTAGAAGAAAGGAAATAATAAATATCAGAGCAGAAATAAAATAGTCTAGAAAAACAACGCAAAATATCAATGAAACCAAGAGCTGGTTCGTTGAAAGGATAAACAAAATTGATAAACCCTTAATCAGACTTATCAAGAAAAAAGAGAGAGGACCCAAATAAATAAAATCAGAAATGAAAGAGAAGTAACTATGGAATCCACAGAAATACAAAGAATTATAACAAAATCCTATGAGCAATTACATGCCAACAAATTGGACTACCTGGAAGTAATGGGCACATTCCTAGAGACATACAATCTCCCAAGACTGAATAAAGAAGAAACAGAAAATCTAAATTAACCGATTACCAACAATGAAATCAAATCAGTACTCAAACCTCCAAAAAAATAAAAGTCCTGGACCAGATGGCTCATAGGTGAATTTGGTGAATTTTACTAAACATTCAAAGAATTAACACCTAATATCAAACTACTGCAAAAAATTCAAGAGAAGGGAAGGCTCCCAAACTCATTTTGAAGCCACTATTGCCCTGATTCCGAAACCAGACAAAGACATTTAAAAAAAAGTAAATTATAGGCCAATATCCCTGATGAATACAGATACAAAAATTCTCAACAAAATATTAGCAAATTGAAAAATAAAAATCATATGATCATATCAATAGATGTAGAAAAAGCATTTGACAAAATCCAGCATGTATTTATGATAAAAACTCTCAGCAAAGTGGGAATAGAGGGAACATACCTCAAAAATTAACATCATATATGTCAAGGCTACAGCTAATATATATTCAATGGGGAAAAGCTAACAGTGTCTTAAGATCAGGAACAAGACAAGGATGTCCACTTTCACCACTTTTGTTCAACTTATTGGAAGTCCTAGCTACAACAATTGGACAAGAGAAATAAAAGGCATCCAGATTGAAACAAATACGTAAAACTTATTATTTGCAGATGACATGATACTAGATAGAGAGAATCCTAAATGTTCCACCAAAAAACTGTTAGAACTGATAAATGAATTCAGTAAAGTAGCAGGATACAAAATTAACATTCAGAAGTCAGAGCATTTTTATACACCGATGATGAACTTTCAGAAAGAGAAATTAAGAAAACAATCCCATTTACAATTGTGTCAAAAACAATAAAATACCTAGGAATCAATTTAGCCAAGGAGGTAAAAGACCCATACTTAGAAAATTATGTTAGTGTAAAAAGAAATTGAAGAAGATACAAATAAATAGAAGCATATACCATGCTACTGGATAGGAAGAATCAGCATTATTAAAATGGTCTTACTACCCAAAACAATCTATAGATTCAATGTACTCCCTATTAAAACATCAATGGC
Source organism: Macroglossus sobrinus (assembly GCA_004027375.1). NCBI lineage: Eukaryota > Metazoa > Chordata > Mammalia > Chiroptera > Pteropodidae > Macroglossus > Macroglossus sobrinus. The sequence goes on from PVKZ01000600.1 coordinate 534,893, forward strand.
ATTTTTCAGAGAACTAGAACAAATAATCTAAAAATTTATATGGAAGTATAAAATATCCTGAGTAGCCATGGCAATCTTGGGGAAAGAAAAACAAAGTTGGAGATATCATACTACCTAATATCAAACTATACTACAAGGCTATAGTAATTAAAACAGCATGGTACTGGCAAAAAAAAAAAAAAACCAGATACATAGATCAATGGAACAGAAATAAGAGCCAAGAAATAAATCCATGCCCATGTGCTCATATAATATATGACAAAGGAGGCAAGAGTATACAATGGGTAAAGGCAGTCTCTTCAATAAATAGTGTTGGGAAGACTGGACAGATATATGCAAAAAAGATAGAACTGGACCACCTTCTTACACCATATACAAAAGTAAACTCAAAATGGATTAAAGATTTAAATGTAAGACCTGAAACCATAAAACTCCTAGGAGAAAACATAGGTAGTAAACTCTCTGACATTGCTCTGAGGAATATGTTTTCTGATATATCTCCTTGGGCCAGGGAAACAAAAGAAAAAATAAACAAATGGGACTACATGAAACTAAAAAGTTTTTAAATTACAAAGGAAACCATCATCAAAACAAAAAGAAGACTTACTGAATGGGAGAAGATATTGATCTTTGATACATCTGATAAAGGGTTAATATCTAAATTTTATAACTCATATAACTCAACACCAAAATATAAAAAATAAATAAAAACCCAAATAATCTAATTAAAAAATGTGCAGAGGACTTGAATAGGTATTTCTCCAAAAGTAGATGGCCAATAGAGATATGAAAAGATGATCAAGGTCACTAATCATCAGACAAATTTAAATTAAAACCAGATTTAATTTGCATTTCTCGGATGTGTTTCCATAGTGTAGCAGTTAGCACATCTGCTTTACATGCAGAATCCTGGGTTCACACCCCAAGGGAGCCACAGTCTATGGTCTATGGCCATGCCACTCTGAACAAACCCAATATCTGATTTGGAAGCTAAGCAGGGTTGGACTTGGTTAGTACTTGGATGAGAGACCACCTAGGAAGACCAGGTGCTGTAGGCATAAATAATGATCATAAATAATAATGATAATAATAATAAATAAAAATAATTTGTATTTCTCTGATGATTAGAGAGATGCAAAAAAATCAATACTTGATTTCTGATTTATTGACGATAGCCATTCTGACCTCACACCTGTCAGAATGGCTATTGTCAATAAATCAAAAATCAAGTATTGGCAAGGATATGGAGAAAAAGGAACCCTCGTACACTGTTAGTGGGATTGCAAATTGGTATAGCCACTACGAAAAACAATTTGTAAGCTTTTTTAAAAATTAAAAATAGAACTATATTTTGACCCAGCAATTGCACTTCTGAGTATTTAGCCAAAGAAAACCAAAACACTAATTTATAAAGGTATATGCACCCCTATGTTCACGGCAGCGCCATTTACAATAGCCAAGATATGGAAGCAGCATTAGTGCCCATCAATAGACGATTGAATAAAGCAGTTATGGTACATATGTACAATGGAATATTAGTCATTAAAAATGAAATATTACCATTTGCAACAACATGGATGGACCTAGAAGGTATTATGCTGAATAAGTCAGACAGAGAAAGATAAATACCATTGGTTTCATTTATATGCAGAATCTGAGGAACAAAAGAAATGAACAAACAAAATGAAAACAGACTCACAGATACAGAGAACAAAATGATGATTGCCAGAGGGAGGTGGAGTGGGGGCCAGGGTGAAAAAGGCGAAGGGATGAAGAAATACAAATTAGGAGTTACAAAACAGTCACAGGGATGTGGAATACAGCGTAGGGCATATAGGCAATGATATAGTAATGGTGGGTTCTAGATTAACAAAGGGAATCGCTTCATAAATTGCAGAAATATGTAACCATGGTGCCATATTACTGAAACTAATAAAAATAAAATTTTTAAATGCATAGCTGATGATCCCTTTATAATTAAACATTTCTCTAGTCAAACAAACACTTCCACCAGTGAACTTGTCTGCACTAGAACTAGATACAACATTTAAGAAATTGTAGTCCAGCTGACTAACAACAGCTCTTGTTTAATTGGTGTTTCCTATAATGGTGGCCCATATAACAAACAGCCCTTTAGAGGTATTATCCCTAAACTGGAATAATTATAGGTTTATAAGAGGTAGTTCTATTACCATTCTTTATTTCCTGATCTGTTGATAATGCCCCACTCTCAGAAAAAAAAAAATATTTCTTGTGTCCTTATGTGACATGCTGTAAGCCAGTAGATCTTAGAAAATATTAATGTAATCATATCCAAAGCAACTCTTGTTTCTGGCTTCAGCTTACTTTTTTCAAGCTGACAAGGAAAAGCCACAACATATCTTGGTCCATTTGTAGCTTTAACAATGACTTTTTCTTCCATTAATTCTTTAAGTATTTCACTCACAACTTATCCAGATTTGGTGACTGTAAGGCCTTCAGATCATTTTCAGGCAATTTTCATGTTGATTGGTAAATTCTTTTAATTCTTCCCTTAACTGTTTAAGACAACTGTTTATGTTCTTGTGCTGCAGCATCATTTTTGTGATAGTCTTTATCTATTTTCTTTTTGTGAAGCTCATTATCTCTATGGTCTGCCATGATGAGATGCCATCACTAATAGGAGATATCAACAATGGCCAAGGCCACTGGGGTGAAGGTAGAGGTGGAATGAGGGAGGAGAGCAGCCCTGGAAGGAGAGGGTTGGATGGCCCTGCCCAACCCAATTTTAAAGAAATCAAAAAGAAGAAAACATTTAATACTTGCCCTCATATTCATCATCTGGCTCCCTTTAAATCCTTTATTACAGAATCAAGTTTCCATGTGTATAATTTTTTTTTTTGTCTAAATAACTTTATTATTTCTTGTATTACAAAAAAATCTAATGAATTCTCTCATCTTTTGGTTTTCTGAAAAAGTATTTTGGAAAATATTTTATAGAAAATGAAAGTCTTTATTTTGAAGGGTATTTTTATTTTGGAGGATATTTTGCATAATTCTAAATGAACAGTTTTTAATGTGCCTTGATGTGGCTTTATTCTGCTTAGGGTTCATGAGCTTCTTGAATTTTGTGAGTTTACTGTTTGGCATCCAGAAAAATTTTACTCATTTTTCAAATTTTTTAATTCTCTTCTACTTTTTATTCTGGGACTCCAATACAGAGATTACACTGCCTGAGAGTATCCCAAAGGTCAGTGAGGCTCTGTTTTTTTTTTTTTTCTATTTATGCTTCAGTTTAGATAGCTTTTATTATTGAAACTATCATGAGACTCATCTCATTTTTTCACTTCTCTTAGGAATCACAGTTGTGCCTTTTATCCAATGTCTGAATTTAGGTATTTCACGTTTTATCCAGTTCTCCACTTGCTTATAGGAGAAGGGCAAATCTGGTCCAGGTTATTCTATAAGGCCAGAAGCAGAAGCCTCAGCTTTATGTTTCGGGAAAGAGTAATTGAATGAGACATGGGCATAACATCAAATTACCAGTCTCAGATGGTAATTTCACTTAAACTTCAGTGAGAAAATAGTTAATCAAAGGAAAATGCTCTTGTGTTTCCACTACTAATTCTACCTACCCATACCATTTCTCTCTAGTTACAATTGCAGAAGCATCCATGATCTCTCTTGTGTTCTTTATCTCATTCAAAATTTCACTGTTTATAATTCTCTTTCCCATATCATTAGCCTCTCTCTTTTTTTCTATGGCTTATGCATATACACTTGGTTTAGGATCTCCAACTAAAAACCAAGAGCCCTCTCTTCACGTCCACATGAAATTTTCACCTTATTTTCCTGCTCTCCCTCATGGCAAAACTTCTCAAAACAGTAGTCTACATTTACTGTCTCCAATTCCTTACCAACCTCATAACCTCTTCAGCTTGATAAAGTCTGGACACTGACCTTTGAACTTATCCATCAGTTCACTGTGGCCAATTACAATGGTCAGTTCATGGTGCTCCTGTTGCTAGGTCCTTCAGTAAAAAATATTCAACACAGTTGACCACTTTCTTCTACTTAAAACACATTTTTGTCTTGCTTTTTATGAAATCCCACTCTTACTTCACTGACCATTTTTTCTTTTCTTTGACTCCTCCTCAGTCTAACCTCTAAATGTTAGATAGTCTCAAGTTCTGATCCTTTACCTGCTTCCTTTTTCTAACACTTCCTTAAGTTACCTTAACCAAATCCATTATTTTAAATGACTACCTATGTGATACCTCTACTTGTATAACTAATAGGCTTCTCAAGTTTAACATGTCTAAAATAGAATTCTTCTGAACTGCCCCTTCCCTCTTGTAAGTAAATAAGTAGCTCAACCAACCATTTGTTCCTTTCTCTCACCCCTCCCATCCAATCTGTCAGTAGCATACTCCCCTACTTCTTTCCATTTCTACAAGGTACTTTCAGGAAATGAATGGTGAATAAACCAGTTTGGCCAGATTGGAAAATTATTATTGATGAATAGTGAGAGATAAATCTAGGTAAGGAGGTTTGGGACATGTTTTGGAGGTCTTGGGATGACAGATAGATCCTAGTTTACAAGGGGAGCAGACGGTTATTTCTCCTGAGCATATTTCTCCTGAAAAGTGGTATTTTTTCAGTAATTTATAATACATTGACATAACAGATGTTAAGATTATGATAAAATGATGCTAGTGAGAGTAGTATGAAAGTTAATACAGGAAATAGGTGGAAAAGGTAATCAAATGATGATGTCATTAAAAACAAAAAGTACTTTCTTCCTATTGTTCAGCCAACAAGGTGGGCCCTACTTGAGATTCTCTTTATTTTGATGTTAAAATCTGGCTCTGCCTCTAGAGACAGTCTGAGGTGTTGAACTTTATTCTGTAGAAAATGGGGAGAGATAGAAAGCTTCTGAGCAGAAGAGTGACATGGATAAAACTGTGCTATGGGAAGAATGACCTGACAGTGATGTGCAGGACTAATGAGAAGGTAGGAAGACTAATTTGGTTATTACAATAGTACAGACATGAAATTTTAATAAGAGAGTGCAAAAAAGATTGAAGGAGACAATGAGTAGGAAGAATGAAAAGAGTATAAGGGTTCTGAGCTCTGACCCCGCCCCCATATATGGCTATGAATTGTAGTTTTGTATGGCTTAATTTGGTGTAATTTTCTGGGTCATTCACCATCATACAAAATAGTTTTGTAACCTTGGTTCTAGGTTAACATTTCCCAGGTTATTTACTTGATTCAAAAATAATAAATATCCATTTGCTATATTACATGTACAACTGATACTGCTTCAGTTTTACCTACCACTTATTTCCTCTACTGCAAATTCATCAGAAGAAACTTCATTTTAGAGATGTGCTGCTACTTTATGTTCTTTTTTACACCCTAGATATTTACAAGTTATCTTTGTAATGCTTTCTAAAGCTATATCCTACTCTTTTCTCAACTAAATCTCTCTTGAAGATCTGAAAATTTTTGTTTACTAATAGTGTTTAGCATAGTCCCTTGTTCACTGTGGGTTCTCAGAAAAAGATCTGTTAAAAGATTAAATAAGTTTATGTTTTATTTACAACCTAGGCCCGTTTCTTTAAAAATAAGGTAATTTATCATATTTTAGTATAAAGAGTATCCATCAGAGTCAAAGACATGGGCTCTAGCCTGGTTTTGCTCTCAATTGGATCTGTGATATAGGAAAGTTAAGGTAACTTCTTTGTATTTAGCTTCCTCAGCTAGAAAATGAATGACCTCAACTAAGTCTCTGATCCTCTTCTTGCATGCCAGTAACTCTCCTTCACATAGCAAATATTATGGTGACTTTGGAAAACATGGTTCAGTTTCTCAAGCAACCAAATATATGTGTAGGCTTGAGAGTGTCCAATTTAAATAATACTTCCTTATAATTTGGCAGAATAGTCTCAGAGTCAACAGTTATCCAGTCCAAGCTTTGTCTAAGTTCATTTACTTTCTACTTTCTCTCATTATCCTTATATTGTTCCTCTACAAAGAATTACTTTCTACATCTTATCAAATTGTTGTGCACTTAAATTCTTTTGTTTGGAGGACAGGCTGTAGTAAACTAACTAAAAATATACTTAAATAATTTTCACTGGGAACTGAAATGATTTTGTCATCTTGCTACCTGGAAAATATAACCAAGGATCACTGCAGAAAGCTTACTCAGTTTATTGCTACTTTATATGTGTACTGCCAAAGCTGTAAATGGCAGCATGTGAACTGGTTATGAACTTTGGCATTGGAGTCAGACTGCCTAAGTCCAAATTCCAGTACTCATTCTTTATACATGTGGGACTTGGAAATTTATTGTATCTTGCTAAACTTCAGTTTCCATACACTTAAAATGAGAGAAGTAATAGTACCTACCTCATAGTTCTATGGATAAAATGAAATTATTTACATAAGAGGGATACTATCCTACCCAAAGAGATTTACAGATTTAATGCAATCTCTATCAAATCCCAATGACTGTTTTTTTTTGTTTGTTTTTTTGTTTTTGTTTTTTGCAGAAACAAAAAACCCAGCCTAAAATTCATATGAAATCTCGAGGGACATCAAATAACCAAAACAATTTTGAGAAAAAACAAAAATTGGACGTCTCACGCTTGCTGATTACAGAATTACTACAAAAACTGGAATAATCAAAATGGTATGGTATTGGCATAAAGATAAACGTATAAATCAATGGAAAAAATAGAAATTTCAGAAATAAACTCTCACATATATGGTCAAATTTTTTACATGGGTGTCCCAAGATTATTCAATGGGAAAAACACTCTTTTCTACAAACAGAGCTGGAAACACTAGGATCTATATGCAAAAAATGAAGTTGGACTCTTACTTTACACCCTACATAAAAACTAAAATAGACCAAAGACCTAAATATAAGCTAAAATTATATAATACTTAGAAGAAAACATAGGGGAAAAAAGCTTCATGACATTGGATTTCACAATGAATTCTGGGATATAACACCAAAAGTAAAAGTATATAAACTGGAATACACCAAAATTTTTTAAAAATGTGCAATATAGGACATAATCAACAAAACAAAATGGCAATGCACAGAATGGGAAAAGACATTTGCAAATTATATATCTGATAAGGGGTAAATATCCTATGCTTAACAATAAAACCAAACAACCTGATTTTAAAATGGGCAAAATACTTAGACATTCCTCCAAAGATTTATAAATGGCCAATATATTACACATTAAAAGATGCTAAACATCATTAATCATTAGTGAAAAGCAAATCAAAACCACAATGCTGGCCAACTTCACACTCATTAGGATGACTATAATTAAAATATAACTAGCATTTTTCAAAGATGACTGCTTTGTATTCTGGGCAAATTCCATAGCAAAAGTATAACCTTTATTTGGCCTGGTTAGTTTCTTTTCCTTTTCTCTGTAGAAATTTAATTTTGACTTTAATATACAGTAATATAATGTGGTTTTATTATCAAAAGGTAATTTCTTATTATTATATGACCAAGAAGAAAAATTATTAATATACTGCACATTAAGTTTTTTGAGAGGATTATCATATCTTATTCCTTTATTGTGAAATGGAAAAACAAGCCAACAAAATGGTACTCAGGGATGTATCTACTCTGAAAAAGACCCAATTATTATACCTAAGAAAATCTTTAAGTTACAGAGAGATTAATATTAGATGACTTTAAAAAGATTCCATGTCAACTGATTTTTCTCAGTTCAGATACACTATTTAGAGTATTTGCTTAAGGATCTAATACTCTCTGCTCTTCTGATACTAACAAATCTACCATTTCTTACTCTCTGCTATTCTGATACTAACATATCTACCATGAGGTCATTTCTGAGGTAGTGCTGTTTTGGCCCACATCCACATGGGTACACTTTAGAGCAATCTTTCTCACATTTCTTTGAATATCCTCCTTCTCTTACCATCCCTCCAAATCGAAAGAGATATTTTAGACATTTCCCTAATCACCTCCACCATGAAATTTTAATATGGCTGCATTTGTTTATGTACTTCATATATTTCTGTGCTTTATACATATAAAGAGATTTTTCATCCCCTGACATCAATATTCACCACTTTAGAGATAAGGTCAGCTCTGCTGAAAAACCATGCTCTGGAGAGAAATAATATATGAAACTCCAACTCTCACAATAGGCCTGAGCCCAATGTACTACGTATAGGTCCTTTACATATGAGATTATTTGCAGCAATACCAAACTAGGTTCCCTGAAAACACAATGTTTAGGTCTCATATCCTCAGAGCTGCAGCAATACTAAAAGTTTTAATCTCAGTTTTATCTGAACGTTTATTTAACAGGATTCTAAATTGATATACTACCAAGATCACTCTCACATAACATTATCCAGGATCTCTTTGCCTATATCCATAATTGGCTTATCTATTCTTTATTCCCAACATATAAATGGATTTTAGGAATTTATCAAAATACTTATGAGGTGATGACTTTACTACAATCATTAACATGAATTACCTGGCACAACTTAAAAGTTGTAGGTAGCTTGCTTGTCAGTATCGATGTAAGTGCAAATATAGGAAAGTCTGAAGTAATATACAATATAGATATGATCTTTTTTTTTTCTTAATTTAAAAAGGATTAAGGACTCTTCTGAGAATTTGATTATTAAGTAGTCAATTTGGGGCTATAAGTAAATGATCTAAGTCTGATAAAGTGGATTCAGAGAGGGCCCATGAGAGGTATCTCCATCAAGCTCCAGGAAGAGGAGAAAGGAGAGATGATTATGTTCCCGAGGTCTCAGCCCTGGATCAGGAGATCATAGAAGTTGATTCTGACATGAAGGAAATGCTGAAGCTCCTGGACTTTGGCTCCTGTCCAGCCTGCAGGTCACTCAGCCTATAGTTGGGATGAATTTCAAACCACCACATGTATTACAACTTCAACAAACCAAGGTAACTTAAAAAAAAAAAAAAAGGAAAGAAAATTACCTAGGTAATTACTAAAGACAAAAGTATTTTTGGCATGAGTTAGGCATACTCTAACCTACCACATTCATTATAGTAATCTTAAAATAAGAGAAATTCAAGATGTTAGAAGAAAATCTCATTCAGTGTAAACTTAATATTAGATCTGACAGAAATTCAGGCATTCCCTTTCCCTAGCATCATATGTATTGTTCCTCAGGCCTCAGTTTTCCAAACCACTTTTAGGAAATAGATTGTTCTTTAAGGTAGTATCAATTTTGGGGAAGTTCTTCCTCTGTAATCGTTTTGGAAATAAATGGGACCTCCATAAGGAATTGTAATGGAATATTCGGAGTTCTGGAATTGTTTCAACACTAAAACAAAAAGACTTTTAAGTTTCTTTGTCAACAATACCTTTACTCATATTATCAAGAATTCCTATTCAACAAGTTGCACTGTAGTGTTATAAACTAGTAACAGAAAGGAAAAGAAGTGCTATGAGATTCATGCCATCCTCAGAATTACTGCTGGAAACAAATTTTTAAAACATTTTTTTTTTAAAAAAAGGAAAAAAAAAAAACGTTCTGGCAGGATTTGTAGAAAAAGTGACCATTATTTTGTTTTTAGAATGCTTTCAGAACAGTAGTCAGTAAGTGCCATCACTCAACACAAACCATTTCCAATTTGTCATTTAGCTCTGGGCCACATGAAGCTTGCACTTCAAGGGTTTAGACACCTTGGTTGTAGTAATTAAAAGTATTTTAATCAGTATTATTAGAGAATTCAGTTGTTCTTAAGAATAAAGATGAAGTCTCTGATTCTGCAAACAATTTTCTTTTTACTTTTTCTCCAACCAAAAATTAAGGGGTCTTCAATATTTCTAAGAACATGAAATAATAATATAGCAACCTTCAAAAAAACTTTTATTCAGAGGAAGAAAGTATCATATGTGTATTTCAAGTAGATGAAGTTGAAAAGAAAATTTCAAGTAGATATTTTCATAATTGAATGCTTGAGTGTTAGGCTTATCTTTCTCATTTCCATTTTCTTTAGTTTCTATGATTTCCTTAATCTCCAATGTTTTTAATTTCAGTAAATAAATGCCTACTCACAATCTTATACTACATGCCTACAGAAAATTCAGCACTGAGATTCATATATATTCCAAGCATTTGAAAGATTCTAAAGTTTTTTTCATTAAAAATACTACCTACTTTATTATCTTTTGTGTGAAAAGCATGCCTAAACATTTTTCATCTATGGTTGCTCGATGTTTCTGAGATGATCATGAAGGCCTATGAGACTTCATATGAGAAACCTCAAGAAACTACGGATGTCCATCCTTAAAGAAATATGACGGTAAAAGCCTTCCTCTGTTCTTCCACTCTTGTTGCTCAAATGTGGCCTAATGGTCTAAAAAACACTTTTTCTTCTATGTGGGACATGACATACCAGGAATGAGTCTTCTTGGCAATGGAGGACTGACAATGGGATGACATCCAAAATGAGCTACCTGACAACAGAGGACCAAGATGCTTTTAATAACTGATCAGTCCTGCTTTCCAGTAATTGATCAGTGCTGTTTTTAAGGAAAGATCTCGATCAAAATGGGAAAAATGTAAACATGAGTATGAACAAAGTCACTTTAATGTGGAACTGGAGCTGCTATGTTAGAGGAACTGCCTTGCAGGTCCTGTACCTCAAATCTTTGGAATATCAAAATGGGGCAAAATAAACTTTGGACTGGTCCTAAGGCAACACTGTGTCCCAAAGAACGGTTTGCACTGAGAACAAGAAAGCAATTATTATGACTACTAGATCGCTGAACTGAAAATTAAAAATATTTACAATTAACATCACTGTTATATTATCTGCACTGATAAAAATGCCTTCTGTTCTATTATGTAGTTGTTTCCCTTCCCTTTTTCATAAATGTCATTGCTTTGTCTCCTATCAGAAGACTATTTGGGCTTCTGCCTGAATCAATGCATTCTCAAATAGCTATTCTTATTGAACTAAAACAAACAAACAAACAAACAAAAAAAAAAAACACTTGTTGCCTTTCACATTGAAAGGCCCTTTTAAGTTAACAGAGCTGTGGGTCAACTAACAAAAGACTACTTACATTCTTGAATGGATATTGGAGGTGTGAATCAACATCTAGGCGGCTCATAGCCAACCATTAGACACCATCGCATACTGCAAATACATAAAATTTCAGGACTGTTGCCTATAACCAATCAAAAGTAGTAAATATTTCTTTCTTCCTTACATTCTAAGCACTTATCATAGAACTGCTTCTGCTTTACCATTTTTCACCCTCCTTATCTGTAATTGTTAGGTAGCCTGTCAGACAGGAGCAACCAGGGAACAAAGGACTGGAAGGCCATAACCTATACCTGGCTTAATCCAGCCATAGACGCTTGCGCATAAGGTGCTACCCTAACCTGCTCACTACCTCAGCCTCATTATACCATCAATATAATACCATGCTCAGAAGTTCACAAATCTAATTATAATAGACTGAATTCTGGGTAAGCACATGCACATCAGGCAGAGTTATATAGCAGCTAAGTATCAGTCAAAATGATCTCACATGCCAATTACCTAGGAGCACCTTTGTAACCACTGATTGAGGCCCCATTATAAGATGGACTTTCCCACTTCTGCATGGCCTTCTTCACTGAGAACCCTCTTCTGTCTTATCTTTTCACCTCTCAAATTCCCCAGGGCTGCAAATTGCCTTAGCATAGCCTGTCTCCTTCTAAAGTGTACATTAATAAATCTTACTTTTTCTAAATCTCGCTGACCTGTAATTCTTTGCTGTGTCCGCTGGGAAGAACCTAGGAAAAATGCAAATTTCACTTCTGAGTTTAACTTTTTAGAGTGCACTCGTTTCTATTTTTTGTATTGTCATCTATGTTTACCAATTTAAAATTCCTAATTGCTTACTTTTAATTATCACTTGAAATTAAAGGCTATATAAAGTTTTTTTTCCCCCTAATTCTCAGTAACTTTCAAGGTCTTGCAGATAGCCAGAGTGTAATGCAGCCACTTCAGGCTGTGGCAACTAGAGAAAAAGAGGCACTTTTAAAACACAAGCAGCTGGAGTCACAAGCTGTACCCTACCCCCACCTTTCCTCAGCTGTATAAACCTATTAAGGGCAAAAGAATTACCTCTTTGCTCACTTTCTAACTGCTATTGGACATTAAGATCTGAGAGTTAAAATATACAATTAGTGTTGTGTTTTTCTTTCTGCTGAATGAGACAATATTTCCTAAAACTTCAGACTGCTACTGATAGTTTGAAAAAGTTTTCTTGAGAGAGGAGGCATCTGGAAAATGCAAAGGAAAGGGCTTGCAAAAATGACCAACTCAGCTGGTTAAAATCCATTCCTGACTGACCTCTTCCTGACTCCAGAACTCTCCAGCTCAGATCTATTGATTCATAGCTTGCTAGCCAACTAACGTCCTTCTTTATTTCTGTAGCTGTGTAGGAATAACAAGACCATGTAAAACTGCTTGTTATGTTATAGTCGGGGCTCAGCCTTTAGATAGGAATCCTCTGAGCCGGTGCTGGCATTAGTAAGTACTACTTCCTGCTTATAGCCTCAGTATCCTGTCTCTCTGAGAATCCTTTAACAGTCTTGATGACGCCTATGTCAAGGGTTCTATAAGGCAAAATGACCTGTAAGTCGTTAAGACCAGTGGTCTGGAAATGCCTCTCCCCTTGCAGTCCCTCACCCAAAGTTCCCTCTCCCCATTCTGAATCACAAAGTGCACATAGAACCTCAAAGAAATCACATGCCCTTTGCATGAACACTGCAGAGGTATATAAGGGTAATAAATCTAACCAAGGGGAGCTCATGCTTTGGGTCTGTTGAATGCCCCATGCTCTCCGCCCGCAATAAATTCTTTCTCTAACAAAGTTGTCTGAGCGTCCAAAGTCCTCTGTCGGGTGTTGCTTCTTGAAACATTCTGAGTAGAAAACAAGAATTCTGTGCTTCATCAAAATAATCTTGTGTATTTTAAATCTACAGTTGGGTACATTTGTCTTGACTTAAACCAATTTCTTATGAATCTCCACAGGTTCCTTCAAACAATGAACCAGAGCTATGACCTATTCCTGTAACTGGGAAATAGATATCTATAAACTAAATTAACCAAACATTTGCGGTCCCTCTCAGTATCTCGGTCCTTCTCAGGTCCTTTACTGTCTCTCACTATTCCTATCTCTCTATTGTCTCTGTCCTTCTAAGTCTCTCTTAGACTCTCTCGTACCTTTGACTTCTTTCTTATATTTCATCAAGAACCCTTTTCTCTCGGTGCAGGGCTTGAACCCCGCCTCCTCCACTCAAGGGATTTACTCTGTCCTAAGTCACCTTACAGCCACTGCTCCCTCCCTAGTCTCACCATCTACAATTTCAATTACCTCTTCTACGTCAGAGATCCATGCACAGACCTTATCAGACCAGACATTTAGAGGCCCAGGCTCACGAGAAAAGTAGGAAGGACAGAAGCTAGACATGCCCTGATACTAATGGCCTTTCAAGGCTAATCATAGCCCATGCCAGTGAGTACCCTGCTCCTAATAGCAAAGAAATCTTTGAAGTGCATCATCTGCCACCAATCTAGCCACTGGGCAAAAACATGTCCCAACGAAAATAAGCCTCCCAAATCTGCTTACTACAAATGTCAGCAGCTGGGTCATTAGGCTGTCCTCTGGCCCAAGGGTTTTTGAAGGACCACCGGATCAGAACCAGCCACAGGCTTTCAAATGGTTACATGGGACTGAGGAGGCCCCTCCAGTCAGCCCCATCACAAAACATTTTCAGCATGGGACTGGAGCCGATGATACACCTGGACGTGGCAGGTAGAACAATTACTTTCCTTTTTGGATAGCAGGGCCACATGCTCTGTCCTTACTTCCTTCTTTGGACCCTTCTCCTCTTAAACTTACATCATTTTTGGAGTCACTGTTAAGCCAATTTCTCAATATTTTACTCCAGCTTTATATTACCTATCGAATAAGTATCCATTTACTCAAACTTTTCTTATTATGCCTGAATACTCAAGTCCTCTTCTGCGCCAGGACAGTCCCCACCTTTTTGGTCAAGTCTTAGGCTCACGATTTGCATGATTTACAACTTGAGGGGGGACCCATTGTACAGTAAATAGATAATCTCCTTTTCTATTCTACCACACTGACTCTATAACCCTAGGCTCTTAAGGACTATGGAATCGCAATCAAACCCCAGAAGACAAAGAAACCTCTGCTATATTCTCCTGGCACCCTAGTATTAATCAAAGTGTACAAGGATAATTCTCCAGTCTCTCAATTACAGCCAGTTTATAAGGGACCTTAGTTTGTTCTTTTATTATCCCCAACTGCAGTAAAAGTTCCTGGGATTTCCAGTTGGATCCATCACTCTTGAGTCAAACCTTATCCTGCTTGAGACTCCAGAGGTCCCTATAGAAGACTCTCCTTATACCTTCAAACCAACAGAAGACCTGAAATTCCTCTTCAAGAAGGAAAAACCAGGATGTTTTATAATTCTCTTGACATTCTCATCTTTTAAAATTCTTACCACAGCTTTTCCTATTCCATCTACTCCTTATCAATTAGCTAACCAAACTGTCTCACTCAAGATTTCTCAGCCCTTGCTGGCTCTGCCTATCTACTCAGAGCTGGGTGTGGGTTACCCCAACCCCATTTATGGGCCACCAATATCTTTATCTGCTTCCTCCTCTTCAACTCTGACAGGGGGAGTTAAAGCTACTCTAAATCTTCAAAGATGTTTTAATTTTTATCACAAACACCTCAAATCTCTTCTTGCTAATCCAGTCTACTCCCCCTCTGGAGCCATTGTTTTTTTTCCTCAGTAACACAGATCAAGTCTCTTTTCTTCTCTGTAATTCTTCAGTCTCTTTTCTTGGTGACCTTTCCTCCTCACAATGTGCATGGACATTCCTGATCAGCTCCCAAAGACTCAATGATGTGTCAAAAGGGAGTTTCTCCCCACACAGCCAGGCCCAGGAAATCACCTATATAGGTATTGCCACCTCTCTCACAGGTATCGAAGGGACAACTATAGGCAGCACTGCACTCAGCCTTCAGAGGGAACTGTTGGAGGAAACTGCAAAGACCATCGAGGAGGAAAAATGCAATTGCACTTCTGCTTTGTCACCCCACCCCATGTCACTGGGGTAATGCTACAGTTCAAATGTCACCCCAACAGTAACATAACCAATGTAAATTCTTTCAGAACAACTTATATCTTTCTTCCCCCAAAAAAGTGCCCATCAACTCCAGGATGGCAGACATGTTTGTCTTTTCTATCTAGCCATGGCCTAGGATCTGTTCCTTTTTTGGATAGCATATGACTCAATGATGCTTTTATTTTAGAAAAGCTTTTGGTCATGAAAATTTTTTTATTTAACACCATCTTTTCCTTATCACCTTCCACTATTTATTAGTGTTATTTACCAACAGATCTAAAAATTATGGTTCTGTCTTGACCCCAAATAAATATCATTTATAGGAGTGCTTCCTACAACAGTTATTAATATCAAAACTATTCACAAAACCTAAGAATATAGATAACTGAAACAGGGACTCTTTTAACCCTCTCATTTTATAAATCCATTATATAGCTATGTTCAAAAATTGTTAAAGCTATTGCTATGCAAAGAAAGGCCTTGTGATGGAATACTGATCAGATAGTCTAAAACATTTGTAATGCAAATGTCTGACTTAAGCTTTGAGTGCTGAGGTATCCACTTCAAAGAAGGTTATCTCCAATAAACACATTGCCAGACCCATGACTAGAGAAGAACCAGGCCACCTCCCTCCTCTAAGTGTCCTTTGTTTTACAGGTCTTGGTTGATTTCAATAACTGACCATTTGGACCACTTGTTTTTCCTCTTCCTGTGCTTTAAATTCCTGCTCTTAAGTTTTAAATTCAACAATACAGAGTGAGCCTGCAAAACCCTAGGCTACCACCCTTGATCTCAATAAAAGCAGAAACCCAGGCCCATGCACTTTCTCTTTTTCTACCAGTGACCTCACTGTATGGCCCCAGGTGTAAATATAATTTTCAGGTCCTATAAGTAATAAATGTCCCCCCCACCAAATTTCCTGATGGTTATTGATAAATAGAATTTTGCAACCATAATCAAAACCACAAGGATCATTCCAACCACAATATTAGTTACTGATAGGGTGAGACCAGCACGCAAAACAAATCACTAACAACTTTTAAAACCATATTAATAAAGACTGGTGTTTCAATTGGAGATAAGGCTTTTCCTTATACATTTGTAAGACTGAAAAAAAATGAACCATATTTAGGGCTTGTGCCATCTGGCACAATAGAAATTGTCTAACCTAAAGAACATATTGTAATAAAGTAAAACAATTAAAAATTTAAATATTTAGGTATGTAATGTACATTTTACTAAGAATTTGATTCATATGAAAAGTTAAAGGCTACTTGGTATGCATATTATATAAATTTGATTAACGTGAATCTTTTAAAAGTCTCTCCTTTCAATGTCATTCTGAAATCTCTCTAAAGTTACTATCAGCATCATGAAACACTTAGCAATTAGTTATCTTGAAATTAAGTACAACCAACCCAAATTTGGGAGTAAATGCAAAATATTTTCTCATATTTTCTCATAGTCATATTCTGATTATTTTTCTTAAGTAAAATAAAGTTAATTTCATATAATCTAGTCTTTTGTTTGAGTAATGCTACTGACTTATTCTTACTATTCTAATATAGCAAACTAAAAGATCTTTAGTAAGTGATTCTGGAAAATTAGAGAAACTTTCATTAGAAATAATTTAAATATCAGAACTAGAGTGGATACCTCAATGTTTATAAAGAAGAGATAGTAGTTGATAGCAATCTTAGAAAGCATTTTGTTTTTAAAAAATCTAAAGATTGCTGTTAGAAAAGGCTTTCTCTGCACATCCCTAAACTAGTGTGGGCACTTCCACTTCCTTGATTAGGTGACAACACAAAAGAAATAACTTCTAAATATTTATTATGTTAATATTTCAATTTTGTGGGAACATATTAAAGGCACAATGAAGAAAATAACAGTCTAATAAACTGACCACATAATGCCACTCCATGAAGAATGGCTTCCCAAGTACAGAACTGTAGGAATTTTCTAATGTCTACTCCATAATAAAACTGTTTAAATAAAATTAAAATATCAGAAGTTATAGTTTTGATAAAAGTTTATCTTTATAGCAGAAGTCTTGGTTGTAAGAAGGCAGCCTTCCACAGCAAATTATAGTGCTACTGGAAGCATATATATAAATAACATAAAAAAGTGACTATTTCCCAAAGCAGGTAACCATGAATATAGGGAATTATTTATATAAATAGTGTCTAACAATATATTAGAATATTTACAGAAGTGCAGAATTCTAAGAAAATCTATATCTTCCTGAGGAATATTAATTTGAAGAAACATTTTGGCATTAAGTGGTGTAGTAATTACCTGTTTTTTGTGCAGACCAACTAAACAGCTGCATTCATTTCTTTTTATGTATAGTCAGAATCAAAACTGAAAATTAACCCTTAATGAATAATAATTCTTTTGAAAATGGAATTTTACAATAAGGTAGTCATCCCACTCTAAACACTTAAGAATGTTTATGGGGGCCTAAAACTAAAAACTGGAACATTAAAAACATTTTAAAAAGAAATTTAGTTAACATCCTTGTTTATAAAAACAAAATATTTTATATCCTTAAGAATTTTCCTTTAAGTACTTACGTTTTAATAAAAATCTGAAATCAAGCATATCGTATGAGATGCTACTTTTGACTTAAAAAGTAGCAGAACAGATCTTTAATAGCAAATTTATAGATCCTTGAGAAATCTTTACAAATTAAATAAAAATTATATTTAACTTTCATCAAAACATCTACTAGAAATCTTTAAAAATCTAATATACTATTGTTTTAGATTTTGTATTTGATAATTAATAAAATATTTTAAAGATAATGTAAAAAGTATTTTTTTCTCTTCCCTTCCTTCCAACCAAAATATATATGTCTCAAACTCTGTGAGGCATTTTTTCTTATATAATTTGCATTTTACAACTAGCCCCCCAAAATAGAAAAGTAATCAAAAGTCTTAAGTACAAGTTTAAAACTTAGCATATACCATTGAAAATAAAATGTTTGCATTTTAACTTAAATATGAAGTACTTCAAACTTTGTATAAATAACACAATAAACCCCATTATATTTCAGGTATGATGTCTAAAATGAAGTAGTTCTTAAAAAATGACAGCAACAACACACAACCCTTTATATTTCATTGAAAGTCATGCATTATGAATTTTCTACTGGCATTCTTGAATAAAATAACAAGCATATTTTTCATCATTTCTCCCTTGTATATAAGAATCTCTAATAAAAGGAAATTTCTATGAATACAATTGAGAAACTTCTGAAATCCCTAACAGTCTTTAGAAAAAAATTTCTAACCCACTACATATCTTAATAAGTTTATACATTTAAAAAATATTATATTTTGACTTACACATAAATTTAATGCATGACCATAGGTCCCAGGGATTGAAGAATCTAGGTGGCAGCCAACAGCACAAGAAATGACAATATTCTTGCATTCATAATCTTATAATTTTAAAAGAAAGCTATTCACCACAGTCTTAGAAAAACTTAAAAGATAATTCTATTTAAAAAAAAACACATTTACCACAAACAGATACAAGGGAGAAGGGAGACAAATAAGAAAATAGATTGTTACAGCTTGGTAAACTTGTTCCATTTCAAAATGTATTCTTTAGAGTAAGAGAGATTTCCTATACAAATAAAACTAAACATTTGTTCCCTTTTCTTTGAAAAATATTTACAATACATAAAACTATAAGCTAAAAGTATACACTGCTTATATTGTTAGCCAGTGATATAGGTGAACAAGGACACAAAGGTGCTTATTCAATTATCTGAGCATCTTAATTTGTCTGTATGGTGAAGTTATTGTAAATCAACTATGGAAAAACTAAAAAACACTATTAATGAATACCAGCCCTTGTATAAAATATCACACAAAATGCCAACGTACTGTACATTCACTGTAGTAAAAACTGTACATATGCATTCTGTGCATCTTTAACATTGCAAAATTTATATTACAATTTTTCATTTCTCAAAATTCTGAGTTGAAGTCTATTGTTTTTCTTTTGCTAAAGAAAGATGATGTTAACTGACTGATTAGGTTCACAAAACTTTGTACAAAATTCTTTGCTAAGGACTTTTCATCAATTTATTTTACTGATTTCCTCATGAAGAAAAACTTACTGAACTTTGAAAGTTTTGAGCACATTATTTCTATATCTTCGCTGGCTAGCATCATGATATACATCATAAGGATATATGTAATAATAGTCCACAGCAATGTGAAATACAAAACTTTGTTCTGTAAATCTATTTTGGTCTCAGAGTGAAGTTCATTTCTTTTATCCAGCCATGCTGTCCCTTATTTGATCAACTCGAAGAGCGAGGTGTCTGAAGGCGGGGCGCTGATTAACATTATTGTTCCAGCATTCTGTCATGATTACATAAATCTATAAAAGAGAAAATAAACCAAAATGATAATGAACATAAGTGCCATCATTTTTTTTTTTTCGAAGTGCCATCTTTTAATTGGTGGAAGACATAAATGAGAAACTCCCAATTCATTTTCCTATCCAGGTATATGTCATGGCTATGGCTAGATCCACAGTCATATGATTATGCTATTTATCTAAAAGCTCATCAGTAAATTTCATGAAGTGACCTGAAATCCTTAATTAAAAATAGAAAAAAAAATTCTGCATTATTATTGTGGATAGAAAAAAAGAGGTTTTTTTTGTCACCTCATCTGGGCATCCATCTGGTCTTGGTAATCTTCCATTATTCTTCAGGAGTTCTATCAAATGAAATACAATCATCTGCCCTTGTTTGTCATTGCCAATCATACGCATGAATTCCTGAAACATAAATTCAATGAGATTTTTCTGGTATATTTAATTTGAAGCAGAATTCTTTCTCAACTTCTTTCAGAAAATGGGAAAAATTCTGTATATGTATGTTTTCTTAAATGTTTGAAACCTTTTAAAAACAGACATTTTAAGAATCGAAAACTTCCTTTCAGTCATATTTCAAAACAGACTGTTAAATGTAGAACCTCTATAATGTCATTTCCATAACCATAACATATTCAACACAAATTCCCTGAGAAAGGCCCAAAACAAGTGAAAAAAGTCACATTTTTTTGGTTGTTATTGCCTTAACATGTCACATTACATTTTAGTTGGAATAAAAACTTGAATATAGAAGTGGACATAATAAAAAGAAAGTGCAGAATGAATATTTAAGCATAAATGCAACAGAGAGAAAATGTTTGTATGTTAAAAATTCATAAAATGAAAGTCTGAACTATAAGCTAAAAAAATAATTACAATATATTATTTATTTAAATAGAGCTCTTTACAAACTGTTAAGAAAAATTACCAATATAAAAATGAGAAAAGCACATGAGATAATACACATACACATACTCACCCTAAACACCTAATATATATTTAGTCACACTAATAGAAAACATGCAAATTAAAATCAATAGAACTTCTCTCCTATCAATTTGGCAAAACTATGTAAAAATATAATGGTCAATACTGTCAATTGACGAAATGTACTGCTACTGAGAGTGTAATCTGGTATAGCTTTTCTAGAAAGCAGTTTGAAATAATAAAAAATCTTTAAAAGCATTCATAACCTTTCACCTATAATTATCCTTTTATTCTAAGGTGACAATCAGAGATAAACAAATATTTATGTATAAGGATGCTCACTATGTTAATTGAAGTGTTACTTAAAAAACTGAAAAATAAAAAATAATTGCCCAGAAATTATATTCTTATGATGAAATGCTACCCAGAAGTTAGAAGTCATATTTGCAGTAGTTATTTAATAACAAAGGAATATATCTATGCTATAATACTTAATGAAAGTACAGGATAGCAAGCTGTACAGCATAATTTGTAATTTATAAAAAAATATTTGAAATTAAATTTCACTTTTATATATAAACTTAAAAGTAGCCTGGAAGAAAACACCACAATATAAAAGTAGTTATCTCTGAGTAGTTGAATTAAAGATGATTTTTATTTTCTTTTTCATACTTTCCTATATTAAAAAAAAATTCTACAATGAACAGGAAAATTATTTCAGAAGGTTTATTTTAAATTTTGCAATAATTCATAGAATGAATGAGTTTATGGATTTATTAAGAATAATATTCAGAGAATATACTAAATAATACTCCAGCCCCCCTTTTGAAAATTCAAATTAATTTAATAAATAAGTTTAGTGTTATTTTACTGGATGTTGTCTTACAAATAAGAAATAAGAGGCTCTAAAATGAGCCTTAAGCTTACTATTATTGTTTGGAAAAAGCTTTTCTTATGTTATAAAAAAAAAGTTGAAAGTAAATAGTAAGCGCACTAACCGCTGGAGGACTTTTACTCTTCTCAATATATGTGAAAAGTTCATACAGAACTACTCCAAAGCTCCAAACATCTGAGGCCACAGAAAACTTGCTCTCTGTCAATGATTCTGGAGCATACCTGTAACATATACGGCACATTACTTGATATGCGACAGTTACTTGATATGCGAACTCTTGATTTTACCTACATATCACTGGACTGAAAAAAAAGGAAGGTGTAAATGAAAGGGTTAACATAGGAGGCCTGAGGCTGCCATTCTCAAAAAGGCCTGGTTGCAATGCTGATACCTGACTGGTACCTGGGAACCTAGATTTCAGGAGGGTTTCTACAGTTCCCTAAATGATAAGAGTGGCTCACTATGCCTAAAATGTTTCTGTAACAATATGGTTTTTGCTGAACACCTGCTTTCCTTCTGGGAGTATGGAATTTTGTTATGTGCCAGGCAGAGAGTGCCTACATGACTAGTGTCAATAAAAACCTTGGGCACTCAGTCTCTAATGAGCTTTCTTGGTAGACAACATTTCACATATGCTGTCATGATTTACTGATAGGGGAATTAAGAGTGTCCCATATGATTTTATAGGAGAGGGCCCTTGGAAACTTGTGCCTGACTTCCTCCAGGCTTTGCCCCAGGCTCCTTTTCCCTTTGCTGACTTTGCTTTGTATCCTTTTCCTGTAATGAATGAATCATAGTCATGAAGATGACTATGCTGAGTTCTATGAGTTCTCCTACTGAATCATCAAATCTGAGCATAGTTTGGGGAAACTCCAACACACAAAGGATAACTAAAATTAAAAATAAAAAAAAATTTTTTTTGTCTCTATAGGAAACACCAGGGTTTCTGCAAAGTACCTTCTAAGAACTTAAAAATAAGGTGCTCTTTGCAAGCTTTAAATTAATCCAGGTAAGTATCCTAGAGGAAAAAAAAAATGGCTCTACACTGGAGCAAGACTTGAAGATATTAACATGCAAAAGAAAGAACCTATTAATCAGAGGGGAGTGATTATGAGAGGCAGCGCAGAAAACAGAAAGTCACAAGGGAAAATGATGTCATGTCTACTCAAGTATCAACAGGATCCACACTATGCAAGGGAGAATTTTGGCCAATGGACTGTAAGTATCATGGTTACATTGCAAAATTCATCCCTATTATAGAGGTCAGTGGCAGAGATCTGTTTTAGACTGATGAGACTAAAAATATGAATTACATAATTTTAATCTGTCTTTCAAAACCCAGTTTAAATTTACTCACTTCCACAAATTCTTCTGACTACTCAGCTCTTCTTAATGACCTACCTTATGCTACAGAATTTCTATACTTGAAGTTCATACAACACAATTAACTACGTAATGCTATATTCTTTTTATATTTAATTTTTAAAAAAACTTTACATATTTATTATTTTTAAATGAATGTAAATTTTATCCTGCAAATGTAATATAATCCTTTCGAAGACAGTGCTATTCATCCAATCATTACAAAATATTCTCTTCCTTTGGTTTTCATGAAGACACTTTGTAATTTCCCCCCTTAACTCCAATGCTGTTTTTCTCTCTCCTACCACTTATAAAAGGATACATACAAATCCAAAAAGAAAAATAAACAATTCACCCTGTTGGAAATGAAGGAAAAGACTCTTCCTCCTCTTTCCTTAAAGCACTTACTTTAGAAAACTTGTAATTGTAAATTCTTTCTTTTTAAATTTATGTAAATTTTTAAAAGCTTTTGCTTTGAAGACTCTTGCCACCTTTAAATCCAGGAATATCTTTCTCAAGAACCCAGGAATGATCTCTTTGGAATATAATCAAGGAAGATAGTATCCCTATCTTCCCAGTTTCTGTGAGAGGGTAGGAACCTATCTTCAGCAGGTGCCTCTTTCCAAGTTATAAAACTATCTCCTGTCTTAAAGACATAAGAAGTTTGTTTTTCTTTTGATAAAGCCAATCAACTAACACAGATAGTGACTTCAATTACCCAATAAATTTAGGATGAACTCCATGTGACAGTCATGTCAAGTCCTTTCACCTGAGGACTTGCTATTGTTTATCTTAAGAACATTTATGTAATGGGTTGAATTTGCTTAGCTATATAAAAGGGTAAGATTTCTTTCTCTCTTTGCCATCTCCTAGTTGATTGCTTCTAATGCATATTACCTTCTAGGATTAATGCTTATTCAGAAATAAAATTTTCTTTATCTTCTATTTTTGTGGTGAGGTTCTGGGTTGGGAGATGATTTAGTTTTTAATTATATTTCCCCAACACTTTCTCTTCTTTTCTCCATCCTTTAAATGTGGGTTTCCCCAAGGTTCTATCATCGGATCTCCTCTATGTCAAAAATTTTCCTTTCACTTAGGAAGTATCATCCACCTATATGCTAAAGTCTCCTAATTTATAACATCTTTGACCTTTCTTTTGTGCTTCAGACTTACCAAACATTTCCATATTAAAGTTCTACAGGCAAATAGAACTCTACTCCCACCTTTCCAAAACCTGCTTATTATTTCACTTTCCTTATGCAATGAATTGCATCACAATCTATCTAATTGCCCAAGCTAAAAATCTTAATTTTTTTTTTTATTATCAGTTTCAAGTATACAGTACATTGGTTAGACATTTGTATAGTTTATGAAACGATCACTCTGATTACCCTATCTTCCCTCTGGCTCTACACATAGCCATTACATTACTGCTGACTGCATTCCCTATGCTGTGCTCCCCACCCCCATGACCATCTATCAACTACTAATTTGTACTTCATTTAAAACAAAATTTGTACTTCTTTAATCCTTCACAGCTTTCTCCCAGTCCCCCTTACCTCCCTCCCCTCTGGCCATCACCAGATTGTCCTCTATAGTTGTGTTTGTTTTTGATTAGTTTATTCTTTTTATTCTTTAGATTCCACATTTAAGTGAAATCGTATGGTAATTATCTTTCTCTGTTTGACTTATTTTGCTCAGCATAATAACCTCTAGGTCTATCCATGTCATTGCATATGGTAGGATTTCATTTTCTGTAGAGCTGAGTAATATTCCATTGTATAAATGAACCATAACTTCTTTATCCAATCATCTGTTAATGGGCATTTAGGATGCTTCCATATCTTAGCTATTGAGAATAGTGCTACCATAGGGATGCGTAAATCTTTACAAATTATTGTTTTGGTTTTCTTTGGATAAACTCCCAGAAATGCAATTGCTGGGTCAAAACGTAAATCCATTTTTAATTTTTTGAGAAACTTCCAGACTGTTTTTGATAGAAGCTGTACCAATTTGCAATCCCACCAATAGTGTATAAGCATTCCCTTTTCACTACATTCTCGCCAACGCTTGTTGTTCTTTGACTTATTGATGAAAGACATTTTGACAGGTGTGAGGGGAAATGTCATCATGGTTTTAATTTGCATTTCTCTGACTAGTGACTTTGAGCATCTTTTCATATGTCTACCTATGTCTATTGGCCATCTGTATTTCCTCTTTGGAGAAATGTCTTTTTAGGTCTTCTGCCATTTTTAAATTGGATTGTTTGTTATTTGGTTGAGTTGTATGAATTCTTCATATATTTTTTATATTAACCCCTTATTAGATGTATCATATTTGATTTCATTGGTGGTAATCGATTGGTTCAGATTTTGTTTCTTCTTGGCTCAGTCTTGGGAGATTGTATGTTTCTAGGAATATGTCCATTTTTCCGGATTGTCCAATTTGTTGGTATATAACTGTTCATAGTATTTTCTTATGATTCTTTGTATTTCTGTGGACTCCACAGTTTGTTCTCTTTCATTTCTGATTTTACTTGAGTCCTCTCTCTTTTTTCTTTGATGAGTCTATTTAAAGGTTTATCAATTTTGTTTATCCTTTCAAAGAATCAGCTCTTAGTTTCATTGATCTTTTGTACTGTTTTTCTAGACTCTATTTCATTTATTTTGGCTCTGATTTTCATTTCCTTCCTTCTATTCACTTTGGGATTTTTTTTTTCTATTTATTTTATGTGTAAAGTTAGATTGTTTATTTGAGCTTTTTCTTGTTTCTTGAGGTAAGCCTGTACTGCTATGAATTTCCTCTTAGGACTGCTGCTGCTGTGTCCCATAGATTTTTGAGTTGTGTTTTTATTTTCATTTGTCTCTAGATATCTTTTGATTTCTTCCTTGATCTGTGTTAACCCCGTCATCGTTTAGTAGCATGTTATTTAGCCTCCATGTGTTTGTGTATTTTCCTGTTTTTTTTTTCTTGTAGTTGATTTCTAGTTTCATACCACTGTGATCAGAGAAGACTGTTGATATGATTTCAATCTTCTTAAATTTATTGATACTTGTTTTGTAGCCTAACATGTGGTCTATCCTGGAAAATATTCCATGTGCACTTGAGAAGAATGTATATTTTGCTGCTTTGGGGTGAAATGTTTTGAAAAATATCTACTAAACTCACCTGGTCTAGTATGTCATCGAAGCCCACTGTTTCCTTGTTGATTTTCTGCCTGGAAAATCTGTCCACTGGTGTCAATGAGGTGTTAAAGATTCCTACTATGAATAGATGATCTCTCCTTGTATGTCAGTCAGTAATTGCTTTATATATGTAGGTGCTCCTATGTTGGGTATACATATGTTTACTAAGGTTATGTCTTCTTGATGTATTGATCCCTTTATCATTATGTAATACCCCTCTTTGTCTCTTATTATAACCTTTGTTTTAAAGTCTATTTTGTTGGAGAGTAACGTCAGAAGCATGGTGGAGTGAGGGATATCCCCAGATCTCTCCCCTTTAAACAACAATAAGCTAAACATCTAAAACAACAAATAACACCCAACCTGTACACAACCATTCTGAGTGAGTGATATGTGCATAAGAGCTTCTAGAGGTCAGAACCATGGGAGTCGAGTGTGGGGGTAGATTTAGAGAAACAAAGATGATGCCTCACACAGCCAGAGCTCCATGCAAGAGTAAGGGAAGGGGAGAAACTGCAGCAGGTTCCCTGATCAGCTCTGTCTGAAGGATCAGTGAGTTCTATACACTGGATTCCAGAGATCAGGGCAGAAAGCAGAGTGAAAACTAAGTGTGGTGGGGCAACAACTGTGTCTTAGCAGCCACTGTTGTGAAGCGAGAGATTAAGACATGGAGACCAGCAACAACCTCCATACACCAACCCAGAGCACACCTTCCCACCACCCTATATCCTCCACGACCTAACACCGCAGAATCCCAGGGGAATTTGAGTAAATGGTACCGAAATAAAATCTACACTTGGTACCATTGGCAGGCTGGGATAAAAGTTAGTCTATTATGACTTGAATATTTAATATTCCAGAGAGAGAAAAAAGGCATTATCAGCCTCAAAGCAGAGATCCAACAAGCTTGAACATCACCTACTGGAAATAATAATAAAAAAAAAACACCTTCTCATCAACAGGCTAAAAAGAGTCCTCTACATACTAAATCTTTCTGGAGGGAAAAAAGAACAAAACAAAACAGACTAACACTCCCATCAATGCCCAGGCAGAGATTTAGTCCATCAAACACCATGAACAACCAGGGTGACAAGGCAGCTCAGAAAGAGAGAAAAAATATCTTCAAAAAATAAGCTTAAAGACATAGAAACATGCGACTTAAATGACAGAGAATTCAGGATTGCACTTCTGAAAAAAAAAAAAACTCAGTAAGATGCATAATAATTCAGATCAACAATTCCAACAACTCAGAAAAAAAAAAAAAAAGATCAGCAAATGTGTTTTTTTACCAAAAAGACTGAAACCTAAAAAAGAACCAAATAGAACTTCTGGAGATGAAGAACACACAAAGAGATTAAGAGTGAAATAGCAAACAGGAAATAGAGCTGACCAAATGGAGTAATGAATCAGTAATATCAAAGACAGAAATCTAGAAATAATTCAGAAGGAAGAAGAGAGAGACTGAAGAATGAAAAATAATGAAAAGAGAAATACAAGGACTAGCTGATACCATCAGGAAAGGCAACATAAGAATAATGGATATACCAGAAGGAGAGGAGAGGAAGAAAGAATTAGAGAGCATATTTGGACAAACAGTGGATGAGCATTTTCCAAATCTAGGGAATGAGCTGGGGCTTAGAATCCAAGAAGCTAAAAGAATATCCAATTATCTCAATCCAAAAAGGCTTCTTCAAGACACATTATATTAAAATTATCAAAAATTAATGACACAGAAAGAATTCTCAAGACCACCAGGGAAAAGACAGTAACCTAAAAAGCTCATTAGACTAACTTCAGACTTCTCACACAAACCTTACAAGCAAGAAAAGAGTGGAACCAAATATTCAAACTATTAAATGAAAGGAATTACCAGTCAAGAATAATGTTTCTGCAAAGCTTGCTTTTAGATATGAAGGAGAAATAAAGACATTTACAGACATACAACAGTTGAGGGACTTCTCCACTATGAGGCCTGCATTTCAGGAAATACTAAAAGGGGTCCACTCATCTGAAACAAATGACAAAAAAAACACATAACTATGAGTAAGACAACTAACAGGCAGACAGAAGCAGGATAGTGCAACCCTTATTAAAAACAGGGTATTACAAGCTCAAACAATAAGAAGATAGTTGCTACTGAAAGTTAGAAATGAATGTCCAGCACACATAGGGACAATCTGAGACAATAATAGAAAAGGGGAGGAATCAAAGATCCAAACTGGCAAAGAGGAATGGAGATAAAGCATGCTTAGAAGAAAATGAATTATTGTATGCATATATACAGCTATCCTTTACATATTCTTAATGGTAATTACACAACAAAGATCCAGAACTGAGGTGCATAACACAAAACAAGAAGGAAGAGAGGGAAAATCCATAAAACCCCACCAAATTACAATAATAGACTGAAATGGAAGGACAGGAAAACACCAAGATACCAGAAAGCAAAAGATAAAATAGCTATAGGAAAACCTCTTATTTCAATAATCAGCCTAAATCAAAATAGACTGAACTCACCAATAAAAAGACACAAAGTTACAAGGGATCAAAGAACAAAACCCAACTACAGTCTGCCTTGAGGAAAGACATCTGTTCTCAGAGCAAAAGGGTGGAAAATGATAATCTAAGCAAATGACACTCAGAGAAAAGCAGGAGTAGCAGTACTAATATTGAACAAAATAGACTTCAAGATAAAAAAGGTAAAGAGAAATACTGAGGGACACTTCATAATGATAAAGGGAATCATACACCAAGAATGCATAATACTTATTAATATCTATGCTCCCAGTCAAGGACCCCCAAAATATATAAAGCAATTACTAACAGAACTAAAGGGAGAAACTGACCAAAACACTATCATAGTAGGGGACCTAAATCCCTTAGTGTTAGATATGAACAGATCATCTAAACAGAAAATCAATAAGGAAATAATATCTTTAAATGACACATTAGACCAACTAGACATAATCGACATTCATAATCTTTCATTCCAAAACAGCTGCTTATATATTCTTCTCTAGTGCACATGGAACATTCTCAAGGATTGATTACATGTTGGGACACAAAACTAGCCTCAACAAACATAAGAGGATCAATATTATACCAACCACATTCTCTAATCATAATGCTTTGAAGCTGGAGATTAACTGTAAAAAGAAAGCAGGAAGAACCACAAATACATGGAGATTAAACATGCTACTAAAGAATGACTGAATCATAGAAAAAATAAAAAGAGAGATCAAGAGATACATAGAAACAAATGAGAATGATAGCACAACATATCAAAACTTTTGGGACACAGCAAAAGCGGTGTTTAAAGGCCTACCTCAAAAAAAACCAAAAAAACAAAAACAAAAAAACAGAAAACAAGAATGAGCCCATATAAACAACCTGAAAGTTCTTCTTAAAAGAACTAAAAAAAGAACAAATGAAGCCTAAAGTCAGAAGGAAGGAAATAATCAAAATTAGAGCAGAATTAAATACAATTCAGAACAAAAAGACAATAGAAAAGATCAATGCAACAAAGAGCTGGTTGTCTGAGATTGATAAAATGGACAAACCTCTGGCTAGACTCACTAAAGAAAAAAGAGAAATGACACAAATAAAACCAGGAATTAAAGAGAAGTTATGACAGACACTGCAGAAATCCAAAGGATCATACAAAAATACTAAGAAAAATTATATGACACCAAATTTAATAACCTAGAAGAAATAGACAAGTTCCCAGAAACATACAACCTTCCTAGACTGAATCAAGAACTGGAAAATCTAAATAGACTGATCAGCAATATGGAAATTGAAACAGTCATAAAAAACCTACCAAAAAGTAAAAGACCAGGACCAGATGGTTTCACCAGTGAATTCTACCAAACATTCAAAAAAGATTTAATACCTATTCTTCTCAAATTCTTTTAAAAAATCAGAGAAGGCAATACTTCCTAACTTATTTTATGAGGCCAAAATCTGGTAAGGATAAGACAAAAAAAGCAAACTACAGACCAGTATCTCTCATGAACAGAGATGCAAAAATCCTAAATAAGATACTAACAAACCAAATACAAGAGTACATTAAAAAGATCATACACCATGATCAAATGGGCTTCAACCCAGAGGCACAGGGATGGTTGAATATATGCAAATTGATTAATGTGATACACCACATAAACAAAATAAATAAGAATCATATGATCATATTCACAGATGTAGAAAAAGCCTTTGACAAGAGAAAGCATCCATTTATGATCAAAACAATAAAATAGGTATAGAAGGAAAGTACACCAACATAATAAAGGCCATATATGAGAAACCCTTAGCTAATATACTTAATGGTGAAAAACTAAAAACACTTTCTCTAAGATAAGAACAAGAATGAGGCTGTCCACTATCAACACTGTTATTCAATGTAATATTGGAGGTCCTAGAGAGTGCAATCAGGCTAGAGAAGAAAATAAAAGACGTTCAATCAATTAGGAAACAAAGAAGGCAAACTGTCACTATTTATGGATGATATGATTATCTCTATAGAAAACCCTAAAGACTCCACAAGAATACTAAAAATAATAAACAAAAACAGTAACGTTTCAGGATACAAAATCAATGTTCAAAAATCCATAGAGTTCCTATACTCTAATAATGAATTGTCAGAAAAAGAAATTTAAAAAAAAATCCTTTTGCAATTGCAACAACTAGAATACCTAAGAATAAACCTAACAAGAGAAGGATTTATATAATGAAAATAAGACTCTATTAAAAGAAATTGAAGATACAAAGAAATGGAAAGATATTCTGTGTTTTGGGGCCTGGCACAGTTTAACAGAAGGACCAATACACCTCACAGCCTGAGGCTCCCTGTCAGTCGCCTGTAAGACTCCATAACTTGAAGGGCCTCTAGATAATGCTAGTATTGGTGGTGCAGGGACCCAGGGAGTCACCTAGATATACTGAGATTTCCACCTGACACTGGAATATTAGTTTACATGCCAGTGCTGTCTCTGTGGCTACCTATAAAAGTCTCAGATCACAGCAAAGCCAGGTGCTGCCCACCTGGGTCTGCAAACATTCAAGATCTGTTCGAGAATTACTGAAGCTTGTGGGCAGGGGTTTGTGCCTGCCACCAAAAGTTCTCCCAGATGCAAGGGCTTTGCATGGGCCACACATGGGCCCTTAGGAAAGCACAGGATGGGACTAGGTTGCCTGGAACAGTCTTGCCACAGGTCATTTGTATAGTAGATGGGGCCTTGTCTCAGTGAGGCACAGGGCTATCAGATCTGAATAGTAGCAGATTTGCTGCCAGTTCTGGGACTGTGGGCTCCAATAAAAGTCACATATTACTACAAGACCTACTGCCTTCTGAGATGGGCCCTCAAACCCCTGTGATCTCCCTAGTGATATTGTATTTTATGCTGGCATCAATGATCTACCTGCCACTATTTCCCCCCAAATTTGCACATAGTGCTAGCTGAGGTCTGTTGCCTACGCAGAATGCACAACCCCGGAAAGGGGCAGAGCAGGGGCGGCTGCCTGTCAACAGGCCATGGGCACTTTGTGAATTAGTTGGGGCAAGATCTCAGGAAGGCAAATAACATCTTGGTATTATTATGAAAATACTTGTGACATCATAGAATCCCTAAAGGGGATACCAGAGGTCTCCACACTTTAAGAATTGCTGTTCTCCACCAAAAATAGAGGTATCTTCCTAAAATATAAATCTTACCTTGGTATTCCCCTAGATAAAGCCTCTAATTTCCCACTGACAAACTGTTTACTGAATAAAGTCTGAAGTCATTAACATGGTGTATGTACAGGGCTCAATACCACTCCAGTTCCAATTATTTCCTGTTTGGTCTGTAATCATGCCATTCACTTGCAAACCCAATTCCCTTGTTCTTGTTTTCCTTATGAAATGCCCTTCTTCTTTGTCCAATAAACTTAAAAATTTTTTTAACAATTAATTTCTTTTCTTTTTATTATAGTTGACATATAATATTATGAGTTTCAAGTGTATAACATAGTTACTTAGCATTTATACACCTTACAAAGTGAATACTGAGATAAATCTAGTAACCATCTGTCACCATACAAAGTTATAATGATACGACTGACTATATTCCTTATGCTTTACATTACATTCCTGTGATTTATTTATTTTATAACTAAAAGTCTGTACCTCTTATTCCTCTTAACCTTTTTCATCCATTTCCCTATCTCCTACCCCTCTAGGGTATTAAGCTAAGTGAAATAAATCAGACAGAGAAGGACTTGATTTAACATGTATAATCTAAAAGACCTTGACCTTGAGCAAGCTATTTAACCTATCAACAATTCAGTTTCCTCATGCTCAAGATGGGATAATACATATTCTCTAAGGGTTGTTATAAGGATTAAATGAGATAATTCATAAAATGCATTTAAGCCCAGTATAAGCATATGATAAATTTTTGCTATAAATATAAATATATAAATGACAAACTATTAATAATAGTAAAAATAAAGGTTGAAATTTGTGCTTTAAATTTTTATGTTATTGTACTAAAATATACTCACCAGAATATGGGGCTTTCACCAGGTTCTTTCACTTTATAGTATTCTTTGTCTTGTGGCAAGACTTTGGTTAACCCAAAATCTCCAATTTTAACTCTGTTTTCATTCTCCACCAATATATTCCTTGTTGCCAGATCCCTGTGGATATACCTTTTTGTACCAAGATACTCCATACCCTATGGGTAAATAACATTTTTATTTCAGCTAGTTTTGTAAATATAAACAATTTAAAGTCTTATTTATGTATACTTCCAAATTATCTATGAAAAACTAGAGGATTTCTTAACAATTAATTCAACATGCTTTCTTCATCTGTAACACATAGCCAGCATATCAGTACCTTGCATATTTGAGATGTGTACTGCAGAAGTTTTTTATGATCTATCCGTTCTTTATGTTTTTGAAGATAGTCCCGTAAACTTCCATATGGTAAATATTCCATAATTAATCTTAGGTTACGCCGGCCTTTTAACATACAAATGAAAACAGAATGTTTTACTATGCCATATTTTACTGATGAAATATTAGAAAATAACCATATATAGATGACTTAAAGGCATAAAAAAAAATCTGAGTCTAAGAAGACAAAACTTTAAATATAAGTTAATGATGATACCGTAGTTAAGAACACAGGCTTTCCAAATGAGAGCTTTAAAAAGAACCTTTAAAAATAGTTATGTTTTAGTCTTTTGTAACCTTTTATGAAAACCAGACTAAGCTAATAAGAAAACTTCCTTTCCCTTCTTCTTATATTGAACAAAAAGGATCTAACTTTAAAAAATTGTAAAGAAAATCTGAGCAATGACAATTTATTTCTTTAAAAATAAAATTCATTTGGTCAGCTTAAGCAAGAGTGATAACCACCGTCCTCAGTGAAGAAATGATCAACCAACTAGCCAAAGACTTCCTGTAGTTATAGCCCACCACCATTACCAAGCACAATCTCCAGTCTTCTCTCTGGTCACTGGTACATTATAAGTCCAGATCTTGAGGCAGGATATGTTTCTATTAACCAGGATGCCAAAGACATATTTGAGTTCAAAACAGGTTTCAATGAGCAACATACCAGCACTATAGCACACTCCCTTGTACTTTACAATGTTGTCATGTTGTAGAGATTTAAGGATTTCAATTTCTCTTTCAAAATCTCTGAGGTGCTCTTCAGTACTGTGCTGGAGCTTTTTCACAGCCACCACCTCCCCAGTGTTGTCTTGTAGAGGGTCATACCGGCACATCTCCACACTCCCAAAATTACCCTAAACAACACAGCACATTAGGATAGAAATCTTAACTTTTCTACACAAATACTAACAAATTCTAATTACACAGGCAATTCTGATAGCTTGAATTGACAGACATCTCTAAGCTTACATTAGGCAACTTTCAGAACAAAAAAAGGAAATAATATTTCAATAGGTGGGTAGTAAATCTATATATTTAATTTCTTCAAAAGGAATTACAAGCTGAAATATAAACAATTTAAACACAAATCATGAACATTGTTAAGATAACCTAAGGGACATGCCAGGGAATTTTTTAAATTTCTATCACTAACTTCCAGGAAGAACTTTGCTTCTTCACAATATAACTTTTGACATCACTGTCAGTGAGCTGGATGGAGTATGGGTCTGTATGGACTGAATATGTATACCCCCAAAATTCACATGATAAAGCTCTAACTCCTGATGTGGATGTATTTGGAGACACGGTCTATAAAGAGGCAATAAAGGATAACTGAGGTCATAAGGGACAGTCTTTAATCTGATAAGGTTTGGACCTTTATAAGAAGAGGAAGAAACATCAGAGCTCTCTGTCACATGACGACATAACCAGAAGGTGGTCATATGCAAGCCAAGAAGAGAGCCCTCACCAGCAACCAAAACCTACCAGAATCTTGATCTTGAACTTTCCAGCCTCCAAAAGTATGAGAAACGAATGTCTGTTGTTTAAGCCACTGTCTATAATATTTTGTTATGGCAGCCTGGGCAGACTAATATAAGATCTGATTTATTTGCTCAAGAAAGTAAATTTTTAGCCTCTAAGGATATTCCTACTTTTTTTTAAAAAAGGTCAGTCTTTAAAGAAATTTATTTTCTTTTTATTTAAGATTTATTATCTATATAGAATTGATAAGTTGATATAACACATTTAAAATTAAGTTTTGGGTATTAATTAAATTAGTATATTTTGGATATTATTGCATTCTTAAATAATAAAACAATATACTCCCTGAGGTGCAAGATTCTAAGTAACTGTATTTCAAGTTATATATTTGAAGTAAATTAAAAAAAAAAAATCTAGACCATATGAAAGCTCAAGTTAAATCTAATTATGTAGACCACATAGCAAGTGATGAGATGGCACTCCTGAGATTAGGTTATAAAAAGACTATGGCTTTCACCTTGGGTATTTGCTCTCAGTTGCCATGTTCTGAGGCAGCCCTGTGGAGAGGCCTATGTAAGTGAGCTTAGAAGCAGACATTCTGAGGCCTCTCAATAGCCATGTGAATGAGCTTGGAAGTAAATATTCCCCTAGACAGGCCTTCAGATGAGACTGCAAAGTCTGGCTGACATCTACTAAGTTACTCCCAGAACCCTGAATCATCAAAACCAGGTAATAAATGTTTGTTGTTTTTATTTGTTAAGTGTTAAGGTAATCTGTTATAAAACAATAGATAACTAATGGACCCAAATACCAAGACCATTTTTTTTGTCATTGCTACACTCCTTGAAACATTTCTGAGAATATTTTATAAACACAGAACAGCAGCAAAATATTAATATAACTAAGCCAACACTTTATATATAAACTCCCAAAGATGGATCAGAATATTTAGCTTAGATTCAAGGCCTAAGTGATGCCTTCATAATGCACCCATGCCAAATTCAATTCATAAGATCACATGGCACAAAACTCTACACTAGCAAACTTAGGGGAAGAAAGAGAGCTTACCACTATAATTGAACCTTCCTTTCCTGGTATTCCTTAAAATATGTAGGCTAAGCATGTCTGTGATCTTTTAGCAAACAGTTTCTGAACACAGTCCACTCAACAACATCTAGACTCTGAACAATCAGATTATTTCTCAGATGACTGAAAAAAGCAAGTGAGTAGAAAGGCTTAATTGTTCTTTTCTCTATTTCATAACCATAATGCCCTCTGCCAAGAAAGTCATATCAATTAGAGAAATACTGCCTAATTTATCATTCTTTTGAAGATGTTCAGCACACATTATATGTTATAGGTTCTGAGAAGTTCTTCAGTAAAGATAGCTGTTTATTTAACAGCACTTCTCCAACATGACAACTAAACCTTTTTTCCATATACATTTCTTAAAATTTTGTGAAATGTAAACTTTAGAGAATCTCCAAAGCCTTTTTATACTAAATAAAATGTTCTATGATTATACTTTAGCTATTCAAAAAACGTCTCACATGTTACCTTGCCCAGTTGCTGCAGAAATTTTAAGTGTCTCTCTTCAAACTGTGTAGGGTCTCGGTCTTCAAAAGCACCAGAAAATCCCAGGGCACCTATCCTCATATTTGGTAACATGTCATTTTCTGTTAATAGTTCATAATCTGCAGAAACACAGAATATTATAACCATAAACTGGCAAAACATTCTCTGGATTAAAATGATATGTATTCAAGCTGACCAAAATTGGAACGAGTTAGAAATACTAAATACAAATTAATACAGGGCAACTCTTACAATTTAGATTATGTTAATAGAAGCCTTTAATTATTACTCATAATATAACAGGCTTTCACGAAAGATTTTTGTAAAGAATAAATGATCACCTTCCGAAATAGGCAGTTTTAGTATTTATAAAGTAAGATTGTATTCTGACTTTGAGAATGGCAGGAAGAATTGGAGTGAGAGTCAGACACATGCATATTCAGTTACATATTTTAAAAGAGAGGACAAACAAAAACAAATCTACTTCATGTTTAGAAAATCAATTATGAAATGCATGAAAACTAGTTTTTTAAAGAAAGAATTAAAAAAAGTCAAATAAGACAAACTTCTATAGTACATTACTCATTAATTGGCAAACTAAAATTAGGTTACTGAAGGAGAAAAAGCCTTTTTAGAAAATGAAAAGACTTCTCAATCAAGGAGACTAGAATATGTATAAAGTAGGAAAATTCATGTGAACGTAAGAAATTAAGAATGTCTAAAATACATAAAGAATTTCTTAGAAGGGATTACAAAACTAGTAAAGGTTTATTAAAAACAATAAAAAAGATAGCTGGAGAATCAGTAAGATTGCTCCATTGATACATACCTGGAGTAAACAAACTATTAAGATCTCGTATAATGGCTCTGAAAGAAGGTCTAAAATCTGGTTCATAATCCATACAATTATTAATAAGATTTGCTAATTCTGTCCACTTTGGTGCAGGAAGCTGATGCCTATCTTCATAAAACTGTAGTTTCTATAAGTAAAGAACCATACATTGAGAATAAATTGTATAATGCTGTATCAACAATGTTTTTAACATTAGATGGGCTAAAAAACATAAAATCATGTGAAGTAAATATCAAGGATTATAGAGTAATTCCAACTCCACAATCTATATAAACTTACTCTTTGAGAATCCAAAGCACTGAGAGGCTTATCTCCTCCACTGCAGATTTCCCACAAAGTGGTACCAAAACTCCATTTGTCTGTCGCCAAGTTTAGACTTTTAGGATTTTCAATGCATTCAGGTGGTACCCACGGTATTCTCTCTTGAAGAACTTTTTAATGATAGGAACAAAGTATGGTTAAATAGTTCTTACAAGTAAACAATTCTTTTATATGCAAATCACTTTCAAACTGATATGTTTGTGGGGTGGTGTGTGCACATGCAAGTCCATGAACCTGCTTCAGAACTAGAATGGACCTTTGAGATCATCTAATTCAATATTTCAGCTTTAACAAAGACAACATTGAAATCCATAAAGAATGAAAATTTTGTTCAAAGGCATGCAATTTGTTAATAGCACAAAGAGAATTAGAATCCTGTACGATAAATCCTGGATCAACTCAAATTCATTTCATTAAATCATAGTGTCTTTCTACCCCTTCCTAATAGTTCTACATTCAAAAAAAATTATTTTCCATAAAATTTTTCCTAAAATTAGTTCTTGATATATATATTTTTTACTTCTTTACAATGTATAAGAGGTAAAGGTACAGTAAGCATCATTCCAAGCAGTTCTCACGATTTAACATTCAAGAGCAGTGGCAGTTCTAATTTGTAGATCAAAAAAACAAAGACCAACAGGCAGTGGATAACCAAGATATTCTGGGTACAGAATTAATATACATAGGTTCTGCTAAGATCATGAAATTTCCCAAGTAAAGTTTCTGTGGTCTCTGACCTCATCAGAAAAACAGTATTCAAGGAAGGAGGGAACACTTTAACTCTACCTTCTGGTATCTCTGAGAGATAAATAGGTGAATAGGTAGAAAAGTAGGTAGGTAGGTAGGTAGGTAGATAGGTAGATAGATAACATATTCAAAATGTACCAAAATGTACCCTTTATAAGAATGAAAGATAATCTGTTGCACCTTTTGGAACATTTTGGTAAAGAAATGTGAATATTTTTGCTGTATAATTAAACAGGTGCCTTTCTCCTTCACCATATGAATACATTTTCTCCTTCTTCACTTCCCATTCCAAATGGTAAAATTTCACTGAGCACCAAATCTAAGATTCTATAACTTTTTCTGCTCTACTTTCTCTGTCTTTACTGTCAGATAAGCCATCGAACTTATGTATTATTGGTTCAAATAGGATATCATGCATCAATGCACAAAAGTTGATCAATTTTGATTCTAAATTTGGAACATTCAATTAGAGAAATTAGCTAAGACAATGAAATACAACTGCAACATTATTTAGATCAAAAGAATTCCTCTAAACTATCCGATTGAAATTTTTATTTAACTATGTTATATAGGTTAAGAAACACAAATGGTTTTTTTTTTTAAAAAAAAGCTTTTAATCAGAATTAGCTGATGAAATAAGGTCTCAAACTAGATAAATATACCTTTTCAAATTTTTATTTAGTGACTAGGGAAAGAAAAATTTAGATTTACTTAAGGTTCAAAGAATTATATTTAAAAATTTCACTTTAAAAATGAATAAAATCTGATCTTCCATACATAATTAGGGATTAAAACTGATTTGAAAAATTATTTTACAGTCCCTAGCAACATGCTTATAAGAAAGGAGAAATGGACAGAGACTAGGACATAAATATAACAATTGAGATTGCTAAAAATTGTACGTAAAAATTTTAATCAAGAATGTGTTAATAAAATAGTTTGAGAAAAATTAACAACATATTTTTTATGTTGCTCTCCAAGTAAAGCTTAATAAAATTAAATACAATCCCTGCAGAACTTACTGTCCTTTGGCAAAACTGTAACACTAATGCCAGGATCACTAAGTTTGATGAAAGGCGGATTTCCTGTCTTCCTGTCTTCTTCTCTGATAAGTAGAATGTTTTTGGCACACACATTCCCATGAATAAGGGATTTTTCCTCCTATTAAAGTTAAATGCACACACATTCAAATATCAATCCATAAATATATGACCTCTTAATATGTCCAAGGCCCCAAAATGGATTTAAAAAAGAAAAATCAGTAAGACATATTAATTAATAAACATTAATTTGGAAGCATGCTTTGAGATAATAAAAGGAAATTTTATGGCAACACTGTATTTCCTGTTTTACATTTGAAATGACACAATGATCAATACTCATGATAAAACAAATACATTAAAACTATCCAACGTAACTTCACTTTCTAAAACAATCTTGAGATTTTAAGTAGCATCTAGTTCTGGGTGGTGGCTGACAGAAATACTCTTTCTGTTCAGCAGCTAATTATAGGTGTATTCTGAGCAGTCTGATCATTGGCTGGCCCTCCGGTATTCTTCTTCTCTAGCAGTATTGCTTTTTTATTAGATATAATTTCTAATTGCCCACAAACAACCTAACAAGGTACATCCTACAGGGATTTTAGGCTACCCATAGTTAGCACAATGGGTTTCTATATGTTTCTAAATCCAAGAGACACAAACTACTGATTGTCTATCAGCAACTCTAAGAGACTAATGGGATGACAAAACTTTTTAAAGTGATTTTACATAAATAAATATATGCCTAAAATAATACCTTTCATCAACTAACAGAGATTATTGTAAATGACTCAGTATCCCTTTACACATTTATTTCTGGTTCCCAGGTCAAGATCCTTTCCAAATTGTTCCAAAAGCTGAAACAAATTCTGATAAATTACTTACTAGAAAATGCATGGCCCATGCCAACTGTTTAGCCACTTCAAGTTTCCATAATATATTTATAGAATTTTTATTCTTTTTCAAATATGTGTCTAATGATCCAAATTTCACAAACTCCTGAACCAGAATATCTGCATTAAAATATAATAATAATAAGGATCAAGTACACATACAATAAAAAATATATCATTTAAAACTTCTATAAATATGTTTATAGTTATATGTGGGCACTATAAAAAAAACGTTAAATTGCATAAAACTCAACTAATTTAAAGAAAGCTTAACAGCTATATGCCATTTTATTTTAGGGTTTTAGTTTATTCACAACAGTGAGAAGTTGTTGAAGGAATAGAAATAATTTTATATATACAATATTATACGTAATTATGTTATATAGTAACATATAACATGCATTATGTTATATGAGGTTATTATATATTTACATACATATAAAATTATATGTAATATAACATATATACACATACATATAAACAGAATATTAACCCATAGAATATTATTAGTGAATTATGGCTGCTGTTTTG
Organism: Macroglossus sobrinus; assembly: GCA_004027375.1. Classification (NCBI taxonomy): domain Eukaryota; kingdom Metazoa; phylum Chordata; class Mammalia; order Chiroptera; family Pteropodidae; genus Macroglossus; species Macroglossus sobrinus. The sequence goes on from PVKZ01000600.1 coordinate 575,243, forward strand.
AAACAAATAAAACTTTCTCACATAGTTAATTTTTCTAAATGAAACTATTTAGACATTCAAAACTTCCCAAAATTCTTCTTTTATACAAAAAAAAATTAATAGCAACATCTATTCTGCTGGAAGCATAAAGAAGTTAGAACTGCAACCATCCTTTAATTTAAGCTGCAAAAAAATAGTGTTTTTTATTGCTTTATCTTTAAAACTATTAAAAAATACTATTAAGATATATTTGCCAGAGAAACAGGTGTTTGCTCCTAAAAACAGTAGTGACTGCCTTTAAGACACAGATAAAATTCCCAACCCCTTTAGTATTGACCAAGTTCCTGAAAGCCAAGACTGTTTCTAAATAAAAGCATGTTATTTAATAAAGTAATTAACTGGGTTTAAAGTTTATTCATAGTCATATAGTAATAATTTATAATACTGTAAGCTTCAGTTCTCAATTTCAAACTTGAATTTATTAAGGTCATTCTGTTGTTTCTAAAGTATAAATGAGAAAGGATTTTGGCTTTTAAAGTTAAAAGTGGGAAAATTAAGGTAAAATAAAAACCGCAAAAAATTCAAATCAATATTTTAAGCATAGTATCATGGTAGATACTTTTAAAGAAATTCTGACAGACTCTCACATTATAATTCATGTTAGTTGATGGCCCAGTAAATAATTAAGTGCCTATACTTCATACATGACTATGTTTGATTCTGCTTTATCTAATATTAAAATTACTTTTCATTTGGTATATAACAACTGTTAGTGTCAAAAGTTGCCTTTGGGCCTTACTGGGTAACAAAACAAATTAAAGTTTTGCTTCCCATAGTTAATTTGGAGAACAATCTACATGTCAATAATTAAGAATTGATATATGTTACCCCAATACATTTAATTTAAAAAAAAAAAAATGACTGCAGGTAAATTTATGTTGGGGCAAGTGCCAAAACACACACACACACAAAAAACAAAGATCCAGGAGGGACAATGAACAGGAGCTTAATAAGACGTTTTTATGCAGCATTTAACACCTACTATGTTTCATAGATAATCAGATTGTCATATATCCCGTTATTTTATGACATAAAAGAAAAAAATTGCCAATTAAACTGACATACCATTGATTATATCACACTTCCCAATTTCAAATATTTTTAAGTGTGAAAAAAGTACACCATAGAATCAGTGAAATAAGTATAAAAGCAAGTGTAAGAATTGGGATTATATGCTCTAAAGACACTGTTTTCAAACTCTGTAAGGAAGCATAGTCGTTTCTTCCCCCCTAAATGAAAAGTTATGAGAAAAATCAATAAATAAAAGAGATAAATACAGAACCACTCTGGTTGGTAGTAAGTGGGCAGAACTCCCCACAAACTACTGCATTTGATTTATTCTCATTTCATTACCCCTCTGAGATATGAGAGAAATCTCCAGAGAACAGATATGAAAATCACTGCCTTTGAAAAACTTCCCATTTTCAAACATGAATGTGTTATTTAATCCATATTACTAATGGAAATGGGGAATTAACCAGAAGTTTTCTGAATATAAATTCTGTGAGTTTTTCTGTCTATATTTAGACATAGAATATATCTAATATCAACATCCAAACACTTCTGTCAGTTTCATTAAAAATTCAGTCCATATAATTTATATGCTTCGTTTTTATAATTCCAAATAAATGTGTACTATTTTGAGATGGCCAGTTATTCCAATGTTATGTTGAACCAGTCATAATTAATATTGTTATGGTAAACATAAAAGATTATAAGACATTTGTTTACTATAATACTCTACTGTTTTAGCATTTTAACATAAGACATATTAACTGTTGTCTGCAGTTGAATTTCATTCATTGGTTTCTTTTTTAAGAAGACATAACTGAAAAGTTCTTTAATGTTTTTAGTTTCAACAATATTTAATTTCTGTTAACTTATGGTTCATGTTGATACCTAACTAAAATTATGAAATTGAATTTTCAACATAGACAAAAATGGATGTTCTGAGAAAGGTATAACATTAACATAAGGAAGCCAGACTTTACTTACTCTCCTCTCCACAGACACATACTCCATAATTTAAAACCAGATGCTTGTGAGAAAGCTGGCTCATCATACTTGCTGCTTCAAAGAAAGACTAAGAAAAGAGAAAATCATACAAAAATGCAAAAGAATTACTGTCTGTGTCTATATGTATTCATAGTTCAGAAAGATGCTCTTAGCCATAGGAGAAATACACTTTCTCCTATTCTCAGCAAAACTACAGATAAGGCTACAATGTGCCTTGGTCCCCATATAATGAACTTGCAACTGCAATCAACCTTACTCATTCTAAGGAAACCCCTGAAAAAGCCTGGAATATGGAGACAGCAAAGAGAACAACAGTGGTACAGGGCAACATGAATGTTAAAGATAAACAGGCTTAGACCCATGGCACCTAGAGTAAAGAATATAAGTACTAACAGAGGTAGATACCAGAGACAGGAATATGAAACTGCAGTAAATGGACGGGAGTTCAGATAACACTTCCTAAGGAATTAATAATGATCTCTGTGCAGATAAAATATCATGACAACCATATCAAGAGATCTGCAAGGTATTAACTCTAACTCAACTTAACTTTGACTAGAACTTCTGGTTATGTTTGTTGAGGATCACAATCACCAACACTGTGGTGTCCTGGATTAGGAAAACTCTTTGCCTTGTATGTTTCACATCATCTTTCACTAATTTTAAGTATCATAAATGCTTGTTATGTCATGTTTGGTGATGGCTTTCAGGCTAAGGACTCTAGCAACTGGCAGCTGGATTTCTGTGGTCTAGTATCTCTGAATGATGCCCGGAGTCATTCATATTTCACTAGAATGTTTCTAAGTATAGTACTTTTCAAACTTTTTTTAAGTAGATGAAATTGTGGAGGAAATCTAAGGAACCTATAAAGCTCTAAGAAGACAAATTTGAAAACCACTGCCTTGGTATATGCAGAAATGTAATAATACCTATAACACAATGCTAAAAGTAATTAGTTTGGAAACGTTATTAAAAAAATACTCCATAATTGTGTATAGTCCCATCAGAAGGTATTCTCAGAAAGGTCCTAAAGTATACATATGAAATCAAATCTTTTTTTTTTCACAGTATAAAAGTTTTATTAGAAGGGAAAGTACACTTCCGCACATGGAAGTAGGCCTGAGCAAGAGAAGTGTGGCTCGAAAGGCGTCAAATCTTTAAATGTAATAAAATGTACATGAAATTCGCAAAGAACATACATACCTCTGAATAGTTTCTATGTGCTTTATCCAGAACTTTTAAAAGGACTTCTGTTTCATGCAATTGACCATAGTCTCCCACTTCTCTTCTTACACCTTTAAAAATTTTTGTAAAAGTGCCTTGGCCAAGGCTTTCATTCTTTAGAAAAAAAAGGAAAGAAAGGATGAGTGAAGATGGAGGAAGATGTAGGAATTAGAAAATACATTCAATGACAAAGAGCTTTTAAAAAATCCATTAGCAAATATTTTCTTTATAAACTAAATCCAGATTTGAGATTCTAAATTAATTATATTCTGCTTCCTTACAGAGTAATAGAAGACAAAAAAGAATTAACAAAGTGTATTTTAGTTGCACTTTGTTCTTAAACCCTCTGAATTAGCTATAATTATCACTTTTTTAATAATAGTGTCAGTGTTTACCTACATTTATTTACATGTGAATCTTTAATTTGTTTATCTTTCCTAATAGTGCAGTGGAAAGGCAGTACACTATGGTCTGTGGACGAAGAATATCTGACTTGTTCCTTATTACTATTTTCTAGTGGTATGACCTTATACAGGCAATTTAATCTCTCTGTGCTGCAGTTACCTTGGTTTCCTCATCTGAGGGAAGGGGATAATAACTATTTTTCTATAGGATTGTTATAAAAAATAAATGAATAAATACATGAAAACACTTAGTAAAATGCTCAATAATTAGCTATTAATACGAATACTAATATTTCCTGCATATCCTTACCGAATAATTGTTGAAAGCCTGCACTCTGAAGCAGCATTGCCTGTGTTAAAATTGAAGCTCTACTACTATTAGTTTTGTAATATTAGGTTACCTGGAGACTCTTTACTTCCTATTATTCACATGAGAATTCATGTCTTTATAAGTCTCTTTATGGAACTCAGACATCAGTTAGTCCATCTCATTCTACTCTCCATGTCCCTTAATCTCTCTTTCACAATTTCCATTTCTTTCTCCCTATCTGCTGCTCTGAAAATTTTTCAGATATAACTTCCAAATCACTAATTCTCTCTTCCACTATAAGTAATCTGCTTTCTAACTTTCCCATTTTGTTTTAATGTCAATGGATGTATTTTTCATTCCTATACTTTCTTTCTCTAAAACTTGTTGGTCTTTTTAAATAATGTTCTGTTTTTATCTCCATGTTTTCAACTCCTTTTATATTTTTAAATATGTATATGTATTTTATAATCTCTATCTGAAAAGTACTTGAAGGTCTATTTTGGTATTTGTTGGTCTGCTGACTCTTTCTTACTCCTGGATTATTTCCCCATACGCTTTAAAGTTTTCAATTAAAAGCTCATGTCTGTAGGCATTTCATCTGTGGAATCCTAGGTGACCTAGGTTAAGAGTATGTTCTTCAAAAAATATTTTGTTTCTGCTTCTGCCAAGCACCACAGGGTATTACTAGGGGAGTACCACTTTTTATTTTAATTTCTTTGTGTAGGGTTTCTCAGACCATGTAGGTGGTATAAAGAAACCCAAACTCAAAATCTTATGATTACGAATTCTCAGGAGAGATTTATTTTCTTAACTAAGAGCCCAACTAAAACAGATAACACTCCTATTCTTTTGCTAGTGGGTTATTTTTCACAATCCACATATTGTTTTACTGAGGATGTATTGACTTGAGGGTCCTGGCTTTATTCAGAGATGGCATCACCTTTGACTCCTAGTCTTGTGTAGGCCTTAATACTTGGCCCTTCTTTGTATTATTTTTAAACCTTAATCCACTTGATTAGAGACTAAACCCAACCCCCTTACATCATTCTACAACCAAAACATCATCTCTTACATACTACTCTGTTTTCAGTTCCTTCTTTCTTTTTAACCACTTGAATTTCCCTTACTTTCACTAGAACTTGAAAATTAAGATATAGTCTTTCATAAAAGACTTTTAATTTTCAATTTAAGATTTCTAAAGAAATATTTTAAATATCCTAAGAAGAGTTAAATTCCCTTCTTAAAAAAATTAATTTTGCTAATTTCTAACTCAAGTTTGGTATCATATTCTCATAAGAAATACAAATATTTAAATTGCAATAAAATTTTGACAATATAGGTCATAATAAAATAGCTCCAAATGTCACATGAATGTAAATAGGGTAGGACATTAAGAAAATAGTTGTTATTTTAAAAAGACAAAAAAGACAATAATCAGCATCTAATGACTTACAAATATCAAATCTTCATTTCTAATTTTGTGAAAAACCATTTGGTTTACGTTATTATGCCTCAGTAATGTTGGTGAGGTTGGTACATCAGAAATACCATTGGTTCTAAAGACTAGAAGGTTTGATTTATCTGTAAAAGAAAATAAAAGAAATAATTATATATATGTGTGTATATACACACACACACATATAAAATCTAAACCAAATATTGCAGATACAAACTGCTCCAAATGGGTAAAATAAAATGTGTTCTATATGTAAGAATAGCTTAACAACTTATTACAATTTTTTATTGAAAATAATGTTAGAAGTTTATTCATTAAATTTTAATGTGTTCTAGCTAATTATTTCAAACACTCAAAATTATAACCACTCCTTAACTAATATAAATTTTCAGGAATTTTAATAATTTTTAATAAGCCTATTATTTCAAGAGATTCCCAACTTCACTATTTTTATTTTAAAAGTACAGAAATTTAGATTCTAAAAGAGTATGAACATTTTTTTCTTAGAACATATTACAATTAGATAGTAAAGTCTTTCTTTTAGTTGAATAAATAAGTGACTAATTTATATCAAGCAATTATTATTTTTAAATACCATTTCAGAATGATGGAACTTCAAGTCACTCCTAGACAATCCAAACCAAACTGAACAGTTCAGTTTGAGAATGCTTGTATAGTAGAATGAGACAAATTAATTTGTTCTGGGAGTAGCTTCTTTCATATTTCTTTTGAAATCAATATCCTGATGAATCCACTCACCATATATATAATCTATTAACAGTATTTAAAAAATAACTAGAAAATTATTTTACCTTTTGGCTTTGGGGGACAGCATTTTGTAAACTGGAAAATTATATTGTCTGAGCGAACAGTTTCCATCTGGTAGCAATTCAAAAGATCTTTAAGATTACTGAAGTTCTTCTTAGTCCCGCTTAGGTTATATTCTCCATTTTCATTTTTTGTAATCAAACAATGCTTATATTCAATGACATTTTCTCGCTATATAAGTTTAATTACAAAGAGAAGGAGGGAAAATCATGATGGACAATCCTAGTGATTGCTGTGAAAAAATGGATCTCAAAAAAATAACCAACAGAACATTTAGACATTTGAACCATGAATCCTAATGCAGTATCAGTTTAGGATGATACAGGTCTTGGTTCCTCAAAAAAGAACCTAATTACAATTGTACAGACTATAGAAACAGCTTAAGAGTTCACTTTATTAAAAATAAACTATGATAATTAACAATATCATCATCCTTAACACTTTTCCATCATTTACAAAATAAAGTCTAAAACTAATTTAGTGTATATGGTCTTCCCTGAGCTGGTTTCTGCTTCTAACTCCAATCTCAACTTCTGCTACTCCAAATGTACAGCCTATGTTCTAGCCATATTAAGTGACAGAAATTTCAAGCAAATACACGATTTCATGTCTTGATAAATGTTATCTCTCTGCCTATGAATGTACATCTCCTTCTGAGCAATAAACTTTTACTCATTTCTTAAAATTCAGTTCGAGTAGCACTCTTTGTGTGAGGTCCTCCCTAACAACTCATACCACATTCCACAAGTCAAGGTAATTAATTACCCATTCCACTGTGCTATTACTGTATTTGTATATTGTCTCTAATATGGTGATTTTAATATTTTTCAATTTTTCGATGTTTGTCTTACATGATATACCATGAACTTGTTCATTCATCTATTTTTTTTTTTTTTGAGCTGCTTCTTATAGGTATATTTAACCCACTTAGAGCCATTTATATGCAATCGACTAAATTGACCTCAAGGTCAATTTCAAGTTCTTTCTACTCCAAAAGATCTCTCTTAATAATTGCAACCCTTTCTGTTACTGTCTATATTTGCCTCCAGTGAATAATTTCAATACTCAAATTAGAATTTTTTAGGTATACTTTCTTATTTTTTTCCAAAAGATGAATGTCTTTAAGTAGGGCAATATATCTACACTCCCTGATACATAGCCCTCATATTAGGCTGGGCAAATAAACATAAAAAATATATACATTTTAATTTGCTAATTGAATATAATGGACTATTATCTATTACACTAAGAAAATATCATAAAATTAAATAGATTTTAAATTAAAATAGTATTTAACAATGTTAAAGTTATGAAGTAACCTACCTTCTGTTTTTATGGACAGTTAATTTACTCTACATATGCTAAATATAAGATGGCTGCATTTTATAAAACGTCACATAATTGAATAACAAAATTCTTTATTTTTAAAAAAGCAAGATAAATTTTGGAAGCAGCCTAATGTTTCTCAAGATTTATACCATGAAACTGCCTTATAAGTGATAGCATTTTTTAAGACAACTTTAAAGAGTAAACAACCCTAGATGAGAACCAAAATAACAGTGAGGTTTCATTGTAGTTTTACACTTAAAACATACATTGTAGATGCTTATTTTTAATATCAGAAAACCACTAGTTGTTTGTTATTGCCATATTTCACACTAATCCTATAAACATTACTAGTAAAAGGAAAGTTTGCTTCTGATTTATTTTGTTCTACATGTTTTGGTGTAAAGATTTCCATTTTTGTAAAAAAAGAGACGATGCAGTTTGATACACTTGTAACAACCAAACATCAAAAAATAAAATAAAATACAAATACAGGCATAGAAAAACATAAATTATTTTTTATTTTTAAAATGTAAGTCCTAGGAATTATATCTTATTTATTATATATGCAGAATCCCTAAGGTAAACATTATTATGCTAGTTATATCCAGAGCTATAATTCATAGTATTAAAAAAGAAATATGGTAGATAAACATGTAAGAGAAATTATATGGACTAAAGATATTACCATTACTTAATGTGACATACCTACCTCTACAGCAAAAGTCAAAAAATATTTATTAAAGTCCTTAGGATTGCATCGAAGTACATAGAGTCCAGTCTGATTGCCTGCTTTCTTCAGTTTACTGATGGCAAAATCCATTCTAAAGAAAGAAGTAATGTGAATGATAACAGCAAGATGTCATCTAAAAGATCAAAAGTCAAATCTAAAACTCAGAATTTTTAGAAGTCTCCTCTACTTTATAAGTTTATCAAAAATCTTGTTAAGAAAAAATGTTAAAAATACCAAATTATTTTGCAATAAGTTTAAACCAACTCAAGAGGCAATTATATTGCTTTAAAAACAAATAAAAGGTATTATAGGACATACAAAATAACAAAGAACAATTCATACATTTGAATTTTCTGCCTCTGATTACAAATTTAGTGTTTTAAAAACCATTCTCACTCTCCTAAAATTTCATTTAACTATGCAAACAATATATCATAAACACTTATGTCTCTTCTACTATAGCAATTTCTAATGTAAAAATGTATGTTTTTTAAATATAAATTTAAAGTCTAATAGAAGGCCCATGGCAAAGACCAGTGACAAAGACTACTGATTTTGAAAATTTGCTACATGTTTTATTAAAATTACACATCTTACAAATCAAAATGCAATATACATGAAGACATAACATACCTAGGCAACTAAATGTCAAACTTATACAAGTTAGAAGTATTATAGATTGGGATAAAGACGGTAAATTATATCCTAAATAATTCTAATTATTATTTAATCCAATCGTAAATAGATTTGTTACAAAAAACAACTTCAGTTATTTTTTCCTAAACTCCTAAACCTATATATATCACTGTTGTGCAAAAACTTCTTTGTAAATATCTCATTTACTTTAATAATTTACTTCAAAAGTCTATATTACTCACGAAATTGGGCCATGACAGTTGCTTTGTATATTTTCAAGCACCGTTGGAGGTGCTACTTCTTTACAGAGGTAATGATGTGCATCTGCAGTTAATCTATAATATCCATCAATTAATGACACAAAAGACAAAGCTTCTCTTAATGAGTTAAGTTCAACTTCCTAAGTGGAGAAAAGAAAAAGAAATAAGTATCATTTCAAAAATCTGTTGCATGCTACATATTGAAAATTCTTTTCACTTCATGTTGTTAGGTCTATTTTTCAAAACTACTAATTTTCTTCCTACTTGATCAAATGTCTTTTATGACCCCCAATTCTCCAATATGAATTACAAATTCTTGTGTATGATATTTAAGACACTCTCAAATATGGTATTATCATGCCTTTCCAGTTATACTTCAGTTTATATCCACAATTTTACTATATTTTCCATTGTACCTATTAGACAAATGTGCCAGTCTTCTCTATGAAAAATCAATCTAAAAGCTGGTATTAATCAGAAATAATAATTTAGTTTTACATACCAAATATATACCACTAAGTTAAAGTATTCATGCTATAAACTAAAATGTATGTAGTATAAAGTCAAATATAACTATGCTATGATTATATCATACATACATGGGAACATATAATTGGTCTAAAATGCAGCATCTTATTTAATAGAAAACAATGAAGCAACATCTCCTAAAATCAGGAAGAAGAAAGCCAACTATTTAACAGTGTATTGTATTGTGCTAACATGATGAAGCCATAGAAAGCAAATATAAATACAGAAACAGGAAACAAGAAGGTAGAACTATCTCTATTTGGGGATTATATAATTGTATATTCAGGGAACCCAAAAGAAAACTTTGAAATAGTGACTTTGTTTCCTTTAAATATATACCTAGATATGGAATTGCTAGATTAAGATGCTAAATTTTATGTGAAACATATGTTACCATATTTTTAAAAGACAGAAAAAAATGAGAGTAAACAATAAAGATAGTAAAAAAAAATGTAACCAACATTTGGAAAAATAAGCAAAAATAACTTTCTTATATCTAGCAATAATTTGTTAGAAAAATATATTGAGAAAAAGTTCTTAATCCTACTAAGTAACATAAAAAGTATTATACATCATGAATTAAATTCAGCAAGAAAAATTATGTACTAATATAAATAACACTATCAAAAGTTAATTAAAAAACATAAAATAATACTTGGATACAAGGAGAATTATAAGGTATCCCTTAAATAAAAAATGTGATATGGTAAAGAAATGTTAATTCTTCTCAAGATAATCTTTAGAGCAATTCTATCAGAATGTTAATGTAATATTTTAAGGAGTTTTAGTAATACTCGGTAAACACAGCAGTGTCACAGTTAAGAGCTTAGGGTATCAAATCTGCATCTGGGTTTACATAGGCACTATTACTTGACTAAAGTTACTTAACTCTGTATTAATAAACTTTTTATAGAATATACATGTACATTTACAGTATTTCTAGAGTAACTATTTCTTCTATAAATTCCACATTGGGATTGACAATTATTAATCATTCTTTCATTGATCCATGAAAGCTCTTTCTAAACTAGGCCCTAGAGCATTGTGCAAGGTGCAGAGAGTAAAAAAAGAAAAAAAAAAATCACACACAAAAATATGCTGTTTACCTTTTAGAAGATCATAATTTAATAGGGAGTAGGTACACACTATTAATTACATTGTTCTCGAAGAACAGAAAAATGTGCTGACTAAAATGAGTTTCAAGTTAGTTATAATTTTGGTAATATTAACCTGGAATGGCCAGATAGGTATATAGAGATATTTAAGTAAAATGAACAAATAACATTAATATGATGTTTAAGCCAGGAAGTAAAAAAATATATGTGTTAAAAAGAAAACAGAGCCAGATAAATAAGAAATTTAAGATCAGAGTATAAAGGAATTCATTTTTTTTGTTTTTTCAATTAAAGTAAGTAGGGAGAAATAGGAAAAAAAATGATGTTAATGACAGAGGATTTGTTCATCCCTCTTGCGACCACATCAGAGTTGTGAAAGAAACACTGAGCAAACAGCAAGTCAAGTCATGTGTGATCCAGATGAACAGAAGTACTACAACAAGGGAGAAAAATAATTAATCAACGTGCAATGGTAGAAGGTAGGAAGGGGCAAAGACGCGAGGCTGCTGGGTCCCAGAGGCTGAGTGGGACGGAGACTGCAGTAGCTGGTAGCTCCAGACACCTCTTAAAGGGGCCGTGTCTGCAAACAGACCTTTGCAATGATGGACATGCTCACTCTGAGCACTAGCGCTCTGTCAGGTGCATGGGGAGCACCACGGACTTACAGGAAGATACTGAGTTGTTGGAGTGAGGGCTGGAGGTGAGGCTCTCTCCCTGACACAAGTGTCTGAAGTATCTAGTGCCCCTCTGTTGAGCCCTCCCCGCTCCCAGGGAGCAGACGCAGCACCACCATAGTTGAGATGTCATCAAACTTGATAACAGAAGTCAGATAACAGAATCCTCCCAGAGGATTCCCTGAAACTTTGCCTCCCCCAACTAGCAGCCCCACACAAGGCACATCCAGTTATGTCCTCAGCAAGTCCGGTGCTCCTTACTGAGCAGTGCCAAGACTCACACTAGTGTCAGCTGGCCTTGTTTCTTGTGTGGTTTCTTGAGGCAAATATAAACACAGCATCTGTGGACTGTTTGCTGAATCTTAACAGGTGGCCCTGAAGGAGCAAAGGCTGCAGCTGTACCCCTCTTAGGACAGCGCCACTGGATATCTACTACACAAAGCCATACTAATAAGACCAGAGACTTAGGAGCTTTGCTTAGTATGTAGAAACAGACACAGAATGGGAACACAAATGGAAAGACAAAGCAGCAGAAACCATATAAAAGAATAGAACAGAGATTCAGGAATAATAGAGTCAAACAATCTAACAGATGCAGAGTTCAAAACACAGGTTATAAAGGTGCTCAATGAACTTTTGGGAAGTGTAGAGAACTCCAACAAAAAGATAAAAATGGAAGTGGAAAAAAATGGAAGTGGAAATTATAAAAGAGAACCAGTCTGAAATGGAGAACACATTATCTGAGATGAGAAATATATTAAATGGAATAAACAAAGTGAATAAAGAAGAGGATCATATGCTCTGTCTAGAGGACAGGAAAGCCAATCAGGACATTCAATCAGAATGGCAAGAAAAAAGATGCCAAGACTATAAAAATAATTATAACTATTAAAGGAAAGTGTAGATGAATTCAGTGAGAACTTTAATAAAGAGATGAAAACATAAAAATAGAAATGAGAATTATAAAAGGAAACCAGTTAGAAATGAAAAACACGTTATCTGAGATGAAGAGTATGTAAGAGGGAATCAACAGAGTGATAAAGAAGAGGATCAAACCACCGATATAGAGGATGGGGGAGCTAAGGCCACCCAATCAAAACAGCATGAAAAAAAAAACAAAACTGTAATAATAATTTAAGGAGACTACAGGACGCAATAAAATGAAAAAATATCGTAGGGCTAACAGAAGGAAACAAGAAGTTGAAGAGCAATCTGAAGAATGATGATGGAAATCTTCCCTAACCTGGTGAGGGAAATGGATATAAAACTCCAGAAAGCTCAGAGAGTCCCAAAAAAGATGAAGCAGAAGAGGCTCACACCAAGACACATCGTAAATAAAATGACAAAGTTTAAATACAAAGAGAGAATCTTAAAAGCAGCAAGAGAAAAGCTGTTAGTTACCTGTAAAAGAGCACCCATAAGACTGGCAGCTGATTTCTCAAAAGAAACTATGCAAGACAGAAAGGCTTGGCAAAAAATATTCAATGTGATGAAAACCCAGGATCTACAACCAAGAATACTTTATACAGCAAAGTTAACATTTACAATCGAAGGACAGCTAAAGGGCTTCCCAGACAAAAATAAGTTAAAAGAACTTACCAACACCAAGCCAGTATTACAGGAAATGTTGGAGGGACTTCTTTAATCAAAAACAAGTATAAAGAATGTTGTAATGAATATATAAGAGGGAAGAGGGGTACTAAATTTAGTGGGGCGATCTGTGAGTTACATAGCTCCCTAATCACCATGCTGTACAACTAAAACTAATATATTATTGTATGCCAACTATAATTTTAAAAAACTCATAAATTATGCTATGTAAATATGAGCAACTAATTGTCTATTTCAATAAAGCTGAAAAAATAAAACATAAAAAATATATAAATAAATAAAATAAGTGGGATTTCTGAAGCTACTTAAAGAGAATGGTTAAATCTTTTAGAATCAATTATGTCTTATAGCTTGGGTAGAGCTGACCTGGGATTGCTTTACTTTTTTTTTATATTATTCCTTGACTTGATTTCTTTCTCTAATTAGGCAGTCTGACTGGTATAATGTATATTTCTCTTGGTTAAAAAAAAAAGAAGAAGAAAAAAAAGATAACTATTCAGGACTGAGCATTATAACAGGGAACAACCTAGAATAAGAAGAAAAAGTAGCTGGTGCTTTGCTAATCATAAAAATGAGTGAAAAATAAATTAGTGTACAAGAAACTTTGGGAAGAGTTGGTAGTGATAAAAAAAGCTAGATGTAATAAAAAAGCTGACTAATATTTATGTTTAGAGCTATATTTAAAACTATAATCAGAATTCCTATAAGAAAATAACTCTGGTATTAAGATTAGAAATACTTATTTCTAATAACATGACCATTATTTAGTTATAAAGCAAACTTACCAGATTTTTACCATCTTGCTTATGGATAGTGACAATTCTGCTTTCATTTGAGCCTTCCTGGTTTGCCTGCTTAATACTGACATCAATAATATCAGGAAAATCACAATATAACTGTAAATCCTATAATTAAGAGCATTTGAAATTAAAAACAGGTAGAATCCATGCAGCCATTTTAAAATAAAACTTATGAAGGAGATAACATTCACAACAAATGCTTTAAAATAAAAATTATTGATAGCAATAGATAAGCATTAAATAGGATTCTCTCCCCCAATAATCTAAGACTATACTATATCTTGCTTTGACTTAAAAACGAGTATTAAAGGATACCAAGAATCTTAAGTATGCTCTATTATCCTTCAATTCAATCAACATTAATAGAAACCACTGCCAGAAAACTGAAGTTTAACTACCAAAGAATAAAGATTATTTAAAAATTTATAATAGTCTATGAACAACATAGATATTAACAAACTTAAAATTTATAATGTAAACCTAAGAAATTATTTAATAGGTATAAATCATTATAAAATCAATTAAAATTAATCTTTTCTAGGTTATTAAATTTTATGATTATGACTCCTGTATCAATAATAGTAAAAGGCAAAAAGGAAGCAAAACTACCTTCAAAATCATTGTTAGAATTCATGCCTTTTCTGAAATTCTAAGAACACCTATACTAATTATTTTGTCATAAAAAATTAAATAAAAAAACATTTAGTAACAATCAGAAAAGAACTATAGATATGACCTTGATGGCTTCACAACATTAAAAACTTACACTTCTATAAATTCTATCAAAGGAAGAAGAAAAGTACAAGACAATGTTTCAAATAACTAAAATTACTTTGCTTCTACTGTCATTGTACTTAAATGAACGAAGAATGAGAACATATCATTAAAGATTACCTGTTCTGTCAGTGTCTCACTTTCTTTATGTTTCCCTCTTGACCACTGAATTCCACCGTTTCCAGTTATTATAATGGTTGCAAAAATCTCCTCACCTGAAGGACCTCTTCCAGGTTCTTTTACTTCAAATTGCTCTGTGTAGAAGGCAGACTGAAGAGTTTCCAGATTTATCAGATACTTAAGTTTCAAGTTTCTGGCAGTGGCTTTGCAATGGCTGAATTGCTCAATAAATCTGCGAAATCTGTACCTTATTCTCTTCCTTGTCAAAATATGATATTCTTGGATCTTTGCTCGAACACATTTTGGTAAGAATGTCTTGTAGCTAGGAATAAAGACAACATACAGAAAAATAAAACAAATTGGAATATAAAACTAAAAGAAAACTAAAAAAGAAGTCACCATCCTTCTCCGTGAGTGGTAAATGCTATAGCACACAAGTGGTGACATAGTCACCACCCATGCAGTATAAAACCTTAAGGTTTTGTTTGATGATGTGAATAAATTGTATACAAAGTCTCTCTGAGTTATCATAAATGTTTAGAATAGGAAATGTTAATTTTCTTCTCCTAATGAGGGGTTAGGTTAATAATTGAGCCTCTAAAAATTTGTTTTCCTATATGTCATTTTTTTGGCACTATGTTGAAAATATTTCCTATGATGCTGTACACAAATATTTATCTCAATTCTGGAAAATGTTACATTTTGTTGAATGCAACTGTTGTTCATTATGCGAAGATATTTCTTTTATATACATTATTTTCTTAGGACAGCTTCAATAACTCCTAATAATTCTTTTGCAATCAAAACAATTCCATTTGGAAATGATCTCTTTTTTACTTCTGTCTCTGTGTAAAATATCCTAACAAAGATAATTTATTTCCCTCTTGTTCAAATATCTGACAAATGAAGAACATTTTCTTTTTTGAAGATATGACTATATTAAATACCCATAGGCTAATCCTTCTTCCCATCACCCATCTGTTTGGTTATCTCTTATTCTTCAAGTCATAGCTCAAGCATCATCAAATCCAGGAACTCTTTCTGGACCTCTATGACTATATAAGATGCTCCCCCACTTTGTCTGACAGTATTCTGTGAACCCCCCCAACCCCCATAAAGAGATGCATCTTACATGTATTTTTTTTAAGTCTGAAAAAGAATATATATTTAGTTATACTAAGCAGAGATTCATATCCTACTGGAAATTTCTGGAAACAAAGCAGCTTATTTAATTTTGCCAAGAAATAATTATTCATCTGTTCTCCCATCAATCCTGAATATTTTAAAACTCAGTACAGTTCTTTGATTATTTCTCAGAAATAAGCACTAAATAAGAATTCAGAAAACAATGTGTTAAATTATATTAAGAAGGCAAGCAAGGCAGGTATGTCTTTGCTTCAGGACAGGCATAAATTCTTTAATATTAAAATATCATGATACAAGAGACAAAAAAAAACAGATAAATCAGATTACCTCAAAATTTATACTTTTGTACTGCAAATATCTTCAAGAAAGTGAGAAAACAATCCACAAAATGGGAAAGATATTTGTAAATCATATACATGGTAACTTATACCTGGAGACTTGTATCCAGAATATATAAAGAGCCCTAACAACTCAATAATAAAACACTATTGAACTGTACACTTCAAATGGGTAAACTTTATGATGTGTGAATTACATCTCCATAAAGCTGTTTTAAAATATCATAGAATCATAATGAACATTTAATGTATGTACAATTTTAAAAGTAAAATAAAAAAAAATAATGCAGAAATCTGCAGATGCATTTATATCATGATTAAGAGAACCAGAGAAATACAATGACTAAACATTCACTGGGTGTAGTACACCAGAATAAATAATGGAGAGTGAAGAATAAAGTGGACAATTCCTGACATCAATGAAACAATAATCCACACAAAAAGACTGTGCCAAGACTTTAGACAATATCATGATCTCCAAAGCAGTGTTCTATCATAGTACAAGCCTAGAGATGGTGTAATATTTATAAAATTCATCTTCAGTGGCTCAAAGATTTCCTGTTCTTCATCTGTGTTCCCTTCAATTCCTTCAGTTCTATTAATGATATGTAAGATATTCCTCCCCTGAGTCTGTTATCCTATGGTCTGGCATATAGCAGGTATTCAATAATAGCTGTTAAATGAATGAATGACAAATAAATAAATGAGTTAATATCTCAAGGGATGTCTGCTTGTAGTTTAATAAAGATCAAGGCCTTACTGGAAACAGAAATGTTTTTGTTTTTCCTTTGGACTTTGGAATCTTCTAGATTCCTCAGAGTGAGCTCCTAAAATCATACTCTATGGCCCACACCCTTGTGTTAAGCAATAACAGATGTCTGAAAACAAAACAAGAATACTTAAAACCATAGAGGGAAACAGAGAAATTGATACCCTGAAATTACATGTGAACTATTTTGAAAGTACTCAGGAAGGATTGACTAAAGCCAATTATTGAGAGAAGGATTTCAAGGAATTAAGGGAGTTTTAACTAGATTCATGACATCTTCAAATTTTTAATCTGGTAAGTGTATAATTTGTAGAATAGATATTCAGTCTTCAAACTTAAGAAAATAAAGCATTCTTATATCAGTCACAGTTATATATACCTTTAAAAAGAGTAGAAGTTGTATAACCATTAAAGCTGGGTGGGCTACAGAAGTAGTGTTTCAAAAAACTGTATTCGGCATGATTGTCAAAATTCAATGTGCAGAAGAACAATGTGGAGAATGTGGAGTGTGGCTCTGTATAAGAATCTGCTGAACAAGTTATAAGATGAATAATGTTTGAGGATCTAATGTACAATATGGTGACCATAGTTGATAACACTGTATTGTATAACTGAAATTTGCCAAAGAGAATAGAACTTAAATGTTCTCACTAAAAGAAAACAACAACAAAAAATGGTAAATATGTGAAGTGATAAATGTGTTAAAATGATATAGGGAAAATCCTTTCACAATTTATACGTATATCAAATCATCATGATGTACACTTTAAATATCTTACAATTTTATATGTCGATTATACTTCAATAAAGCTGAAATTTAAAAAATATCATGCAGTATTTGTAAAAATTCGTATTTGTGGACTTCACCTCAGATTTGCTGAATCCAAATTCTTGGGTTAGAGTCTAAGAATCTTCCATTTTAGCAGGTGATACTAATTCAAGTAAAATATGAACACTATTAGAGATATTCTGATTCAAAATTACTTATACAGATATTTTGAGGATCTGCTAACAGAAATTATGCCTCCAGGTGCTCTTTTCAGTGTTGTGACCTTACCTAACCTTTTCAGAATAAATCAATCAAATAATAAATAGATACTGAATACCTATGATATTTTCTATCCAATACCAACTCTTTCAGTAATTTCTTCTAGTTATAAGATAAGTAAGTACTTCTCATGATATAATGTACAATATGATAATTATAGTTTATGATGCTTATTATAAACAAGAGAGTTGTTAAGACAGTGGATCCTAAGAGTTCTCATCACAAGAAAGAAAATACTTTTTTCTTTCTCTTTCTTCTTTCTACATGAGATGATTGATGTTAACTAAATTTATTGTGGTAATCATTTCATGATATATGTAAGTCAAATAATTATGCTGTATACTTTAAATTTATACAGTGCTTTATGTCAATTATATCTCAATAAAACTAGAAGAAAAAATAACTTCTTTTCTCTCATAAAGTATATATGTTGTGCCAAGGAAGAAAAGTTACCTATATGACCTTTAATTATTATGAAATCAAAAAATATAAAGAAACACAGAAAATACAAATAAATTCTATAAAAACTCCAAAAGTTCCCATTTATGAATATGACTCTGCATAAGGAAATTACCTGACAGAGCTATAGATGTCCAGTGGGGTCTGATCCTTTTCTTTAGCTATTCTCATCATATCTAACACTGCCATCCCAAGACATTCTTCCTGTGTTTCATGAGTCACAGGTACTTTTATCCATCCATGCAAAAAATCATGACGCCACTAAAAAATATATATATATATATATTTAGAAAGAAATATCTCATAAGTTTCACTATTACATGTAATCTACTACTGTATTTTAACCTATCCTGTAATTTCCAGAACACATGTATTTAAAAAGAACATAAATTCCTTTCATTTTTAATTATTTTGCTATAAAATTTTAGTAAAAGTTCTTTTGCATATGGAAACTGATTGAAATTGGGTTCCCAATTAGAAAGTACATGACATCAACCTTTTGCCCAGCTTATATTTTCAAATTATATCTTCCACATCAAAACTAACTAAATTAAAGTAGATACTAATTAAACATGTATAGAGTTCGAAATATGTTCAAAGCATTACACTAAGGACTGTGTTGGATACAAAGAACTATGAGATGTGGTCTCAGCCCTCAAGGAGACTAAAATCTAGCAGAGAAGCTAAACACATGAACACGTGAACAGAAAATTATGATGCCAGATACTGCATAATAAGTGCCACACAACAGATACTATAGGATTATATGCAGTTGGAGTATCAGGGAAGGGTTCATGGAAAATTCGGTATTTCATATATTCTTGAAAGATGAAGTAATTTTTGATGGTTACAAAACAGGGTAAGGAAATAAAAAGAATGGCACAAGAACAAAGCACAAGGCATGTTCAGAGATTCAAAATACTCTGGTTAGGGCATACATTTTATGTAAGGGAACAGTGTGGATTAGAACTTGGAAGAGTAAGCTGGGGTCAGATGGCAGGAACCCTTGAATGACTTGATCCTAGAAACAATAGAGAACCATCTTTATAAAGCATCAGCTTCTTAAAGCATCTTTTCCTAAAGCATCATGATGCTTTCACTGCTGAAAGTAGCAATAATAGAAGTACTTTAAGAAAATAAAGTATATTCAGAGAGACTCTTTAAGAGGCTACTATAATGGTTCAGATATGAGGTAATAAGGACCTGATAAGAGAGTCTTAAAATTGTTAACTTTATAATTATATATAAAGAACAAAGAAAAGGGAAAAACAGAATTTCCAAGATTTCGATCTGGATCATTTAAGGATACGGCTAAAATCAGACTGAACATGTAATATGAGAAGAGAAAGAAAAGAACATAAATAATACCAATATTCTTTAATAAGATAAATAATAATAATAAATAATAGCAATTTTCTTTAAAAGAAAAGAAAGAGCTATTATATTAGCTGGAATACCAATATTTAACGAAGGTTTTAAACTTGATAAGAAAAATATAAGACCTTCTTCTATATTTTTTGTATGTCTCTCCCTTCTTCTGATATAACTTATAAAATTAAAGTTTTTAAAAATAATTTTATTAAAAGAAGTAAATATGCATTTGAAAGTATATTTTTTGTTAACTTCCTATTAACAAATAAACTATATTACATAAAAGGCACAAACAATGAAGTAATAAGTATTAACCAAAACAAAATCCTAAATGTTGGTAATAAAAAAATTATTTCAGAGAAGGAGCTAAAGTTCTTTATGTATGATTTCAAATACTTATTTACTACACTTTTGAAAATGGACAATTAAGTTATTCTGATTAAGAAGGAGCTACTGATAGCTGATGGCTAGGTAGATTCTCTTTTAATAGCTTGCTTTAGTTCCATGTGCTGTATAAGATCAGTGGATAATAAATTCTGTTGATGAAGATATTCTGTGGAATTCATGCCCCAAAGAAAACAAATACACAAAAAACCAGTGAGAGCAGTGCTAAGAACAGAACCATCCAAATACCCAGTAGAGAAAAGTTACAAATGAAATACAGTCTCAAATGCCAAAACATATTATTATTATTATTATTATTACTATTACTACTACTACTACTACTACTACTACTACTACTACTACTACTACTACCTACAGCTCCTGGTATTCCTAGGTAGTCTCCCATTCAAGTACTAACCAAGCCCAACCCTGCTTAGCTTCCAAAATCAGACAAGATTGGGCATGTTCAGGGTGGCATGGCTGTAAACAGTATTATTATTTTAAACTAGTTTTCCTTAAACATCACAGAATAAATATTTTCATGTAATTAAAACTGTAGAAAACAGTTTTTGATCTGGGTAGCTGACAATAGTTGTGTCTGCATTTAGCCAGAAATATCAGAAAACGGTTATAATCACAAAATAAGAAATGAACCAAGGAAAGAAGAACATGGAGTAAATATCTTTTTTCTTTTTTCTTTTTTCCAAATACATATGAATTAACAAAAGGTTGTTCATATTTGGTGATAAAAAGACAATCCTCAGGAAAAAAATGAATTTAAAAGGGGCAGCACATCTTTGGCTTTTTATTTGCTTACCGGTTCCAAATCTATCTTTCTATAATACTGTCTTACATACTCTAAAGACAGTTTAGCGACTAAACTATTTTTTAAGTTAATTTAAAAATTCAACAGTCTTACTCTCTGGTAATGTCATTGGTCAAATCTGCTTTTTTGTCTCTAATATGCATACAGTCTAACTGATATCAATACACTTGGAGAATAAGTTAATCATGACTTTA
Source organism: Macroglossus sobrinus (assembly GCA_004027375.1). Classification (NCBI taxonomy): domain Eukaryota; kingdom Metazoa; phylum Chordata; class Mammalia; order Chiroptera; family Pteropodidae; genus Macroglossus; species Macroglossus sobrinus. The sequence goes on from PVKZ01000600.1 coordinate 596,632, forward strand.
TTTTTTGGGGGGACACAGATTTACAGAAGTAGAAACATTAAAAAATAGAAAATGCATATGGTATTGTCTAGATACAATTTAGGATTCCATGGTGAAATTATTTTGCTGTCCTAAATATGAAAATTCCTCTTAGTAAAACAAAATGGGAAATCACCCATAATTTTTCTAGATCAAAAATATGAGATATCATAATTTTAATATTAGGAAAAAATAAATGAATAAATACTTTAGGAAAACTTGCCTTATTAATGAGACTTAACTAACGTGCCACCAAAATAAATCAGTTCTGTAGCATAGATGAAATAATATAATGATAAAAGCAGCAAAAAGTCATAACCTCATAGTCTACTATCCTCAAAAGCCCCTCTCTCTCTTTTCTTAATGGTTACTGAAGCAGAAGAAGCTTAATAAAAGTTGACTGGTGGTCAAATGATTTTTGAAAAGAGTACCAGGACCATCAATGGAGAAGAGTCTTCCCAAAAATGGTACTGAGAAAATTGGTTACCCACAAGCCAAAAGATGAAGTTGAACACTTATCTTATACCATATATAAAATTTTATTTAAAAATGTACCAAAGACTTAACTGTAAGAGCTAAAACCATAAAACCAGAAAAAATAGGGGAAAGCTTCATGATATTAGATTTGGCAATGATTTCTTAAATACAACACCAAAAGCACAGATAAAAAATAGATAAATTGGGCCACATAAAAATTAAAAACCTGTGCATAGACACAATGAACAGAGTGAAAAGTAAACCTATGGAATGGAAGAAATATCTGCAAATCATATATCTGATAAGGGGTTAATAACCAGAATATAAAAAATACTTATAACTCAATCACAAAAAAGAAAAAAACACACATGATTAAAAAATGGGCAAAAGATTTAAATAGAAATTTCCCCCAAAGAGATATATTTCATAATATATTTCATAAGCCAACAAGCTTATGGAAAAAATGCTCATCACTAATCATTAGGAAAATGCAAATCAACACTACAAGATACCACTTCACACCAATCAGAATGGCTATTATCAAAAAAAAAAGTGAGTGAGTGTTGGCAAGGATGTGGAGAAACTGGAACAACTGTGCACTGCTAATAGAAATATAAAATGGTGCAGCTGCTATGGGAAACGGCACAGAAGTTCCTCAAAAGAATTAAAAATAGAATTACCATATGATTCAATTAATTCCTTCTGGATATATATCCAAAGGAATGAAAGCAGGGTCTCAAAAATATATTTGTACACCCATGTTCATTGCAGCATTATTCACAAGAGCCAAAAGGTGGAAGCAACCCAAGTATCCATCAACAGATGAATGGATAAACAAAATCTGGTACTATGTACAAAAGAATATTCAGCCTTAAAAAAGAAGGAAATTCTGACATACACTATAACATGAATGAACCTTGAATTCATTATGCTAAGAGAAATAAGCCAGTCACAGAAGAATAAATATTGTATAATTCCACTAAATGAGGTGCCTGGAATAGGGGAAGTCATGGAGAAAGTAGACAGGTGGCTGCCAGGGGCCAGAAGAAGAGAGGAATGGAGAGTAATTATTTAATGGGTTGAAGTTTCAATTTAGGAAGATGAAAAATGTTCTGATGATAGGCGCTAGTGATGATTACACAATGTGAAATGTACTTAATTAATGGCACTGATCCATCTAGTCAAAAATAGTTAAAATAGTAAATTTTATTAAGTATATTTTACCACAATAAAAAAAAGTAGGTTGTGCTCATATCCCAAAAGAGAAACATTTTTTGTTGTTCACAAACTGAGCTAGACCTACTAAAAATCTTACAAATATCTTTTTATTTCTTTATTTTTACTCCTTAGTTTTCTGGCACATAAAAACAAAAGCTATTTAATGATAAAACACTTCAATTACCGTTTAAATCAAGGTCAAAGATTTAAAAAAGCATTACTAAATGCTCAAATACTCAACTAAAATTTAACATAATACTATTAATAAACAAATAACTGGAACACAGCTAGCTCTCAGACTAAGTATCAACATCCAGCCACCCTCATATGAGGAGCTACACAAACTATTATAGCTCACTTTTTATGCAGTCATCTAGTATCTTAACATTTCATTCTCTACTATTTAAGTCTGAAATTGTTCAGAATTAAAAAAAAAACTTCTTTAAAGAAATTTTATTTATAGTCCAGCCATTTATGTCTATATGAATCATGTTGTAAAACTCAGTCTAAACTTTGTGAAATCGTTAATCTAAAGCACCAAAATAAAAAAAAGAAAATTCAAAAGAGCCAATTCAAGGAATCTCTGTAAAAGAGATTCTATTATCCATAAACCAGAGTTAAAATTAGTGATAAAAAGATTCAATTTTGTTACCTATTTGTACCGAAGCAAGACGGAACATCAGTTTTCCCATATATGAAGATTTTCCTGATCAAAGGTATACTACACAGCAACATATTTATCATTTAACACATGTACAAGTAAGATAATATAATTATACCTGAGCAAAAAGGTAGGACATGACAAAGTCATCAAGAAGAGGAGCTTCAGCACCTCGAGATATTCCATGTCGATAGGTTCTATTGCTGCCATTACAATACCAGTAAGGAAAGTAAAATCTATAAGACAGTTGAAACATTCTGTCAGCCTCCAAACAGTTAAAATATAAACATGCTATGTTTATATAACCACTTCCAGCATACCAACAGGTATTATACTATAATCAGAAAACACAGCTAACAAGCACTAAATACAGGTTGGGAACCAAAGGAAATCTGGATTAAGATCATACTAAAAATATAGGTAGAAGATATGAGAAACATAATAGTAAAATCAATATCCTGCCTTTTTTCATGCACAAAATTCAGAAGCAACAGGAAAGAGAGAAATGTAAAAATATGCTTATTACTGACACCTGTAATTTTGATATTTTCTATGTTAACATATTGCCAAATAATGACTTTTATTTCTTTGTTCTCAATTATGAATCTTTTTTATTCTTGTCTTACTGTACTGTTTAGAATTCCACTAAAATTCTAAACAGAAGATACTATCCTTATTTCTTTCTTATTCCTAATTTTAAAGAGACTGATTCTAACATTTTATCATTTAAGAATATTATTTGCTACATATATTTTAGAGATACCCTTTATCATGGTAAGGATGTCTCTCTTGAGTCTTAGTTAACTAAGGCTTCCTTTTCTTTTTAAAATTATGAATGAGTCTGTGCTCTTTTTTTACTATGTAACATTGACTCTCTGTATTGAATGGATCTGATTTATAAGAGATATAGATCACTTATTTCTTTGTTTCAACCTTTTGAGTAGAGAAGTACCTATGAATTTCTCTAAATTGGTATAACACATTATCATAAATTATTAAATAAGTTAACTTATAATTTGAAGCTGTAATAAACACTGACAAATTCTTTCCTTCAACTTTTGTAAAAAGTTGTAAAAAGAGAAGAGATGTGAGATTATATTTTATTGCATAAAACATCAAATTTCCTGGGAAACTAGCAATAGCAGTATTCCAAACATTTAGGATTTTGCTGGTAAAGCCATGCTCACCCTTTAAAATTTTTAATTATAACCGTAAGTGGTAAAGCAGCACCTCACCAGAACAGCTTTATTCTCAGAGCATTCTAGTTAAAGAACATGTATGAATATTTCCTCTAGTAGAGAAACAGTCTTAAATGAAGAAGATTAAATGCTGATTGGTTCTGGTCTGATATTAAGCACCTTGCAATTAAAAAAATGTGTTCAATAATTTCTCCCACTTTGTCTTTTTACCATTAAGCAAGTCACTTTAAAGGAGGGAAGTACCTTATTCTGTAGAGTACATTATGTCTGGCTGAGTCATCTACATGGAAGACATGGTTGGGTGGATACCACATCCTTTCTGTTTCATTCATTAAAGCAAACATATTATGATACACAGGTGTGATTCCTAGGAAAGCAGCAGAAAAAAAATGATTACAAATAGTTAAAAGTACATTACATTAACATCTATAATTGTTGCGGGTCTGAAGTAATAACTCGAAATCAGCATAAAATGCAATAGCAGTTAAAATCTTTTGGTTCAATATGACTTAAAACTGAATTCTTAATTAAATATCTTTTGTCTCCTATATTTTAAGATACAATTGCTGGGACTCTTTCAAGCAGATTTTTAAAAATATGTCATCCAATTTTTTCAGTTGTCTCCAAATCTGTGTGTTTTAATTGATAAGAGCATCAAATAACTAAAATGTTTAGAAGTCACTGGATATTTTTAAGAGAACAGTGAAATAGCTTTATTTTTAAATGTCAAGTTTTATACAATACACCCATACTTACATGCTCTGCACTATTTAAACTTAGAATGAAAAATTTTAATTGTCAACTTAAATTACAATGGTCTGTGTTTTCAGAGATATTTTTGGAGGTACATTAACAAAAGGTTGAAGGCCACTGAAATTTTTAAAAACCATATAAACATCTAAGGCACATAATTAATGCTTTTTATTTCCAAGCACATACAGAACATTCACACACACATACATACATATACACACTCCACTACAATCACATGGGGATTAAAAACGAGTCTCTAAAAAGTCCAGAGAATAATCATACAGAGCATGTTCTCCAATCACATTTATTTGAAGACAAACCTCAAAGAAAACAAGCATTTTTATTTTAGTGATATTCTTATTTTACTCTTCTCCACTACAGGCAAAAATGACACCAACTTGACATACTGACAAAAAAAATTTTTGATTTTTATTGAGATTATTACACAACTGTATACTCACAGATATGTAATAATTTTAGTAAGTTATATATAAAAACATTCAGTAACAACTTTTAAACTATACCTTTACATTCATTCTTGTATACAAATTCTTCTAAATATCTCACAGATTATAGGAGATTACAACAGAAATTAAAAAGTATTTACAATGATCATTATCATGCATTAAAAATTATAAAATATGAGTAAAGTGTTGCTCGAGAGCAAAAACTATAGCTTTTACCTGCTTATATTAGAAAATAACAGGTTTACCTAAGTTACTTAACTCAATATTAGCAAACAATAGAATAATCCCAAAGACAGCTGAAGTGACATGACAGAAGTTAACAGAAGAAAAATTTAATAAAGAGAATCAACAAATAAAAGCTATTAGCAATGTCTAATAAAATAAACAAGACTTTTTTAAGTCCAAACAAGAAAAAAAAGGCACAGATAAACACTAAGGATTTTTAATAAATTATGAAGACAAAAAGAGTGCTACTGTGAACTGAGCATGAGAGGGATCTAGACTGCATGCTCGTTATGAGAATCTAATACCTGATGATCTGCGGTGGAGCTGGGGCAGTGACACTTGCCCTGGGGTACGGCTGCAAATATAGATTAACACTAGCAGAGAGGTCTGACTGCACAGAGACTATAATAAATCAATTGCTTGCAGACTCATAACCAAACTCTATCAGAGAGTGGCAAGTGACCATTAAGCTACATCTGGTGGTAGGCTTTATAGTAGCAAGTGAGTTGATGTATTTCAATTGTACAGCTGCTGCATCTGGTGACAGGCTTTAAGTCAGAATCCAACACTTATTTTAGTCTGCACATGGCCCATCCATTATTTTATTTACCACATCGGCCCATGCCTCTTTCCCACACTGTGCACTTTGCCTAAGTCACATTTTTGGTAAGCTCTAGCCAAAATAAGTAAAAAACAAACATTACTGGGGAGCTTCTCTGAAAAGCAGCAAAGACCCAATAATGAGACAGCAGAAGACACTAAGACTGCCAACAAAAAGAAAGCTGCATTTAAAAGAAAATATTAAGAATCCTACTTAAATTACAGGTTCATTGCAACAAGTGATTCACATTCTCCAAGCCCACTTTGTATAATATATGGCGACCCACTATCCAGCAACATTATGTAATCTTCAAAACTGCTTCACCACATGGAGACCAAGCATCCTGTATTAAAAGACAAGACTTTGGAGTTTTGTTTTGTTTTGTTTTGTTTTAAACGTGAACTCGAAGAACAGAAACAATTATTGAAGGTCACCACTTCATCAAATGTGTCTGCACTGAGAGCATCACCCTTTAGTGGCTAACCACACTGCTAAAGCTAAGAAACCCTTTGATGAAAGGTTGATCCTGCCTGCTGCTAAGAACATTTGTTGTGAACTTTTAGGAGAGCCTGCAGTTCAAAAGGTGGCATGTATTCCTCTTTTGGCTAGCACCATAACTAGACAAACTGATGAAGTAGCAGAAGCATAATTGTTAGGTTAATGAGTCACTGTGGTACACAATCCAGTTTGCCAAGTCTACTGATGTTGACAAGGCAACAATGCTTGTTTCTGTGTGCTATATTTTTAAGGAAGATGTGCATAAGGATATGTTATGTGCACTTTTGTTGCCAATCAACACCACAGGTGCAGAACCATTGAAGTCTTTCAATGATTACATAACAAGAAAACTGAATTAGTCATTTTGTGTTGGTATATGCATGGACAGGGTGGCTACCATGACTGGATGGCTTTCTGGTTTCACTACTTGGGTCAAAAAGGTTGCTTTTGAATATGATTCTATGCACTGTGTCGTCCATAGAAAAATGCTGGCTAGCCAAAAAATGTTACCTGAACTTAATGACATTTTGCAGGATGTGATTAAAATTATCAACCATGTTACTCACATCTGTTTGTGCAGTAGTGAGGAAGCGGATGCAGAGCACACATGTCTTCTCATATACACAGAAGTAGATAGCTTTCAAAAAGTAAATCACGAGCTAGAGCTTCTCAATTATGAGAGTGCTCCAGAGATTTCTTTTAGAAAAATAGTCACCACTGGCAGCACATTTGACACAGAGTGGGTGGCAAAACTTGCTTACTTATGTGACATATTCAATCTGCTTAACCAACTCAATCTGTCACTTAAGGGGAGAATGACAACTGTGTTCGAGTTGGCATATAAAGTGGCTGCATTCAAAGCCAAACTGGAATTATGGGGGCAATGAGTGAACATTGAGATTTTTGACATGTTTCAAACAATAACAGAGATATTGAGAGAGACTAAGTCAGGCCCTTCTTTCTCCCAGCTGGTACATGATCACCTATCTTGGCTTTCAAAGGACTCTGAGTATTACTTCCCAACCACAAAACACCCCTGAACCGGGAAGGAATGGATCTGCGACCCATTTGTGAATACGCCAGGTGAATTGACTTTGTGCTTGAGATTGCAAATCATGGTGGCCTTAAAAGTATGTCTGAGACAACTTCAAATTTCCATACATTCTAGATTAAAGTCAAGGCAGAATATCCTAAGTTTGCCACAAAAGTGCTGGAAAACCTGCTTCCATTTCCAACATCCTATCTTCATGAAGAAGTGTTTTCTGCAGTGACAGCAACCAAAATGAGATTACGGAGTAAACTGAACATAAGCAACACATTTTTGGTGTCACTGTCTTCCATTACCCGCAGATAGGGCTGTCTAATTGCAGGAAAACAAGCTTAGGGCTCCTATTGAATCTGCATTATGGCAAGTTGCACAATTATTTCATTATATATCACAATATAATAATAATGTAAATATAATGCATAATAAATGTAATGTGCCTAAATCATTCTGAAACCATCCCCACCCCACTACCTCCCTGGGGTCAGTAGAAAATTTGTCTTCCACAAAACTTATCACTGGTGCCGAAAAGATTGGGGACCACTACTATAACAAGCACAAGATGGATATGGGAAATACAAAAATGAAAAATAGTGCCAAACTTTCAGAATCTCATAGTGTAGTAGATGACACAGAGAAGCCAATGGAGAATTATAATTCAAGAGGTTAAGTATAATGATAGTAAACCACAAGAAAACACAGTAGTACAGAGAAGAGGTGACAAAGATTCTTTGCTTGACCAAATTTTAGTCAGGCTCCTCTGAACTCTCTCCCCAGTAAGGTCCATCCAGGTACTTCCTTATGGAATCAAGTTTTAGCAAGAATCCTAAGTCCCTTTAACAACAACTCCTCTTCCTTACTAGGTAATATCTGATCACTCTGGCCTGCCTTGAACAAGAATCTTATTAGAGTGGTTCAGCCAGAATCCCCCCAGACTTGATGTTTCCTCTTAATTTTCCATTCACCAATGCCCCCACCCAACTGGCTCCTTATCTATAAATCCAGACTTGCTCAGGTTGTATTCACAATTATGCCCCCTTGTATAACTAAAGAATCTTCCCCAATTATAATTGTTTGTTTTGTTTTGTTTTGTTCTGTTTTTTAATAAAATCCATCTTCATCACTTTAACTTCTGCCTGGCTCTGGTTTTCTTTAACAAAGGTGAAAAAAAAAAATTATCATGAAGTCAAATGGAGTAAAGACGTCAATGAAGGCTTCTGAAAAGATAATGCATAAGCTAAAAGTACATGAAGATTTAGCTATTATATGTAATTGTAGGAGGAGTACATAAAATGTGCATAGGCATGGAAGATCAACTGCAAATGCTCCCAGTGCTAAAATAGTTATACAGAAAAGAAAAAAGAGGTGCTATACAGCATAGAGTGACAGACAGAATGAGCATGTAACCTGACTGGACAAAGATAATTTTGATTAATGCCTAGTGTCCCGGCATAATTATTAATAACATATCTTTTCATCTCAAAAGTGTTCCAGTTTGAATAGTGCTGACCAAGTTATACAGAGTCACCTTGGAGTTAGATATGAGTTAAGCCTGAGCTCAAGCATTTACTAGCTGGTAAAATTGTGACAGTTAATCTCTCTAGGCCTGTATGTCATCATCTTTACAATGAGAAAAATAAAAATTAGTTAACAGAATAGCTGGAAGGACAAAATACAATAACATGAATAAGTGTTTAGTAAAACAGATGACATGTAATATGGGTTCCATTGTAAATACCCAGGAATATATCCCAACTGGGCTTTAAAAGCTATGTAAGTAATTATTTGTTTTCTCTAACCGAATGGACCTAATTTACAATGTAATTGAAGAGATAACAGCCAAAAATTTTCCATACCTAAACAAAGACACTGACCCACAAACTCAACAAGCTCAGAGAGCCCAAGTAAAATAAAGACAAAGCAACACATATGTACACTATAGTCAAACTGCTGAAGATCAACAATAGAAAAAAAAAATCTTAAAAGTAGCCAGAGAATAGAAACTAGAAGAAATATCAGTCAGTAGAAGAATAACCAAAAATAACAAAGATGGAGGAATTACCTATAAAGAAAGTTAAATGAGGTACTATAATATGTTCTATCCATTAAAGAAGGTAGAACAAAAGATGAACATAAGGTAATGGAAATCATTAAAAAGAAATCCAAATAAAACTGACATCAGAAAATATCAAAAGGTCTAACTAATGAGGTCCAAAAAATGAGGAACAAGAGTACATAAATATCATGAAAATTATAAACTCATAGATCCAAGAGGCTCAACAAACCACAAGCAGAGAAACAGAAAGAAATCTACAAAGTATGTCATAATCAAATTTCCAAAAACCAGTGATAAAAAAAACTATCAAAGAAAAAAGGCATATTAAAAACAAAGATACTAAGTTAAGAATAATAGCTTATTTCTCATCAGAAACAACTCAAGACAGAAATGGTGAAAGAAACACTGAAAGAAAACATTGTAGACATATAATTCTCTACTAAGCTAAAATTCTATTCTCAGCTAAAATGTCTTTCAAAAATAATGGTAAAATAAAGACTTTTCAATCAAACAAAAACTGAGATCATTTATATCAAGCAGACCTGCACTACAAAAAAAAAATTAAAAGTTCTTCAAAAGAAGAAATATCAAATGGGCATATGAATTTACACAAAAAAATAAAGATTGCTGAAAATTGTACATGTGTGGATAGATAGAAAACACATTCTTCAAAACTCTTTAAAAGTTATCCAAAACATTAGAAATGCTGGTTCTAACTGTAAACAGGTACATCTTAAAAATAATCTTACTTGAATGAGATCTTAGCAATATTGCTCACATCAAAGTAGAGTTGACAATGGTTTCCAACACCATTTTACAACCATTCGTTATTCTCTTATTTACTTCTCTTTCTACAGCAGAGCCAACCCATTTATTCATTTGCCAAATGCTGAATGAATGCCTAAACCATCTTGATTGGGCACAATTTTCAGTGTTAAAGATTAGGGCCCTGAGAACTCTACTTCCAAAACCATCAAAAGAAATTCTAAGGTCAGGTTAAAGAAAAAAGAGTAATTTGGGCAATTTTCTCATCTTTAACAGAAAGAGAACAGTACCCACACACCCTAATGTGTAATGTGTAAAAGACTTGGTGCAGTGTCAATAAATTTTAGCTGACTGAAAAAGTGTTGAACAACATGTTGTGCGGCCGCAACATTAACTCCACATTCCAGTCTACTCTTTAGGCAACAACTTAAAAATAAAGGTCACTAAAATATATACTTCTCCTAAACACTGTTACTCCAAAACACTGTTACAATTAGAGACTACTATAGATCAACATACTTCATTAAATACAAATATCTCAATATTAAAACTCATTTATAAGCTGTAAAATATTTTATCAAATAATCAAAGCCATATATTAATATAAGTTTTGATTGCAGCTAGATACAATGAAGGGCACTTGGGGATGGGAAGAGAATATACTAGGTACCTGAGCAGCACTCTCATGCCTGAAGGCCTAATGGAGTTAGCCCTTTTGGGGCAAGAAAGTAACTTCCTTGAGTAACTGGCAAAGGGCTCAGGGAGAGATGGGAGGGTTCCAAGAGATAAATTGACATAGCTATTTAGTCTAAACTTTGTTGTCTCTATGCTATGGAAAATTATCTCATATCCTATATTTTACATATAACTTGTCAAAGCTGTAGATACGATGTGAGAATAATTCTCTCCAGTTCACAGATTTCTGACCAAGCAGAATAATAACTGAACATGACACACAGAATATCAGGAAAGCCTGGCTTTTGAGGCCGATGCTGTGACTGGATGACAACTTTTGGGCGCCCTCTTTGAGGAAGGGGAAAGTTTATTCTCAATACTGAATAAAGGAAAAGTAATATTTGTGACCAACAGGACATATTGAAGTATTCTACATTATTGTTTGGCAAATATTCTCTCTTCTCCTCCTAGTCCCTCTCCTGTCATAACCACTAATCTATTGTCCACGTGCATGAGCTTCTGTTTTCACATTCAAAATATGTTCATTCCATCCCAACAGCCCTCAGAGTCTTAACTCAGTCCACCATCTACTCAAAACTCTGAACTTCAAAGTTTCATCTAAATATCATCAAAATCAGATTTAGGTGAGACTCAGGTATGGTTCATCCTGAGGCAAACTTCTCTCCAGCTAAGAACCTGTGAAATCAAACAAGCTATGTGCTTCTAAAATACAATGGTGGGACAGGCAGAGGAGAGACATTTACATCCCAAAAGGAGTAAAAAAAGAACATAATGAGACCAGTCTGAAACCCAATAGGGCAAATTCCATTAGACCTTCTGGTATGAGAGTAAGTCTCTTAAACTTGATGCTCTGGCCTCCAGGGCCTTGTACTCTGAACCTGTGGTAAGAGGGGCAGCCCTGATGGTTTCTGAATTGCCTTCAGAGCCATTCTTCCACTATATTAGGGGACAGTTCCTGGAATCTGTTGAGCCGGCTAATCCACACTAATTATCAAATGGTTGCTTGGCCATCTACTTAGTGTTACACACTCTCTCATTTTTTACATCATGGATTGGCTGAGAATTTTCCAAATCTTTAAGTTCTGCTTTCTTTTTGCTGAACAATTCCATCTTTAAGTCATTTTTCTCTTTCCGCATTTTAATATAAGTAGTCAGGATTCACCAACTTGTACTTTCAACAGTTTGATAAAGTAAAGATGTAATTTTATTGCTCACAAAACTCTAAAACGCAAACACAATTCAGGCAAATACCATGCCACTTCACAACAAGGACTGCTTTTCCTCCAGTTTCCAATAACATGTTCCTCATTTGTGTCTAATGCCTCATCAAAATGGCCTTTACCATCCGTATTTCTACAAACATTCTGTTCAAGATTACTTACTTAAGTATTATCTAAGAAGATTGAGGTTTTCTCTACAGCTCTCCTCTTCTTCATGATTCCTCACTAGAACTACCTTTAAAGATCTGTTCACAACAATGTAGGCTTTCTCTATGATGCACCTCTAAACTCTTCCATTATCCATTATCCAGTTCCAAAGCCACTTGCACATTTTTAAGTATTTGTTACAGCATCCTCCCATTTCTCAGTACCAATTTTTGTCTTAGTCCATTCAGGATACTATAGACTAAGTAGCTTATAAACAACAGAAATTTCCTATAAACAACAGCCAATTCTGGAAGCTGGAAAGTACAAAATCAAGGTGCTGGCAGATTCAGTGTCATTAATGAAAACCTACTCATGGTTCATAGATGGTTCATCTTTGATTTCTCTTTTTAACTATGTCCTCACATGGCAGATGGGGCAAAGATGCTCTCTGGGGTTTCTTCTATAAGGGGATTAATCCCAAAGATGAAGGATCTGCTTGATAACCTAATCACTTCCCATAGGTCCTACCTCCAAATATCATGACATTGGGGGAATAGGTTTCAACATGATTTTAAGGAAAATAGGACTAGCCCAAGGCAGATTTACCTTAAATTCTACTCTAGTGATGTTCTCCTTTTTTATACACGTGAAAACACATCTGTTAGCAACATAAGCATTAAAAAAAGAATAACACAGTATACAACATGTATTAGAATAGTATGATTAAAGCAATGATCTCTTCAGAAGGAAAAAAAACTATTTTTAAAACCTACCACAGGCTTTAGAAGCAGCAACACAAATTTCTTCTGCAACATACTCTCCACTTGGAAACTTCAGGTAATCGCCCTCAGTTTTCCCAAGGGAATGATAAAGATACACCTGTAGAACTGGGTCTATTTGCTTCACAGAATTGGCATTTCCAGGAATATCACCATTCTGATGTACAGGAGACATGGATGTTCCTTCCATTTCTGTCATTGTAAGGCAAGCCATTTTCATGCAGTCTTTTTCAGAATGTTTGTCTGTAATAGAAAACAATACAGTTACAAAGGAAAGTGATATTGATAAAGTATCCTTTCTATACAAAGGAGTACTCACTGACAAGAGACTCTTGTCAAATCTATGTTAGGTTGTTAAGCAGACATGAGTGACTGGGGAATGAAGGCCCCCCCGTAAAGACCTCCCTTAGGACCGACCTCCCTGAAATACCCACTTTACAGTTAGAAATTACCCCTACATAATGAGGCATGAAGAAGTAAAAAGTCATAAAATAGCCACTGGTTTAGTCCAGCCACAAGTACTAACGCAGTTAGTTCTACCCTAACCTTCTCGTAACCTTAGCCTCATTATACCATCATTATAATATCATGCATATGCCTGGAAGTTCATTAAGCTAATTATAACAGACTGCATTCTGGTTAACTACATGTGCAGTAGGCAACGGGTTATATAACAGCCAAAAGTCAATCAAAATGACCCCACATGCCAACCATCTAGCACCATCCCTGTAAACACACATCCAGAAGCCAACATGACTCACATCCAAAGTTCTACAAGGCTGCAGTCTTCTCTGGCACAACCCATTTCTTTCATGAAATGTACTTTTCAATAAATCTTTTTTCCTAAATCTCACTGATTTGTAATTCTTTACTGCACTGGCAAAAAGAATGGAGGACCCCTCAGTGCCACTGGGGCAATGATAGGTTTTAGATCTCCCCAATGGTAAGTGGTAATGGACCTGGGTGGTCTTGGTAAGACCTAGGCCTCGCCCCTCTTGGCTAGACACCCTTCTGCCTACCCTCTTATCTGTATTCTGGCCACTCTTTCCTCTGAAGCTTCTCATTTTCTCCTGAGAGACCAGGGGTACAGACATCCTTTTCTCACCATTCTCCTTCTGACCTATTACCTTACAGTTGTTTTCTGCTCCCTAATTGGTTTCTCCACCTGCAATCTCCATTGCCTCCCTAATTGATTTCTTCAGCCATGGTCTTATTCTCCTCTCCCTCGTTGGAGAGGGCAGCCTTTCCCTTGCAAAAAAAGGGCTTTTCCAATCCAGAGAGCCAAGCCACATACATGGTAAGCAATTGCCTTCCCCAAGCAGAAGAGGGGTCTCCCAAGCGGAGGTATGTTTCTTTTGCTTTTCCATCCCGTGGTCTGAGTAGATATATTTGTTTTCTTTTGTAACACTGCATGGCCACAGTATAAACTCCCCAGTGGGGAGACCCGGCCTATTTATGTGAGCATTAATTATAACACCATACTCCAATTAGATATTTATTGCAAACATCAAGGTAAATGGAGACACCTGTTCAAGCCTTTTTTCTACTCCTAGAAAACGATTTCCTCTTACAGAAAGGCAGACTTAACTACCTTAGCCTTACTTCATACTAATAAGTCTTTCTCTTCTAAATTTTTATCTGTGGAACTGTCAGCTTCTTTCACTCCCCCTGGCTGGCTGACGAGCAGTACACCCTCCCCATCTCTTCCATTTTCCCAAGAGGCTGCGTGCGCAGTGCCAGGGACAAGAAGGAGCTGCCAGGAAGACGGAGGGTGGTGCTCAGCTTCAGGTGCCACAGAGTGCACGCACACACCTCTCAATGGGCGGAGTAATACGCTTTCAGACTCCCGCAACCCAGAAGAGATTGTGTTCTCTGGCAATAAAGGTGTTAAGGTTCAGTGCTTTTTTTTTTTTTTTTTTTTATCCAGGCTGACCAGGTTCAGTTGCCAGTCAGGTAGAATTTTTTCCTCCTTCCTCCCCAGCAGCTTACATACTTACCAGCTCATGCCTGCCGGGAAGGTAGGCCCAGCTGTCAGCAAAACAAGCTGCAGCTGTTCCTTGCAGGGAGAACCCATTGGGGCCTCGCCTCCTCCCAAACCAACATGGAAGTGCGGGGGGTGTGGGGCGGGATACTAATAAGTTTGGCTTATAAACGGTTCTCTATAATACTATACCATAACTAGATTTTCTTTTGCAAAACGGAGGAAAAGCAGTAAGAAATCCCCTATGTATGGGCTTCTGTGATCCTTTACCAAGACCCAGACTTATTAGATGGCCCAATGATAGCAGCGCCTCCCTAAGATCTCAAAAGAATCAGTAATTTTCTCCTCGGCCCTTACCCTCGCACTCTGAGGGGCTACAGAGATCTCCGGTCACTCCATCTATTTCACCGCTCCCTAAGGAAACTAGATTTGCCTCCACAGAGACGTTATAAATACTAACGATAGAGAATAAAAAGAGTATGTGCATGATCTCCAATATCTATATTTGTCAGAATTATATATAATTGGTGTTTTGCCTCCAGATGGTATTACCAATTTAAAATATTTAATTGGCTTGGAAATACATGCCTTTTAGAGTTATTAACATTAATTATTAGAGGAATCTGAGTTCACTACTTTTGGCTTCTCATTACAGAAAAGCTAAAGGATAAATTAGAATCTGTTAATGAATGTTGAATACCTTACAAATATTTCTTTGGTGTATATATTACCAACAAAAGTCTATGCTTCTAGAGTTTACAAAATGGTTCATAAATCTGCTTACATTTTAGCTACCACTAGAAACTGAGGTTCTAGGAGTTAAGAATTCTAATTATGATGGAAAGGAAAGAGTTTTTGGTAACAGAAGGTGTATAGCATGGAGATATTTTTTGAAGGAAATTGAAGAAAAGGAGTTTGTCCTGAAGTTGGTTATCTCCAAATGAGAAGCAGCAAATTGAAGGAATGAGAAAATTTTAGAAGATTTGTGAAGAATAATCTTGAAAGAGGAAATTTTATATGTAGTTAAGCTAAACTAGATTGGAAATTTACTTGCAACATTTAATTCATTTACATTTAAAATGAATATTGATAGGTACATAGTTACTACCATTTTATTATCTGTATTCCTCCCCCCCCTTTTTTTTTTTTACAGAAGTTCTTTTAACATTTCTTGTAATACTGGCTCGTTAGTGATACATTCCTTAAGATTTTCCCTTTCTGGGAAGCTCTTTATCTAAACTTCCATTTTAAGTGAAAGCCTTGCTGGGTAGAGTATTAGTAGTTGTAGATTTTATTTTTCATAACTTTGAATATTTTTTGCCAGTCCCTTATGGCCTGCAAAGTTTCTGATGAAAAGTCAGCAGACATTCTTATGGGGGTACCCTTGTAAGTAACTAGCTGCCTTTCTCTTGCTGCCTTTAAGAGTTTCTCTTTGTCTTTGAACTTTACACTTTTATTATAATAGGTCTTGGTGTGGGTCTGTTTGAATACCTCATTTGAGACTCTTTGTGCGTCCTAGACTTGTATGTCTGATTCCTTTGCCAGGTTAGGGAAGTTTTCTGTCGTCATTTCTTCAAATAGTTTATCAATCTCTTGTTCTCTCTCTTCTCCTTCAGGTACTCCTATGATACAGATATTGTTACACTTTATGTTGTCCCAGAGGTCTCAAACTATCCTCATTTTTTTAAATTATTTTTTCTCTTTGCCATTCCAACTGGGTGTTCTCTGCTACCTTACCTTCCAGTTTGCTGACTCAATCTTCTGCTTCAGCCAATCTAATGTTGAATCCTTCTAGTGCATTCTTCATTTCAGTTACTGTATTCTTCATTTCTGTCTGGTTCTTTTTAATGGTCTCTACGTCCTTTTTTATACCTCTTTGTTGAGGTTCTCATTGAGCTCATCCATTCTCCCCCTAAGTTCACTGATCATCCTTATGACCATTATTTTGAACTCTGTCTCTGGTAGGTTGCTTGCCTCCATTTCATTTAGCTTATATTCTGGAGTTTTCTCCTGTTGTTTTGTTTGTGGCATGTTTCTTTATTTCCTCATTAGCTTCTCTGTGTTTGCTTTTGTATGTTAGGGAGATTTGTTTTATCTCTCAGCCTTGGCCAGATGGCCTTATGTGGAAGGTGTCCTGTGTGGCCCACTCTCCCTAATCACCTATACCAGGGGCTCTAGATGTGACATAATCTTTGTATTAGTTGTGTGTGATCATCTGTGGCAGCTAAGCTTTTATAGGTGTTAGTACATCAGTGGGTGGGATTAATGCTCAGGCTAACTAACTGTGGGAATTGGCTGTGCCCACAGGGTATGAGTTGTTATGTGGGCACTGACCCCACTGAGTGGGATTTGCCCTAGCACGCTTGTGTGCTTGTTGAAAACATCCTTTGTGTGTACTGCTTATGGGACTACTCAGGAGTTGATCTGTTGTGGTCTAGTGCCAGACTCCGGGTACAGTGGTTTTGTGGCCCATTGGGAGGAGCTTCCCAGTAGGCTACAGTCAGCCACTGCCTTTGATTGCTCAAGGCTACCTAGTGATCCACAGATGGTTGCTGCCTATGCTGGATCTATAGGTTAGTGGCAGAGACAATGATGTAGGCCATAGTCCAGTTACTTCCAATACCAGGCCTGGGTGGTTTAGCAGAAAGACTGGTGCTCCTCAAGGCCTGAGACTACCTGTCAGTTGCCCATAAAACTCCAAAGCTGGAAAAGCCTCTGGGTGATATGTGCATTAGGTGGTGCAGGGACCCCAGGAGTCACCTGGATATATTGAGCAGATTTCCTTCTGCCACTGCAGTGTCAGTTTACATGTCAGCGCTGTCTCTGAGATCAATGGCCTCTTCTTATAGATAGAAAAAGTAACGCACAATCAAGTTCTATGGCTCCTCTGAAAATTGCTGAGAGCACTTCTATGAGCCAGACATGGTTTCAGGTATTTGGAGTACAGTGTTGAACAAGCCATACAAGGCCTCTGCTCTCAGAAAGCTTGCATTCCTGGTTCTGCTTGCCCCTTGACGACGGCAGCTGCACCAATCTGTGCGCCCATGGGTACAATCCAAGATCAGAAATTTAAATATCAAAAGTAAGCTAATGCAAAACTACAGTTGTGTTTTAATGTTTCTTGGACTACTACAGTAAGATGTTTCTTGGTCTGCTACTGATGTTATGGAAAAGTTTTCTGAGTAGAAAACAAGAATTCTGTGTTTCATCAAAATAATTTTCTGTGTTTTATGTTGTCTTAACCAGTTTTCTGAGGCTTTTAGAAAATATACTAACATTGGCCCAAAGTCTGATGAGGGCCAGATCACTCCTGGCTAGGCATTTCATAACGCAGGCTGTGCCAGATGTTCAAAGGAAGCTCCAAAAGTTGGAGGCTGGATCCCAACCCCACAGGCTGCCTTGGTGCTAGAGGTCTTTAAGGTGTCCAACAACTGGGACTAGGCAGAATAGAAAAAAAGGTGCAAATATTAGCTGCCATTATACAGGGACCATCTCGAGGTGACCCTAGCCAATAAAAACTTTTCAGGCCTGGAAGGCCTTGACCTTGGTTGACATCGTCAGGACTGGGGCATAATCAATGCACAAACACAGGAAGGAAGGGCACTAGAAAGGCAAGTGTCCATCCAGCTGGGGAGGGGTGGATCTCCTAAACCCTCTCCCCTCATAGCTAGCCTCTCCAATGAGAGAGCTTCTTTTTCTTCCAAGTGTTCACTGGCTCCAGTCCTAGAGAAATCCATTGTGATCATGCCAGTGGAGCCTCAGGTCATCCTCAACATGGCAAGGAGGAAAAACTGAATTTTCCCCAAATATTAGAGCTACCTATTCTGTCCTGAACCATCCCATGGGCCTCTCTCCAATGCTAATTGCACAGTGACAGGAATAAATAGCCAGCCTAAAGTAAGATATTTACTTTTCCTGTTGTGAGACCAGGAATTGCAATGAACTTCCCGCCACATGTCAGGATTATTTTAGCCCAGTGTCTATGCCACTACTTGCTCTTCAAAATAATTCAATTTCTTCTCATATATCTTTACCTTAAATTACAAAACCGCCATGGAAAATTAACTTCATTGTCAACTACTTCTACTATTAATTTTGACTTTTGTCTTTTCAATCTTTTTGCTAAATTTATATCTTCTAAGCTGCAAGGCTTCCTGCCACTTCCAAATGCTGGAACAACTTCACGTTCTTTACTTCCAAGGCCCTTAGAATAGGCCTCCAGAGATTCTTATTCCCAGTAGGCAGGGACTACAGCCCTATTTCAGCTTTAAAGAAGTTATAGAAGATAGACCTTCATACCTCAACATCCCCTTAAGACTAAGGGAATAAAATCTCTGAGGCAGGAATAATATAGGAAGGAAGCAAGAGAACTAAAGTGTTAAATCAAGCTATATTTAGAGATTGTCAAGGCCATCAAGGAGACAGCCCTTACCCTAACTCAAATCCAGGAGCAACTGGATTCCTTAGCAGATTTAGTACTTCAAAATTGAAGAGCCTCTGATTTTCTGATAGCAGGACAATGGGAAACATGGCCTTTCCCCCAAAAAAGAATGCTGTTTCTATGTCAACCAATCAGGACAGGTTTCCACATCTATCCAAAACACCCTTAAATCCGCAGATAAGATAGAACACCTTAGCACAGGTACTCTTACTGGAAATTGGTAATCATGGTTACAACCCCCTCTCCTAAGCTTGTTGTTTGTTCCATTAATCTTACTTTTTATTCTCCTCCTCCTAAGAATACCCTTCCTAAATCATCTTGTTCAATTTGTTTCTTCTGGAATCCAGGCAATTCATCTCAGGTGGTTCTCTGAGGGAGACCTGTAATTCTTTATTGCGTCAGCGAAAAGAATCGAGGACCCCTAAGTGCCACTGGGGCAACAACGAATTTTAGATGGCCCCAACAGTAACACACTAACTGAATAAATATTATGTACCACTATATACAAAACACTGTGAAAGACATCAAGATTATAAACTTCCTGTGAGCAAGGACCATAAAAATGTAAAGTTTACAACATAACTGAGAAAACATAAATATATAACACTAACAAAATAAACAAAATCAGTTACACACCACAGAAGAAAGTCCCATGAGGCAACATATTTCTCAACAAATGAATTATTTTACTCTGACAATTGCTTACTGGTGTTTGGAGGGGGAAAAATAAGGTAGGAAAAACTGATGAGTTTTATTAGAGGAGGTCATATTTAAAACTGATCCTAAACAATGGATTGAATTTAGATGGATGGAAGAGGAAGAACATTCCAAGAGAGTGAAACTGCTGAAGAGTAAAAAGGTACCAAATACATTCAGTGATTTATTGGGCTGAAGTGTAGAATTTGAGATGTTATACCATTTAGTATAGATGGATACTTGTGGCAAAACTGCAGCCACCTACCCAATCTACATTTTTCCTTCTTCCTTGATACAGAAGCCCAGTTCTGTTCAGGAGAGTAATGTATCCAAAAAGTAACAAAAAAACTGTACTTCCCCACAGATGGATGGATATCCATTTGAACCAGTTTCAGCAAATGAGATTTAAATGAAAGTTGTTGGGTGGTACCCAGGACCACTCCTTAAAAGGAGGCTGACTTAGTTTCTTTTTTGATTTTCACTCTCATCCTACTTGAATATGAATATAAATATAGGGTAGGCCTGTCACCCTAAAACCATGAGGCAATCATGAAAGAAAGCCCAAGAGAATAAAAGACCTGGCAACCTTAAGCAGCTGAATCAATGTGAGGAATCACCTACTATTAGCAGATTATCTTGTTACCTGTAAATGAATGCAATCCTAACAAATATAGTACAAAATTAAGAAAGGTCTGAAAGTCAGACCAAAGAATTTAAACTTTATCCCACAGTCAATGAGGAATTAGAAAGGTGAAATAATCAAGAGTCAGAAAGCTACTGCAATGGCCTAAGTAGCAGTAAGATCCCAAACCAAAACAGAGGTAAAATAAGAGCAAGACTTGATGCAACCTGGAGAGTAACTGAATAGAGAAGCCAGGAGTGGAAGATGGTGTGAGGAATTCAAATTTGGGAGATCAATAACATCATTAATGGGAATAAAAAAATGAGAACTTTATCCTTTGACATTGGAAGGTATGGAGAAGGACTACTGTTTAACAAACTTTCATTTAGTAATGGAACTAGGGTGTAATTACACCAGAATCTAGCTGGTAGCTAATACATGAAATTGACATTTAGAATAGCTGCAAATCTGACAACCTTCTCCATAGGTATAATTCACTTAAATCATGAGCAGAGTTATGAGGAGGAAGAAGATAGTAATAATAGCAAGCACAATCATATGACATACTATGTACAATGCACTGTACTAACTAGAGATATTAAAGGAAGGAAAAACTGATTATTAAGTGAACTGCAATGTGAAATTTAGTTCTATGTTCAACTATACGGACCTTATTATATTAGAGAAAATGCCAGAGTAAATACTTAGTTATTCAAATAATATGAGACTTCCAGTTTATAAATACAAAATCAAGCAAATTTTTCATCTATATTGTTATAACTGACAAAATTGTAAGATACTTAAAGTACATGTGATAATTTACATTGTATAAATTGTGAATAGATCCTCCCCACCCCCGCACTGAGGTAATTAACACATCCCTTACCTTATCATATACCTTTTCTGGGGGATGGGGAGGCTTAAATTCTACTCTTTTAGAAAATTTCAATTATACAATATAGTGGTCTCAAATATAGTCAGCATGTTATACATTAGATCCTCAGACCTTATCTATTAACTGAAAGTGTGTAGTCTTTACCAATTTCTCCCTATTCCCCCAGCAACCATTTTTCTATTTATTTCTTAGTTATGTTTTTTCCATAAGGTTGCAGATATAAGTAGTTCTATACAGTATTTATGGTTCTGTCTAGCTAATTTCACTTGTCCTTCAGGTTCATCTATGTTGCCACCAATAGCATGTATTCATTAATAAAGGCTGAATAATATTCTGGTGTGTACACACACACACAATATTTTCTTAATCCATTCATCTATCAACAAACACTTAGGTCATTCCCATACCTTGGCTGTTGTGAATAATGCTGCAATGAACATATGAGTACAGATATCTTTCCAAGATAATGGTTAAGTTTCCACTTGATACATACCCAGAAGTGGGATTGTTGTATCATATGGTAGTTCTATTTTTAATTTCTTGAGGAACCTCCACACTGTTCCCATAGTGGCTGTACCAGTTTACATTCCACCAGTATATAGGGATTCCCTTTTCTCCACATCCTCATATTTGTTATTTATTGTCCTTTGGATGACAGCCATTCTAAAGATGTGAGGTGATATCTCACTGGCCTTGCTTTACATTTGCCTGATGATTAGTGATCTTTTCATGTACCTGTTGACCATTTGTATGTCTTCTTTGGAAAAATGTCTGTTCAGGTCCATTGCCATTTTTAATTGGGTTTAGTTTTTTTGTTTGATTTGGTTTAGTTTGGCTCTTTAGTTGTATGAGTTCCTTGTGTATTTTGAGTGTTACCCCCTTACCAGATAGTTTGCAAATATTTTCTCACATTTCACAGGTTGCCTTTTCATTTTGTTAATGGTTTCCTTTGCTGAGCAGAAGTTTTTTCATTTGATATAGTTGCATTTCTTTATTTTTATTTTGGTTGCCTTTACTTTTGGTGTTAAATCAAAAAAAAAAATCACTGCCAAGACCAATGCAAAGGAGCAAAACCCCTATGTTTTCTTGTAGGTGTTTTATGGTTTCAAGTCTTCAAACTCTTTTGTGTAAGATAGAGATTTACTTTCTTTTGCATGTGGCTATCTAGTTTTCCCAACACATTTTATTGAAGAGACTATCCTTTATCCATTGTATATTCTTGCCTCCTTTCTCATATATTAATTGACCATACATGCATGGGTTTATTTGAGAGCTCTCTATTCTGTTTGGTCAATGTGTGTTTTTATGACAATACCATACTGTTTTGATTACTACAGCTTTGTCATATAGTTTGAAATCAGAAACTGTGATACCTCCAGCTTTGCTCCTCTTTTTCAATATTGCTTTGGCTATTTCTGGTCTTTTTTGGTTCCATGAAAGTTTTAGGTTTGCTCTATTTGTGAAAAATGACATTGTAATTTTGATAGGGATTGCACTGAATCCGTAGATCACTTTGGAGAGTATGGACATTTAAACAATATTAATTCCTCCAATCCATTAGCATGGACTACCTTTCCATTTATATGTCTTCTTAAACTCCTTTCATCAATGTCATATAGTTTTTATTGTATAGATCTTTCACCTCCTTGGTTCTATTTTATTTCTTTTGAAGTATTTTATTTCTTTTGATGCAATTGTAACAAGAATTTTTTTTTTATTTTCTCTTTCTGATTGTTTGTTGTTAGTGTATAGAAATGCAAATGATTTTTCTAAGTTGATTTTGTATTCTGCAACTTTACTGATTTTATTAGTTCTAACAGTTTTTTGGAGGCATCTTTAGAGTTTTCTACATATAATATCTTGTCACCTGCAAATAAAAACATTTTTTACTTCTTCCTTTCCAATTTGGATGCTTTTTATTTCTTTTTCTTGCCTATTCGCTCTGGCTAAGACTTTCAGTACTGAAAGTTGGATAAAAGTGGTAAGAGTAGGCATCCTGATCTTAGAAAAAAAGCTCTCAGCTTTTCATCACTGAAGATGATGTTAATGTGGTTTTGTCTAATCTGGCCTTTAATATATTAAGGTATGTTCCTTTTATAGCCAATTTGTTGAGATTTCTTAATCATGATAAAATGTTGACTTTTGTCAAATGCTTTCTCTGCATCTATTGAGATGATCATATGATCTAAGTTGATCTAAGTATAGTTTAATTCCAATGTTTCCTTATTGATTTTCTGTCTGGATGATGTATCCATTTTTCAAAGTGGGATAGTGAAATCCTGTACTATTTCTCTCTATTACTCCTTTCAGATAGGTTAATACTTGCTTTATATATGTAGGATCTCTTCTATTTGATGCATAAATAGTTGCTAATGTTATATCCTCTTGGTTAACTGACCCCTCGTTACAGTCTGTGGCTTAGAGACTATTTTGTCTGATATACATATAGCTATTCCTGCTTTCTTTTGACTTCCATCTAATGGAATATCTTTTTTCCATCTCTTAACTTTCAGTTTATATGTATCCTTAAAAGTGAAGTGAATCTTTGTAGGTAGCATATAATTGGATCTTTTTTTTTTTATAATCCATTGAGCCACTCTTTATCTTTTCATGAGAAAAATTAGTCCATTTACATTTAAAGTAATTATTGATAAAAATAGATGTACTATTGATATCTGTTTGTTTTCTGGTTGTTTTATAATTTCTTTGTCTCTCACCCGTTCTCCTTGAGATCTTATTTTCTGTCATGGAATGCTTTGACTCCTTTCTCTTTATCTTTTTTGTAAAGTCCATAGTTTTTTGCTTTGTGGTTACTATGAGGCTTACATAAAACATTTTTATGACAGTATTTTAAGTTAATACAGCTTAACTTCAAATGCACAAAAGCTCTACATTTTTACTTTACTCTTCTCACACTTTGTTTTTGATGTCACAATTTACATCTTTTTATACTATGTATTCATTAACAAAATATATTTATTTTAATACTTTTGTTTTAATTTTCATACTAGATTTATAAGTGATTTACCCACTACCATTACAACATTAGAGTATTCAGAATTTAACTGTATATTTACCTCTACCAGTGAATTTTATATTTTCATGTTTTCCTTTTACTAATTAACATCCTTTCACTTCAGCTTGAAGAATTTCTTTAATATTTCTTGTAAGACTAGAATGGTCTAGGGGTAAGACTATGGTCTAGTGGTGATGAACTCCTTCAGCTTTTCTTTGGAAAACTATCCTCCAATTCTGAAAGATGACTTTGCTGGGTATAGTATTCTTGGGTAGCAGTTTTTTCCCATCACTATATCCCACTCCCTTCTTGCCAGCAAAATTTTTGCTTAAAAATAAAATTAAAAAAAAAAATCTGATGGTCTCATGGGAGTTTCCTTGTAGGTAATAAGTTGCTTTTCTCTTGCTGCTTTTAAGATTCTCTCCTTATGTTTAACTTTTGAGAATTCAATTATAATGTGTTCAGTAATGGGTCTTTTTAAATTCACCATATTTAGTACCCTCTGGGCTTCCTCAATCTGGATGTATGTTTCTTTTCCTAGGCTAAGAAAAATTTGAGCCTTTTTTTTTTTAAATAATCTTTCTGTCCTTTTCCCTCTTTCTTCTCCTCTGGAACCCCTACAATGCACATATTGATCAGCTTGATGGTTTCCCATAAGTGCCTTAAGCAATTTTCATTCTTTTTCATTATTTTTTCTTTTGCTCCTCTAGTTGGATGAATTCCACAGCACTGTCTTCTTGTTCACTGATCCTTTCTTCTGCTTTATATAGTCTGATGTTGAATCTCTCAACTGAATTTCTCAATTCAGTTAATACATTCTTTAGCTCTACAATTTATGTTAGTACTTTTTAATGTTTTCTCTTTGTTAAAATTCTCATTTTATTTATGCATTGCTCTCCTGATCTCAGTGAACATCTTTATGACTCATGTTGAACTCTATCAGATAAATCACTTATCTCCATTTCATTAAGATCTACTTCTGGAGACTTATTTTTGTTATTTTGTTTGAAACATATTCCTTTGTTTCTAGATTTTCTTTGTGTTGGTTTCTGAACACTAGAAAAGCAGCCACCTCTCCCTCTCTTGACAGCTTGGTCTTATGTAAGGTTTGAACCTTGTCAGTCAGCCCAGCCCAAGTTCTTAATTGTCTCTCAAATCTTTTTGTCTTTGATCTTAGTATTTCCCAGTATTTGAGGGTGTGCCAAGAACCATTAGTGTCCCAAAGGGGAATATCGCATTCAGAACCTAGATACAAGCTGATTGAAAGCCAGAACCTCAGGCAGCAGCAGGAAAAATATGTAGACTGGCCTCTTCCAGGGAAAAAGAAAGAGACATTTTTGTCTCTTTCCCTCTGTGCTGGGCCCAGGTCTAAAGCTTCAAAGCGGGAGGGGTGCTCCTATGCCCGTTAAGCACATCTTTGTAGGCTACAGCCCTGTGGGACTTGTGAATGCAGGCCCCATTGGCTATCCGAGCCAGGTGATCCAAAAGCCCATCTTTCAGGAAGCAGTTGCAAAAGGTAGGGCATCAGATATGCATATAAGCTCTTTCTAGGGAGATACTAGTGACTTAAAGCAGGCTAGAAGGAGAAGGCAGGGGAGGTGACTGCCAGCTTCCTCTATCTCCAGGAAGGATCAAAGCCACATCCTAGATGCCTGTTAAATTAAAGCATACCATCAGGATGCAGCTTTTAAAGTATGCAAATGGATACTTCTCAGGACAAGATGGAGATGGCATTTTTGTCTGCTCCCTCTGTGCTGAAGGAGATAGTTGCTTTGACTGCTTGCATACCTGTTAACTGCTTCTTTGTTATAGTCTTGTGGCACTCATGAACATGTCTTGCTGGCTTTCAGAGCTATGTATTTTGGATGCCCATATCTCAAGTGGGAGTCTTAAAGTTGGGGTGCTAAATGTGGGGTCTAAACCCTTTGTTCAACAAGGAGAAGTTGTAAGTTGTAAGTACCCTCCTGATTGTATGGCGCTATACCAGAGACGAGATTTATGACAAGAGTGTGTCTCAGCCTTTCCTATCAGTTTTGATGTGGGTATTCTTTCATTTGTCTAATGTGGGGTCACTCAGCTAATTTCTGGATTTCATTCAGAGATAACTGCTCTATATGTAACTGTAAATTCAGTGTGTCCTTGGGAGGAGTGTAACTCAGGAACCTTCTATTAAGGCCATTTTGGTTGAGATCTTGAAAAAAATATTTTGCTCTCATTCTCAAAATTTTATTTGCAGTTCTTTCCTCCCAGCACTTTGAATATATTACTGCCACTATTTTCTGGTACTTATTGATATAAATATAAAATCTATTGTTGGTCTCAGGTGTCATGTTTTTCCCTCTAGCCATTTAAGATTTTTCTCTTTATCAACAATATTCTACAGTTTCATTGCAATGGTCTGGTAAAGATTTATTTATCTTTATCAAAATTCACTTTACACTTTTAATCTGAACGTTCATATCTTTTTATCTGTTCTAGGAAATTCTCAATCACAATGCATTCAAGTTTGTCTGTCATTCCCTCTAATTTCTTTTAAAGAAAAAAGAGGGAATTCCCTCTAGTTCTTTAAGCAGAACTACTACTGACCATAGGAGCCTCTCAAGTTCACTTCCATATCTCTTACCTATTCTTTCTCGATGACAAAATTTAGGACAACAATTAGACTGCCAAAGCCAGTACAGTGGGTGCCATGGAGAATGACTGGCAGAAGGCAAAAGGGAGGCCTTTGGGGTACTGGTAATATGCTATTTCTCAATATGAGTAATGGTTATACAGGTGTGTTGACCTTGGGATAATTTGTCAAGCTGTACACTTATGGTTAGCACACTTTTCTCTAAGTATGTTACACACTTCAAATAACGGTTTAATTAAAATTGTTTTAATGTTATGTGTAATCAATTCATATTTAAGTTTTTATCTTGTTGACTATATTTCTGCATGCATTTTGAATTCGGTTTATATGTTCATTTCACCATTCCCCACCTCCTATCACTCTCAAGATGGATAGGTAGGTAGGTAGGTGGATAAGTAGATAGATAGGGAAAAAAATACACTCTGTGGGCACCCTTCTTTTCTAACAATTTGTGGTTGTCTCTACGTAGCCTATCTGGCTATCCATATATAGAACCAAGTCTCACAAAAGAAGATTAAACTTTCTGCCCTGAGTAGGTTATCACATATGTTGCACAACCAGCAATAAAGCAGAAGATACTTGGCTCCAGCTTGGTGTTTAAAAATCTTTGTCACATCCTCCTAGATTTGCAGCTTATCCAAAGTTGTGGAACCAGGAAATATTTGGCAGGAGATTCTCCTACCAATAACCTACTGAAAGAGAAGTGATGGCTAGCAGTAGAAGTAACACCCAGAACCTGGCTCTAGTTCTATATGTTATACCACAAGTGTCTACTTCTACATAGGGATTCAGCAAGGCAAAGACTTTAACCCCACTCACTACTTTGCATTTATAATCCATAGATATGTATAGCTTGTTTCATTTTTATCCAGGATATAATGTTTTGTTTTCCTTTTTTATATTTTAATGTAACACAATTATGTGTTTAGAACAGGAAAAAATGTTAAGTGATGATTGCACCACCTTAAACTTACCCACTCTGGAACTCAATAGTCACTCGATAAATGTTTGCTGAATTAAAATATATTCTATCTTTCAGAAAATCCTCTTAGAACTTCCTTTTAATATGAACCCAGGCCTCTTTAACACCAATAAATTTCTACTTTCATTTTTTAAAATCTTTCTTTTTTTTCCCTGTTCTCTTTATTAAGAACTGTTAGAGTTATACTTTCTGGAATGATCCTTCATATTTCTTAGTTTTTTGCTCCTATTTCTTTCAATCTCTGTCAGTATTTATCTCCCTTCCCCTTTCTCTTTCTCTCGATTTTAGGATACTGAGTTTGTCTTAAAATTGTCTTCCAACTTATTTGGCTTCTTTGTTGTATTATTCAGCCCTTTCACTCAATTGTCATTTACTTTCATTAACTATTTTCAGTCTCTGCTCCTTTTTAAAGATCATTTAATTATGCTTTATATTTTCAAAATATTCTTAAATCTCTCTGAGGATGCCAAGTAGAATTTTAAAAAATATTCTCTTCCTTCTATTATCTCTGTTTTTTCTGCGGTCAGTTGTTTTGCTGTTAATTTCGTGTTCTTCTTCGTCTTCCTTCACCCCCACCCCAAGCAATAAAATTGAGAGCCAGAAATAAACTCACATATATATGGGAAACTAAGTTACAACAAAGGAGCCAAGCATATACAATGAAGAAAGTCTCTTCAATAAATGGTATGAGAAAATGGACAGTCATACACAAAAGAATGAAATGAAACTAAACCACTATCTTAAACCACACATAAAAATTAACTCAAAATGGATTAAAGAATTGAATGTAAGACCTGAAACACTAAAATACATAGAAGAAAATACAAGCATTGGGCTTCTGGACATCTGTCTCAGCAGTGTTTTTGTGAATTGAAATCGAAAGACAAAAGAAACAAAAACAAAAATAAACGGCACTGCATCAAACTAAAAACAACTGCACAGCAACAGAAACCATCAACAAAGCAAAAAGGCAACCAACTGAATGGGAAGAGATATTTGCAAATAATATTTCCAAAAAGGAATTAATATCCAAAATACAGAACTCATACAACTCAACAACAAAAAATCAAACAAATTAAAAAATAAGCAGGGTATCTGAATAGACATTTTTCCAAGGAAGACATACAGATGGCCAAAAGGCACATGAAAGGATGTGCAACGTCGCTAATAGAGAAACATAAATCAAAAAGCACAATATGATATCACCACATACCTGTTATAATGGCTATTATCAAAAACACAAGAAATAATAAGTATTGAAGAGGATGTAGGAAAAAAGGGAACCTGATACACTTGCTGGTGGGATTATAATTTGGTATAGCCATTAAAGAAAACAGTATGCGGGTTTCTCAAAAAATTAAGACTAGAACTACCACAAGATCCAGCAATCCTTCTGAGTATTTAGCTGAAGAGTATGAAAACACTAATTCAGAAAGATACATGTATCCCTGTGTTTATTACAGCATTATTTACAATAGCCAAAATATGGAAACAACCTAAGTGACCACCAGTGGATGAATGGATAAAGATGTGATACACACGCACACACACAATGGAATACTACTCAACCATAAAAAAGATAAAATATTGTCATTTGCAACACCATGAATGAATCTTAAACCAAAAAGAAAAAAATTGAAAAATACAAAGTTCTGCATTTGAACTGATGTAAACTTACTTATGGCCCTCAAATTTAAAAATCTCAAATGAAAAATAGGACCACTGATAAGAGTATCAAAATTCTGATCACACTGGGATTAAACTAAAAATAACAGAAAATGATTACAAAATTTATTTCTATTCAGACAAAAAACAAAATGTCACTAATTTTCCTTAAAAATATCCCAAACACAAATATCCCAAAAGCAAAAATAAATGAATAGGACTATATCAAACTAAAAAGCTTCTGCACAGCAAAAGAAACCATCAACAAGGTAAAGAAACAACCATCCAAATGGGAAAATATATTTGCAAGCAATGCCTCCGATAAGGGCCTAATATCCAAAATACACAAAGAACTCATACCACTCAATAACAACAACAGCAACAAACAAACAATCCAATCAAAAAATGGGCAGAGGACATGAACAGACACTTCACTCAAGAAGACACACAAATGGCCAACAAACATATGAAAAGATGTTCAACATCACTAGCTATTAGGGAAATGCAAATCAAAACCACAATGAGATACCATCTCACACCTGTTAGAATAGCTGTTAGAATAATAGGACAAGTAATAACAAATGTTGGAGAGGATGTGGAGGAAAAGGAACCCTCATACACTGCTGGTGTGATTGCAAATTGTTACAGCCACTATGGAAAACAGTATGGTAGTTCTTCAAAAAACTAAGAATTAATCTACACTATGGTCCAGCAATCCCTCTACTGGGTATTTTCCCTTAAAGACTTGAAAACCCATATCCAAAAAGATATTTGCACATCAATGTTCATAGCAGCACTATTCACTGTAGACAGGACATGGATGCAACTGAAGTGTCCTACAATAGATGATTAGCTAAAGAAGCAGTGGTACATGTATACAATGGAATATTACTCAACCATAAGAAGGGATTATATTATAGTTCTCTTTATATTTGTATTATATTCCTTCAAAATGACTTAAAACTTTTTCAAGTATTTGTAAATACTCTTTTAAAAACCATTGTTGTTAGCTGCCCTTTTTCACTAGTCCCTTCACAGATTTGAAATCGGACATTTCCAGTAATTTCTTTGGTGTACTTTAAATCCATTCACTTCAATTATTTCTATACCAAAAAATTCTTTCACATATATACATCCTTTCAAAACTTAACATCTAAGCAAAAAAGCAATAAAGGAAACAAAGACCGATAACTTAACTACATAAAATTATAAACATAATAATCAAGTGTTGTTAAAACTGAGGAAAAAACATAAGCTACAAAGAGTTATTATATTTTATGCAAGTGATCTTTACAAGGCAATGAGAAAATGGACAAAAAACATAAATTTCCATTTCACAAAAAAAGCAAAATTCCCTAAAATAAAAACATAATCAATATCAGTAATAAACAGGGAAAGTAAATAAAAATAAAAATGAAATATTGTTTCTTCCCTATTAGACTAAAAAAGATTAAGAAGATTGTCAATAACTGGTGTTGGCAAGGATATGAAAAAAACGATGTCTAAGCATTTGTCCTTTTAAAAAAGAAAAGAATACAGTAGGGGGGATACATATCTAAGAATTTTATGAAACACTTTATAATAATGGAAACAAATTTTAATAACATTAAAGAGATCTGATAAACTATGTATACTTAGCCAATAGGATATAGTATGAAGACATTGAACACAATATCCATAGCTTACATTATTAATCTTAGCATTATGTCCTGTGCATAACACAAAATGAACACTGAATAAGTATTTATTAGATGACTGATTACACTAATGATTTATTTAATGAATGACTGACTACACACTGACTGACAGCTTGTAGGTGGATCGACCAACTGAGGGATTTAACTAAGTAACCAACTGATCCACTGAGTAACTGAGCTAAGTGACTGAGTGAGGGAAGGAGTGACAACACTACCAGATGACCCTATTCATTTAAAACTATATTTGAATTTTTCACTATATAGAAACATCTAGAAAGGTATTAAACTTTGTTAAGCAAGTTCTGTCAATCACCAGTTTCATCAAACCCTTGCAATTCTTTTTGCTGCTTTTATTGATGAGTGTAATTTTTAAAGGACCATTTTTATGCACTTGAATTTTTCTACTTGGAGCTATTGTTTAAAGTTTGTCACTTCTACTGCCTCTTAAAACACTGTATAAAATATACACAAACATGTATGTTTAAAACAACACATCATGATTCACATAAAAAGTAAGGGACCTAAGATAAATACTTGTCAATTTTGAGGCTTTGGAAAGAGGACGAGAACACCTACGTGTTTAAGTGATACTGAAGTCAAACCATCATTTCACCTTGGGCTCTCACAAAAGTACATACATAACTGGCAACAATGTTAAAAACCTCCTGAGAAACCTGACACCTTAGTTTACATACAAACAGAAAGAAGAGAAAATGAAAATTATCCTGCAAATTTATTCCTTTCCCGTATTTTATCTTAGATTTTGATTGCTTAGAATCATGCTTAATGATGACTACATACGAAAAGGTAGATTTAAAACTTATAATATACACAGGAAAAAAGTGTCAAAATGCGGAAAAGCACTTGAAATAGATCTTTGAAAACTGGAGTTTTTCCCCCTTTAAGATATCTTTTCAAAACCATCATATCCCAAGCCTATGTCACCACTCAAAAAAATAAAGATTTTTTAATTTAAAAAGTGATGAGTTTGCCTATAGAAAATAAAATTACACAGGAAATTTAATTCTACTGTTGAAGTATTTAACACTACTTTTGCCACTGACATTCAAAAAAAATCTGTTAATGATTTTTAAAATACTATCATGCCAGAACACTACTACAGACATTCCTCTGAAATAATCTACATAAATATTGACTCCCCAAAAACTTGTGTTTGGGAGCCAGTATATCACTTTGATGCCTTCAGTGTTGAATTCATGGGTTCCAAGAGGCCAAGGGCAGTCGCAAGGTATTTCCTGACTTTAGGGAGAAAGATTCGTAAAACCAATCCAGAAAACGAGTTCTCATTGTCCAGGCTTTCTTGTACAACCAAAAGACTGGCAGCTGGTCATTATCTTCTCTGTTCAAGATTTGGAAGGTAGCAGCTTTACACATAAAATCAGTCCTGATGATAAAGCTGACTGCAATTGCACAAAACAGCAGTTAGCCTATCCCCTCCTGCCTTAAATCCTGGTGCTCTTGCTTCTTTTCCTTGCTAATGAATATTCTTCGTGGCATTTTTCAGAACAGGGCACTTTTGTCTATATTTAAAAAAATTATTCAGGCAAATATCCTTTTCCCCACAATGATTTTCTTAATGACATCTGGGAACCTGTTTGCTGCTTCTTGGTTGGCAGAAGCTGTTTCTACTTGTTACCTTGACATTTTTTAAGCCAAATCTCTTCCTAAAATTATCAAATCATCTTTTGCAGACATTAAATCCTCCAGCTTTAGATCCTTCTCCTTCCTTTTGCTTTAAGTTGTCATGTAATGACTTCGCTTTTTTAAATCATACTTCAGCCTAATTATGCCTTTCTTATAGCAATCCTTCACCCACATAAAATCTGCATTTGCAAAATGAGATAAAAAGGTATTTCCCCAAAAGTGCAAGGTTTTCGCACCTACTGGCATAGCTGAAGCAACAGTTCCATTTTTTTTTTTTTTTTTTTTTTTACAGTGGTCCTATGCTGGATTTATCTTGAAATGGTGGGCAACCACAGCTGTGGTACCTATCAAGCAATTCAACTTCTTGTGATGTCAGGACTTTGCTTCTTAGGAGCACTTCCAACATCATTAGTGGCACTCCCTATGGGTCCCATGGTGTTATTCAAGGTTTATGTATTACACTAAACACAATGAAAAACACACAAGGACCACAAGAGATTACTTTTGACTGTGATGTGCAAGTCATTTACTGGGAAAACGAACTGCTCACAGTTTGTCTGTGATGATTGGCATCACACGGTGTTTTCAGTAGATACTCTCAACTTGAGCTCACGGCAATAGCAATAAGACGTGGGTATAAAAGTATAGTAGTGCAGTATTTACTACTGTTAATTTTATGCAGTTGATTTAATATTGCATTTTTGTTTCTTTACATTTATTTGACAGCGAATAACACCATGCAGTCTGTTTGTATAGTTGTTTTGATAAATTTTAACTTTTTATAATAGATTGGTGTTTATTATAGCAAATGATAGTAAACAGACTAGTATCTACATACATTTATGCTTTTATGACATATCTAATTTTTAAAAATATCTCTAAGCTACACAGTTTGTCTAAGTTTTTCAAATTATCACAAATCTCCAAAAATTTTTCCAGTATATTTACTGAAAAAAATCCACATATAAGTGGACTCATGCAGTTCAAACCCACGTTGTTCAAGGTTAAACTCTACTTAATAAATTGAGATTCTAGGTACAATGTTAAAGAAGCAGCTGGCTTCTTCTAGCTGCCTTTATAATTGAGAAAGCAGAGAGCTCAATTAAAGAATGAGCTATTTTGAGTGGAATTTCAAGGAAATGTAAAGGGCTCAGAAGTCTTTTCAGCCAGTAAAACGTTCTTAATAAAAGAAACTCAGGGCAAAGATTAAATCTAGAGTGGGCCTATAAAATCCATTGTTAAAACCTCAGCAAGATCTAAGTCAGTACCTCGAACATCCTTTGACAAAAGATTATGTAATCTTAAGAGTGTTGTTCCACAGCAGCCTCACAGGAAGCCTAAGGAAAAAGCTCCTCTCAACGGAAACTTGTGGGCATAGTTTTTGTTTGATGAACTAGATTATGAACTAATACACAGAAGTCTACAGAGTTTTTAAAGGAGTTATATTAGCTTAGAATGAAAGAGATAGGAATTATATAAAATAAAAGGCCTTTAGACCCTAAATCAAACTATAAGCAGGAAGCAAGTTCAGAAAGTTACTCAGCTGCAAACATAGACCAATTATTCTGAGGCAAAAAGGAATAATTCGAGACGTGAAATCAAAGACCAAAAGAGGCAGCCACCGCCCACTAACAGCTTCTAGAGAGTAAGACTGAGCCCCAGTCAAGGAACTGTCAACATGCACCAGCCAGGTTTCAGAATTGCTATAGACTGCTGTGTGCCTCCTTTGTCCCTCTTTTTAAACGGGAATGTCTACTTTCCGATCTTGTATGTTAATTATATGGGGGCATACTACTTGTCTCTTCAGTTAAAGAGGAATCATTCTCAAGAAACCATACCCAAGGAACCTGATCTGGACTTGATTTAGATGTTGACACACTGGATTTTGAGATGATGTCATAATGGGATGTGAATTAGAAGTCTCTGAGGAGGGGGTTAGTGTATTTTGCATGCATTTTGGATGTGGGAGGGATATAAAGTGTGACAAAAGGGTAAACTAAGGTAATAACATTGTCCAGATGGCCATTACAATATCTCCCATCCCACACGTTTTCTTCCACAATGTGACTTTGCCACTCCCCAATTAATAAGTGGAGTCTAATCCTCTATCACTCAACTTTAAACACTTAAACACTGCTTTTAAACCCTGACTCACCATGTAAGAAAGCCAACTGCCTTGAGGCTCCCATGTTGTAAGGAAGTCCAAGCTGTATGTATATGCTCCAGTGGATAACTCTGGCTGAGATCTCAGTCAAAACCAACATCAACTACCAGTCATGTGAATGAAGACACCTTCAGATGATTCCGGTCTCTAACCTCCAAGTTACCCCCAGCCAGCAAGTCTTCCCGACTGAGGTCCTAGACATTGTGGAATAGAAATAAGCCATAATTGGTGTTCCTTCTCTGAATTATTGACTCATAATAATTGTGAGTCTAATAAAGTGTTTGTTTTACATCACTAAGTTTTGGGGTAGTTATGTCACACAGCAATTAACAACCAGGACATATGGAAATGATCTCATATAGGAAAAAACTGAAAATACAAGAAAGAGGGAGAAATACAATGGCAAAGTCTTTGACTGCAAAAGGAGATAGATTTCTCTATACTAGTGGAGAAGCCTTAGATGGGACACTGAATAGTTCATTCACTGCAAAGGGGAAAAGGACAGAGTATAAATACAGATACAGAATGGGTGGAGGAGTGAGGCATGTATTGATGGTTGATTTTTATTTAGAAATATACAGGTAAGCACAAGAAGACACTGTTATGAAATTTGAAAGTGGTTTCCTGTAAGACAGGAATCAGGATGGGGGAGGGGCAAGAGGCTGCTGGTTTTTTGTAATAAGTAGTGGTGAGCCATTTACTCCTTAAATTTTACACATATTTTACCACGTAATTCCACCCTTTTAAAGTAAACAAAAATTTCAAGAAAGATTCAGTCCATTCCCTCATATTCCAAATAAGCAAAAAATAAGACTCAATGATTATGTACATGACTGGCTCAAAATCACAGTGACAGAAGTCAGTCCCTAATCCACCGAGTTCCAAAACAGTGCACTTCCTCTTATCTCGCTACCTTTCATATCACAAAAAATGTTACCTAGTAGCAATATATTTCATAATAAGAATGTATTAAACTAAAACAATTTATTTAGTAAGCAACAATGAATACCCCATTTCCAACCACTGATATCAAAAATGCAAGCTAAAAGATGTCCTTAGGAAAATCGATATAAACATTCAAGCAAAACAAATGGCCCAATGGACTATCACAGCCTAGTCTACCTCTGGTAGCTATACTATGTACAAGCTTCAAAAATAGATGCTTCCTTTGCCCTTTTTAATTCTCCTAACCCGAACACTCTTAAATCATGTTACCTTCAGTTTTAAGTTACCTACATTTCTCTTTTCTTTTAGAAACTCATACTTTATCATTTTATTCATATTTTGCCAGTGAAATAGTACCGAGATCATTATCTAACCTGTTGAATCACCAAATGCCTAATGCTAACCACTTATTCAAATAATACAAATGCAAGGCTAATATCCACAACGAATAGCAGTACCTATGTAGTATGAAATGAAAAGACACAGAAAAATGACAAACACTCTGTTGAAAATGCCTCCCAGTCTTTATTATGCCCAAAATTCTCATCATTAGAGCTTTGGATAGAAGTCTCCACTGTTCACCTAAGTGTCAAATCCAAAGGTCATCTGTTATACTAGAGGGAAGAGAACATTAACAGCATTTATTTCTGCATGGGGAAACTATAAGCAATTTTCTTCTGCTGCTTTTAAATCTCTCTGGGTCTCAGATTCCTAACGTATAAAATGTATAGATGGACCCAGATGTTCTCAGCTGTTCTTAGAGTTCCAATGTCCTTCAATTTCCTCTTCAATTTCAAAATCAGAAGTTATTAAACTAAAATGATCGGTCATCTTTGATTACTCCTCTTTCCTCCACACCCCACATCCTCCTTTCTTATCCAATCCATAATGAAGTCTGAGGTGACATCTGTCTGCAAATCCTCATTACTTCAGGACTAGATTATTTTCCTGTTTCTATCACTTTTCATTCCAATTCATACTACACTTAGCACTGATGCCACTCTGATTTTCCTAAAATATTTCTTTTAGCAAGCTCTTTCTCAATCTAAAACTTTTAAATCTTCTATTACTTATGGAGCAAAGCATTTTCTTATCTTAGCACTTAAAGGCATCCATAATCTAATTCCAGTCTAGATTTTCAACCTGATATCTCACTACTCTCCCACATAAACCCTCATTTCAGTCAAGTTGTTTTATGTACTAATCTCTGAATGTGTCATGCACACTTTGTTAGTTACTTCCTCTTATGCAACTTCAAATCTTGCCTAGTTTTGATTCTACCTCCTCTCTGGAGCTTTTACTGCTCAATTCAATTTTAAGTAGTCTAAATGTCTATTAACTCTTTTTTTATCCTTCAAAGTATTAGCAAACCAATTAAATTTCATAATTTATCTCTCCAATTACACTTTAAGTCTTCAATGAAATGAAACTATTTTATATTTTTCTGCATCTCTTTTGGACATAGCAAAGACCTTTTGAAGTTATTAATAAATATCTGGTGACTGACTAAAGTCTCTTTTTCATATACAGCATTTATTCAATGCTACCAATGTATTCAGCACTCTACAGGTGTGTGCTTTCGTAAATCTAGGTATTGTTCATCAAAGCATACACAATCAAATTGAAAAAACAAGGCTACCACTAGGGAAATAACTATCAAACAACCAAAAAATGGTATTTAAGTAAACTATGTGAAGTTATTCTAAGACTAAAAGAAAATGTGGAAAGCAACTTACAAGAAGACAGCAGAGAATGCTTATTGAGTCCTTAGACAAAAGAGTGAATAAAAAAGGCAGAGATTGATGATAGAGTATCTTGAAAGCCAGGAAAAGGAAGTTAAAGTTAACAGGTATAAAGTGGGAAGCCAGTGAAGATTTGGGGGCAAGAGAATGCCAAGATAACAAGTATTAGAGTAGCATTTTTATTAAGGATAAATGGAAGGAAGAGATGCTGGATTCTGAGGTTGATACGACTTTCAATATTCCAGGCTGAAGAAACAAGTCCTGAGATTCAGGTGATAAAGTGGGGGAAACAGAGATAGAAGGACAAAAGAAATATGGACAGGACATGTTGAATGGGTTAATATAAGTGGTAAATGAAAGATAGTTTAAAGAACATGACTAATTTAAAGCCTATATAACCAGGAGAGGAGGAAATTATGAAGGGGTATAAAGTAATGATTTTCATTTGAGGCATGCTGAGTTTAAGGAGATAATCAAAAATGCTAGTAGACGGCCAGTACTGTGACTAGAAAGACAAGTAAGCAGTGAGATTAGTTTTAAAATTAAAGAACTGGGCAGAAGCTACAAAGATATTAAATAGAATAGTAAATACATTAAACCATGATCAGCTAGTACTAGTTTTGTACCAATAATTATATCAGTAATTTTGGTGGAGACGAAATCAATTAGTGACCAACTAAAAAACGAAGTTTTCCATTAAAAATATATATTTTTTATTCCAAAAAAGACAACCCAAGCTAAGGCAGAGGTTTCCAAACTTTCTCCATTCAAGAAGTCTTCAGTCTTAGTATTTTTTCACAGCACTCCTAGGCCAAAAGAAATAAGTAGGTAGGTTCAACCCACTTAAGTGTTAATGTCCTTACATCTTATCTTAGTGCTTGTTGGGCACTGTACAACTTCTCAAACCTTGCAATTCAATTGGACATCACACTCTCATTTTCTGTACATTGATCTTCATGCAGTGTTTGCTTTTTATAAGAGCAACTTCTAAAAATACAGCTTTGCAAAGACATGACATTGTAGAAAGGAATGTGTCAATTTAATGTTGAAACTGTGAACTACCTCAAAGAAATAGTTCAAGCCTGAGTTTACAGGTGCTCTGCAGCACCTCAGCACACAATTTTGGAAACTAGGAGCAAAGGGAGGGGACCTAAAAAGACGCCCCCCAAAAAAATCTAATGTGGGAGGACAAAAGAAAATTCTTAGCACAATTAACCACAAGAGGGCAGCATAATAGTTGGTAGGAGCAATAGGAGAGGGAGTGTCAAGGAGAGAGATAAGAGTAGAACCTTTCCCGGGAGGGAGTGTCAAGGAGAGAGATAAGAGTAGAACCTTTCCATTAAAAGGCTATCAACCCCTTAACCAGTGTTTTTTCTCCTTATACTAAAGAGGAAGAAACACTGGTCACTGGCAGATTACCTTATGCAGTCATTCTGTCCTTCTCTGAATCTCAACGGCCTGCCCAGCCATGATAGTAGCCAAGACTTTTATAGTAGCCACGCAATGTACTACTTCGCATGCATAACCTTAATCAATCTTCACAACAACTGTAAGAAAAGCGAGGTTCTAAGGGATTTTAAATAATACAACTATGACATTGCAGGAACGCCAGGTTTCAAAACCTATATCTGACTCCAAAGCCAATGCTCTTTCCTATTCTGCCTCAAAAAGTGTCCACCTTTCAGTAACAGCCAGGTGAAGTACAGAAAAGATATCAGTTCCCTTCCCATACCTGAGACACCTGTCTCAAATCACTAGGAAAAACCACTGCATGAAACAAACTACTTTTTAACTAGTCCCTGAAACATATAAACTCCAAACATAGGTCATTCAACTCGAGCAAAAACAAGCATTATGTGCTTATCTAGTCAGCAAGTACAGCAACTTTCCTCCTATACAGGTAAATACATGTATACAGGCAAGTGTTGGACACATCCAATTTGCCAATATGTTACACACTAATAGATATGTGCACATATAAGCAAATGATTTTCACATTTGAAGCCATAAAAGGTGAAGGGGGATGGGGATAGGAAGGTCAAAGGTTGGTTATTCATCTTCAAATCGGCTGGGTGTTATATCAGAATATCTGCAGTAGCCCAACAACTTACTAGTATAAACCTATTATGAAACCAAAAGCAATCCTCATCTGTCTTATTCCCACTTCTAATTTCCTTCTCCACATTTCTCCTCTTCTCTATGTATGACACACTTCAGCCACTTCTATCCTTTCATTCAGAGAAAAAAGTTTCTCCTGACAGATTAATAACTACCGGAAAGCAAACTGGGTAAATTCAACCGACACAACAAACTTAGGCAGATAACACCATCCAGGAAGCATTGTTCAGTGTGGTAGCAGAAACTCCAGCATGTATGGCTAACATGTTCCTTCAATAAGTATCTCTTAGTACTTGAAATTGTTCCTCTTTGAAAGATTAAGAATCTCTGGCTACTTGAAGAGAAAAGGGTAACTGACGTTTTCCTCAGCCATATTATTTGTATAATCAGCAGACAAAAACAATGAATGTTTCTTAAAGGATCCAAGAGCAACAATAAACACCCCCAAAATACCCTCCCAGATCAACATTAAAAGTTCAGCACTGCCATTCTCAGAGGGGTAGGCAACCATAAGCCTTGCCTGCCTACACAGGCTTCCAACCGTCCTTCTCACGCACTGACAGCTAGTGACACCCTCACCTTTACTGCAGCGAAAAGGACAGCAGCCAGGATCGCATACCCCCCGTTGCGGGAAGTGGAGGAAAGACCTCTTTTTCTGCAGAAGAAATTAAATTCACATCTTGTTCTCTTGCCTGTTTCTGAAACCCTTAAAAAGAAAAAAAGAAGGCAGTTACTACCGCAGAAATCCAGGACAAATACATGCTTTTTTCTAGGCTGTTTGGATGTCTAGAAAAATTTAAAGAGGGTTAGGTAAAGCGAGGAGGGGTGAATATCAGGCACACATGCATGGAAATATCAAGAGCAAAACACTCCGCTGTAGGTGTCCCCCGAAAGAGGAAAATCCTCCTGCTGTGAAGTTTACTGCCACAAGCAGCGGGGGAAAGCAGGGATCAGGCGGTGTGAGGTAGGTGGAGAGACAACTGCTGCTCCCCACCCAGACACTAGGCAGCAAATAACACCCACCCGCTGCACGGATCCGGGGCCGAGGACGCGCCCCCAAACGCACAGGAGCTGCTCTTCTTACCAGGCGCCTCCGGCCGGCCAAGGTCTGCGAAGCCCGGGAGCCGGCACCGGTCCGAGCCTCCGCCAGGCTGGGCCCCCGGGGCCCTCCCGCGAGGGTTCGGCTCCCACTCACATCCCTCGGAAGCGAGGACCGGGCCTCTCCCCGCGCCGTGGCAGCAGCTCTTCGCCCCGAAGCGCACCGCAAGTCCGGGCCCAGGAACCAAGCGGCGGAGACGAAAGCGCCAAATCCGAGCGAGCCCCGCGCCCGCCCAGCCTGTCAGCGCCCAAGGAGGCTGTTAGCGGCAGCCGCTCTGCCCCCTTCTGCTCCTCTTCCTCTCTACTTCCTGTAGCCCACACCACTCCTACTTCAGGCCGCAGAGAAGCCCGTCATAGTCGTCGTCGCCACCGTATCTTCGCAGCGCCACAGGCGCTCTGACTCAGCCCCCCCAGATCGGCCTCCAGTTGAGCAGCTTGTTCCCAGCGCAGGCGGTGTAGCAACCGCGCGGGGGCGGAAGCAGGGGTTGGGGACTGGTGCGCGCCCCCGACTGCGCGTGCGCCGCTCCTCGAGGCCGCGCTTCTTCCGGCGCGCGCCGCGGAGCCGACCAGGGAGGGTCACGCAGGCCCGTCGCCTGTCGCGAAGCCGCGGGAGCGCGCGCAGATACCCGGGAGGGCCCTCGCCTGGCGGCGAGCGAAGAGCTTGAGCTGGCTGAGGCGACCCGGAGGCCTTCTCCAGATGGGCGTGTGTGTGGCCGCCGCCCGCCGTGCAGACGTCTGGGAATGAGTCAGCCTGACCGCGAAGGCACCCACTGCGTGCAGCCTGGCACCGCACAGAGACTTTCTCATGCGCACTTTAGTTTCCTTTCTGCTTTTTCTCTCACGTTCCAGATGCAGCAAACCTGTGCTTTCCCAGTCCAGTCCTCTAGGCCAAGGGGAAGTGGCGCTGAGGGTTGGAGCAGCGCATTCACAGGGCCGTTTTGCGCCAATGCAACCCCGAGTGCCTCAGGCGCCCTACTGCCTGAGAATTGGCGACAAAGCCTGGGCGAATGAATAGAAACAACTTCCACTATCCCAAAATGCTTCATTCACCCAGCAAATATTTACTGAGGACCTCCTAGGTGCCAGGCTTGTAGTCCCAAGGATGAACACTACCCACATACTTCTTGCCCTACTAGAGCAACAAAAATGCCTTAAATGTATATATGCTGGTGTATAATTGCTACTAGGAAAAATAATACAAAGTAGAGGAGTAGAAAGTGAAGAGATCGTGTGCTATTTTAGTTATGGTGGCCAGGAAGGATCTCCCAGAGTAACTGATATTTGAGGAGAGATCTGAAGGATGAAAATAAGCCAGTCCTGTGACTGTCTTGGAAAAGAGTTTTAGGCAGAGGGACTAGCAGAGAGGCAAAAACTCTGAGAAGGGAATGTGCTTGGCAACTTTAAGGGCTGGGAAAGAGTTCACTGGGGCTGGAGGACAGTGAAGGAGAGGGCAGTGGTAAGAAGTGAGGCCAAAGAAGTAGCCTGTGACCCAACTGTGTAGGGCCTTTTTCGTTTAGTATTTAGCTCTCTTTCTGTCAATCTGAAAGAACTGGAGCATTTATGGCCTTGTTTCCCCATACACAAATGATGCCACCATTGAGCTCTAACTTGTATTTAATGATGTCTTTAAACCTCACCAAAATAACTCCTACATTTCTTCTTAACATAAGATCCATTTCAAAAGGTCTTTGAGCAAATGATAAGATAGAAAATGACTTGAATCCACACTGACTTCTTTAAAGTAAATCTTGAAAGTAAATAATGAACTAGAACCGGGTTTTCTCATGAGTAAGGATTATAGGGGAACTGCATTCTGAAAGTGCAATATTGTGATTTATAAGATATTTAGTGTTCATCATGCACAGCTCCCAAAACTCTTGAAATTTTGTTAAGTGTAGAAAGTGATCAGTTTGTCTCTTTTTTATGTTAATGAAGTAACTTTTGGACCCTTCCCTGGGTGGGGGCTGGTTGCTAGGAGAACAACAATGTAACTTTAGGTCCCATCTACCCCACCCCACCTCTGGGTAGGGGAGAGGGACTGGAAATTAAGTTGAATTGCCAATGGTCAGTGACTCAGTCAATCATGAACATGTAATGAAGGCTCCATAAAAACCCAGAAGGACAGAGCTTCCACACTGAGGAACTAAAATGCTTCCACTTGCCACCTTATCAGGTCTCCATACTCCACAAGGACAGAAGCTTCTTTGTTCTGGACCTCGCCCTAGGTATCTCTTGATCTGGCCATTGATTCCTATCCTTTAATATCCTTTTATAATAAGTTGGTAATCTGGTTAAGTAAAATGTTTCTCTGAGTTCTGTGAGCCATTCTAGCAAATTAATTGAACGAAAAGAAGGGTTGTAGGAACCTCTGATTTATAGTCAGTCGGTCAGAAAGTATAGGTAACAACTTGGACTTGAGATTGGCATTTTGAGTTGGAAGAGTCAACTATAAACTCACAGTTTATATTCAGTTGGTCAGAAGCACAGGGAAGAGACTGGGCTTGTGGCTGGCATCTGAAGTATATTGTGGGTGGAAAGGCAGTCTTGTAGGTCTGAACCTTTAACTTGTAGAATCTGATGGTCAGAATTGAGTTGAATTCTTGGACACCCAGCTGGTGTCTGAGCATGAATTGTTTGTTGGTGTAAGAGAACCTACCTCCCCATCCCTTCCCACCCAACCCACCACCACCCCCTCCCGCCACCATGGTAGAATTGGTTCTGGGAACCATATTCATGTGTTTTACAAGTAAAATAAGCTGAAGAGTCCCCTTTTTTTTTACTTCTTAAAAAAAAAGAGAGAGAGAAAAATGGGAGTTGTGACTCAACGGCAAAT
Source organism: Macroglossus sobrinus (assembly GCA_004027375.1). Taxonomy (NCBI): domain Eukaryota; kingdom Metazoa; phylum Chordata; class Mammalia; order Chiroptera; family Pteropodidae; genus Macroglossus; species Macroglossus sobrinus. The sequence goes on from PVKZ01000600.1 coordinate 640,649, forward strand.
CTAAAACCTATTTAGAATAGTAAGGTTGAAATTATAAGCAGCAACCACCATGAGAGTTCCCTTTTCCTACAATCAAAAACTATCATTGGGGTAGAAACCAGAACACAGACCCACATAAGATAAAATGCTAAATGTGGCCTTAATGTCAGAGTTAAAAGGAAAAGCATCTGAACTGTGGAATTAGAAACATTCTTTTTTGTAAGAAAAAAAAATGCCTGTTTTAGAACTCTAAAACAGTGCAGATACATTCATTGTAGTTAAGTGATATTTCTATATCTTGCAAGAATATGCTTATTCAACAAGGCATGGTATCCATTACTGTCCACTGCCTTTTTGCAGAGAAAAGCCATTTGGAACTGGTGAATACTGAGGGTTTCCTGTAAAGAAATGGACTCTTTTTTATATTACTGATTTGGATGTAGAATACTGGGGGACAAGGGAAATATGTTATTCATAGGTTTATACAATTGAGAAATCAATATACCCATTCAGAGAGATGAAGTGACTTGTCTCTCTCCTCACTAAGATATTATGATTTTAAGCTAACACTACCCTGGAATATTTAGCTTTTTTCACTTTGTAGGGATTTTTTTTTAGCTCTTTATGTGATTCCTGGTAGTGATATAGTTAGAAACTTTGCAAAATTTCAGAAAATTTCTTCTATTCTTTGATCAGACAAAAGAGAATATCAAAAAAAAAATTGACCAAGTCTTTCACAACATTCTTCCACATAATATGGAGAAATAAGAAATGTGGGTTGGATGATAACACAATTAGATTCAAAACTGATTATATGGCTATATGTAAAAGGAAAATTAGCAGGTAATTGTCAACTATGGGGCAGTGTGTAGTGGTATGTTGCAAAATTCTGTCCTTCCACTGTAGTAGAACATGACAGCAGTAGTTCTTGACTGCTGCTTCCCAAACCCAAGACGAAAAAAAAATTGAGACAGTTATATGTGAGTTGGAGCCTTGGCTTCTATCTCTTTTGAAAGATGTTAGGTGGTTTTGATGCAAAGCCAAAGTTGAAAATCCATGGCCAACGGTTTAAGAACTTATGCTTAAACATCTGGCCCACCGAGGTTTGAATCACAGCATTCACCAAAGAAGTAATTTAGATTTTCTTAACTTTTTCTCATCAGTATAATAGGGATATTAATATCTTCCTTAAGAGTTGTTTTGAAGATTAGATGAAAAAGTATTTTTAAACCCTTATTACAGATAATGCCTATTATAGTTGTGGTAGAAACAATTTACAGATATCATCATCAAGCTGGGAAGTATAAGAAATATGTTGGATTTTCTTAGTAATCCTGAAACATTTGGCACAATTTAGTGCATTACACAGAATAGTGTGGGCTAGAATGATAAGGGCTGAGTTGTAATAGAGATAAATGCAAATACCTGTATTTGAATTTTAAAAAAACTATGCCATTAATTGATGAAATAATAAAAAAAAATCTTAAAGAGATCATAAATGTGAGAGCAAAAGACATATTGAAAAATCTTTGGATGAGAAAACAGATAAGTAAAGGGTTGGGGATAGATCCGCATGTTAGTTTATTTCTTTTCAAGACAGGGAAAATGTACTTTTCTGAAGGGAGAAAGCAAGTAGCTATCACAAGAGGCTGATTTATCCCAGGTCTAGTAATTTGAGACAAAGCAGGACCATGAATCAGGTAGACAAGCAAACAATATCTTTCATTTTGAATAATCTAAATATTTTAGGACTATTTATTTCAAAGTTTGGTTGAATATGGCCAAAAATTTTTCAAACCTCCTCTGCACTTCAGTGTATCTCTCTATGTATCAATCCTCTCATCCTTCTTTATAGTCCCAAAGAAAAAGGTGTTCCTGGCAAACAGGTTACTCCCTCCCTTGAGATAACTAGATAAGTTTAACTTCCATGCATGAAAACCCAATTTCCTCCTATGTAAACCAGGGATTATAATTTCCTTCAGGTGAGGATAATTATATTATACAAAATGTCAATTATAGTTATGCTCTACTTTACAAAAAATTTTAACTTAAAAAAGATATAGTTAGCAATTCACTAAAAATATTTCTTTGTGAAAGGATTCATACCAAGTTTCACTCTTTAAAATAGGAATTCCCCTGGCGTAATTGTTAGTTTGTAAAGCATTAATTCCTGAGCCTTTACTTAGATTAAGGATTCTGCCCTCTTTCTCTGAAAACTGGCCTCTTTACCCAGAGTAGCCAGCCTGTTCCTGTCTGTGACCCTGCCCCTTGATTTCACCATGAGTTGTCACCTGACTCAAGCTGAGCCAATCTCAGTCTCCCTCCTGGGGAAGTTGGACTAGGATTCAAAGACAGTTGCTCAGACTTTTGTCACTTAAAGTTACCCATGTTCTAAAGTTAAGCCTGCCACTGTGAGGTTACCATATTTATTTGTGTGTATGGAGTTGTACAGAATGCTGATTTGCTATGGAAGAAAAGAAAGACACAAACAGAAGACAAGACAGAAAAAGAAGTGTACACCAGGAATAGTCCTCATAGGTTTTCAGTTTCCTCTTCTTTATAAGGCCCAAAGAAACTTCCTGTATTTGGTATCCTGAAATACTTCCTTATGACAAATTTCTCTTTTTTTACTTTAGCTAGCTCTAGTAGTGTTAGAGTACTTGCAATGAAATAACTTGGAGTAAGACAGCTATTATAGTACACTAGAGTACAGTCAGATGCTACAGACTTTCAAACAAATATTTTTAGCTCAATTCATTTGGTTTGTGATTTAAGGAAGTTAAGTCAAAAGAGTGAATTTGTTCTCTAATTACTTAGAGCATTTAGGGAAATATTTACAGTATTTCTCAAAGCATAGGGCATATGTCCTTGGTAGTACAGAAGACAATTTTGAATTTGATACAAACAGTAAGACTGAATCACATAGTGAGAAAGTCATTCTTTTGTTTCTCTTTTAATCCTCCCAATTTATGTTAAGAGATAAAGTCCAATTAGGGCAAATAAATCTGTAACATCTAACTCTAGCTAATCTCCCTTGTCAATAAACTCCTTCAGGTTATCAACATTATCTAGCTAGAATTTAACAACATCATATTAATTTTAAGATTACCATCTATGATACATTCTTGGGATTGTGTCCCCCTAAAATATATATTGAAGTCCTGACTAGCAGTATCTGTGAATGTGACCCTATTAGAAATAGAGTATTTGCAGATATAATCAAGTCAAGGTCATTAGGGTGGGCTCTATTCCAGTATGGCTGGTGTCCCTATGAGAAAAGAAAAAAGACATACAGAAAGAAAACAGCCCTGTAAAACAGTGGCAGAGATCGGAGTGATGCATCAATAGCAAAGGAATACCTGGGGTTACCAAAAGCTCGAAGAAGCAAGAAAGGAAACTCCCCCAGAGGCTTCGGAGAAACATGGCACTGCTAACACCTTGATTTTGAATTTCTAGCCTCCAGAAGAACTATGAATTTAAAATTTGGTGGCTATTACCAAATTGACTTTCAAAAATCTCATAATAGTATATCAATACCCTCTTCTGTATATGTAATCTCACGAAGACTGGACATTATGAATCTTTAATTTTAGGTAATTTTAATGCCAAATCATGTTCATTCTAATAGATTAACAATATTTATTAAACTCCTATTATGTGACAGGTACTCTACAAATGTTAGCTACTCACTAGTGTGTTATAAAGCCATTATTATACCCATTCTCGCCTCCATTATTTGTTTTTAATACATTTTAAAGTGGACATAATATTAAATTAGAAAATTCACCAATCATCTTGATCGAGCAAGTAATGATTCAATCGCATTCAAACATACCTTTAAAATTAGCTTTCCTGTACCATTCTTCTTATGGGAAAAAAATTATTCCTTTGGGAAAATGCTGGTGAGATACAAAGACCAGAGATTTTTACTAGCTGAGGGACCTTTCTAAATTCCTGTTTCCCAGTCTGCTCAATGAGAATAATAAGGGTGCTTACCTTTTAGGACAGATTTCAAGTTATAAAAAGATAACATAGAAAACACTTGATAAATTCCCAAGAAGAAGGAGGAGAAGGAGGAGGGGCAGAAGAAGAGGGAGGAGGAAAGGAAGTGGAAGGGGGAGGAGGAGGGGCAGGGAACAAGGAAGGGAAGGAGAGGATGAGGAGGAAGAGTAGGAGATGTATCATAATATGAAAAATACATCAATCATTATTCAAGGGCTTTATATGTATTAAGTCATTTGATCCTCAACAACTCTGAAATGATTACTTCTGTTAACTTTATTCCAAAAGTAAGAAATTGATGCACAAGAGAATATCTTTCCCAGTGTTTTCCAGTAATCCTGACTTCACAGAAGACCTGCCTTCAGAAATAACTTTACTACCAACTCCACTCTACTATCTCCTATACAGGCAATCAAACAATAAATATTTCCTTTCTTCTTCTTACTTCATAACAGAGTCTACCAAATACACATCCCTTCCTATAGAATGTTAAATATGGTGATAGAAGATGATTCATTAAATTCTTAAGCTTTATATTAACATATAAAAAAATCAGGTGACATTATTTATATATAAGTATAACAAAGGCTTCTGCTCAGGATAAGTTTTGTTTGTGAATAGCTCCCAAATGCTCCTAAGTTGTAGAGCAGTGGTTCTCAAAATGTGGTCCCTGGACCAACAGTATCAACACTACCTAGGAACTTATTAGAAATGTAAACTCTTGAGCCCCAAATCGAACCTTCTGTACCAAACTCTGGAGGTGAGGCCCAGCTACTTGCATTTTAAACAAGACTTCCAGATGATTTGGTGTATGCTAAAGTTTAAGAACCCACTGTGAAAGAGAATCCACATTATGGGTAAATTTTTTTAAAAAAAAATGAATAAGCCAAAGAGCTTAGGTTGACTTTTCTAATAAACTGGTGGTACAGACTAGATAGGGAGGAAGAAAAAAATGAAAGATACACAAGGCCCAGATACAGTACCTGACTTAAGAGATGAACAAAAAGAAGAGATCTTTATTTCAAGTTGATGCAGTTATTGGGAGGGAAATAAGAGATAGATGGCAAAAGGGAATTTTAAAACATTTTGTTTTATATTATAAATTGGACCACTTTCATACCCTAAACGCTGAAATTTTCTCTTCAATTACTCTTGGCTATTAAATTTGTTTTTATTTGAAAGCAGTTCCTATATAATACCTAGACCAGGGGTCCCCAACCCCTGGGCTGCAGACAAGTACTGGTCCATGGACTGTTAGGAACCAGGCCGAACAACAGGTAAGCGGTGGGTGAGCGAGCAAAACTTCATCTGTATTTGCAACTGCTCTCCAGCACTAGCATCACCACCTCAGCTCCACCTCAGATCATCAGGCATTAGATTCTCAGGATTGCCAGTCCCTGGTGCCAAAAAGGTTGGCAACCACTGACCTAGACCATATAGGAGCTCCTAGACATTAAACTACAATACAATGAATTTGTCAAATAGCACTGAGTATACTAGATACAAATCAAAAAAATTCTAAAATCAGAAAGTGTTGATGCTGAAGAAAGTTATACGTCATAGAAATCATTGATTAGATATAATCATCAGTCTAAATACCATTTCTAAAAGTTACAGAGGTTGCAAAGATGGCGCAGTTCAAGCAATGTACCTATTTCCTGTCTGGTAGGGTAGGTGTAGGAAGAGTCTATTGTTTAAGAACTCAAAGGTACTCTTTTAGACCGTGAAGGCAAGAAAAATACCTGTTTCATTCTACACTGTATATCTAGTACTAACCAGACACATTTATTTGACACATAGTATCAAATAAATTATGTATAAGTGAATTAATAAATAAGAACAATGGCAGAACAAAATAAGGGTCAGTGACCAAATCCTCTGTGCTAATAATATCTTTAAGCAATCAGAAAACAAGTTAGCACTTAACTCCTTGGGCAGAGACATCTTGATATAGAAGTAACTCACCTTAAGAATTTGAGCTGCAAAAAAAAAAAAAAAAAAAAAAAAAAAATTTGAGTTGCAGAAATTTAACCTGGAGAAAATTATGAGTATCAAGAGGTGTGATGAATGATAACTTAGTTCAGCACAAAAAGGTTTTCTTCATGATTGCCTCCAGCCCAGCTATCCAGCACCTGTGTCAGAGTCAGGAAGGGAATGGAGAGAAAAAGCTGTAATTGAGAGCATGTCAAATAAAATACTTATATATCTAGGACTTTTGTAGGAAACAGAGAGCTCAAGTCAGGGCTGTCTGTGGCTCAGTTATAGAGTGCAACCAGGGAGGTGCCCCACTGGAAGACCTTGGTAAAGTCAGAGTTGCTGCTTCAGGAAAGCCAATATGGGTCATTTCAAGAGATAACAACAATAACCACAGTAGTAGCCAGGAACCGGGCCATGACCTTCCCTGGGCCCCTTCTCTCCCTTCCTATACCCACATGGCTTGCTCCATCACCTCCTTCAGGTATGGTGCAGTTGAAATTGCAATGTCTCCCAGCCCCTAGCACTCCCCACACCAATCTCCTGATTTGTTTTTCTCCACAACACTTATTACCACTTCATTTAATTTATTTATTTGTCTTCCCTCAAGTAGAAAGTGAGCTCCAAGTCTAATATTCATACTGTATATCTAGCACCTAGGACATGTCTGGTACATGGTAGAAGCCAATAAATATCTATTGAACAAGTGAATTTTTCATTATTTTGCTGTACATCCTATTTGATAAGTGTAATTATCTCTATTGTATAGGCAAGAAATGAAATTTAGTAAAGTTCACTTGCCCAAAATAATATAACCACTAAGTATTAAAGTTCCTATTAAAGCTAGCTCTGTCTTCCCACAAAGGATATTCTATTAAAAAATGAGTAATACTGGGACTGTTTTTATAACTTACATTGTTTCTTTTAAAAAATTACGTTCTGTTCTGCAGCTATAACTTCCACATTTACTTTATGCTTAGTCCTGCAATGAAAGAGATTCAACAGTCATTAGACATTTTGCTAGTTTCTCTGTTGAACTATGAGGTTCATCTTGGGCAGTTTCCTCTAGAAGGGTTCAGGAGAACTGGTCTCTAATTAGTGCATGTCCAAAAATGTTTATATGTTTTCTCTCTACTTAAACAAGTTTGGTTACACGTAAATTTCTTTTTTAAAAAATTTATTTTAATTAGTTTCAAGTATTCAGTACATCAGTTAGACATTTACATAGTTTATAAAATGATCCCCCTAATTGCTTCTTCTCTCTTCTGGTTTTCCACCTAGCCAATATATTAATGCTAATTATATTCCCTATGATGTGCTCCCCATCTTCGTGACCATCTAACAACTACTAATTTGTGCTTCTTTAACCCTTCACCCCATTCTTCCAGCTCCTTAATTCTCCCTCCCCTCTGTCCATCACCAAATTGTCCACTATATTTGTGAGTCTGTTTTTGATTAGTTTATTCTTTTTGTTCCTTAGATTACGCATATAAGTGAAATTATATGGTATTTATCTTTCTCTGTCTGACTTATTTCACTCAGCGTAATAACCTCTAGGTCCATTCATGTCATTGCAATGGAAGGGTTTCATTTTTTTAATGGCTGAGTAATATTCTATTGTATATGTAAACCATAACTTCTTTATTCAATCGTCTGTTGATGAGCATTGAGGTTGCTTCCATATCTTGGCTACTGTAAATTGTGCTGCCATGAATATTGGGGTGCATGGATCTTTATGAATTATTATTTTGGTTTTCTTTGAATAAATACCCAGAAGTGCAATTGCTGAGTCAAAAGGAATATCCATTTTTAATTTTTTGAGAAACCTCCACTGTTTTCCATAGTGGCTGTACTAATTTGCAATCCCACCAACAATGTATAAGGGTTCTCTTTTCTCTGCATCTTCGCCAACATTTGTTGTTCTTGATTTATTGATGATAGCCATTCTGACAGGTGTGAGGTGATATCTCATTGTGGTTTTAATTTGCATTTCTCTGATGATTAGTGACATTGAGCATCTTTTTGTATGTCTATTAGCCATCTGTATTTCCTCTTTGGAGCAATATATGTTCAGGTCTTATGCCCATTTTTAATTGGATTGTTTGTTTTTGTTGTTGTTAAGTTGTATGAGTTCTTTATATATTTTGGATATTAACTTCTTATCAGATGTATCATTAGCGAATATCTTCTCCCAGTCAGTTGTTTTTTTGGACAAAACTTTTTAGTTCGATGTAGTCTCATTTGTTTATTTTTCTTTTGTTACACATGAATTTCTTGGTTGAGCTTTCTTTCTCTTGAGGACTTTGAATATATTTCCCCACTTTCTTCTAGTGTTGAAAAAAAAGGATAAAAAACTCCTAAGCTCATCATTCACCTTCAGAACTATAAACAATTTACTAATCTTGTTGTTTTTATTTCCCCCCATATTTTTTTTTGCAAGTTCCAGATATCATGTGCTTTCCTCTGGTAAATAATGTGTACCTCTAAATGTATGCATTGCTAATTAATAAGCACTTTCAAAAAGCACGGTTGAAGGTTTTTCTCTACTTACATTCATCTACATGAGTCAAAGTTCAAAATGCAAAAAGTCAATAAAAGCAGGGTTGGAGTTTTACTGGGTTAGTAAGGGGGAGTGAAAGAATGGGGTGAGGAAGTTGAGAGTGCATGGAAATAACTGATTACAATAGTTGATTATGGAATTATAATTGGGTAAGCAAGAAAGTGAAGATATGATGTAGGTGAAAGCAACAGAAAAGAGTTAATCGTTTGTTCAGTAGAGGATTGTTTGAAGGATTCTTGGAGTTAGGGTATTTGAGGCAGTGACCTAGAAATAGAGCAGGTGGAACAACAGAAGGTAGTCGGGCTGCAGGGAAACTTCTGCTACCAGCTTACCCACCCTATTTCCATTTTCAAATAGGTTTCTGCTTCTCATACCAAGGTGTGCTTCATGTTTGGAGAACTATCTTCTGCTGACTTTATCTGAGTTCTGTAGCCATGACGATTCTTCTCTCACACATACCCACCTCATATTTTGTGGTCCACAGTGATAGGTATCCCCTAGATTTATCAGAAACGGCATTTACATCTGTTTCTCATTCTCCTTATTATATTTGGTCGATTACCAAAGCCAAGAAAAAATTGCTGTCTTTCTTCCATAATTAAGAAGAAAAACACCCACACACAACTTAGTATTTTAGTATATATTCCCTTTACTTGGTAATATTCCTTTAAGATTTAAGAAAGCAATTTCGTATATCCACATGTTTGTCTGAAATGTTTAGTCTGGTCTGGAAAATATTGATGGGGCAAAGAGGTGAGAAAAGAACAAGCCTAATTCACCCATTTTCTTGTGAGCTTTGTCAATGAAGGGACTGGAGGGATGGAAATTGGCCCATTTAAATGTATTTGGGGGAAAAAATCACTTTTGGTTACTGTAATGTGTGGAAAGAATTACCACAAAGAAGCCTCCAGAGAATAACTAAAATGCGAGAAACAGTAAAACAAAGTTTTTAATGGTTCATCCAATCCCACACAGGTCAGCCAAGTTTCTACTTTAGAATTGACAGTAAAGGCTCTGTAGGAGGGGTTTAACTGGATTTAACATGTAGTTGAAAGGGTGATGATAACAGGTCCCACCAGAGAAGTTATATTGAAGCAATATTGTCTAGCAAACACTGTGTTTGGACTGATTTTTTACTGAGGTGGCTTTGGGAGGCGTAATAGAGATTATTGAGAGGGTAAGGACACCCCCAATCCCAACTCAAGCTATCATTTGGTACTGCACTAAAGTCAGGTTAATGGGAAGAAAATGAGTATGTGTACGTATATGCATGTATTTATGAAGAAAGTCTATAAATATATGTATATGACAAGATGTTAATAGCAGTTGTCTCTGAATGATGAAACTGTAGGTGATTTAGTTTCTGAATTTTGTCTTTGTGCATTTTTTCTGAATTTTTGTATAATTGCATATATTTCAATCAGAGAATAAAAATTATTTCTTCTGTTAACTTTTAATAGATCTTCCCACTGATATTTCCATTTCCTAGAACTGAGGCTGACTCATAAAAAGCTGAAATGAAAATTTGTATTTTTAAAATAAATCTTGTGGCCACAAGCCATATAATGTAAATGAAGGTTTCATATTTACACTCAACTTAAATCTAATTGAATTTCTCAGAATAGATCTCCTGTACTCTCTGTACATTGAATCACAGGATTTTAGTCTGTGCTTGGAGGCATCAGAGGTTCTATGAACATGGTTCAGGGTTTCTAGAAATAGTGGCATATCTTTCCATCAAACAAAAAAAATTAAATAGCATTGTGAAATTTGTATAATTATTATGTCTGCTTTGCATAATGGATTTTGTAAACAAATTTTTGAAAAAAAAAACTCTGCCACTGCTATAATTTGAAAAATCTGCTCTAATACAGTGAAATACCAAATGCTTGAGTCTATTTTAAAACCTACCTTAGTATTGGTTCTGTCTGAAATACTGCAGTATTATCTGAGACTATACATTTTTCCCTAATTGTTTTAATAAAATATTATTAAATAGTTTTCCAAATAAAATATTATCTCCTACCAGAAGTTTACCTGCAGGCTAATTAAATATAATTAACTATCTTAAAGTGTGGACCTCTATATGAAATCCTATGCTCTATATTTTGTATCTTTTTAATGAAGGTTCATCCAGATGGCCATTTACAGTGGCAAAATTGATTACTAATTAAAGTGTGGTCCACTTAACCAAAAGCACCCGAATTTTTTGTGGAAATGCAGAATCTCAGCACCATCCTTGCTGATTCAGAATCTGCATTTTAACAAGATCCCAAGGTAATCATATGAATATTTATGTGAGAAGCACAGACATAATTCATTCAGAGCAAGGAGCATATTTGTATTAGGCGTGAACTAGTTTAGATGGAAACAGCAGCGCTCTCTAAAGGTTCCCAAACTTGGTGCATATTTTGATCATTTGGAGAGTATTAAAAAATACTGATGCCTGGGCCTCATCCCCACAGACTCTGACCTAATTGGCTTGGGGTGCAGCCTGACTATCAAGGTATTTTTAAATTCCCCTGGTGATTCTAATGTGCAGCTGAGTTTGAGAACCATTGCTCTAACTTAAAGATTTCTAACGTGTAGTTACATATAAGAATCACTTGAGTAATTTTTTAAAAATACCAGTGCTGAGGCCCATACTCCCAGGGACTCTGATTCAATCAGTCTGGGGAGAAGTCTAAGCGTCAATGTTGTTTAAAAGTTTCCCAGTCGATCTCAATGGACAGCTAGAGCTGAAACACAACTCTACATGATGTTGATAAACCCATTCTCAAATTACGGTGAAATTCGTAACACTGAACCAGAACTGATAAACTTGCCCCATAAGATATAGGAATCCAGCAGGCATAACGAGATACTTGTGAACATTCATATTCAATTTTGGGAGGCCTGCAAGCCAGCAGTACCCCTAAATATTTCTGCTCTAATGGAGATCTGTGGCCTATAGTTAGATTGGAGTCCAGTTCATTTAGCAGTCCTCAAAGGGCTTGAGGCTCAGAGGCCACCCACCTTGGTTTGTTTCTTGGTTTGTTTTAAAAAGCCATTCAGCTCATAAAATTCTTCCTCAAAACCCACTCTGACAAAGCCCTTCAGCCTTTTCCTTCACCTTTCAGCACCTTGACTGCCTTAGCACAAGAATCCCTAGCACCTCTGCCTGTGTAGGTCAAGGTCTTATAAGGCAAAAGTTAGGAGTATTTGATAAAGGAGCCACTAGGTAATTAAAAGCAGCAAGAAATAAGCAGAACTATCCTCAGAATCACTGACTGAATTTAAAAATTAAGAGCAAAGCATTTTCACCTTTATTTATCTTCCAAGTATGAGGGCCAAATTGTCCTACATGGAACTCTAAGGCATCAATGCCAATATCAGCAAATAAACACAACTTTAAGAGTTTGACTTTAATATTGATGTGGCCTTGCAGTTACTTCAATTTCTTCACATGTTTGAAATAATTGATCTTAATACTTAATCCTCAGGGAGCCATGCCACTTAGCTACTAAAGAAATTACAGCTGTCATCGTATCATGCTAGGATCAGTGCTAGACTATTGTCAATGAGAGGAAGGGAGTAAATATCAGAGCCTTGTTGGTGTGTGTATTAAAAGGGAGCATAAATTACAGACTAAGAAATATTACTCTATAGGGGAATCTGTATTGCAACATGTACTCAGCATTACAAAATAGTGGTAAGTCTACTTATAAAACGCTGAGCATCTGAAGACAGCTATTTCTTGAATGAACCATTTGACATTTGTTTGTATAATCAATGAAAAATGAAGAGAAAATAGTAGCATTCAATTTTTTTTCACCTTGCAATCTCTAATGCTTCATATAAATCTCAAGCTAAAACAACTTGTAGAATGACAAAAGGTGGACTGTTACAGTGACTTGTTTGCCAAGTTTCTCTCTGAACAAGATTATATGGTAATTATTTCACAGTTAAAATAATTTAGAAACAACTGAAGGATAAGGACTTTATCTCATAGGTATTGTAGTTATCACAAAGCCTAGAACAATAAATACTCTTAATAAATACTTATTAAATTGATTTGAACATAGAAAGGCCAAATGGCATATCCAGAACTTTTTTACCCCATTGTTTTAGCACTCCCATCAGGAAGGACAAAAAAGAAAGTTCCTCTATTGTGTTAATAATGATAATGTATAAATAAACTATAATGTCCAATGATATAAACATAAAATAATTTAAACAATTTTATCCTTTATTTTCCAAGATATTAAATAGATGATTAAATTAGCCAATGCCTTGAGTGTATATGGGTTGTATGTTTGAGCAAATATCCAAATATTCACTAATTTGAATTCATTTAGAATAGCAATAGTTTTTAAATTGGTCTAATGAAAAATAAAGGTGTTATAAACATCTATTTAACCTGGAAAAGACATGCTTAGACATATTTGTATGCTATGTGAAATTTCTACAGAGAAATCCATGATACCAAAAAGACCTATGCATTTGAATGATAAAACTGTTTTGGGTTACCAGCCTGGACATATTCCATACAGAGAAGGGCTCTCCAAGATGTATTTTTTAGTCAAACCTACAGGCATTATTTCTAGTTTTATCCCCTCCCTTTTTTTTCAGTCTTCATTAATATCATTAACAAGATTGTGTTGTTTTCCTGATATTTGATCTAACATAGACAATTTGGGAAGATTATTTTCTCTGGAACATTTTTTTTAAAGCCTTCATACCTACCTAGAGTGGAATCAGACCAGCAATATCAGAACAACTAGAAAGCTTGTTAAAAAAAAAAAAAAAAAAAAAAAAGACGGGGTCTTAGGCTCCACTCCAAATGTATTGTATCAGGTTCTACATTTTAGCAAGATCTAGGGGTCATTTTTATTTACATTGATTGCATTTGGAGAAGCACTTCTCTAAAATATTAAGAAGTTAAAATATCTATTACTTCTCATAAAGACTTTTGCCAGTAACAGAACAACTGCAAGAAAATTCAAATTTCAAATTACTTATGAGGATGAAATACAAATTGGTACAATCCTTTTAACAATTTGATAATAATATTAGGAATGTTAAAACATTTATACTTTCTTTTCTTTTATCTTGTTTTTCTTTTTATGCATAGTTCTTACACATTTTACATATCTCATGGTTGAAATTTATCTATATAATTCATATTCTACTTATCTTTTTTAAAGAGATCATAAGCAATTTCCAATGCTTTTTAAAATTTTGTCAATTATATTGCAATAATATTGCAATGTAACATTTATTTGCTTATCATATAATTTTTTTTAAATCTCTTGTAAGTGGCTTCTTTTTTCATTTTTTGGTCTCCTTGTTTTTTGTATTATTGTGATGATACTTAAACATGCTATTAATATCTTTTTTCTTTTGTATAATAAATTATTTTTAACTATTTTTTAAAATTATTTTTTTTATTATGGTGACATTGGTTAGCAAAATCCAGTAAGTTTCAGGTGTACAATTTAGCAGTAAGGCAAAATATATATTGCATTGTGTGTTCACTGCCAATAGTTAGATTTCTTTCTGTCACCACATATTTGACCCCTTTCAATACATCTACCTACCCCCTCCTCCCTTATCCCCCTACCTTTGGTAACCACTAGTTTATAGTTCATGTCCATGAGTCTATGTTTGTTTGTCCTGTTCATTTGTTGCTTTTAGGTTTATAGCCCGCATATAAGTAATATCACATGGTTGTTAACTTTTTCTGTCTGGCTTATTTTGCTTAGCATGATTATCTCAAGGTCCATCCACATTGTTACAAATGGCAGTATTTCATCTTTTCTATTTAGCTGAGTAATATTCCATTGCATACATGTACCACAGCTTCTTTATCTGATCGTCTATCGTAGAACATTTCAGTTGCTTCTATGTCCTGGTCACTGTGAATAATGCTGCTATGAACATCTGTATGCAAATATCTTTTTGGATATGGGTTTTCAGTCTCTATGGTAAATACCCAGTAGAGGGATTGCTGGATCATATGGTAGATCAATTCTTAGTTTTTTGAGGAACCTCCATACTGTTTTCCATAGTGACTATACCGATTTGCAATGACACCAGCAGTGTATGAAGGTTCCATTTTCTCCACATCCTCTCCAACACTTGTTATTACTTGTCCTGTTTATAATAGCTATTCTAATAGGTGTGAAATGGTATCTCATCATGGTTTTGATTTACATTTCTCTAATAGATAGCAATGTTGAGCATCTTTTCATATGTTTGTTGGCCATTTGTATGTCTTCTTAGGAGAAGTATAGGTTCAGGTTCTCTGCCCATTTTTTGATCAGCTTGTTTATTTTTTTGTTGGTATTGAGTTGAATGAGTTCTTTGTATATTTTGGATATTAGGCCCTTATCGAAGGCATTGCTTGCAAATATCTTCTCCCTTGTTGATGGTTTCTTTTGCTGAGCAAAAGCTTTTTAGTTTGATGTAGTCCCATAATTTATTTTTACTTTTACTTTCCTTGCCTTTGAGGTCAAATCCATAAAATCCTTAAGTCCAAGGTCCATAAGTTTCATCCCTATGTTTTCTTCTATGCACGTAATTGTTTCAAGTCTTATATTCAGGTCCTTAATCCATTCTGAGTTGATTTTGGTGTGTGGTCATAGACACCAGTCTAATTTCATTCTTTTGTAGGTGGCTTTCCAGTTTTCCCAGCACCACTTATTAAAGAGGCTTTCCTTTCTTCACTGTATGTTTTTGGCTCTTTTGTTGAAAATTATTTGTTCATATATACATGAGTTTACTTGTGAACTCTCAATTCTGTTCCACTGGTCTGTGTGTCTGATTTTCTGCCAATACTAGGCCGTTTTGATTATTGTCGCTTTGTAGTATAATTTGAAGTCCGGCAGAGTAATGCCTCCAAACTTGTTCTTTTTTCACAGGATGGCTTTGGCAATTTGGGGTCTTTTGTGCTTCCCTACAAATCTGATAATTTTTTGGTCTATTTCTTTAAAAAATGCTGATGAGATTTTGATGGGGATTGCATTAAATCTGTATAATGCTTTAAGTAATAAGATCATTTTAACTATGTTTGTTCTTCCAATCCAAGAACACAGAATATCTTTCCATTTCTTTGTATCTTCTTCGATTTCTTTTAATAGGGTCTTATAGTTTTCATTATATAGGTCCTTCACATGTTTTGTTAAATTTATTCCTAGATATTTTATCTTTTTGTTGCAGTTGTAAAAGGAATTATTTTTTCCACTTCTTTTTCTGACAATTCATTATTAGAATATAAGAACGTTATGGATTTTTGAAGATTGATTTTTATATCCAGAAACTTTACTGTATTTGCTTATTGTTTCTAGTAGTGTTCTTGTGAAGTATTTAGGGTTTTCTCTAGAATCATGTCATGCACAAATAGTGAAAGTTTGACTTCTTCATTTCCTATTTGGATGCCTTTTATATCTTTCTCTTGCCTGATTGCACTTGCTAGGACCTCCAATGTTATTTTGAATAACTGTGGCAATAGTGGACTGCCTTGCCTTGTTCCTGATCTTAAAGGAAAAGTTTTTAGTTTTTCACCATTAAGTATAATGCTGGCTAAAGATTTGTCATATATGGCCTTTATTATTTTAAGGTACTTTCCTTCTATACCAATTTTGTTAAGTGTTTTGATCATAAATGGATGCTGTATCTTGTCAAAGGCTTTTTCTGCATCTATTAATATGATCATGATTATTATGGTTTTTTAATTTATTTCAATTAGTTTCAAGTATACAGTACATTGGTTAGACATCTATATAGTTCGTAAAATGGTCCGCCCCCCAATTGCTACCTCCCTCCCCTGACCTTTCACCTAGCCAATGTATTCATTTTAATTACATTCCCTATGCCATGCTCCCCATTCCCGTGACCATCCATCAGCTACTAATTTGTACTTCTTTAACCCTTCACCTCATTCTCTCAGCCCTCCAAACTCCCTCCTCTCTGTCCATCACCAAATTGTCCACTATATTTGTGAGTCTGTTTTTGATTAGTTTGTTCTTTTTATTCCTTAGATTCCATATACAAGTGATATCATATAGTGTTTATCTTTTTCTATCTAACTTAAATACCTCCTAGGTCCATCAAAGCAATATGTTTTTCCATTCCCTTCCTTTTAGTCTGTGTCTTTTAATTTGAAGTGAGTCTCTTATAGGCAACATGCAAGGGTCTTGCTTTCCTTTCCATTCATCCACTTTTTTAGTTGAAGCACTTAATTCTTTTCCATTTAAGGTACTTATTGATAGGGATATAGTTGTTACCATTCTTTATTTTTTTTTGATACATGTTTTCTTTTTTCTTAAAGAAGTCCCTCCAACATTTTCTATAATATGGGCTTGTTGGTAATAAATTCCTTCAGTTTATTTTTGTCTGGAAAGCTCTTTATCTATCCTTCAACTCTAAATGATAGCTTTGCTGGACAAATTATTCTTGGTTGTAGATCCTGGGTCTTCATCCTGTGAATATTTTTTGCTAAGCCCTCTGTCCTGCATAGTTTATTTCAAGAAATCAGCTGCCAGTCTTATGGGTTTTCCCTTATAAATAACCATCTGTGTTTTCTCTTGCTGCTTCTAATATTCTTTCTTTGTATTTAACCTGTGTCATTTTAATTATGATGTGTCTTGGTGTGGGCCTCTTTGGATCCCTGATTTGGGGGATTCTCTGAGCTTCCGGGAGTTTTATATCCATTTCTTTCACCAGGTTAGGGAAATTTTCCATCATTATTTCTTCAAACAGCTGTTCAATATCTTGATTTTCTATAGTTATGCCAATTGGACAGATATTTGGACCCTTAATAGTGTCCCATATGCTCCTTAAAATATTTTTATAGTTTTGGAATCTTTCTCTTCCCATTCTGATTGAGTGTCCTTGGCTTTCCCATCCTCTAGATAGGACACTTAATCCTTTTCTTTATTCACTGTGTTTATTCTTTTGTTTATTCCATTTAATATACTTCTCATCTCAGATAATGTGTTCTTCATTTCAGACTGGTTCCCTTTTATAATTTCTATTTCCATTTTCATGGTTTTTTTTTTCTCTTTGTTGAAGTTCTCACTGAATTTAACCAAAAGTTCATTGAGCATCTTTATAACCAGTGTTTTGAACTCGGCATCTGTTAGATTATTCGACTCCATTATATCTAGTTCTCTGTTCTGTTCTGTCATATAGTTTCTGCTTCTTTGTCTTCCCATTTTGGCTGCCTTCTGCGTCTGTTTCTATGTACTAAGCAAAGCGTTTAAGTCTCCCAGTCTTATTAGTGTGCATTTGTGAAGTAGGTATCCAGTGGCACAGTCCTGAGAGGGGTTCAGCTACAGGCCATATTTAGCTGAAGCCTCTGCTCCTCTAGAGCCACTTGTTATGATTCAGCAAGCAATCCACAGATGCTGTGCTTATAGTTGCCTCAAAAGGCCACGCCAGAAACTGAGGCCTGTAATGATATGAACTTTCCTCTTATGACCATTTTTGCCATGTTTCAAAAGTTTTGATATGTTGTATTATCATTATCATCTGTTTCTATGTATCTCTTGATCTCTCTTTTTATTTCTTCTCTGACCCAGTCATTCTTAAATAGCATGTTGTTTAGTATCCATGTATTTGTGGTTCTTCTTATTTTCTTTTTACAGTTGATCTCCTGCTTCAAAGCATTATGATCAGAGAATATGGTTGGTATGATTTCAACTCTCTTATAATTGCTGAGGCTATCTCTTTGTCCCAGTATGTGGACAATCCTTGAGACTGTTCCATGTGCACTAGAGAAGAATGTATAAGCAGCTGTTTTGATGTGAAAGGCTCTGTAAATGTCAATTATGTTTAGTTGGTATAATGTGTCATTTAAGGATATTTTTTCCTTATTGATTTTCTGTTTGGATGATCTGTCCATATCTGACAGTGGGGTATTTCATTCCCCTACTATGATAGTGTTTTGGTCTAAAACATTTATACTTTCAGATCTAGTAACTAACTTTCTAAAAATGAATCCTAAAATTATGTTTATTAAAATATATAACATGGACTGAAAATGGTGTAGTAAAGAACTCCAGGGCTCTGTCCATCTGCAAAAGCAACTAATGAGCTAGCTAAAATAGTCAGAATCAACTTTTGCAGAACTCTGTAATGTAGTAAAAACTTTCAACAAACAAGAGAAGACTTGGTGAAGAAAGAAGCTGCTGCTTGTGCTAAGAGAGCACTGCATTGTTTTAATTGCCCACCTACCAACCCCCATGTGCCAGATTAACAGTGATAAATGACTGAGGATAAGTAGGAAACTGGGAGAGCCTCCCTTAGTGGAAAGACATGCATGTGGTGATCAGCAGCCCATGTGGACAGGATGAAATCCTGCCTACTTTCCCACACCCTTCTCTCATATACAGAAAAAGCATTAAGCTTTGTACTAAAAATCTGTAACACGAAGCTATTTGGAAAAACACTGAAGATTTGGATTTTAACCAACACAATTTTAAGAACATCTATGGATCTAAAAAGAAAAAAAATCACATGGGAAATTAGAAAATACCTTAATGGCTGAAAGTAAAAACACAATATATCAAAATTGGTAGATGCAATTAATGCAATGATTAGAAGGAAATTTATACCATAAATTTTTTATATTAGAATAAAATGAAGGTCTCAAATCAATATTAAAATCATCTACTTTAATAGAAAAAGAAAAGCAAATTAAAACCAATGCAAACAGAAGGTATGAAATAATAAAGATAAGACTAACAAACAGTGAAATTAAAAATAGAAAAATGGGATCACTTTATGAACACTATAGATGTCTAACCAATGTACTATATACTTGAAACTAATTTAAATAAATAAATTTATTTTAAAAAATAGAAAATCAATATAGAAAAATTAATTTCAATACAAAAGCTGGTTATTCTCAAAGATCAACAAAATTAATAAACCTTCAGAAAGAATGGTCAAAAAAACTGAAGATAAAAACTACTAATATTTTGATAAGAAGAGAGGGCATCACTGCATATTCTGTAATTAAAAGGATATTAAGAGAATTTTACGAACAACATAATGCCAGTAATTTTGATAACTTAGATAAAATTTAAAAATTTCCTAGAAGACACTAATTACCAAAACTCACTCAAATAGGAGTAAACTGAATAGCCTATTTGGAGTTTGAAAATCTTTGCCCAAAGAAAAAGGCAAACAACACCAAAAAGGTGGCCATGAAGATGACAACCTACAATCCTGGTGCAGGCTGCTAGTGCCAGAGAGAGCAACACAAACCTCAAAACATGTTGGTTATGACCTCTCTGGTGGCTCCCTCAAAAACCTGCACAAAGGTTTCCCTGTGTTTTATCCTTCTCATAACATTCCCAGGTCTTGGGCTACTTCCCAGGCATCTTTTGCAGAAATACTAGATACTAGACACAGCAGCCAGAAGCAAGGGACAACACTTAGGACAAGAAATAGACAAAACTGACAAGAAAGTGATTGGGAAAGGAGATACATTGGAAAATAGGGGTTTTATTTGTTTGTTTGTTTGTTTGTTTGTTTGTTTATAAAAAGCTCCCATGTATACTAGGGAATCAAGAAAGCCATGAATATACTCAGGCCAAGACACATGCTCAGAAAAGTCCCAAGAAGACCCGGAACTTTCACCTCTAGCTGGCTTGCAGATTCCATGCAAGTAAAAGGTAAAGACTAAGGCAGAGTTGTAAATTGCCTGGAAGGCATTAAGGAGTGCCCCAACATAGAATCGATCTACAAAGACTGGAAGAGTGTTTTAATCTCTTTTTCTTTTGTTGGTTACCTTAAGAGACACTTTAGGCTCAAAATATGACCTACAACTAGCTAACAACACAGACATAAACGGCCACACATGACAAAGAAGACACACTTTAGAAAAATAATTTAGAAAAGTCACTTACCAGGCAAACAACAAAACCCACAACAGGGAACAACAACAAACTATGGGGAGGGAATAGAATCATATTTCTATAGTTGCCACATTATTATATTCAAAATGCCCATATGTTCATTGCAGCGTTATTTATAATAGTCAAGATATAGAGGATACCTGGGTATCCATCGATGGATGAATGTATAAAGAAGAGGTAGTACATATATACAATGGAATATTACTCAGCTATAAAAAAAAATGAAATCTTGCCATCCGCAACAATGAGTGTGTTTTGCTGATGAAATAATTCTGACAGAGAAAGTCAAATGCCATATGATTTCACTTACATGTGGAATCTAAAGAACAACAACAAAAACAAAACAGAAACAAACTCATGCACACAGAGAACATTTTGATGGTTGCCAGATGAGAGGAGGTTAGAAGGGTAGGTGAAAAAAAGGATGGAATTAAGATGTACAAATTAGTAGTTACAAAATCAATATGGTGATATAAAGTATAGCATAAAAATATAGTCAATAGTAATGTAATAACGATGTACAGTGTCAGATGGGTACTAGATTTTTTCAGGGTGGCAACTTTTTCAGTTAAATAAATGTCTAATCACTATTTTGTATAGTTGAAACTAATATAATGTCATGTACCAACTGTAAATAAAAAATAAAAAAATATTAAAAAAATAAAAACAGAAAGAATCAATGAAATCAAAAGTTTTTTTAAAAAACATTGACAAAATTGACAAATATTCAGCAAGACTGGCCAAGACAACAACTACCTAAAAGCACTAGACAGTAAGCAGAGGCAGGCGGAAACTTAAGGGGAATCTACAGGTGGAAATAAGCAATATCACCAGGAAAGTTTTCTGGTTTTATAGCTCTTAGCCTGAGGGCAAGTCTCATGCAGTGCCTAACTGGGCAGCCAACACTCCAACCCGCGGTCTTACTAGTTTAAAAAGTCAGATGACATAGTTTGGGGCATGCATGGAAGCTGGAAAGAGAAAGAATTAATCCAGTAAAGACCACGTAACTTTGCCAAAATATATGGCTGACCTCTGAATTATTACACATGCACAGCACAGACTTTAAACAGCCTAACTGAGTTAAGCTAAACTATTCAGAGAGTTAAGCTGTTGCACACTTACAGGTAAGATAGATTTAGCATTTGAGTTCGGCCTAGTAAACTACCTAGAAAAAGTGAAATAATAATAATAATAAATAAATGATAATA
The DNA here is from genome assembly GCA_004027375.1 of Macroglossus sobrinus. Classification (NCBI taxonomy): domain Eukaryota; kingdom Metazoa; phylum Chordata; class Mammalia; order Chiroptera; family Pteropodidae; genus Macroglossus; species Macroglossus sobrinus. The sequence continues at coordinate 662,278 of PVKZ01000600.1, forward strand.
ATAATAACAATCTCTTCAAAGGAACATAACAGAATTGAAGTCTTATCAATATATATTTACAATATTCAAGGTAAATTTCAAATTACTAGACAAAGAAATAGAAAAATGTGACCAATCCCCAAGATAAAAAGGTAATCAATGAAATCCAACCCCAAAATGACTGAAAAAAACAAAGAAAAAAACCCAAAAAACAAAAAAACAGAGTATAACCTAAAGCAGTAATCATAATAACACTCAAAAATATGAAGGAAAATATGTGCATAATAAGTAAATGGATAGGATATTCCAGTAAAAAAAAAAAAACTATAAAAAAGAACCAAGCTTTCTATTCTATAAGTACAATATTCTTTGCTAGAATACTCTACTATTTCTAAGTATTCTAGAAATAAAAATGTATATGTGAAAAAAATTAAAATTTTTCTGAGTGGCCTTAAAAGCATAGTGAAGATAACAGATGAGTCGGTGAACTTGAAAATAGGTAAGAAAAAATTATCCAAGCTAAAGAAGAGAAAAAAAAAGAGTGGGGAAAAGAAATAAAAGTCTCAAGAGACCTGTGGATCAATGTCAAATATTTTGACATTTATCTAAATAAAGTTCTACCAGAGTATTAAAAAAGTAGGTTTGATAAAATAATGACTGAAATCTCTCCATATTTAGTAAAAACATAACTTTACAGATGCAAAAATACCAAAAATTCCAAACAGGATAAATATGAAGAAAACCTCATAGTCCAGTATTCCACAAAGGATAAGCCACAGACTTCTAGGGATCTCTGAGATCCTTTTGTGGAGTCTCACAAGGTCAAACTATTTTCAAAATGATATAAAGATAATATTTGCCATTTTCACTGGTTGACATTTACATTAATGGGCCAACCAACACTGGATCAAACCATGAGTCAAGGCAGTATCACCAAATGATAGTAGCAGTCATTGTCTTCTACACTACCAGAAACTCAGATTTAAAAAACATTTTTATTTCTCAAAGCAGTTTTAGGTTTACAGAAAAACAAAGCAGATAGTCCAAAGAATTCCCACACACTCTTTTTCCTACTCACAGTTTCCTTTATTATTAGCATTTTGCATTATGTTGTACATTTGTTACAACTGATGAGCCATATTGATACATTATTATCCATTAAAGTCTATAGTTTGCATTCGGGTTTACTGTGCTACAAGTTCTATAATGTCATATATCCACCATTACAGTATCCTATAGAATAGTTCCACTACCTAAAAATCCCCGTGTTCCACCTTTTCGTTCCCCTGCCCCATCAATCCCTAGAAACCACTATTGTCTTGAAAGTTTTACCTTTTTTCTGAATGTCATATAGTTGGAATCATCTAGTATGTAGCCTTTTCAGATTGGCTTCTTTCACTTATCAACATGCATTTAAGAGTCTCCCATGTCTTTTCATGACTTGATCCTTTTTTTTTTTAATTACACATGTATGGACGTAACACTGTTTCTGCTTACTCATTCATGCATTAAAAGACATCTTGGAAGCATCTGAGATCTTGCTTCCCTGCAATTGTCATCAATTTGGCTCAAATAAACTCATAAAAATTCTCAAAAAATAAAATAAAAATAAAGGTATCTTGGTTGCACCCAAGATTTAGCAATTACTAATAAAGCTGTTATAAATATGCATGTGCATGCTTTTGTGCAGACATAAGTTTTCAATTCATCTGCATAAATACCAAGGAGTGTGTGATTGCTGGATTATATGGTAAGACTATGTTTAGATTTGTAAGAAAATGCCAACTGTCTTCCAAAGTGGCTATAACATTTTGAATACTACCAGCAATGAATGAGAGTTCTTGTTGTTTTATACTCTTGCCAACATTTGGTATTGTTAGCATTTTTTTATTTCAACCATTTTAATAGATGTGTAGTGATATTTCATTGTTTTAATTTGCATTTCCCTGATAACATATGATGCTGAAAATATTTTCATATACTTATCTGCTATCTGCACATCTTCTTTGGTAAGGTGTTTCTGCTCAGATCTTTTACTCACTTTTTAATTGGGTTGTTTAGTACACATCTTTTTTAATATTATGTATGATTAAATCAGGAGTACACATAAAGCTCTTCTGCTGCATACTGAAGTATGATAGTTTTCTCGAGAAAAATACTTTATTATTTGAGGTGTAAGCTGAATTAGTCAATTTTTCACAGAGCACCATTTTTACTTGAAAGGATGACTGAAAAACAAACTGTGGTTATTTAGGATTGGGTAATGGCAGATATTTTCTTGAAAAGAAAATAAATGAGCCTGTCATTTCTAGAGGAAAAACCGACAGCATAAATATAAAATACAAGATTTCCAACAAAAAATACAATCTTGTAACCCTGTATCTACCAACATAAGCTTGACAATTTTTTAATACCTAAAAACTTGTCTGATAAAATTGGCAGTGATATTAATAAATGCCATTTTTACATTTTATACAATGAAGTGGCTCAACATTTGAAAGATCTATATAGGTCAGTGAACCGATATGAATCAAAAGCTACTGCTAAGAAAATGAACCGGCAAGGTACAGACTGGGAAAAAGATCTGCAAATCATATATCTGACAAAAAAAGGTTATGCAAAATATATAAAGTTCTATGACTTAATATTTTTAACTGAGCAAACCCAGCTAAAAATAGGTGAGTGATTTAAACTGAGAAAGATATAGGAATGCCATGAATACATGAATTAGTGCTCAAAATCATTAGTCAATGAAATACTGCTGTAAAAGCAGCACAGTGCCTACAATAAAAAGACTGACAATATCAAATGTCAGTGAGAATGCAACAACTGAAACTCAGACACTGTTACTAAACTAAACTATGTTGAAAAACAACATAGTAGTGGTATTTTGATGGATACATATCTGGGAAGGAGAATGAGTAAACTTTCTATATTTTATATTTATGTTGTATATTTTGATGGCAGTTTGGGTTATCCAAGTGTATGCATTTATCAAAATTCATTGAATGGTACACTTAAGATTGTGCATGCACTATATGTAAATCTCATCTCAAAAATGGCACTTTGTAAATAAATAATGAATTGTAATTAGTGATATGCATTAGATGAAGTACACTGATGTCTACATCTTACTTTGAAATGCATCAAATAAGATGAATTGATGGATGGATGGAGAGATCAATAGATGGATGGATAATTATATAATAAAGCAAATTAATTTCTATTTATAGAATCTATTTGATAAGTATATGAATTCGCTGTGTAGATATTTCTGTTTTTCAGTATATTTGACAATTTTCATAATAAGATGTTAAGAAAAAACTGCATAAACAAGCCTGATAGGAAATAATTGACTTCAGATGTTGAAACTCTGGACAAGTTTTCAAGTTATTTACTTTTTGAGTTATTTATAATAATGATACAAACTCTGCTGAGATATTAAAATATTTTCCACTTTTAGTCCATGTTGAACAATAACCTTTAGAAAATCATAAATATTACTTTTATGCCTTTGTCAAATAATTAATTAAATCTACTGCAGTCTTTTTTATATTAAAACGATTGCTATTACTTGCTTAATTACCCCACTTTTGCCTGTTCAAGAGAAAAAAGCTCTTCTGGCTATGAGAATCTTGCCTCACTTGATTGCTTCCAGAGTGCCAAGTAGTAAGAGTGTTGAAAATTGTGCTTTCTCCATTAATTAGAGATAATTGCTGGTTAATCAGAATGCATAATTTCTTTTTCTTTGGAAAAAAAAAGCAACTAAATGTTGTGCTTCAAAGTGATAATTCCATTTCAGGAGGAAGTCCTCTAAGCTGGAACACAAAATGTCAAATTCTCATGCTTCAATGTCCCTATTTATCCGCCTAGACAAAGTCAGATAAATTTTCTGAAATTGAAATTACCTAATCTTTCTCTGTTAGTCACTAAATTCCCAGATCCCTTGTATCTATCTAACTTTTAATCTGAATCTAAAAAAATAAAATAAAAATTTTGGAGAAAGTCTTCTTAAAAATCAAACCAAAAAAAATTCCTAACCAGTTTCATTGAATCCATTACTTGCTTTTTTTCTGAGCTACCATCTCTTCTTGCCTAGAATTTAGTTATTGTTCCAATGCAAACAAACCTATCTAGCTTGAACTCAGATTTTATTTATTCCTTGCCTTTGCTTTTTACATGAAAACAAATACAAAATTTTCTAAAAAGCAGTCTCATTTTGAAAAATTAAAACAGAAAATTCTAGTTTATAACTTTGCCTTAAATCAGCTTCTTTTTAAATAGTAGGCTTATTTTTGTAGAAACCTGTGGTTTTAACCTTTAACCTTTAAACAGGTTAAAACCACAACGAACTTCTTTGCTTGATTCACCTTTTCCTATCAAATTGTATTTCTTATCAAGTGATTTTCTTTCAGGACACATTTTACTCACTGGTTACAAACTCCTAACAAATAAAGTGTGTGTGTGTGTGTGTGTGTGTCTAACCCCAAATCAGAAAAACACCTATGATTGAATCAATTCCTACTTGGCTAGATACCCAATATAATCATAACCGGTAACTATCATTAAAATTTAGTGATATTGTATGTTCTTTAAAAGAAATATATGGCAACCGAGCTATTTTATTAAGTTTTTATTAGTCTAAGTATAACAATGGGATATTTTTCACACATGCAAATAATGCTACTTATTCTGCAAGTCAGTAGGTATTTCTTTTAAATTATTTTAATTAATCTGTTTACACATTGTCCCCTATGGCAGTTTAGATCATTATTCTCAAGTATTCACCTCTGACCCTCAGCCACATGAACTTCACACCAATGTTGCAGATAGTCATATATGTGACTTGCTTTTTCCTATTGAGTAATAGCAGACTTGAGTACAGGTCTTAAATAAGTGATTTAAATTGGTCTCTTGTGCTCACTGATCCACCAGGGGAAAAAAAGTGTGCCTCAGTAGCTAATGGTATGGTGAGGACATATGGAGCAGACATGATCCCAACCTGAAGCTTTGACACAAACCTAACTGACCTGCAACAAAAGCACAGCAATCCTTGCTCATCTGTAGACTCAAGAACAACAACAGAATGCTTTTTTTCTGAGCCACTGAGTTTAGGGGCTGTTCATTACTCAGATTTCATGTAACAGGAACTGACTAATATATGCCATATTTGTGTGTGTTCAGTGGCATACACATGTGTGAAAATTGACTGGCAAAGTCATATCCTTACATTAACTCTCAATCTGCAATGACCAAGAGCTTTGGAGACCCAAATAATCAAGCACATCTCAACAGCCAGTGTTTCTTACTGCTATCAATGGGATCTAGAAAAATTGGAAACACTAGATAATTTTCCATAATGAAGATGGAAAAGAAAAGCACAGTAAAGGAATCAACCAAAATGTGTGAAAATCCTAAAGCTTCTGTAAGAGCCGAGTGGAAATAGCAGGAGCAGGTAAGAGATTTGTATTTAACCAAGCAAGCTGCCTTCTAATCCACTGGCCAAAGAATCAGTAACATAGTCCAGCTCTGAAGTCTCTCTCCTCTGGGTGTCAGAGGGCCTGGAGAGTTTCACTCTGCCAGCATCTCTTCCCTTTTCAACTAGCCACATTAGTACTTTTTCCTCCCAGAGCTCAGGATATGGTGAGCAAGGTATCCTAGAGGAAAAGAGAGGGGGTTTAATCCATTAGCATCTTGTTAATACTTCAAAAATCTGCTTCTAGAAAAGCCCCTTTTGTCTCTGTGGTCTCTCTCTAGTTTTATTAAAGGAGCTGCACAGGAAGGAACAAGAGGTTGGATATATCCCTGAGATACCTATTTTTAGAGAAGAGCTTCTCACATTTACATTCTTGTTACATTCCCAAAAAGATTATAGTAATAGTTCTATGTTTCTGGTCAGGTTTACAGATGCAGTTCTAGGCAATAGTCCAGAGAAATTTTAATTAATTTTAATTAATTTTAATTAATTTTTATAGCACTTTTTGCTTACAAAATGAGGTGTTGAGTTACTATTTTGATTAATAAAATTCTCCCATATTTTTATGATAAGAATAATTGCAGTATATTTATTTGTATGTATAATTTTTTATAAACTGTAAGAATTTTTCATGTGGCTACAAACTAGAGAGTCTCAACATTTTTCTGCTTCTATACAGAATAGTTTTTCCACTAGGTTTTTCCTAAGTTTATTCCACTAGGATCATCTAAATTACACAAAGTATTTTTTTTCATAATATTATCTGCAATGGTAGCCTACTCTCCCATTGAGTGGGTGTACCATAATTTAATTAACCATTTCCTATTGCAGGTTTTTTTTGGCTGTGACCAATTTTTCGCTATTACAAATAATTTTCCTGCAACAGACTATACTTTCACCACATATTTTTTAATCTTTTGATTATTTCCGTAGCAAAAATTCCCATAAGATTGTACTGAGCCAAAGAATATAGATATTTTTAAATCTCCTGCTAGATATTGCTAAGTCAATTTCTAAGTAACTTTCATAATACCAAAGGTAATGTATGAGAATACTAGTTTTACCCCTTCTTAATAAATATTGAATATTTTTATGGGTATTGCTTTGTTTTGCGACTAAATGAATGGAAATAAAAAGGTACATCATCGTCATTTTAATTGTTACTTTTTAAAATTAAAAGTGAAGTGGGACAGTTCTCTGAGTTGGTTAACTAGATAATCTCTTTTCAATACTATATACTTTATTATACCATGAAAGAACAGAAGAAGCTTTCAAACAGTGCCTATCAATAAGAAAACATATTTATTGGGTTTTATTTTATGTGGATTACTCTCAGGATTTGTATGTAAAGCTATTCTCACAAAATGAATATGTAAGAGCATTCTTTCTTTTTTTTTTTTAAAAAAAAAAAATAGAGCATTATCAAAAGCTTTCTGAAAAAAAAAAAATTGCTAAAACATTTTACCAGAATTTACCTTGATCCAAAAGCTCTGAGTTTATAGAGGGATCTAACCAACATAGCAAATCAGCCAAAAACAACAGTACATGACAGATCAAATTCCATTTGAACAAACACATACAGACTGGGATATTCCAGAGGGCAGAAGTAGGACCAAAGAGGGGAAGTTAAAGGGAGACAAAATTTTTGCTAATGATAGGAAGGACATTCTAACAATTAGCTCAAGTCCAAATGGACATAGACTGTCCTGTGAAGAAGCAAGTTTCTTATAATTCTGCTCTAACAAAGATGGTCAGAGGTAGTTTAGGGTAATTTACAGTGTAGGGGAGGCCTGGTGGTGAGTAAGTCTTTTCCAACTCTATTTTCCCTCTTGGTCTTGGGAATAGGGGACTGATTTTTATAAGACAGAAAAAGAGGAAGAAACTGTTTTTCTCTTCTTGAGGGTGGAGCTAACCCTAGCCAGAATTTTGAAATCATCAGACTATATCTTTGGCATCTTCCCACTTCCCTTTCTGTACTTTTGTTTACTGTCTCATCCAGACCTCAGCTGCTCCATATTCCAAGCAGGACTACTACTACATTACTCCTCTCTTTCCAACCATTTCAAAAGTCCTGCTCTTTTAATACAGGTAACCTCAACTAGGTGTTAAGAGGAAAGCAATATGTTTGAACCATTTCACTCTTAAATGTGAATATTCTTCCCAGATAGATATGAGTTTTCACAACAGGATAATCTAAAACTAATGGCATCTTTAACTGACATCATGTGGTAAATTAATTTCCAATTAATAGCCCTTCTGGAGTTCAAGTCCAAGTTCCATTATTATCTGGTGATCTTGAAGAAATTACTAAGCTACCCTGTGCTTCAATATTCTCATCTGTAAATGAGAGAGATATATTATTAACTGCCTGCCCCCTCACTCCAAAAGTGTATATAACTTGCCTAGCATAATGCTTGACTCAGGTCTTAGTAAATGTTAGTTTTTATTCTCTTCTTCTGTAGTCCTCCGTGCAGGGGCACAATCCTGGATTTCTTGCTCTCTTCCTTTCCGTACTTTAATGTCCATAACCTATACTCCTTGGGCTGGGCAGTGGGGAGGGGAAGTGAAAATCCAAGTCAGAGTCTGGGCAGCTGAGAGCTCTATGTAAAAGAAGGGCTTCCTCAAGTTCAGCTGACTTTACTATCCTTCTCTATTGCATTAATTTTCTGCCATTACTTTTTTTTAACATTTTCCTCTTTTCTTTGTGTTCATTTTGTTATTCTTGTTTGAGTATTAGATTTGCATGTTAAATTTTAACTTGAAAATTTGCTTAATATATTTTCAATATTCCTTATTTTCTAATACATATATTTAAGGCTATAGGTTTCCTTCTAAGTAGCATGTTGACTATAAGCAACAGATTTTGTAAAGTAATGCTTCTATGTCCATTCACCTTTACATGTTTTATCATTTCTATTTGATTTTTCTCCTTAACCCAAGTTATTTAGCAATGTGTTTTTAATTTTTTAAATGTATGACTTTGGTAGGTATTATTATTGATTTGTATTCATAAATGATCTTGCTGCCTCTATTCTCATAATAAATAAATGTAGCACTTTAGGTATTAGAAGGCCAGCAGCCATTGGGTGGTTCTCTCTCCTCTGTATACCACTTCTCTATATATATCTCTATAAATGATGCTAACTCTCAAAAGTTTATATTAAGTGCAGGTAAGCTATACATGAAAGAATGCTTCATTAAATATTTTCAAAATAACACAATATAGTGCTTTCAGTAAACAATAGCAACAGGTAACCACTTAAACAATATTCTGAAAAAAACAAACCATGTTCTGTTAATACAGTAAAAACAAATGGAACCTGTAATTAAAACAAAAGTATACTAAGCAAGAAAAATCGTGTGTGTATGTGTGTGTGTGTGTGTGTGTGTGATTTATCTTCACTTGTGAAGCTGAAATTTGGCAGTGTCTTACTAGTGGTTTAAGCCAGGGAAGTTTAATTATGTAACTGTTGTTATTTTTATAGCCACATTTGAGATTTCTCTGCTGATTATATACCGCCTTATTGTAATAAGATAGCAGAGCTGACATCCTCTCAAACTGAGATAGTTGTTTATTTATTTAAAAACTCATCTTTTTCCCACAGGTTCTGGAGACCATGTTAGCAGACTATAATTCACTCTTACATTTGGGTCTAATAGGGTAAACAAATGCCCTGGTTTGCCCAGGACTAGGTTTTCCTCAAGATATGAAATAATTAGTGCTAAAATGGGGACAGTCCCAGACAAACCAAGGTACATTTGGGCTACTGAGAGAAATGAGTCATCCTTTCCATTCCCAGGACCCTCTATTCCAGGTGAGAGAGAGACATGCGCAATAAGTACTGTATAGAAGCATGCCTAAGGCGCTATGGGAGCAAGAAGGAGGAACCCTGGGTGATGGCAGCTGAAGGAGTCAGAGGTTGCAGGGTAGGCATGGTGAACACAGAATTTAGGCCCACAACATCTGTACTCCTAAAATACTCTGAAAGAGAAAGCCAAGTCAAAAAAGCACAATTCTCCCTACTTTACTAACTTCCCTCTAAAACTGAAGTTTTGAACTCAAAATACTTTCTTTGACTATTAAAAAATCCTAAACACACAAAAGAAAAAATATATATGTATGTATAATATAAAGTATATAAAATTAAGTTGAATAGTGTAAATAACTTTTGCAATTCTAAGAAACTACAGACTCAATAAAAAATTTTTCTGGAAAAATAATGATTCAAAAATTCAGATAAAAGAAAAGACCTCAGTTTGGGGGGTAATCGGCTTGACTTTTTTTGAAGTTACCTAGCTTTTATCTCTTTCCGTTTCATTTCCTAGAAATAAGAACTGTTTCCACACCAGTGGTTTCATTTTCCAAATTATATTACATACTAACTGAATTATCCTTCATGCCTTTCTTTCACAATAAAAGCTTCTCCTGATTTTTATATATTAGAAATTTAACTAAGTTAACTTAGTGGGTCTAAGTTTTCTCCAAGTTATTTCAACCGTACAACTTGGCGCCTTCTTCAGGAAGCACTACAAATTTTCAAGGAGATTATGGAGATTAATATATCTTACAATACCCACTTCCATGTTATCAGTGGGCAAATAAAGGCTTGTCAAAGTTCAGCAGTGAAATGGAATTCTTAGGTAGTAAAAAGAATTACTCAAAGAAGTTGTGGATCCTTCCCTAAATCTCTTGGTCAGATGCTCTCTTGGCGTGTTTACTTAGAGGGCGACCCTAGGTACAGGAGAAGGACTGAATCACAGAAGAATCACACTTTAGATAGGGGTTGTAGGTGACCTCTAAGGTCCCTTCCAATTCAAAGAATCTGTAAAATTATCCTATAAACAACTGACTCACCAGCTCTTAAACCTGGACTTCTTGCTACTACTGCCACCCCAAACCAGAAATCAAACAGAAAATTAACAAACACTGAGTGAGCACATTTTATATGCAAGCTGCTAAACTACGTCTGGGGGCATTTTTCAACAGTTGGCAACAAGACATGTAAACAATGAAAATTTTACAATACCAAAAGTTAAAAAAATAATAATATCAATGGAAATATATCACCAGGAAGTCTCACACAGTGAAATGGAAGTGAATAGGTAGTTTTGGAGTCTAGCACTGTTTACTAGTTATGTGACACTAATCTTTTGCCACATCAGTAAAAGGAAACATTAATAGTAATTTCATTATACGTAAAACTGTTGTAAAGATCAAGTGAGGTAACTATGTAAAATGACTAACAGGCACAGAGGAAGTATTTGAGCTCAAGTCTTCCATTTGCCCCACCCCATCCCTCTACCCCACCCTGACCCCAGGCCACCATCCCATACACTCTGCTTCTCACCTCCATATGCACTGGGAAGCTGGTCTGTGTGGCTTCTGCTGAAATTTGGTCACCTGAGAGCCCCTACAGAAGAACAGAGAGAGGAAGCAGAGTGAAGGTGAGGTATATATTCTCCAGTTCCCTACCTGAAGGGCCACCATGGGGCTTTTGAGGTCTCTTGACAAGGGCCACAAGGCTTGTGAAGTAGCCCTGAGCATACAGCCTTCAGGCCTAGATGAGGTAATGGTGCCTGCTTTGGGTTACTATGCTCTCTCTTGCTTGTGGTTTCCTACACACTTCCCACAATGCTGTAAACAGTCCCTTTATTAAACTTTCATTAGATTACCCAGCTGGGGTGTACCATGTGGTAAAGTAGCCAGTGAAGAACATGGCAATGACAGCAGCAGCAGCAGTAGTCATTGTGATTATCTGGAATATAAGGTTAAGCACCAAATGAATCATACAGACACTGCAAAATACTTGCTGCAATGCGAATAAATTCCTCCACCTGAAGAAGTGAAATAACTCACACAGACCATGTCCTCCTTCTCAGACATTTTTATAACATACCTAAGGAATAGCTTTTTCTTTGAAGCATCTCCTGTCATTAGGGTTGCCCAACTTAGAAAACAACAACAACAAAAACAATGAATAATTTTTTAGTATAAGTATGTCACAAACATTGATGTTAGCTTATCTAAAATTTATTCATTATTTATCTGAAATTCAAATTTTAGTTTGGCATCCTGTGTTTTTTTGGCAACTGTAACTGTCATAGGAAGATTTGGACCCTTTCTTTCACATTTTCCTTTACATCTGGATGAGAGAGTCAGGCTTCATGTTTAACCAGTAATTTCCCACAGAAAAATATGTTCACTATCAACATGAATATACAAGTGATGAGTACTAGAGAGACAGACTCTGGGTCACATTCTATTCTAGACACACCAATTGTGCCTACTCTTCCCTCCAGCACTTCCAACTACTATTGCCCTTTACAGTGCTCCTGCCCAAGGAGACTATGCAGACCACAGCTGTTTAGACCAGGAGAAGGTAAAATGCCTGACCATGACTGATGTTATCTGGTATAGAAAGTTGAGCTGAACCAATCACATTTCTCATATCCCTAGAGAATTCTGACTGAGAGAATTAGGCAGTTAGCAATGGCAGCTGTAGGAATTGAAAACCTTGTACAAACTTGATGAAATTTGTGTAAACTGAATTTGTAAAGTAGAAGTTAGGGTAGAGGTAATATAGTCATCAAGAGAAATAATACAACTGCATAACAGAAAGAAGCAGATGTGTGGAGCGTAGCTAGGATCCATTCATGATGAAACACCAGAGGAAAGCTGAATTCACTCAAGAGAGAGGTCTCTAGAGCCTCATCTCGGGGTGCAGAACCAGCCTTTGGCTCCTATCTCCCCAAAGCTCTGTTGTTTTGCTTTCTCTTGTATGGTGGAGGTTGAAACCACCTTACATCCTTAAAATACCCTCCTTCTTACTTGAAATAATTCAAGCGAGTCTCCTCGCAAACAAAAGCCCAACTAACTACTATGCATCTGCACCACAGGCTGCTGGGCAGTGGCCAACCTTGAAGAAATTCTCATGCAGCCACAGCCTTGTAGAGGCTCAGAATTCTGCAATCAGGAAAGAGAGAGAGTGGTCTAATGGGGTAAAGGGAGGTAATTCATTCACTCAGGACCCTAACTTCTAAGGGTTTCTAATTGAAACCCCTTGATAAAAGTGAGGCAATACCTTCTTGCTTCCCTCCAAATAGTATTTCTCTCATTCCTTACTAAAGCAGTGCTGGCAGTTCTGCAGCTGTGCTTGTGCCATACCCAAAGCAGAAACCAATGCAGGCACATAACCTAGCTTGTCAGAGAATCTACAGTCAGTGTGTCACCTATGTATTTTTTGTTTATGTGGTAACTATTTCCGTGTTACATTAACTATAAAAAAAACATTATAGTTACATTAACTATAAAAAAAATCAGGATGGCTATTATATGGGGGGGGGGCACAGAAAATACAAAGCGTTGGATGTAATATAGAGAAATTAGAACCCTCGAGGATAGACAATAGGAATGGAAAATGGAGGAGCCACTGTGGAAAACAGTATGGTGGTTCCACAAAAAGTTAAACATAAAGTTACCTTATGATTCAGCAATTCCACTCCTGGGTATGTATTCAAAAGAATTGAAAGCAGGTAGTTAAACAGATACTTGTACACCAATATTCATAGTAGCACTATTTACAATAGCCAATAGGTGGGAAAAACCCAACTATGAACAGATGAATGAATAAACAAAATGCGGTATAACTATGCAATGCAATATTGTTAAGCCATAAAAAAGGAACAAAATTCTGATATAGACCACAGTATGGATGAACATTGAAACAGTATCCTAGGTGAAATAAGCCAAACACAAAAGGCCACATAGTGTGTAATTCCATTTATATGAAACATTCCAGAATAAGTTAACACATAGAGACAGAAATCAAACTTATAGGGATTAAGGGAGAATGGGGAATGACTGCTTAATGGGCATGGAGTTTCTGTATGGGTTGATGGAAAGGTTTTGGAAATGAATAGTGATGATAGTTATATAACCTTGTGAAAGTACTTAATGCCATTAAATTAGTATTTAAATGGTTAAATGTTACACATTATGTTATGTATTTTTTCCACAATTCAAAAAAAATTAGGATATCTGGGTTCAGAGCTTCAGTGTACTTCTGTAAGCCACTAAACCAGTTCTAAGGCAGTGGGAATGCTGCATATTAGAGTTACCTGCAGGAACTTTTAAAATGCTAATTGTTGGAATCACGTCTCAGACCTACTCAATCAGAATCTCTGGAGGTGGGCATCAGTATTTTTTAAGGCTCCCCAGTTTATTCTAATATGCAGCCAAGTCTGAGAACAGTATTCCAATTTGCTTTTCCAACTTTAATGTGCATACAAATAATGTGGGCATCTTCTTAAAACACATATTCTGGTTGGTCTGTCTGTGGTGGGATCAGAGCAGTTCTAACAAGCTTCCAGGCGACTTTGAGTAGCAAAGCCCTAAAGCTCATGCTGGCCAGGTGTATATCTAATCTCTTAGGAGAAAAAATCCCATTGGCACTTAGAAAGTGATTCTAAGACGTAGTAACCTCATTATTAAAAAGATCCTTTTATCCCACTGCATTTTCATTACCCATATTTCTTCAGCCTAATCAAACATTCCTCTGTGGCCTTCTCCCAAAGGTCCAATTATCATCAGCAACCTTGAACTATTGAATATTTCTTATCATCACTTCAGCTTTTTTCTGATTTCTTATGTTCCTGTAGATACAAGTATGAATCCAGAAATATCCATTTAATGAGCTAAAGTTACTTCCACATCTTGGTTGCAGTACATAAAATATAACTGTCAACATTTCAATGAGACCTTGTGCCTGATAATTTAGGAATAAATCATACACGATCTTGAACAGCTTTGCTACTGATGTCAAAACCATTCCCTTTCCCAATATTAAAAAGTAATAAAGTTGAAAAAGTACATTTAAGACTCTCAAGGAAATGAATTTCAAAATGATGCTGCTAATTATTTATAAATAAAATGACTTCATCACAGTTTTGTTGACAGAGAAGGTGCAAAAACTGCAGGTTCCAAAAGGTCTTAAAGAAAATAAATGTGGTCTCCAGTAATGATCGTGGTCAAGAATTGGTAGCCAGGGGTTTGAAAAACTCATTTGTGAGGCATTTAGAAGACTTTGGTAAATAGGTGTTATTACAAAAGGCAGTTCACTTTTAGCATCAACTTGTCAGATTAATATAGGAAAGAAGCATGAGAACTACACAAATGGACTAAATATTAAACAAGTTTGTATTCAGTACTAGACACAAAATCTGGCTGATCAGTATGTGGCCAGACCATGGGGAACCTACAGGAAGATTCTTACTGAGATCACTAACAACCACTTCCCCCACGTTTTTAATGCTGCAAACCCACACTGGGAAAGCAAAACAGAAATAAACCCAATTCCTGGAACACTCGTACATTTGGGGTTGGGGGTATTGTTCTCTGACTCTAAGAAGAGACCACATCTTTTTTTCTTCTCTAATAAACTTCCCTTTTGTCTCTAACTCCAAGTAGATCACGCTTGAATTCTTTCCTGTGTGGAGTCAAGAACCTTCTCTGTCTTGGTGTAGGAATTGAATCCCCACTCAGGGGCGGAGGGGTGGCGGGGGGATTATCCCCTCCTGCAGCAAGACTATATATAAACCAGGAAGACAGAAGAGGAAATTCAGAGTTTCACTCTAAATTAACTTTGCCTGAAGC
Organism: Macroglossus sobrinus; assembly: GCA_004027375.1. NCBI lineage: Eukaryota > Metazoa > Chordata > Mammalia > Chiroptera > Pteropodidae > Macroglossus > Macroglossus sobrinus. The sequence continues at coordinate 677,385 of PVKZ01000600.1, forward strand.
TGGTATATACAATGATGGTACTGAGTTTAACTGGCACAGTGCATCCAGAAAATACATAGTTCAAGAGCCACAAATAATTCATAAACCTACAATGTGCAGTGGTAATGAGTAATAACAATGTACGTGTAAAGATGAAATAAAACCTAAAAACATTGACAGGAGAAAGAGAAGAGAAGAGAATCAACTGAGCAAAGGTTTGTGATAATAATAATTCAAAATGTGGCTAATTTAAGCAAACTCATGATGACAATTTAAGGGTTCAATTATTGTATCTGATAATATCAATTTTACAGCAAAAAGCATCAAGAGGCAAGCATTTAGAGCAATAAATAAGAACAGTATATTAATAGAAGCCATAATAAATAATGCAAAAATTTCTGAATTTGTTTCAAATAAATTCAAAATAGCAATAAATACATAAAACAAAAACAGAGAAATAAAGTAGAAATCTAACCATGATCAAGAGATTTTAATCTTCTGCTTTCAGAACAGTACCTATCAATAAGATAATATTCAGATCTGAATAATTTATTATATTGCTCAGTGTCTCTTAGGTAAAGATCTGCATGGTAAATTCCTCTCTGAGCTCATAGCCAAGACAGAATTTCTTCTTCTGATGGACAGATACTCTTTTTTAGCTATATAAAACTTTAGGCTATTTCAGAAAAGTATAAAAATATAAAATCTGTGTAGTTCCTGCTTTGATGAGGCTGCTAGAAAACACACTAAACTTTGCTCTTAATGACGTCACTTTCTCTGGCCACATTTTAAATGTAATATTAACTTTCTCCCTCTCTGCTTGGACTTCTGCCTTTTAACCTGGATTATCAGTTGCTGTGTAACTGTGCTTTTATCCTAAGCCTACTCAAACCCTTTTTTGAAAGCATATTATGAGAAATAAATCAATACAAATGCAGATCTGAATATGGCACCTAAAGAAATAGAACAAATTGTACAGACTTGTTGGAAATCCCTGCATTCTCAGAAAGTACTCGTTTTAAGACTGGACAGACCAGGCAGCCTTCCCTGAGCCAAGGCTTTTAAAAGACTCCTTATCATTTGCATAAACCCGCATTAAAATGTACAGTCATCTGTATCTCTGACAAGCCTTGTATGCATGAGGTGGTCCATCTCCTTCCCAGTTCCAGGCTTGCTCTCTCCACTTTGGCTTCCCTAGCACTGATCTTTTTCCAACATCTACTGGCATCCTTACTAAAAATCATTCTCATGTAGCAAATCCAGTAAACTGACTAATTCCTCCAAGAGCCAGCTCTCCTCCATTGCCCAGATCTGATCAAGCCTGCCTTGGAACTGGCACCATGGGGGACATCATAAAAGTCACATGAGAATCAAGGGAATTCAAAACACACGCTTTCTTTCTAAGTGTCTCTTTCAATACAATGTGGATTACAGAATGAAAAACAACCAAAAAATACCTGATAACTACAAAAAAAATCAATTCTATATATCAGTGCTATGAACTGGAAAAAATAAAGATGTGTAAATGTTAATGTCTCTAAATCTATGTAAAGAAAAAATTACCAACTATCTCAGCAGCCTCAATATCTCTCCTCTGTTATAAGCTCAACTTTCCAAATTTCTTTTATATATCTCATCCATTCACTCATCAAATAGTTATTGAGCATCTACTGTGTGTCAAATCTGGACTGGGCACTGGGGATACAAGAGTGAAGGGGGAAATAAAGAGCTTATTGTTTAATGGAGGAAGCAATTCTGCTCACAAAATGAGTAAGTACAGCATGTTGTGGAAGCATAGACAAGAGTCCCCTAACTAACTTGCAAGAATGGGATGAATTGACTGAGTAAGAGAGATTTGAAGGATGAGTACAGGCAAAGCAGGACTGAGAGCTGTTGTGGAAATAAGAGCAAGCAGAAGTGAGACAGGAGCAAGAGTTAAAGATGAGGTAAAATAGACAAGATTTGATGCCTGAAGAGTTAGAAGAAGAGACATGGACAATATTCAGGTCATGGTTTTGTCAGAAAGGTGGTGCCAGGCAATAAAGGAGGAAGAAGACTGGGAGGGAATAGGATGCACAGGGTTAGTCATGTTTCTAAGAGACAGAGGAGAGGAAGAGGGGGAAGAAAAGAGAAAGGAAAAGAAAAGAAGAGGGAAAGTGGGGAAAAGAGTGTAGAGGGATTGAGAGTTGATGATCCCAGGATTACTGACATCTCTACTGATCACAGATGATGGAAGGAAAGATGAAGATGACTCTAAACACACACTTGCCCTTTTTAACTAGCTGGGTATTGACACCCTTACACCTAGAGACCTGCACCACATGGTGTATGTGCTGGCAGGATGCCATTTGCCTAGGCTAGAAGCAAGTTGAGTTACTTGGAGAAAAACTTGACAAAACCATCTTCTTGGCCCAATTCCACTGGGCCCACAACTCATAGAAAAGAAGAACAATAAGACAAGACGAAGGACTGAAAAAGAGGGATTTTTCTGTAAGCCCTAGAGTTGCAGCCCAGAGGCCTCATTTTCTCTGCTTCTCAGTTGGCTTTCTAAGGGCAGCCATAGGCTATACTTCTTCCTAAGGAGAAGGCTCAGGCCCCTGTAAGTGTAGCAGCATGTGTACCAGACAACCAAGAGACAAGTCAAAGTAGATTAGTGAGCCACAAATAGGCTGAAGAAGTATACCAATGACAACAGCTCAAACACACACATGCGCGTGCACACACACACACACACACACACACACACACATACACACACACACGCAACATTGAACTCAAAAGAGCAGGAATATTACAGAAACAAGAATGAACAGTGATCCTGACTCCAAACACAGGGTAAGGCCTTCAAAACCTTTGGTTTTAACTTGTCCCAATACATTCGATTTCTGGAGTAAAAAATGCTCAGATCTTAGGTATTGATAAGTCCTCAAAGCAGTAAAACCAATCATATTTCTACTTTTGACCTACTAACAGCTGTCCTATGTAGTTAGAAGTTATCTAACTTCTAAGTTAGAAGATCTGAAACCTAATTCAGAGGGACCAACCAGAGTCCCACTGTGAAAGAACTCAGGGGAGATGATGGGGTGTTTCTGAGAGGAAGAGGAAAAACAAAGATGTAGCCTTTCACCTTTAAAGTGTAAATTCAAAGTAGATGAGAATGGAGACTTGTGTTTTTCAAATCTGCACACACACAACTGGCCATCTTCTAAAATATGGAGATGGTGCAAATATAATTTAAAGGAGATTCCATTCAGAGTTGAGCTGAGTTGGTCCAAATTAATAGTCTTCTAGTAGTTAAAATTTGCTCAAAGATAGAATATAAAATTAACAGAAGAGTATAAGATAGGATATCTCTTGGGTTACATCTTCTAAATTCATTTCTTTTAGAGGGGATTTTAATAGGAGCTATAGAAGTCGAGATTATTTTCTCTAGCAAGTTCCTGGAGAGCCAGTGGTATATACAGAAATTAGCAAACTACATTTTATGGGCCAAATGTGGCCCATCATGTGTTTTTGTATAAACCAAACACATGAGGAAAGAATGATTTTTTTACATTTTTTTAAATGATTGGGGAAAAAAAATCAAGAGAATAACAATATTCTGTGACATGCGAGAATAATACAAAATTCAAATTTCAATGTCTACAAATAAAGTTGTATTAAAACATAGCCACACTCATTCATTTACATTTTGTCTATGAAGGCTTTCAAACTACAACAGTAGAGTGAAATAGTTGCAACAGAGGTTGTATGGCCGGCAAAGTCTAAAATATTTACTATTTGGCCCTTTACATAAAAGGTTTGCCATTATCTGGAATATATTGTTAATTAATGACAGACCTCTAAGCTTTTGACATCAGACCATTAAATTACAGAATTCCATAGTGGGAATTACTACGCTCAAAATAATTTAGAGTAGAGCCAGAATTTTCTTCAGAAAATCTCACTTAATTTTTTACCATTTAATGGCAGGCTTTCCTCATATTTGTACAGATGAGAAAATGGACCTAAGATATAAAGTCATGGGAAAGACAGACTTGTGAAGATGATACAACAAAGCAGGATTGTAGAATCTTCACTCACAAGATTATTGAATAAAACAAAAAGATCTAGAAAAAGAAAAAAAATTACCAAATATATAACCAAACATGAGAAAGCACTGTGAGTATGTTTAATCTTACTGATGGCTGATCTGTCATAGACTTCAGAACTTTGTTGATAACCAAGGAAAAACCAGAAGCTTAGCACTGAAAAAAAGTAAGTCAACAATGTCGTAAGAACTTTCATTAATTATCCTCAATTGTAAATGAAGTAAGCAATCCTGGGAAAAGTCAAAGTCAGGTTTTGCAGAGACTGGATTGCTGCTGGAGCTTGTCATTTTCCCAGGGCATTTTGCTGAGTTGGAGAAATGAGTAAGAACACTTACAAGTGGGATATACCATTGGTTGAGTGGAGTGAGCTCTGTTATCTCACCCTTCTGAGTTTCCACAAAGTAACAGAACCCAACTAAAGACTGCACTCAGCCCAGACTAGCTCTTTCCTCCCTCACACCCATACCCACATTCTTGGTTTGCAGAAAGTGGATAGAAAGCAGCACATTGCTCTCTTAAGCTGAATGGCATCCCTTGCTTCTACATATTCTATACCAGTAGCACAACCCACCCCAAGTTGTGGCAGTGAAAAATGTCTCTAGATATTGCCAAATGTTCCCCTGGTGGCAAAATCACCCCCAGTTGAGAACCACTGCTCTACTGCAAGCCACAGTAAACCAAACACAATCAGTGGAATTAACAAGCTTTTAAAATATATAGCAACATTTTTTTGTGTGTTTTATCCTACCTGCTGATGTCTCCACCCTAAATTGTTATTAACCAAACTAAGGAACTCTTTATTTCCAGACTTTAATTTTGATATCACATTACTGATGACCAGCAGAGGGCACCTCTAAATATTGACCTATCCTCTTTCTTCTGACCAACTGTAGAGTGGTGATAAGATAAAGGCACAGGCTGGCAGCTTAGCCCTACAACCACTGTGTGAGGGACAAGGGAAGAATAGAGGGAAGGACAGGGCTAAAGGCTAGAGGATCTGAGGAGAGAAAAGATAACACAGAAGAGACAGGGAGCATGCCGAGTGGTCAGAGATGTGGGCCACTGAATTGGATATTAGTTCCAGAAACTAAAAATAATTCCAGCCACATGGAGAGCTAAGGTTACTTTTGGTTTCCTGGAAGGGACTGCAGGGCACAGTATGGAGGAATATCTAGACTTCTACCTCCTTTTGCCTGGCCTAACCCAACTGCTCCTACACAGGAGCAGTGAGAAGGGCATGGACCCCAATTGTGACCTTGTGAGGGAGCCCAAGATATCATGTTGCAACTGCCACAGGGTATCACCATTTAAAACTGCTATAATGTATTCTGCTCAGGGTATACCATCTGGTTTTCTGGAGGGTCTTAAAATTCCATAAGTCTCTCCAGGCTCATGTCATTCTGGCTTTGTTATTATTCTCAGCAAAATATCGCCATTCACTCAGTCTTCTTAAGAGCCATGAACTCTTCTAAAAATAGGTCTTCTAAAGCCAGCTTTGATTACACATCACTTCTCACCAGCAAGCTTGATTTTTCCTCTGGTTTACTTTTTTTCTGACATATTACAAACTCCTTTCAGTGGGGGCTTGGACTGATAGTTCAAACAGTTCTAGCTTGATACCTCTCTAGTCTGGCAAAATCAGAGCAGCACTCATCTTACAGGGAGAAAAACAGACACCTTAAGGTAGTGTCTTTTTTTTTTTTCCAACAAAAAATCTATCCAAAATTTTCGATTTAAAATAATACATACAGAGGAAGCAAATGTACATTACTAAGTGAAAGAAGACAATCTGAAAAGACTGCATACTGTGTGATTCTGGCAACATGACATTCTAGAAAAGACAAAATTATACCTACAGTAAAAAGATTAGTGGTTGCCAGGGGTTAGGGGGAGAGGGATGAATAGGTGGAGCATAGAGGATTTTTAGGGCAGTGAAACTACTTTGTATGATACTATAATGGTGGATACATGTGGTGGATACATTGGTTCAAACCCATAGAATGTACAATACCAAGAATGAACCCTAATATAAACTGTGAACTTTGGGTGATAATAATGTATCATCGATTTAAGAAACATCCAAACCTGTAGAGAATTCTTATGAGTTTTTAAGCCAAACTGACAGCACATGCTGGGAAGCAAGATCTCAATGCTCCAGAGAATAACAGTTTTGAAACGTTTTTTATGCATTTGAAATTAAAGAGAGAAGTACATGGAGGTGGGAGAAAGCAAGGAGGGGATTGGATTACGAAATAGTTAACAAGATCATGTGCTCTCTTGAGTAATAGCCCTCAGGGCTATTACTTCTGGCATTTCAGAGGTGTGTTAGCCTAGACACACAAGAACAATGGACAGGGCTGGCTAAAAACCTTTCACTAAAGAAATTATAGACCTGGGCGTGACTACCCACCATGACCTGCCCAGTTAGGAACTGATGATCAGATCACCCTGTGAGATTACTTTTTATAGAAACCCTTTTCTGTGTCCATAGAATCAACACAGGTTCATCAATTGTAACAAATGCACCATCGGGTAGGGGATGTTGATAGTGGGGGAAACTATAAATGAGTGGAGGCAAGGATTATATGGGAAATCTCTGTATCTTCTGTTCAATTTATCACTGAAACTAATACTGTTCTAAAAATAAATTCCATTAAAAATTTTAAATAATACATACATGATATGAAAAACTATTGCAAAGTAGAGAAGAGTAGAAAAAAGGAGAAAATACTCTACCAGTCTGATATCCCATCATTCTAATTAAATCATTTGCATCTTTGAGAGTCTCCCTATTGTAATATAATTACGCTTTGAATCAAAAGATTATTCTTTGGAATACATTTTAGCATACAAATTAAGAATTTGGGCTCTGGAGTCCAGCTGACCTGAGTTGAGTGCTAGTTCTGGCACCTACTAGCTCTGGGACTTTAGGCAAATTACTTAATTTCTTAGGTGTCCATTTCCAGCACTAAAAAATGGGGTGACAATAACAGAATTTACCTCAGAGTTGTTTTCTGAGGATTAAATAAGATAATTCCTTGGGAAACAGCATGGAGCACATAGCAAGCATTTTTGATCCCTGTATCTAAGAACTTTATAATACTGTCTTTTGAACATACATTGGATTTGCAAATTTCTAAACTCTTAATGAGCATTATGGTCTTTGGAGTATCTCTATTTACCAGTTTCAAGATATACTCAGTTCTGAATAAAAGTCAATAAAAAAATAAAATCTTAAAATAAGCTGTCTTCTCCAACACTCTCACTTTATAAATTAATAAAGTTAGGGCCAGAGAGATTAAATATCTGACCCAGGAAAGGACAGTTGACCTCAGAGCTGAAATAACTTTTACTCTTCACAAAAAAAATATAGGATGGTTGGTTCCGTATCCATTTTTAAGCCAAATTTTTTATTCCAAACATAGTTAATCCCAATTTAATAATGTCACTTGTTTCACAGACAACAGTTCTTGGTGAATTATGTAAACTGCTGACTCATTGTGGCCACATGGATCCAGATTTGAATATTGATTCTGCCTCCTAAAGTGAAAAAGATGATTGTGACTTTGGGCGCAGCCTCAGTGCCTGGCATCATATCAATGATTAATATTGGTTGATGATACACAAGTTAATGTAAAAAGTACTGGGCTTTTCTTAATTACTTTTTTTAGTGAGAGTAGGACAGAACACAATTATACCTAATAATGGACTACTTAAGCCTGTGGACGAAAAAAGAGTTCTATGAAAAATACCCTCATGCGGTGATCTGAGTATAAATTCCTAACTGGGCAGGTGATGATGAGATGTCCCAAGCACATAACTTTTTAGTAAAAGGTTTACCTTTCCCTTAAGCAAGCCCTGCCCATTGTTTTTGTGCATCTAGGTTAACTCACCTTTGAAATAACCACCCCCAAGAGAGCACATAATCTTAACTATCCTGTAATTCCATTCCCTAATTGCTTCCTCCCACTTTCATGTAATCTTCCTTAATTTCAAATGCAGGAAAAAAAAAACTAAGAACTGTTGTTCTCCAAAACATTTAACTCAAGTCTTTTGTGATCTTGCTTCCAGGTGTATCCTCTTTTGTGGCTTAAATACATTTTTATAAAAATTCTCTACAGGTTTGGACATGCCTAAAAGGCAAAAGACATTGAACGCAAAATGGTAGCACTTTGAGACAGAAGCTAGGGGAAGACATTAAAGGACCCTGCAAATGAATGACTATGTAATTTGGGAGAGCTGTAGATTATAATTTATTATGAAGTTGTAAAACACTCCTGAGTTCACTTCGTGAGAACTAAACTAAGCAGTTTAGAGAGTTTTTATTTTCTCTTGCTATTTCGCTTTCCTCAAGTGATCAATTACCTTATAATGGATGAGGTTACCATATTTCACAAATTGAGCAGACCCCAGTAAAGAGCATTAGAATGGCTAACGTTGAGACTAATAGTAACTCTAATTCCATTTCTATTGCATTTCAGAAAATTCAAATTTAATATGTTTAAATATAGATTTAACTAAGTTCCCCATTTAAATTCCTTCTCACAAACTTTGCCTGATTAATTGTTGATATTTGAATTTTCACTTCACTTTAACTTTTTTCAGACCAAGACTTAGGATGGTCCTTTAGACTTATAGTATTGAGAGTCAATACACTGTTTCTGTATGGCTTGCAAAAAAAAACCTCTATCAAAAATAAACAAACAAATAGCAGTAACAAGTAAAAGCGGGAGCAGAGTGTAGCAAAGACTTCAGATTTCATAAGGTTATGTATATATGGGAATGGAAAGTCTCTCCCTTCATTTTAAATTAAACCTTAACTCTTATCCTAACTTTCTAACCTAATTTCATGTTTTCAGTTATAATGGGCCAGAGAGCAATATTGAGGGTAAGAACGTATTTAAAGGGAAAGCAATGCCTTACCATTCAGTCTAGCATAGAGTCCCTCCTCACATGAGGATTTTGAATTTACAAATTCACCTGCTTGCTAAATTTATTTGTAAACCTAAAATCAATACTGGCAGAGCTTTCAGGATCATTTGCAGACACATGCAGAGTGGCAAAAAATTGGAGTCATCTGACAGCACATAGTCTCGGCTGAGATATAAAGGCACAATGCTGTGCCTTCTTGTTTCAGCTCTCACACTGTGGTCTATTTAGTGCCATGTTTTTCAGTCTTGTGCTTTTTCTTGGTGATTTCACTGTTTAAATGACCCCACAAGTGTAGCGTTGAGGTGCTGTCTACTGTTCCTAAGCACAAGAAGGCTGTGATGTGCCTTACAGAGAAATCATATATATTAGATAACCTTTATTCAGGCATGAGTTATAGTGCTGTTGGCCATGAGTTCAATGTTAATGAGCTGTCTTTAAACAGAAACACACATAAAACTAAATTATATGTTGATCAATTGATGAAAATGTCGTGACCAGTGACTTGCAGAAATCTAATCTTATGTTTTTCCTAGGAGTGATGGTGCAGTATTTGCTAATTTAGTCTTCACTGCTGTGAACATTATAGAATACAACTACTGCAAATAATGAAAGTCAACTGTATCTCAAGAATAGAGACCACTAAAGAAGAGCCAATGATTGAATTAGCCATGTTTATGCCTTGATCTGAGATATCTATGATACACCTCCCTAAACTGGTCCACAGACTGCCACTTAGTAACAAATAGTAGAGGTGATTACACAAGTAAAGGTAGCTTGGCAATGTGGCCTTTGAGACATGGAAGAGGCAGCCAGCAAATACTCTTTCTACTCTGTGTTGAATGCTTAGTGGGATCTTGCTAAACCAGAGCAATTATATCTCCTATAAGTATCAAGTCAGCAAATGGGTTCTTAGAAAGTTCAAAAAAAAAATATTGAAATCTATCAAGTATAAGGAAATACATAAATTCTAAGTCATGTAATTATGGAATTTTTTGATACATTTTTTATGATAAAAATGTATTATAATTCAAGTCAGAGAAAATGAAATTCTTAAAAAAGTTTGTTTTAATTCACCATACTGAGAATTTTCAGATTATTTTAGTCCTTCAGAAATATGGTTCAAAGTGCCCTGAACACCAGAGAAACTGACCTCATGTGCCTTTTGTAACTTGGCGCTTTTTTTTTAATGCTCGTTAGACTCAAAAGAGGCTGGGTGAGGTACAATGGAACTTGGAACTTTAACTTCAGTTTTGATATGCAAGTGTCCCCAGGGCTACATGGGCTTAATTTACCTGTACCTTGGACAAGATTGTGAGCTCAGGTTCTTACAGTCTATTGTCAGAAGAGAGGCATTAGGGTCTTCGTGAACTTTACTGTGTAAGTAAGTACAGGCACAGCTAGGTCATGAGGTTGCAAATGGAGAGCTGGATCGGATATGAGCGTGGGTCTAATACAAGAGTATGGGACATAAGCAAGGAGACTTGAAGAGGAATGCTCATTTTAAAAGGGCATTACAAGTAACTTCAGTCAAAGGAGGTAGGGCAGAGTTATCTAAGTAAGCACAAATAGGTAGATAAATCAAACAGGAAGCTTTGTTGGTGTAAACATTGCAATATTGGAATTATTCGGTATAAATTCTGATATGTTTTTTAATTTGTCCAGCAGAGACTTGGGCCAGTCAAACTTGACATCTTCCTTTGGGAAGAATGCCAAATATTTCAACACACCCTTTTCAGCTGCTTCTTGGTACTTTAACTTAAGATTTTGGGCTGGCCTAGTTGATAAGAATGCAATAGAAAAGCATCACTTTTAACTGCAAAATGAGAGAAAATGTGCTCAGTATCTGTCATCGGGTTCTGATTAATTTAATTACGGTTCATCCAGATAACGCTATGCAACTCTTAAAAAGGACAGAGAATTATGTGTGCTAATATGTGAAGACATCAGTAATAGATGTTAATGCTGGTCCATGCCACACCCCATCAGCCCTAACCTCAACTGCAGCTGTGGTGGACAGTTCCCATACGTGCTGAAGGCTTTCCAAGTGCCAGCTGCAGTCTCAGCTTTTCTACCCCAGAGCTTTCTCAGCCCTTCCAGAGTAGACTGAAAATAAAGGGGAATTCATTTCTTGAGGCAATCCTCAGCAAGTGGGGAGTGCTTTCCATCCTTCAAAGGAACAATTCTGAAGTGGAGTCTACCTAGTTACTTGGAGTCTTTATGACATCAATCCCTAGGCTCACTGCACTAGTCAGATCCTGCTTTTGTTGGTTTTCTCTCCTTCACTGTATTGCTCTCTTAATATTTCATCCCAGATTCTTGGAATTATCTGGAAGAAAGAAAGAAAGGAAGAGAGGGAGGGAAAGGAAGGGAAGGGAAGGGAAGGGAAAGGAAGGAAGAGAAGGAAGGGAAGGAAGGGAAGGAAGGGAAGGAAGGGAAGGAAGGGAAGGAAGGGAAGGGAAGGAAAAAGAAAGGAAAAAGAAAAGAAAAATAAAAACTATCTGGCCCCAAATTTTTTATTCAAACTTTGCTTTGGGGCAAACTTAAACTAAGATACTTTGGAGGGAACCATGAATCAAGTTGCATTATTAGATGCATGGTAATTTCATTAGATGCATGGTAATTTCATGCAAAAACAAAACCACAACAAAACAAAATGAGAAATGATTTTGTGTGTGTGTGTGTGTGTGTGTGTGTGTGTGTGTGTGTGTTAGAAATAAAAGGCATACAAGTAATCACACTACATAATAATGGTTACCTCTAGGGCTGAGACAAGAAAAAAAAAGGAGACTTGCCATTTTAACTTTGTATACTTCTGTATTATTTAAAAGCTTAATAGGAGATGTTACTTTTGTAATTCAAAAATAAATTAAAGGTAAAGGTGGGAGGGTAGTGGTAATTTTCTTATTCTTGAAGCATCTAGCTTCCCCTTCGAACTGTGAACTACATTGTAGAAAGAAGAGTAACCATGCAGAGATATTGTCTTTAAGACATAATTGCTGATCGTTTTTAAAGAAAAATCACACATAGTAAAAAATTCTTTTGGGGACCAGGCTTAATGGAAGGTGAGTTAGTTCCTTCAGATTTATTCTAGAGGTCTCCACTATAATGAATCTGGAATGAAATATTTAAAGAGTGTAATGAAGACTACAATATCTTAGTTATAGGTATACCATTGGGATTTTCTACATGGATTCTGTGGTAGATTGTGAAAAAAATCTGGCTACAGTTCTTTATCATCTCCTCTCAGTACCTTCCACCATATCAGTTTTAGGGACTGCCACTCTTCGGCTGGGCCTGCTCACTTGACTTACTTTGGCCAATAGCATACTAGCAAAAGTGATACAGCAGGGCCTTGAAAATGCTTGTACAGCTCTTTTTTTTTTCTTTTGAATTTTTATTGAAGTATAATCACCAGACAGTAAACTGTACTACTATATGTGGGGAGTATAGAGCAGATAATCTATCTTTTTAGATTATAAGTCTCTGAATCAAGAGGAATCATATCTGGACCTGATGTACATCATGAGAACCTGAATTTCAAGCCCTCTACCTTGATTGGCTGAGACTTTTAGAGGTCTCATCCTGGGATATACCTGAACATATTCTGCATGTGGGAAATATTTGATTCATTTTACACAAAAATAAAACTATAATGTTGTAAAAATGACCCTAATTCTTAACCCTTCCCCACCCATACACTTTGCTTTGTAACTGTGTAATATTCTCCACTCTGGCTTCAGTCAAGTGACTTGATTTGGCAATGAGGTATTAGGAAATATAATACAATCGAATTGAAAAGTGTTTGCATGTTCAGGTTTGTTCCTTCTCTTTATCTTGGCTTGCCTAAGTCACTCTACTCATTCCAGTCACCCTAACTGAGACCATCCTAGATCAGCCAATAATAGCCAGCCAACCTCTAGAAATGTGAGCATACCCAGCCAAGATCATTAGAGCCACCTAGCCAACTTGTAATTGACCACAGATGTATAAGCAAGATGTATAAGCAAGCCCAGGCAAGATCAGATGAACCCAGCCCAGGTCAGTTGAATCCTACAGACTCATGAGCTAAGTAAAATTTGCTGTATTAATCTACTAAAGTTTTGTGATTGCCTGTTATGCAGCATTATTGTGGCAACAGATAACTGACATAGATTCCTTATAGAAAGATTTAGGAGTAACTGGTAACATTCTAAGATCAAATATATAGTCATTTACTTTTAACTTTGCTTCTTATCACTTCTCAGTTCTTAGGCTTATTTAGCTCATGTAATAATGTTGTATATGTTGGAGGCTAAACAAGTTTGAATAATTCCAGAACAAGTAAGTATTTTCAATAATTTTATCTGGCATTTGTGGCTAGACTTAATTTTATTTTGAAGTATATATTAGAATGAAATGCAGGGTTTGACTTTTAAATATACCATTGTTATAGACAACATTTTATTAATGATGCTATTAACAATTTCTAGGCTATCTTTCAGTAAAAGGAATTACTTTGAATTAGTGTAAAATCAAAGGTAGTAAAAGAACATCTGTCTTTGTTCAAGCTGTTGCCTCTAACTTAATGGATTGTCATAATCATCATTACTAATGTAACAATTTTCTAAGTGTTTAGTATATAACAGGACTCTTCTAAGTGTGCATGCTCTCTCTCTCTCTATCTATCTATCTATATCTATATCTATCTATCTATCTATATATATATATATATATACACACATACATGTACACAAACACACACACACACACACACACACACACACATATATATATATATATATACATATATATATATATATGTATATATATATATATATATATATATATAATCTTAATTAGTCTTTGCAAAAGTGCTTTTAGGTAGGTATTCTAATCCTCACTTTATGGAGTAGAAAATTTGACCTCGGGTATCACTTCCACTAGGAAGCCATCTTTGGTCTCCAATTTGAGTTTGTTGGTACCTCTAAATTGTGGCCATGTTTGCATCTTGATTATTATACTCATAACATTGTAAAACAGGGTAATGTCTTTCTATGTCTAATTGCCCCTAGACTCTAAATTTCTAGAGGGCCTGGATCATGTCTTATTTATCTTTCTAATCCAAGTGCTGGTTACAGAACCTGGTATAAAATAGGTGCAATATAGTTTAATCTCTCAAGGCCAACTTCATTTAGAACTAATTACACTTCCCAGATTGAAGTATTTCCCAATACCTCACTGGTCTTTCAGCGTTTATTTTTCCCTATACACTTAGATCCTAGATGATTTTCTCTTTGACTTACCAAATTGGTATAAGAAAGGAGTTCTGAAGTCTAGGTCATATATATATACATTAGGCTCAAACTAATTTCTTTGGCTAACTGAATCTAAAATTACCTTGACTCTTCCCTTTGCAACAGGAAAGCCATATGGTGTTAGATAAGGCCAAGGGACAGATACAGTCCATGATAACTTAGTGGAAAATTAACTAAGAATAGCTTTTGTTCTTTCCCTTGTTGTTTTACTTCTTTGAATTTCTACATTTTTGCTATTTAATAGACATGTAAAGCATTGTGCGTCATGTTAGAAGGGGATGGTAATATTCAAAGAAATATCAAAAATTCAACATCCCCTCCCCCAGATGAAAAAACTTTAAAAATTTAAAGCCTTTGGCAATTCACAGGAATAAATGTTAAATAGCAATAGAAATCTGATGTCATTAATCTCCTGCCAAAGCAATACAAAAAAGTCATCTTGTCAAATAAATTAAAAATAACAAATAAAAATTCATTTGTGTTTTCATAAACCTTTAATAAGATTCTCTATCAAAAGCTATTTTTTTAAAAAAAACAGCACTTAGGATTCCCAAGCAAGTTATATTGAGGATAAAGAACTGATAGAAAACATAAAATAAGTAAGCTAAATGGTTCTTTTACTATAGAAAATGAAGAAGTTTTAATACTGGCTATATCCTAGGGATCAATACAAAGACTGATTATTTAACATTTTATGTATTAGTTATATATAAGTCTTCCAAGTGATGGGGATAATCTACAGAAAGTACTCGCAAAGCTGAGTCAAAGTATGTTTAAGATGGGTCCTAGAAGGTATCACTTATAACCTCACAGAAAAAAAGAATCTGCTTCTTCATTTCTTAAAAAATTCAGCTGAAAGTTTGTAGCCTTTCTGCTTCTGAGGCCAAAGAGACCTATATCATTCCCACCTTTCCAAGGAGAAGGACAATTATTAGATGTTTTTGTAAACGTATTAATAACACAGAGAGTATAAACTTACTTTTTCATAAAAATAGGATGTCTTTTCCAAACCTGAATGGAAAGGACTTAATAGTGACCTCTAAGGCTCTCTGGATTTGAGTCTACCTATCTATGTTCAAATCCTGACTGCCATTTACAAACTGTACGATGTTGTGTGACCCTATGAAGATAATAAGAAACTTACCTCTGAGTGAGATATGTGTCAAGTAAGTAGCAAAAAACTTTGCACATAGGAATTTTGCAATAAATATTAACAAATATTATTTTGTGGCTGCATGGAACAAGATGAGAGAATAAGGAGCTATATTATGGTTTAGAAAAAGACAATGAAGCAGTGTACCCAAAGGGAAAAGGTATTAGTTGAAGATTCCATGGGACGAGATTGAAACAAACTGAAAAATCTGGGTCAATTCCAGATAACCTTGGAAAAGAAATAGGAAAACAAAATGGAAAAAGTGATTACAGAAATGGATGAGCTCAAGAGTTGGAGCTCCAAGGCTGATAGCAAAAACTAAAAGTGATGGTAAGACAATGACAAATCAGATCTGAAGAGTCCAACTCAGAAATCTTCAGGAAGGTGCATTAATAGCTTTTCAGAAGGAAAATTGTACCTCTGAGGCAGTTCAACACATAATGCTATTGAAGGCACCAAACTCCAGTAACTCTGAGGCCATAATAATTTTTACTTTAAGGCTTTAATGCATGGAAAAAGGGTTAGAAAGCCTCAGCCTACATAATAGATGAGAAATATACAGCCATGGTACATACAAATAGGGTAAGTGAACTTATTTACCAAATTGAGAACATTCCCATTATCTAGATCAGGCTTCTCAAACTTTCTGTGATAAAGGGCCAGAGTTTATACCCCTCCTTAATCATGATCTCCCAATCCCGCCACCTACCCCAGCTGTAAGCAACCACAAATAATTTTCTGTCTCCATACATTTGCCTATTCTGAACATATATAAATGGAATCATACAATATTTAGTCCATTGTGACTGGCTTCTTTCACTTTAGCATAATGTTTTCAAGGCTCATCAATGTTGTAATAGTAATTACTTTTTACTGATGAATAATATTCCATTGTACAAATATATTACATTTCATGTCACAGATTTTTGAAGAAACAAAGTTATTTATTTGTCTTATAGATTTCTTCTGCAGATTTGACTACCATTTTAGATTTGGCTGACTGTTCCCTCTTAGTCTAAGTTAACATGTGTGTATGTGTTGGAAGAAGGTAAACTGATAAAGAGGCTTGATTAGATTAAGTGTTGCTATCATAAATAAGAATATTTCAGGTAATGCATATATTTCCTATTATATCATATCACGAGACCTGTAATGTCTGGTCACTTCTTTTATGGGTGCCAAAGTGATCAGCAGGTTTATTAGGTGGCATCAGCCTGATGCTTCTATTACAAAATTTCCTCCATTAACTCTTTGCTTTACAGCTTTAACATTCATTGACAACCATGTTGCTTAGGCCCACTATGGTTGCAAACCAGTTATTTTCTATTTCTATCATTCCTTCTCCATTTATTAGGTGAGCTTCTTTTGTAAAGAATTTACATCCATTGTTGGTTATCATGACATAAGCAACATTTGTTCTTTTAATGACATCTTGATTTTTTCCATTAGTCTTGTACAGCTCGCTTGTTCTCTGGCACAGCGAGATTTTCCAAGTTTATCTTAATACATTTCTTACTCCAAATCTGCAATCAGCCATTTTCCCAAGTAACCTAAGTTCTTTTTAGTTGAAAATTCACCATTTAAATTCTAGGGGTGTGGTTGCTATGGCACTGTTATTGTGTTTAGGTCTTTCAGAGTTAGAAGAGAAAAAAATCAAATTATATTGGTATTTCCATTTCAAAGTTAAGAATACAGGGTGTTTACTTAACTTCTCTGGTTTTATATGTGTCTCATTTTTCTTAAACTGAAAATCTTGGTTTTTTAACAATAACATAATTACTTATTTTCTTTACCCTATGATAGACCTATAATAGTTTTAAAATAGCAATACCAGTATTACTTAAACAATAAGACTACTGAATGCAATTTAATATTTCTTTGTAGGTTTTTGTTCTTAGGATATATTATACCCAGATAGGGATGTAAACTAAAACTATTGCATGTTAAAGTCACTTCTAGTAATACTTTTCTTTGTGTGGTTTAGCAACAACTGGATATGAAGTTGTGGCCATTTGTTTGCATTTGTTTTCAATCTTTTAGATTTTTTAAAATTCTTTTTTAATTCAATTTTTATATATAAAATATTTACATGGTTCCAAAGTCAAAACAATATAACAAAGTAACTTGACAAAAGTCTTACTTATCCCTGCCTTGCCCTCCCATTTTGTTTTCCCACAGAAACAATTTTATTAGATTTTGATTTATACTTACTTTCATGGCTTTGAAAATATAAACATATGTATGCCTCTCTTACACAAAGATAGACCACTACAAACAGTACTCCGCATTTTACTTTTTTTCATTTAAAATGTATCCTAGAGATAACTCTATGTAATGTACATAAAACTTCCTCATTCATTTGTATAACTGGATACCACTTTTGTTTAAATATTCATCAGCTGATGGATATTTGGGTTGTTTCTATCCTTTGGTTGGAGACATTGTTTTTGTTGTTGTTTTGTTTTGTTGTTTTATTTTGTTTAAGACATCTTTTTAAAACACAAATCAGATCATGGAATTTATCTGTTTAAACCTTTTTAAAGACTTCCATTGCATTTAGAATAAAATCCAAAATCCTGGCAATGGTTCTCGAAACCTGGCCTTATCTGGCCCACTATTTCTCAACTCTAACTGCATATTAGAATCATGAAATTCTTTTCAAAAAATATTTTCTCCAGCATTACTTTAGACCAATTAAATCAGAATCTTTGGAGGGAAGGGCTCAGGCATTAGAATGTTTTAAAACAGTAGTTCTCAAATTTAATAAACATCAGAATCACTTGAATGGTTTGTAAAGTATGGATTTTTGGGTCCCCTCCCATAGATTCTGACTTAATAAATATGAGCTAGGGCCTGAGAATTTGCATTTCTAAGAGTTCCCAAATAATGAAGATCCTGCTACTCCTTTGAGAACTCACACAGCTTATCTTCCATCATTTTAATGTATGTTTCCTTTTTACTATTAAATCATAAATTTTGTTGACTTGTTAATTGTCAGCACTGTGTAGAAAAGGACCATGTTTACTACTCTACACTCAATACTTAGTATAATGCCTGGAGTATAGCTCTTTAGAAAAGAGCTATAATTTATTGAAACATGATAGGAGAACTTAAGAGGACTACTTTACACATTAACAACTCAAGCAGTCAAAAATAAATAAGGCTGTTTCACACACACTAGGATGGCTATAATCAAAAACACAGATGACAAGTGTTGGCAAAGATGTGAAAAAACTGAAAATCATATGCCACACTAATGTAAAATGGTGCAGCCACTGTGGAAAAGTCTGGCAATTTCTTAAAATGTTAAACATAGAATTATCATATGACCCATCAAGTCCACAGTCAGAATATACTCAAGAGATATGGAAACATGTCCACACAAAGACTTATGTATGAAGCTCATGATGGCATTATTCATAATAGCTCAAAGTTGGAAACAACCCAAATATGTATCAACTGAAGAATGATTAAACAAAATGTAGTTTCAACACAATGGAATTATTCAGCAATAAAAAGGAATGAAGCACTGATTCAAAGTACAACATGGATTAATCTTGAAACCATTATGCTAACTGAAGAAGCCAGTCATAAAAAATCACATATAGTTCCATTTACTTGAAAAGTCCAAAATAGGTCAAATCTATCAAGATGGAAAGCAGATTGCTGGTTTCCTAGAGCTGAGATAATGGAAGATTGAGAAACGATGGCTAAGAGGTAAGAGATTTATTTTGGAAATGATGAAAATGTTTTAAAACTATGGTGATGTTTGCACAACTCTGAATATACTAAAATCTTATTGAATTACACACTTTAAATGGGTGAATTATATCGCTTGTGAATTGTATCTCAATAAAGCTGTTACAAGAAAATAATAAATAAGAATGTAAAATGTACAATTTCTTCATTTAGATTTAGAATTTATAAGTTTGAGTAGACAAATTTGGACTTTGTATTTGATGCACAGAGAATACAAATACTTTTCAAATAGCTATGGAGTGTTTAGGAGAATTTATCACATATAACATGCACTCACACACATAAACCCTCAAATTGGAAAAAATTTTTAAATCTGAACAGATGACTTCCTAACAATCATGCATAAACAACAAAAATTATGGAAAACAACAACTTTTAAAAAGCCATAATAGAGTAAATGGTACCAGATTTGCCTTTTTTGCCAAAAACAACAATAAAACTAGAAAAAAGAAGAAGTAACTGTTTTCAGACATCAAACAACATACAGTACAACACTGTGATGTTTGAGACAAAGAAAATATACACAATGAACTCAATGATCAAGTTCACTGGCTTTCTGTTTTGGGATGAGGAAGTGGGGAACCCAAGCATGGCAATGGTGTCAATGAACTGACAGCAAAGGTAAGTTTTTCAGACCTCTGAGAAGTTGAAATATGTAGGATAGAATACTGGAGAAGAAAGATAGCTGGGGCATGAGAGAAGACAGAAGTTTAAATGGGAATTTATCATGAGGCCTTGGCAAACAAGTTAGATGCACATATGCAAGGAGTGACTCTACAAAGTTTAGAATAACCTGTTGTGAGACTGTGTGAATTGAAGTACTTGGAGATATTTGGTTTCTGGCCCAACCAGTTTTAAGAGATTTCACTTGGTAATGAAATTGTTTAGCTAACTTAGACATAAGGAGGACATCCTAGAGTAAGAGTCATGCCCTAAGGCTTATTTCAAAATGGAAATAGATCTACTGTAACTGAGAGTAAAACCAATTCTGACAGGACTAAAAGTTCTGTAATTTAACTGCCCAATACAACAAAATTCAACATTCTTTAAAGGATAATAAAATAATGCAGTTTCTCTTACAACATATAATATACAAGTCCAGCACAGAGTTTTTAAAAAGTTACTAAGCAAGCAACTTGGCAGGAAATGTGATCTATAATAATAATAATAAAAATTAATAGAAAATGAAATTAAATGACCTAGATGTTGAATTATAGATGATGATTTTAAAGCAGCTGTCATAAATATATTTAAGGATGCAAAGGGAAAAGTGAATATAATGAGCGAAAGATGGAGATTTTCAGCAGAAAACTATAAACTATAAAAAACAGTCAAGCAGAAATTTCAGAACAGAAAAGTACATATCTAAAATAAACATTTTACTGGGTTTACTTAATAGACTCCAGAAGAAAGAGTTAATGTATGTACAGATAAATCAAATAGAAATTATTTAACGTGAAGAAAGACACACCAAAAAAAGCTGAAAAAAATAATAGAGGCTCAGTTATATGTGGAACAATATCCAAAAAATAATATTAGTGAAATTAAATTCCCACGGGGATTAGTAAGAGAATGAGACAGAAATATTTGAAGTAATAATGGTCGGTAATTCTCCAAATTTGGTAAAAAATATAAACTTACAAAGTAAGAGGAACAGTAAAGAACAGTAAAAAGAGGGGAGACCAGAAAATAATGTCATAAAATTTTCTAAGTGTTGGGGAAAACAAACAAACAAAAAACCTCTCACTTCAAAATTTGATATCCAGTGAAATAGGCTTTAAAACCGAGAAAGAACTAAAAACATTCTCAGTTTAAGAAAACCGTAAAGAACCCATTGCCAGAAGACTGGAACTAAGATGCTAACAGAAGTTCTTCAGATTGGAAGAAAATAATATCAGATGTAGTGTGAATCAACAGGAAGGAATAAAGAGTACCTAAAATGGTAAATATGCAAGTGCAAAATAAAAGTAATTTTTTCCTCTTAATTTTTTATGAAAGACAACTGACAATTTAAAGCAAAAATAATAAAATTGCATTGTAAAAATTATTACATAAGTAGATGTAAAATAAATAACTATAGCTTAATGGATGAATAAATGAACTTTGTAAGATTCTTTTTATGTGAATTGGTACTTCTACGCAGACTGTGATAAATTAATGATATATATTGAAATGCCTAGAGCAAATATTTAAAAAGTGATATAAAGGAACAGCTAAAAAGCCAATACAGAAATTAAAATGAAAAAATAAAATAATTTCTTAAAAAGTTAAATATATACCTATTCAATTCCATTCCTAGCTATTTACTCAAGAGAAATAAAAGCTAAATATATATCTACTCAAAAGTCACCTTAAGACTAGTAGAGACTAGTGACTGAATCTAAAAAACATTGTGTTGAACAATAAAATTCAGACACCAAACACTATTATCCCTATGATGTTCAAGTGATAGAAATAAGAATACTGGTTGCCATGAGAGATTAATCAGAACCTTAGAAGGGAATGATTCTGAGATAAAGAAAACGTTCTATATTTTGTTTGGAGTGTTAATTTCATGACAATCCATTTAAAAAATTCATTTAATTGCAAACTTAACATCTGTGTATTTCACCATTTGTAAATTTTACCTGAGTAAAAACATATTTTTAAAAATCCACACAATTCAGTGTAAGCCAGAACTCCAACAAGCCAAAGGGGGTGGGGGAATCACATAACCATATCAATAGATGCAAAAAAAGCATTAGACAAAATCCAATAGATTTATAATTAAAACAACAACAACTCTCAGCACACTAGGAATAGAGAAACTTACTTTGATAAACAACATTTACAAACATCTACATTTAACATCACACTTAATGGTGAGAAACTAGATGTTTTTCCCCAAAGATTAGGACAAGGCAATAATGTCGTCTCACCAGTCCTATTTGACATAGTAGTGGAAGTCCTAGGTGCTGGAATAAGACAAGATAGATAACATAAAAATTATTAATTTTCCTACCCTAGCAATAACTAATAAGAATATAAAATAAAGCCAATTCTTAGGACTAAGAGTTGGCTACCAGATAATACAGAAATATGTTTTATGAGAACTAAAATTTGAAATAGAGGCATAAAAACCTCTACTTACCTCAGTGCCACTGTCAATATCTCTTTCCCCACCTGCCACTCTTTAACTTGTCACCAGAACTTCATTGTGAATTAGCTTATTAGATCCTTATCTTCTTTGATAGAAAAGGATCCCCAACAATACTCACAGTACATTATATCTCTATTCAACTGTACTATTAGTTTTTGTATCAAATTATTTGTGTGCATATCTTATTGCCTCTCTTTATATTGCATTCCCACAATATCTTGGGTAGAGTAAATACACAATATGTGCTGACTTGAATACAGTTAGAGGGTATGGGTAAGAGATGGAGAACAAATTAAAGAGGAAGGGGAAGACTAAGGGGTCAAAAAATGTTGGTGAATGTAAGTAATTTGAGCCTCTTTTTTTCACTCCTTTCCATGGCTAACTCATCTTGTTTGAATTCTTTAAATTTCAAAATGGTAAAAATTCTTGAACAAAATATTCAGTATTGGGGGAAAATTCAGTGAAAAGACTAGGCAACAAAATAACCCAAGTGATTTTTTACAGGACTTGAATTTAATTCTTCCTTTCCCAATCTCCACATATTCTCCCAAATATCACTTTTTCTTTCCTTGGCCTCATCTCTATTTTGCTTTTCTTCTTTTCTGTTTTCCTTCCCCTCTTCCTTTCTTCTCTCCTAAAACCAGGAGTTCTTCCCTTCTCTTTTGTTAAGCCTGGTGCCAAAGTGTCTGAGGAGACCCTGAGTTTTATGTCTAACTCAGCCATGTCTTCTGTGGTGTGAGAATGAGGAATCAGAAGTGAACAAATATTTAGTGAGTGCATTCTATGTTTGAAAAGAGTGAACATTTGGGTATTAAACAGAATTGGGTCGAAATCAGGATCTACACTTATAATCTCTGTGTCTCAGTGTTCATATCAGGAAAATGAGGACAATAATAGCAGCTCTCACGGAGAGCTGTATGGATTAAATAAGATATGGTTTGTAAAATGCCTACGTCGGTTTTTTCTCTCACTTTTCTTCCCCTTTACCTAAAATCATAGGAGTGGGGGGAAGAAGTGTGGGAAAAGCAATATAAAATCTTATATTTTAATCCCCAGTTTAGCTGCTGGATCAAAATCAAAGACATTGATATGATATGACAGTTTTTATTTCATATCTCTGATTTTATAATTTATTACAGAAAAATTATCTAAGCAATAACTTATCATATTTGGAATTAGAATCTCAAAGAAGAAAATGCTCTTAGATCAAAACTCCAGCAAAACTGACACACCCAGATGACTCACTAGCTTCTCAAGAGAAATAAAAATGTAGTGATGTCATTTTTCCCCTTGCACACTCCAATCTCAATATAGTTTCAAATTCTCAGAGGGTAATAAAAGTTCTTGTCTTTCACACAATAGTAAACAAAGCAGACCTCCCAAAACTCATAGGGATACTGTGGTTGAGAGAGGGTAATTTTACCTAATTAGTGAATTTTCCAGTTATTTTATAGTTGTTCTACATTAAAAATGTGAAAGCCTATTGTAGATCATTTATTGCTAGTGTTGAGTAATTGTAACTCACCTGAAAATGTCTACAAAGCAGTTAAGCAGATTTTTCAGAAAATCAGCCCACTGTATAATTGTTACCATACTTACAATCGTTCTTTGATGAATAAAAAGGGAAGAAGCTAGTGTCACAATAGTCCTCTAAGAAATGACTTTCCTGTCATCATTCAGCCTCAGCCATATCTGATTTCAGTATTAGTGAATCCATTACACTTTTAAGTAATAAAGAAAAGAACACATTTCAGTTACTGCTGACAAGATATTTCATCAGTCTTCCTGTTAGTATGAGTCATAGCAGAGAAGAATTTGATGGTTTGCAAGGAGAAACCATAGTCCACTATTAAGCATTCCAAGCTTTGAGGCCACAAGAGAATGAAATCAACAACAAATTTTACTCTAAATTTTTCTTTGGGTAACTTGTGTATAATAGCAATGTTCCAGGGTTTCTGAGTACACTAAAATAGTAGTAAAATAATAATAATAATAATAATAATAATAATAATAATAATAATAATAATATAGAATATACTGTCTGACCATAAGAAGTATTTAACCTGAAATTTTCTTTGTAAGAAATTAGCATTTTTTTAATGACTCTTCTGATGTTGAGACTTTTACCTGAGCCCCAGCTCTGTCACTGCCAAGATGCTCTGTTACACCAACATTGGGAATATCACTACCAGGTGATTAATCATAAATGATGGATTGAAGCAATGGTAAACTACTAAAAATGTAAAAAGCCTTCTTGGTGCAAACTGATATTTTCACCTGTCAGTTACCCAGTTCAATGGGGTAGTGATGGTTGTATATGATCAGAAAGCTATTTTAAAGAGATCAGCACAAGAGAAATTCATATTGTCTACAAGAATTAATGTTTTACATGCAGTTTTCTTTTTTCCAAAAGATTGAAATATTTTATTTCGGTATATTATATGCTCAGAACCAAAAAGCAAGCAGCAATATACCTGAAATGATCTACTTAAGAGATCTTAGAGACTGAGGATAGCAGTTTGGACAGTTCAGTTTTCAAAGCCCTAGAAAGATGGAAGAACATGATAGGTACACAGTTTGCACAGTTTCAATGTGTCAAATATTGTATTAAGGGATTGACATGCTTTGTCTCACATGATCAAACAATGCGTTAAGGTAGCTACTATTATGATCTTCATCCTACACATGGAAAAACTGAGATTAAGAAAATATCCCAAGATCCTGAGCTAGTAAGAAGTGGGGCTGGGATATGAATACCAGGCATCCGACTCTGACACTTCTGTGCTCACTCATCCCTGCTAGGCTTCATCATAAGGTTTGGATTCTGTCATGTTTGGCTTCTAACCTCATTTTTGCTCCTAAAGGGTCACTTAACCTCACTACTTTGTAAAATGGGGATGTGGTGAGGATTCTCTGAGATAACATTTGCAAAGATCCAGTGGAGGGTTGTCATTACTCAAGAGGGGAGAGTTCATCCTTCATGAGAAGGGTCAGCGGGGCAGGGGACTCTCCTGCTGCAAAATCTACCATCAGAAGATGGGCACTCTAGTAACACTGCTGACCTCAGATCACTGACTTCTAAAGAGAATATTTGTGCATACTGGACTTCCTTTAATTCCTACCCAGACTATTTTTGTCTTTGTCCAAAATTGCTCAGGTTGGGAGCACTTGGATTATCTGCTTCTTTTATTGTCATGAAATGTGTCTCAATGGCCAAAGCTGAGTATTTTCTACAGATGCACTCATGTTTCTTATCACGGTATGTCAGAGCAGAAAAGCTCAGAGCCCCTTGCCTATATAAGAATCTCTTTTCTAAGGCTTGGATTTTCCTTTAAATGATAAAGATATAGCTAGTTCATGCAATACCTATTCTATCCTTGGTTTGAAATTCTTACAGTTATAGAAGGTTTGTTATTAGGTTCTCCATCTATACAGGCAATTAGACACAGACCCACCACAGGTAGCCACTTCTGGAGCTTTGTGCTTATGAAGAAGTGTAATAAAGTGGGAGGAAGAAAGGAAGCGGTTGAGCCATTAGCAAGAGGTCTGAGCCTTCCAGCTAGCTGATGTCTTGGTATCATTTGCCCTGAAAGGTGACAGCAACAGAAGTGAGCCACCTGCTACAATTTGCATATGAGCTTATATGTAATTTCATATTTAAATCTATCTTTTGTTAATTGATTGCTATTATCATTTCTACTGTAAATCAACATAACTTCCACATATAGATTTGTTAGTATCTTTTGTATGTCCCATAGACTTGGAAATCGATGGAAACCAAGTAGAGTCCCCTCTTCTTTGGATTTAATTATAGGTAGTTCCTATTGGTTTCTCCTGGACTTTCAGGATTCTGTCTCCAGGACTGCCTCATTTTCCCTGGGACTAGACTTCCTTAATGACCATCATCATCATAATGTCAACACATACTGAGTACTCACCATGCTTGAGACGTTGTGTAACACACATATACTTCACGTGAATGACTTCACCCAATCGGTACAACTCTGCACAGTTGGTGTTATCATTATTATTGTTAACCCTCCTTTAAAGTTGAGGAAATTGAGTCATAAAGAAGGTTCTTGCCCACAGAGAGGGCTGGAGCTGGGACTTATACCCATGTCTGTGTGACTCCAAATCCTGAGCCCTCAATAGCTCCACCATATATATTCCATCTTGACTAAGATCTGAAAAAAATTTTATTTTCACCAGTTTCACTAAAACTGTGGCCCAATGAATGGTTCTCTCTGAGGGCAGATTACACTGTAAATGAGAGCTATCTGAATGTGATGAGTCCATGAAATTATATAAATAAATGCAACTGTGAGGAAAAGCAGTGCGTTTAATGGGTCTCTCCATTTTGATTCTCTTCTGTGTGTCACTGGGTAGCTGACTTAGCTTCTTTGTGCTTCAATTTCTGGAATTGGAGTAGATGCAGTTTAAGACAGTGTTTTTCAAACTGCTTCTCACAAGCCATCAGTGGGTTATAAAATCAATTGAATGAACCACAACCATTATATTTTAAGAAATTAAATAGAATAGTAGAGCATAAATATATCTAAATTATTAGTGCTATACTATGCATAGTATTAGAATAATAGAAAATAAAAAGCAGAATTACCCATATGTATTAAGATAAATATTTTTTATCAATCTTTGTTTCAGTGTGGGGTGTGTTTGTATTAGGTCATGACATAAAATATATTTCTTATAGAGGATCATAGTCAAAAAAGTTTGAATAACATTTGACTATGGTTTTTTCTACCTTAAATTGGAGGACTCTATCCAGTAGTTATGATACTTTACACTCAAATTTGCAGACCATCTCTATAATTTGTTAGTGACCTTCTCAGTCAGTGGCGAACTCCAGCAGAAGAAAGAGGGAAAGAATCAAATAGAATCTAGAATCTAATAATGTTCAGTGTCTCCTTGATACCCCAAATTCTTTCCTTGATGTAAGAAGCTAAATGTACTATGATTGTCAAATAATGTTTTTCCTCTGATTCATGACTATTATCATATTTTCTCTCCTTTAACATATTCACAAAAGTGACATCTGTTCCTTTCTTTACTCTATATGATTTCATGAATGATAAGAAACAAACGTTACACAACTATTTTGCTAGCATTTAGAAAAAATCCTTATGAAATATGTGGTACATTCCTCTGATCCCATTTACTTTGCAGCTGCACTTTTCTTGTTTGCTCCAAAATGACAATTTAGTGTAAAAACATGACAATCTAGTCTAAGTAAATTCTGCCAAATCCCTCTCTTGCCCATTCATCTCTTTACGTTGTTCTGAGAAAAAGTCAGTTTCTTTTTGAGTATGTACCATCTAGATGATGGCAGTCAATGTGGTAGGCTACCAATGGCTTTCTCTGAGCATCTGCATAATAATCTCCTAGTGTGTTAAGTGGTTCCACACAGATCCCCACTAACACCCAGTATAAAGGAGAGCTAAAGTCTTGGGAAGGAGAACTAAAATGCTGTCTTCACAAAAGCAGCAGTTTCCTAAAACTCAAATCCAAATGCACCAAGATTCCTGGGTTACTTTTCAAATATAGATTCCTGAGCCCCTTGTACAGATAGTTAAATTAGGTAGACATTCTAATTTGGTAGGTCTGAGATAGGGCTTACAAATCTGTAACATTTTTAATGATGGACAGCATAAATACAGAAAAATGTAAACATCATAAGTGTATGACTTGAAGCATTTTCACACAATGAACAACTATGTTCTATATCCCAGAAACTGATCGTAGCAAGAAAATACTAGAATACCAGCATTTCTTCTATGTTCTTTTTCCAGACTTTGCCTCTTTTCCATGAAGTTAGCCAATATCTTGACTTTGAATAGCATAGATTGGTTTTGCCTTTTTTAAAACTTCATATAAATGGAACTAGATATACCTGTGTTAGGCTTTCTTTGTTCAACACCATATTTATGAAATTTATGTTGTCACTATATTTGTGGTTTATTCATTCTCATTGCTGCTCTGTTGTTGAACAATTAGGTTATTTCCAATTAGGGTCTCTGACAAAAAGTACTGCAATGAACATTCTTACATATGTCTTTTGGTATACACACATATATATGCACTTCTATTGGGTACATATATAGAAATGAAATTGCTGGGTCAAAGAATAGTCATATAGTTAGCTTTAGTAGATACTGCCAAAAAGATTTTTAATATGGTTGTGTCAAATATGAATATTTTAAACTATTTCCCAGATAATTTGATGCTAGGTTTGTTAACTGCTAAACATGAAAAAGCATGAGCATTTGAAGGCAGCCATTGTGTTGATCTCTTTCTACTGTTCCCAAGGTAGAGGATAATATCTTATATACAGTAAGAGATCAACAAATATCTGTTGAATTGAATTAAATTTTCCACAAGTATAATAATGAAGCTTTCAATTCACTTTATTTTCTGATCATTTTTCTTACAACTTTGTAGAACAGTATTCTAAATGAGATAGTAAAAAAGGAGACATTAAACCAGCCACATTAGTTGGTCTCATAGGCTTGGGAAGAACACTCATAGGATCAAATTCCCTCAAAAAAATCCGTAGTACTAACCCTGGCTTCACTACAGACATATTCTGTATGAACTGAATGTTTGTTTCCCCTTAAAATTCCTATGTTGAAGCTTTAACCCCAGTGTGGCTATATTTGGAGAAGGGTCCTCTACAGAATTAAGGTTAAATGAGGTCATAAGGGTATGACCATGATCCAATAGAATTAGTATTCTTACAAAAAGAAACACCCAGAGCTCCTTCCTTGCTGCCCCACCCCTCACACACATATGCACAAAAAAAAAAAAGAGGCACTGTGAGGACAAAGCAAGAAGCTGGCCATCTACAACTTGGGGGAAAGCTCTCAACAGACATCAACCATGCCAGTGCCCTGATCTCAGACCTCCAGCCTCCAGAACTGTGAAAAAATAAATTTCTATTCTTTAAACAACCTAGTTTGTGGTATTTTGTTATGGCAGACTGAGCAGACTAATACACACTCCAATGCAATTTAACAAACACTTAATGAGCCTATTGGGTTTGAATGCCATTTTAATAATTTAACTAGGTTCCAAAAGAAAACTGGAATTTAACTTTCAGAGGGACATCTCAGCAAACTATTTCAAAGAGTTTGTTGAT
The DNA here is from genome assembly GCA_004027375.1 of Macroglossus sobrinus. Lineage (NCBI taxonomy): Eukaryota > Metazoa > Chordata > Mammalia > Chiroptera > Pteropodidae > Macroglossus > Macroglossus sobrinus. Next base: position 706,885 of record PVKZ01000600.1, read on the forward strand.
TGATTTCCAGGAAAAGAGAACTCTCATTTCTGCCTCTGTCCAGGAGACAAATCCTTCAGATGTTGTCGCGACCCGCGCAACAAAAGCCGTTCAGGGTAGAGGTGGCGTGGGATGAAAGAATCACAGACACGGGGTTGGGAGGACTGGCACAAAGCACCAGCAATTATTATTGTAAAATAACATTCTTATATAGTTTTAGCAAGAAGAGCTATGTTTTCACAGGTGCGCTAATAAATCTCTGGCAGCCA